>OU795044.1:57969166-59220416 GCA_917208275.1 Patella pellucida
CCCTCTAGGGTATGTTTACAGGAAATAATAAATGGTTGATACTTACAGCTTTTTTACCGAGTGGAGGACCGAATACACTCTAGACCACTAGGCCATCCCAACCCCCGGGTATTACAGGAAATAATGAATGGTTGATACTTACAGCTTTTTTACCGAGTGGAGGACCGAATACACCCTTTCGTCTTTTGTCTAATTTCGACATGATAATATTCTGAGTCTGGTTCGCGCTCGTCTGGGCAGAGAAATTGATGATGTTTGGTTTGTAGACATCCTTTGTTAACTTGTTCAATAAAAATTCCTGGAAAACAAGAACCAAAATTCAAATATTTACAAAACATGGCCTTCACAACAAGGATTGAAAAGTCTTCTTTCCATGCTTAATTACAAAACAAAGAAAAGGTAATTCTAACTGAGCTGAAATCTAAAATATTTAACAAATTATTTACAACTATTCAGATTTTTCTGTCTTCTATCTTTCACTAAATCTGTCCATTTGCCTTTAAATGTTATATAAATTATTTTTTAGACATTTTTTCACATGTGATGTCTAGAATCAACTTTCTAGATCGTCGGATTTCGGAGATTTAAACAGATCTAATGCACCATTGCCACAATAATAAAAAGAGAGAGAGAGAGAGCGAAATGGGGTTTAACCTCCACTGAACACAACTAGGTCATTTCGGCACTAACATATGGTTTAATTTTATTTCAATAATTCGCTTGTGCGCAGGGGTCCTTGGCAGTGGGAGGAAACCTGAGTGCCTGGAAGAAACCTACGAGGTTGAGAAGGTGCCCCTATTTCCATGCCAGATAGGCTCACACCAGGGCTCGAAACAACAGCCGTAAGCCATAGGTGACTGGCCAGCTAGAGGTCGAAGAGCGGCACTCAGGACCATCCCAACCTCCCAAATCTAATGTAACATTGCTACAATAAATAATATATGCTAGATCTTGTCAAAACTTCAAACAGAGATAATTTCACTCAGAATAAAGTAATTTTAATGAAATATTCATGGATATTAATTTTGTAGTTGACTCAATGACAAGCTTTATGATACAGCACGCACGTTCTAACCATTCGGCCTTCCAACCCCCCCTTGTCAGAATAAAGTAATTTTAATGAAAATTTCGTGACTATTCATTTTGCATGATCTTTATTTGAACTATTAAAATTTAAACCATATTGTCATATTGTGGGATATTCTATATCATTGTGGTCTGAACCTTATGTTTAAGCAGACACAAGTTGTCTCCCTTATGTTGTAGTTCTTCTGCCTTTTTGAGTAATAAAGATAGAGATTTGAATTATAACATGGAGAATGGTTGTCTTTTATTTTCACTCACATGTAAATGTGTAACACCCCTGGATCCAAGTATCCAAATACAACGGTATATATACTTACAATGATATAACATGATTTTCCTGTACCGGTCGGACCAACGAATAAACTGGGTTTTTGGTGAAGGATGAGGAGACTCATTAAGTATGTATATCGGACTGTATCAATCGTTGGTACGATGATTTCATTAAACATCGCATCTTTAGGTATCGGGGGACTGTCTTTGATTTCTTCAGCAAATGGTACCCACTTTCCAGCACCCTAAAATCATCCAAAATATGAGTTTACTGTTACATAATCATCAGAGAGAGAGAGAGAGAGAGAGAGAGAGAAATGAATTTACTATTACATAATCGTCAGGCAAACAAGATAATACACTGGGGGCAGAGGTTTAACGGTCCCTAAGGACAAACTATGTGATTTGAGGACAATCTTATTTCAATAATTTGTTTGGAGAACCATGAAAAAAACCCTGAGATAAAACAGGTACAAATGTGGGATCGAAAGCGACGCTACTTCAGTACTTGACTCAATGACAGACCTTGTGAACTAAAGCACACATGAAATAAAATGGGGTTTATCATCCTACTGTTCTGCTCGGACTGAGCTAAATGAAGACAGGCATACAGCATACAATACCCCCAAAGGGAAATTTTGCCAGGACATTTCGAATTCCAAATGCTAGGGGATCTTTGACATGAACGCCTACACCGGACATCAGTTTTTCAACCCAACCAAATGACTAGACAGCTGTCCTTGTCAGGTCCTCTATCCTGCACCACTGACTAGGGAACCATGCTGGAAAATTCTGATAAACATTGGTTTAACAAAAGAAGCAAACTAGCATCTTACTCGCTGAGCCACTGTGACTCGTAAAGCGCACACATTAGTCCAATCGATACCCCAACCTTGTGATAATAATAATAATAATGTATATTTATAAAGCGCATATATCCATCCAGAAATGCATGCTCTAAGCGCTACACAATTATAAACCCGGTCTCTAGGATACAGGTAAAGCCTTATTACCTCCCTTTACCCCCGAACTCTTAGAAAGAGTCCCAACACATGCAGCATCAACTTGAAAGTCAAGGAGCGCATTAGTTAAGGTCTACTGACACTGATGGTTAACACTGTTGGGAGATATATGCTGACCTCAGCATTATTGAAAAATAGGTTATGGTGAAGTCTGGGTATACTTGGCATAAACATTATAACAATAGAGCTAAAAATAATACAAAAAGGTTTAAGGGTTGTTTTTTTTTAACAGAACACAGTTTTTATGGGATACAATCGCTAGTTTTATTCAAAAAGCATGACGTTTCGACAAGTATCCTCTTATTGCTATCAAGCACAATGCCATTAAGTAAACTTGAGGTCAATATATGGGTCATTCCATGAAGTTGACACTTTGTTACCAACGACAATTATTGTGAGGATAAAACACTCAAGAAACAGAATTCAATAAATTAATTGTTGATAATTATTTTTGGGGATATGATGTAAAGATAATATTTTAATGTCATTTTGTGAATTTAAAAGAATTCACTTGAAATAAAGACATCTCAAATGCATTTTCGTTGATAACAAAGTGTCAACTTCATGGAATGACCCATATACAAAATGTTTTAATGAGACAATTATTTGATGAAAGAACGTTCTTCTTTCTTACCTCTTTAACAAATTTATAATCATAAACTTTTCCTTTTGGTGGGAATGGATTGAGGTAGGGTTTCATCGGGGGTTCCACTAGATCAGGGATAACCAACATTTTTCTGGTTTCTTCTGTCATGCCTCCCTGGTAATAATGAAATAAACAATAAAAGTCATGTAATGAATACAATGGTGGTCTGATACCTTATGTTTAGGTAGACTCAAGTTGTCTCCCTTATGTTGTAGTTCTTCTGCCTTTTTGGGGTAATAAAGATTGGAATTCTAACATGGAGAATGTTGGGGTTTTTTTAATTTCACCCACAAGTTTAGTGTAGGGGAAATGAAACCTAACCACTTGAATCCATAACAGACATTATGATGAAATATGGTTGTTTCAATTTATTCTCTCCCCCCCACCCAAAAAAACCAACTGTGCCTAACAAATGAAATCGGGATTAATGTCCTACTGTTCTGCTCCAACTGGGCTATTGAAGCCGGGCATATGCCATGCAGTGTGCTATGAAAGTAATTTTGCCCAAGGAAAATGTATCAAATTCAAATTGCCAATGGATCTTTCCAGTTCACGCTAATATGTGCGTTACCTCGGAATGACTAGACAGGCTGTCCTTGCCATCACCAACTTGACGTCCTAGGCCTGACAAAAGCCTGAATTAGTGCCTTGATAACGACTGAAACCGGTACCTTATTTCTTGGCTGGGTTAGGATGAACATTTCCTAATCCTATTATATACATAATTTAACTTACTGAAATGAGCTCTCGTAGAACTTTATCAAATTTAATACGACCAGTATCATCGGAACTGGCGCCAACTGACCACGTCATAGCGAAGAAGAAAATACTCTGGAATGAAAGAATCAGGATACATTAATTAATAAATCACAAGTGTGGTTTGTACATCGTATTATGTTCAGTGTCGTGGATCGCCCTATATATATATATGAAAAGTTAAAGATAACTACTCTTAGGTATTAAATATAGAAAAATATAACAGTTTTTGAAAATAGAACTACATTATCTGTCGATTATTAGCACTTTCGCTTATTTTATTGAGCTCTTCATATAATCTACATTTTGGTAAAACAACAATGTAGATTATATGAAGAGCTCAATAAAATAAGCGAAAGTGCTAATAATCGACAGATAATGTAGTTCTTTTCAAAAACTTTTATATTTTTGCATATATATATATAAAACAATTGTTTACCTCAAGCCAGGTAATTATCTCCCTTTCGTCCATCTGTGCGATCTTCGCCTCATCATGGAACTCGTCAAACAAACAATCCATCAAGTTCATCAGTGAGTTGATTAAATTAGAATCATTGGTTGGTGACAGTTCCTGGAAATACAAACACAGATTATACAATATACTATTGATACTCAGTTTTACAATATGAGTTACAATTGACCTTGACACAGAATACAATAGAAGTTACAATCGACCTTGAGAATACAATATGAGTTGCAATCGCCCTTGATACGGAATTTTAAAATACACGTTACAATTGATCTTGATACGGAATTTTTGAATACAGGTTACAATCTTCCTTGATACTCAGTTTTGATCATGTGCTCCATTAAACATTATAAATAAATTTTTTATTCCACAAAATTCCCTAATTTGTTAGAACAGTATGTTCATGCACAGATATTGCGCAGACTATTATTATTATTATATCTAGACAAAAAACACTTTTAAACAAATTGTCATGTTCTTCACAAAATATAAAAAATTGGAATGAACACACAGCTCCTCTTTAACTTTTCTGAACCTGGACAACCCGCAACTAATACTGCCTCTTGTATCTCAAACCACCTGAATCACGTCAGTAGCCTGGACAATCCGGGGTTTAATGTCCATTTGACAAAATTTATGTCATTTTTGGAATAACATGGTTTAATTTTTTTCAATAATTTGTTGCGCGTAGGGGTCTAAAACGGAGGACCCGGAGAAAACCCGCCAGGTTTGACAGGCGACCCTACTCCCTGCCACAAACGAATCAAGCATCCATCAGGGTATAGGCACCCAAGGGAAGTAATTCTACATGTACATTAATCAAAAAGACAATATTTCAACTGACCTTGACTCCAGCTTTTCTGATGACACGTAACATTGGATCTGCGAACCTTTCGAACATATCATTGATTGTAGCTTTGTATGTCTCTGTGAACGTTGATGGTAAAATGTTCAACCACGATTTAACTAATGGTCTCCAACCTAGCGACGCAGGTTCCATGTATATCATACCACATCGAGACACCTGAAACACAAAACATAAACACAGGTTACTCACAGACAAACATAATTAGTTTAAATTCACAACAAGCTAAGGTCCGAGTTAACAAAACATTCTCAGAAGTAAGTTAAGAATTTACTCAAGTCTCAAGCACTGTTTATGAAAAATATTTTTGTTCCCTAAACACAAAATACTCACGATTTTAACTAGAATAGAATGGTTCGGACATTCAATGATTTAATGAAGAAGCAAGACTAATACTCAAATTATGGTTATGATAATAAACAGTCAATACAAATATCTTGTCAAAAATACAAACAGTCATAAGTGGCTCAGAATAAAGCAATTTGAATGGAATTTTCAATATTTTCATTTTGCAATATCTATTTTTGAGCTATTAATGCAAGAACGACCAGCTCTTTATCTAAGTATTACAATTACATTGTGTAACTTAAAATATTTTCAAAAAATGGTGAAAAGACACTTACAGTGGCAGGTGAGGCAACTTCTAAATCCATTGGTTCAAACATCAGATTAGTCGTATTCGCCAACTGGATAATCTCGCCACTCATCAAACATAGTTTTTTATTGTCGTCCAGTACCGTGTTCATGTTCTCAATCCAGACCGCATCTACAGGTCCATCAAATATCAGCCATTTACGATCAGGAGTCTGTAAAACCAAAATAGTACCAAGGTCAAATACAGATGGGGATTCAATTTCAATATATACAGGCACTCCTTATAAGGACATACAAAACAAAATATTCTGGTTCACAGACCTTTCGAGAGAGAGAGAGAGAGATGGGGGTTTAACGCCCACTCGACACAAACTAGGTCATTTCGGGGCTAACATATAGTTGGACATTAATCATACACATATAAATATGGAGAGAGAGAGAGAGAGAGAGAGAGAAATGGGGGTTAACGCCCACTGGACATAAATCTAGATCATTTCGGGACTAACATATGGTTTAATTTTATTTCAATAATTCACTTGCGCGTAGGGTTCTTTAGCAGTTGGAGGAAACCAGGGACCCGGGGAAAACCCAAAAGGTCAGACAGGAGACAGATTTCCCAGGAAACACTTGCCTTCGATATTACTTTAGGTGGACACGGACATTAAGCCCAATTGACTGAGAGAGAGCTATATACTTACGGTAGAGCTAGCAAAGGCTCGATACGATACAGCAAGGATACCATCAGACCATTCGTGAGATACGGGATCAAACTGTCCGTACAGTTGACCCATCGTGATGGCTTTAGGATTAATGATGGTTATCTGGACTTTATTCTCTTCCATCAATCCCTGAAATATTCATAATATACAATCACAACGTATTCATACACAACAAAATATTCCCTGAAATATTCAAAATATAGATTCACAACATATTCATACACAACAAATGAATCCCTAAAATATTCAAAATAATATAAAGATAATTTGTGAGTCCAGGCCCTGAGTTCACAAAGCAATATCAGACTAAGTTGAGAATTTACTCAACTTTCAATCACTGTTTATGAGAAATATCTTTGACCCCTACACGCAAAATTTTGCACATAGTTTCTTATTGATGTATTTCATACATTAAAACAACAAAAGTTTTTTAAAGGACTGTATTTTAGTTAGAATAAGGTAAACAAATTTCAGTAAATTGTCAACTTAAGTCTGAGAATGTTTTGTGAACTCGGGGGCCTGAATGATCTGAATTGACAGAATTACAATCAAATGACACAAAATTCACTTCTGTTCAAGTTTTATTATTGGTGTAATTATACATTGCCAATATTTTTGGTTGAGGTAATTCCGATAAATGAGAGAAAAAGAAATCAGGTTTAACGCCCACTTGACACAAACTAGGCTATTTTGGGACTAGCAAATTTATTTCATAAGTTGCTACCGCGTAGGGGTCTTTAGCAGTGGGGAGGACACGGAGAGACGACCCTACTCCTTGTCACGTACAACCAGAGAATGAAACCACGCCAGTTGACTCAATAACAGACCTCGCGATACAATGCGCAAACGCTAACTATTCGGTCATCCAACCACCCTCCATTACAAGATATAATATTATTTCCCACTGATCTGGTTTTCAGTTTATTATAGTTATAGTCCCTAGGGACCGGGGTATCATTCAGATTTGATGAAAAAGGGTAAAAAACACCCAGTTTGTGGTACCGTTTAGTTTGACATCAGTTGTCTAGTTTTGAAACTAAATGGTCATAAACTAGGAAGACCAATGTCAAAACTAAATGGTGTTTCTTAAACTACATGGTAGCACAAACTGGACGTTTTTGGGTGAATCTTGATAGTATGTAATACTTTCATATCCAGGTCCCTAGTGAGTCTCGAGTACAATATATATACAATAAATATTACCTTCTCATGGATGTCGTTAAGGGCTCCGGCTAGAACCCGATAAGCAGCTGTTTTACCACCATAGGGTTCCCCTACTATCATGTAACCATGACGAACGATCATCATTTCATAGATCTAAAATAATAAAATATAACAGCCAGAGTTAATTCCCTACTATATGTAACACCCTGACCTACATTCATAGATCTAAAATAATAAAATATAAAATAACAGCTAGAGTTAACTCCCCTACTATCATGTTACCGTGTCGTACATAATAATCTCATTGATTTAGAATATAAAATGTGGTTCATATAGTAAGAGAGAGAGAAAGAAATGGGGTTTAACCTCCACTCAACACAAAGCTACCAGTGTTAGAATTATTACCTGTTGTATTTTCTCCAAGAAGAAATCTGTACATTGCAGATTCATCTTCGTACAATTCTCACGGATGGCTTCATTCAATGTCTCATAATCAGGTTCCGGTAGCTTGATCCCCGGGAATAAATCGGACGTAATACCGTGGAAGAGAGGCAAATCGTGATTCAAGAATTTGGGTAAATTGACATCAATGATGGACCGTAACATCAATATATTCTCGTTCTCTTCTGGGTATTTCAACTAAAAATATAAAATATATCAAACATTTTATAATCAGGGTCTAGATTTATCTGGTTTTACTGACTCAATGAAAATCAGGGACAGGGTCTTTAAATTCAGCCTCTCTATACTTCTTTCACTTTCCGCACATCACTTCAACTCCATAAAAGGGGAGAGAGAGAGAGAGAGAGAGAGAGAGAGAGAGAGAGGGAGAGAGAGAGAGAGAAATGGGGGGAGAGAGAGAGAGAGAAATGGGGTTTAATGTCCACTCGACACAAACTAGGTCATTTCGCGACTAACATATGGTTTTTAATTCTATTTCAATAATTCGCTTGCGCCTAGGGGTCTTTAGCAGTGGGAGGTAACTGGAGGACCCGGAGATAACCCACGAGGATGAACAAGCGACCCTACTCCTTGTCACGTACAACCAGGGATTCGAAACTCTGTTAAAGGACAATATTGGTGTCAGTCATTATCACATATATGATAGGAATGGTTTAAACACATTCCAAATATACTTTTAACACAGAGATCATTGCTACGATAGAGGAGCAATAGTAATACATGCTTCTTAAATCGGAAGTGACGAATGCATAAGGAAAAACACGAGTTATCCCTCTATATAACTGGCTGAAGTGACAAGTGATACCAGATACACGGACGAATTTCTACTCACTAATAATTTCTTCGAAGACCAAAAGTTGTTACATGGGACTATAGAGGTTAACGTGTTTAATTAGTTCTATCACATATGTGATAATGACCGACACCAATATTGTCCTTTAACCAAATATATTGTCTCATTATTATTGCTTGATAAAGACCAGAGAAATCTAGTGGAAATGTGGCTCAGTAATAATCAATAAATTTATTCCATAGAATTGGGATCTGTCTATTCTAGTTCAATTACTTAATTGCATTGAAACAATTCCAGTGTGCATGCAGGACCTTGGTTTCCTGTCCAATCGGAATGACAACACGGTTTCTTGTTCAATCGTATTACTACACAGCATTACTGTCCCTGTCTGGCCCTCCGACCTGCACCTCTAACAAGGAGAAACCCCACTGGAAAATTTTGATGAACTTCTGGGCTAGTGAGTCAGCATCTTACTCTCTTAGTCACTGTGGTTCTCGTATTTTTTAACGTATAACAAAGTTTACCTTGAGATTTCCAAGTCAGCATCTTACTTACTTAGTCACCGTGATTCTCGTATTTTTTTAACGTAAAACAAATCTTACCTTGAGATTTCCGGCAGCCGTGAGTACAGATTTGACAGCCCTCATACCGTAATCGTAATGATGTTGGGAAGAAAGCTGTTCGGAACACAATCGGTAGACAGCCACGATTTTAACGGAAAGAGGACGAGCGTCCACAAAACCACAAGAATACAGGGAAATTTCTGCAATCATAGCATAATCTGGCACCATCATAGCAACAGTTCTGAACAACGCCTGAAAATATATAATTACAATTTACAATTAATATGTTTCGTTCGTTTGTTCCTGGATTTTAATGTAGATAAGTGTTTCCTAAGAAACTTGCCAAATGAAGCCACAAAATAGGCTTGATCCACCTTTTTTGGATAAGACACAAAATCTTTGCAGGGAAGTGCTCAAGAAGTTGCCCACGGTATTTTTAATCCAAAGGAGAGGCTCGGGGTGAAAGATGGGGTGAATGAAATAAGAGTTTTAAGACATGTTACCTCCAACCAGGCCATATTACCCCAAATATCATGTTGTCTATTACGAGGTGCATTTCTTTTTATTATGTACAAATTTAAATATTTTTTTTACACATTATTTTAATTGTAGTCCGACTCAAGCTGTTTAAATAATAAAAGTTCTGACCATCATTGCATAACCAAACAAACTAACCCGGCACAGGGCACGAAAACAACAAAATACATCAAATAGTTGGTATTGAATCATCCCAAATCTGATATATACAACAAAAACTGACCTTGAGATTATCGGGAAGGTCAGATCGACCAGCGTAACCAGGGTTCATGGTGATAAATACGGAACAAGTTGGATTCAGATGAATTTCCGTTCCTTCAAACAGTAGAGAGTCTGCTCCCGAGCTAATACCTGAAGAAAGAGAATAGTAAGCTTATATGAGGATATATTGAGAGGGGGATGGAGAATAGTCAGATGGTTATAATGACTTATCTATTGAGGGGGGGATGGAGGGTGGTCATATGGTTTAACACATGGGCGATATATCACAAAGGTTGTCATTAGATCAAGTGGTAAGAGAGAGAGAGAGAGAGAGAGAGATGGGGTTTAACATCCACTCGACATAAATTAGATCATTTCTAAAATAACATATGGTTTAATTTTATTTTAATAATTCACTTGCGCGTAGGGGTCTTTAGCAGTGGGAGGAAACCGGAGTGCCCGGAGGAAACCCACGAGGTTGACAAGGCGCCCTATCTCCATGCCACATACGCTCACACTAGGGCTCGAAACCACAGCCGCAAGCCAGAGGTGGCCGGCCAGGTAGAGGTCAAAGCGCGGCACTCTAGACCACTAGGCCATCCCAACCCCCCCGGGCAAGCTGTTAGCATCCTCTGTAATTTGTATTCTGTATAATTGTGTCATGTGTTATGAAACTGTTTAATTATAAAACTGACCTCTTTGAATGGTGAGAATCTGTTGAGCCACGACAGACAAAACTTCCAAATCAATTCGGTTAAACTCATCAAAACATGACCAAGCTCCACACGATGCCAAACCCTGAATAAACAAAACAAATACATAATAATAATAATAATAACAATAATAATATATCCAATTATCCAACTAATTATGTTGCTGTTTGGTTACAGTTTGTACAAAGTAAAATAGCATATATACAGCATATGAACAAACAAAACAAATACATCAATCAAAACACTTCATTTCCTTAAATCAATCAATCACAGTTCTTTTCCTTGAAAATCGTAAATAGCTGGTAAATATTCTGGTTTTTATTCATTATTAAAGTTGTAATATTGAACATGGATTGAAAGTTTACTAGTTTTTAATCATTTAATTGTGTAAATTTTTATAAAATGTCCTACTGGTTTAACATGGATGTTTTTATAATTTACTGGTTTTCATTGCTTTAATTAAAGTTGATAATTATTATAAAAATGTAAGTTATTGAATCTAAAGAAAGTAATCTAAAAATGTAAGTTATTGAATCTAAAGATAATAATCTATTTCGACAATTTCGTAGGTATCATTTTTTTCAATTTACCTTGAAGAATTTTCCAAGAGCGATATAATCGAGACCGTCGGAACAGTTAAATACAACACATTGTTTAGCCACAGCCTTGGCTAAATCCTTGGTAGTCTCTGTTTTACCAGTACCAGCTGGACCTTCTGGTGCTCCACCCAGATGAAGATGAAGAGCACCAAATAATGTTCTGAAACGAAAGAACGTGCATGAAGAGTTAAAAACTTATTAATTCTATATGCAGTGCCATAAAACAAATTAATTCTATACGTAATGCCCTACAGAGGTATGACAATTTCCAGAACTTAAAGCGAAAAATTTTATATTTTCTAAGAAAATCTAAACATAATTATTTCTATGTCTTTTTCTCAATAGGTTATCAACTCACTATTTATTAACGACCATGAGTAATATTTCCCACCCTCTAAAAAATCATTGACACAGGAAATAGTAAGACAATTACCTCCACATTGCCTCCATGTGTTAGCTTCCTGCAAACATTGGAATTTGAATTTGAAAATGATATTTTTGCCAATTTCTCCGCTGGCAATACTGAATTATAGGATTATTCTTTAACAAGGATGGGACTGTTTACCAATACCATCTATTTTAAGGTTTTATTTTAATGATTTTTTAAAAATATAACTTAAAATTTGAAATTGTAGCTTTAAGATTAGGGCAAGAAATGTGGGAAAGGAAGACAAAGGGCAGCTTGTACAATAAAGCTTTTTATTGGATGCCCTGCCCTGTTATGTCCGACCGTGGCCGCTGCTGTCTCCCCATCCACCCTCTGGACCCAACTACAGAGAGAGAGAGAAATGGGGTTTAACGTCCACTCGACATAAACTAAGTTTAATTTTATTTCAATAATTCACGAGTATATCTCGTATAAAACTGGAGATTGACGTACCGGTACTATAACAACATACATTACCTGTAACAATTGTCAATTAAAGGTGTGATAACGAGAAAAGATGCCTTACCTGTAACACCTGTCAGTTAAAGGTGTGATAACAAGACGACCAGAGTTACCCAGGTATTCATAACCATATTTCAACATAGAATTTATCATTCTAGTTACCATCGAACCTTCCTGTTTTAATAATATAAAAAAAATATGGCACATTGTACTATCAAAGACAAAAATACAATATAAAATGGTAGGCCTATATTTTACTATTAAAGACAAATATATAATATAAAATGGTAGGCCTATATATTGTAGCATCAAAGACAAATATATAATATTTTACTGTCTATATTTTACTGTCAAAGACTTCGACATATACTCAATATCTTTACATTTAAGCTCAATTACAAATAGAGTGTGACCTACAGACGGACGAATGGACAGACCAACAGATAGCTTCACTCATTTGATTGAAAATTCCAATATAGGTTGTAGTGTTCCCTCTTCATTACTTATTCTTTAACTACTATAGCAGGAACTGTCAGAGCAAGAACTGTCAGATTTTTTTATCTAAATCTTACATAATGGATTTTTAATTATGCAAGAGCTAAATCTGCCTATTGCAGGTCTTTCTTCGTATCCTGACTTCAATCAACTCTCGATGATCCGATTTGCGGCATAACTTTCCTTCTCGATTTATTGATTTTAATTGTTAAATCGCGAAGGAATGGATAATCAAGTCTATGATTTTTGTTGTACCTGCTTTAGTAATGATAATCAAGGCTATGCGGAACTTTCCATGGATTATTCCTCGGTTAATAGTGGATCAATTAAAATTATCTAGTTTTTAAATATGGTAAATTATACAAACCTCCCAGTAATATCGTAACTGACTCAACCAGGCGAAGTCGAGGTTACTCTGGATTCCGTCTTTAACTAGCTGAACTAATACATCTCGGGCGTGAACGTCCAGTACAATCAAAGCTTGCAAGGTCACACGATTTTGTTTGGATAATTTTCCTCGAACAAGGGCGACAACATCATTGATTTGTGAGTTGTTCTGTTCGAGATATGTCTGCATCGCTGCGGGACCCTCCTCCAGGGCCTTGTTGACGTCTGTGGTCCAATAAGCACACGATACACATAAAACAGCCTGACCTGGCCATGCCTTGACCCATTCAATACGTTCGGAGGTTGCATACGCCTCCATAGATTCTCCTATAACCTACAAGAGCATTTACATAACATTCACATAATAATAATAATAATAATAATAATAATAAATATTTATATTGACGGGGAGAGAGGGGGAGCCAGAGAGAGAGGGGGAGAAATGGGGTTTAACCTCCACTCGAAACAAACGAGGTAATTTCGGGATTAAGACGGCTTTATCTTATTTCCATAATTTGCTTGCAATGAATGAATGAAATGGGGTTTAACGTCCTACGCTTAAGCACCTAACCTGGGCTAATTGAAGACGGGCATACGCCACAGTGTGCAATGAGGGAAATTTTGCCCGGGCAGCGGCGCTACGGCCTACTCTTATATCGAATTCCAACTGCCAAGGGATCTTTTACGTGTACTCCAATTTGTACACGGGACCTCGGTTTTTCGTCCCATCCGAACGACTAGGCAGCTGTCCTTGTCAGGCCCTCCTTCTGCATCACTGACAAGGGGAAATCACGCCGGAAAATCGAGATGAACTTTCTCGGCCAATGCAGGGATCGAACACTCAACCTCCAGGCTAGCGAACCAGCGCCTTATCCACTTAGCCACCGTGATCCCCCTAATTTGCTTGCACGTAGGGGTCTTTAGCAGTGGGAGGAAACCGGAGGACCTGTTAAAACTCACGAGGTTGGACAGGCGACCCAACTCCTTGTCACGTACAACAGGGAATTCCAAACCACGCCAGTTGACTCACTCACAGGCTTTATGATACAGCGTGCATGTGCTAACCATTCGGCTATCCACCTCCCATAATTGAAATGATGACGTGAACAGTAGGACGCTTAACTCCAATTCATTTCATTTTGCTAACTGACTCAGGATACGACTTTTAAGAGACTATAAAGAGAAGAATCGTCGTACCTTATGTAACGATCCCAACATGTTTGTTTCAAGTTCACTCAGCCATTTTTCCACCTGACCTCGTGCTTTAGACGTTGATATGACATCTTTTAGTTGGACGACTTCACCTTCACTACTCTTCATGTGGGTGATATCCAACACATCAGTAAACTCTAACTTAGCGATACCTTCAAAACATTTCTTCAGATGAGGTTGAACTCTAAAAATAAAATGGTTTATTATATCTCCTGTATTTACTATTAGAGAGAGAGAAATGGGGTTGAACTCTAAAAATAAATGGTATTTACTATTAGAGAGGGAAAAATGGGGTTTAATGTCCATTTGATTTATAAACTAGGTCATATACAGGGCCTGGAAATAACAGTTTTAGATGTTCCTTGAAAATATGTCAGGCACTAATGAAATAGTACCTGACATTTTCAACTTTGTGCTGGACATGTATTAATAATAATATCAATAAAAAAGACCGGCACCAGAGGTTTTGTGCCGGACAAAGCCTGAATCTGCGCGTAACAATGTCTGTGACAGGTGCCCTATTTCCAGGCTTGGTCATATACTTCAATTTTTCTTCCATAGTTCACTTCTGCGTAGGTGTCTTCACCCTACTAACCAGAGGAAAGGGTCCCTACTTCTTGAAAGGTACAACCGAGGAATCAAAACCACGCCAATTGACTCAATGACAGACCATATCATACAAAGCGGACGCGTTAATCAGTTGACCACCAACCCCCCACTTATTATTGTTACTTGTCGGATCACCTTGACTAAGTGGGTAAGATGCTGGCTCACTAGCCTTGAGGTCGGGTGTTCGATCCCTGGATTGGCCGAGAAAGTTCATCCAGATTTTCAGGTGTGGTTCCCACTCGTCAGTAATGCAGGACGGAGGGCCTGAGAAGGAACCAAGTCTAGTCAAGGTCCCGTGTACACATTGGCATGCACGTAAAAGATCTCTTGGCAATTGAAAGACATAGTGTTGCTGCCTAGGCAAAATTTCCCTCATAGCGCACTGTATGGCGTATTAGCCCAGTAGGATGTTAAACCCTTTATCATTTCATTTCTCAACAATTAAGATATAGAAAGAAAGAAATGGGGTTTAACATCCACTCAACACAACTAGGTCATTGCAGGACTAACATATGGTTTAATTTTATTTCAATAATTGGCTTGCGCGTGGAGGTCTTTAGCAGTGGGAGGAAACCTGAGTGCCCGGAGGAAACCCAATGAGGTTGAGAAGGCGCCCCTATCTCCAAGCCACATACGCTCACACCAGGGCTTGAAACCACAGCTACAAGCCAGAGGTGGCCGGCCAGCTAGAGGTCGAAGCATGGCACTCTAGACCACTAGGCCATCCCAACCCCCCTTAAACTATAAAGCTAACATACCTGGTAGGATCTTTAGTCTCGGAAAGAATTTCCAATAATTCATCATTAGATAGAAAGAAGAATCGGGGGAAATATAATCTCTTCTTTTCGAGATATTCATTCAATCCCTGAAAAATATAAACAAGTTTAACAATCACTCAGAGAGAGAGAGAGGAAGAGAGAGAGAAGGAGAGGGATAGAGAGAGAAAGAGAGAGAGAGAGCTAGAGAGAGAGGCAAAAAGCGATAGAGGCAGATAGAGAGAGGCAAACAGAGATAGAGGCAGAGAGAGAGAGGCAGAAAGAGATAGGGGCAGAGAGAGAGAGAGGCGGAGAGAGAGGGATAGGGGATAGAGAGAGAGAGAGAGGCGGAGGGAGGGCTTCTCTCATTTAATCGGTGAAAAATATAAACAAGTTTAACAATCACATACTCCATGAGAGAGAAATAGATTATTTCATGGTTAATATGATAATAATGGTGGATTATTATAAATTAGTTCCTAACATTATCAGACTGCTCGATTATTACTAGTTCAAAATTCACAGAGGCAACAAGTCTTTAATACATTTATAAAGTATCTTTAATATTTATAAAATATCTTTAATATTTATAATGTATCTTTAATATTTATAAAGTATCTTTAATATTTATAATGTATCTTTAATATTTATAAAGTATCTTTAATATTTATAAAGTATCTTTAATATTTATAATGTACCTTTAATATTTATAAGGTATCTTTAATATTTATAAAGTATCTTTAATATTTATAATGTACCTTTAATATTTATAAAGTATCTTTAATAGTTATAAAGTATCTTTAACATTGATAAAGTACCTTTAATATTTATAATGTATCTTTAATATTTATAAGGTATCTTTAATATTTATAAAGTATCTTTAATACATTTATAAAGTATCTTTAATATTTATAAAATATCTTTAATATTTATAATGTATCTTTAATATTTATAAAGTATCTTTAATATTTATAATGTATCTTTAATATTTATAAAGTATCTTTAATATTTATAAAGTATCTTTAATATTTATAATGTACCTTTAATATTTATAAGGTATCTTTAATATTTATAAAGTATCTTTAATATTTATAATGTACCTTTAATATTTATAAAGTATCTTCAATAGTTATAAAGTATCTTTAACATTGATAAAGTACCTTTAATATTTATAATGTATCTTTAATATTTATAAGGTATCTTTAATATTTATAAAGTATCTTTAATATTTATAATGTACCTTTAATATTCATAAAGTATCTTTAACATTTATAAAGTATCTTTAATATTTATAATGTATCTTTAATATTTATAAAGTACCTAAAACATTTATAATGTACCTTTAATATTTATAATGTACCTTTAATATTTATATGGTATCTTTAATATTTATAATGTATCTTTAATATTTATAATGTATCTTTAATATTTATAATGTATCTTTAATATTTATAATGTACCTTTAATATTTATATGGTATCTTTAATATTTATAATGTATCTTTAATATTTATAAAGTATCTTTCATATTTATAAAGTATCTTTAATATTTATAATGTTTCTTTAACATTTATAATGTATCTTTAGTATTTATAAGGTATCTTTAATATTTATAATGTACCTTTAATATTCATAAAGTATCTTTAACATTTATAAAGTATCTTTAATATTTATAATGTATCTTTAATATTTATAAAGTACCTAAAACATTTATAATGTACCTTTAATATTTATAATGTACCTTTAATATTTATATGGTATCTTTAATATTTATAATGTATCTTTAATATTTATAATGTATCTTTAATATTTATAATGTATCTTTAATATTTATAAAGTACCTAAAACATTTATAATGTACCTTTAATATTTATAATGTACCTTTAATATTTATATGGTATCTTTAATATTTATAATGTATCTTTAATATTTATAAAGTATCTTTCATATTTATAAAGTATCTTTAATATTTATAATGTTTCTTTAACATTTATAATGTATCTTTAGTATTTATAAGGTATCTTTAATATTTATAATGTATCTTAATATTTATAATTTACCTTTAATATTTATAATGTAACTTTAACATTTATAAAGTATCTTTAACATTTATAAAGTATCTTTAACATTTATAAAGTATCTTTAACATTTATAAAGTATCTTTAATATTTATAAAGTATCTTTAATAGTTATAAAGTATCTTTAACATTTATAAAGTATCTTTAATATTTATAATTTACCTTTTGAATGAGTTCAAGAAGTTCGTTAGATTTCTTCAATCTGTCGAGTATTTTATCAATCTTTAGTACAGCTAGTACATGTTTATCTACGGAGGCTGATTTCATAATATCTCTCCAGTTCTTATCAACTGTCGAAAAACGTCGGCCTTCTTCCGGCATCTGGGCCATGATATCGGGTGAGCTAAAAATCGGCTCTAGATAAAGCCACGTGGCTTGAACTTTCAACCATTCATCCAATATGTCTTGCAGAGTCATCAATTTATTTTCCCATTCTCTAAAAGACAAAAAGTTGTTGATTATTACAGATTTAATGTTACATAAATGATATTATGGGGAGAGAGAGAGAGAGAGAGAAAGGATGGGGTTTAACGTCCACTCAACACAAACTAAGTCATTTCAGGACTAACATAATATGGTTTTATTTTATTTCAATAATTCGCTTGCGCATGTCTTTAGCAGTAGGAGGAAACCGGAGAAAACCAACGAGGTTGGACAGGCAACCCTACTCTTGTCAGGTACAACTAGGGATTTAAAACCACGCCAGTTGACTCAATGGCAGACCTTATGATACAGCGAGCGCATGCTAACCATTCAGCCATCCAACCCCCTATGATATTATGGACAGGATGATATAATTCATTTATTTAAATATGAAGGAGCAATAAAAACATGGGTAAAAATATTTAAAACGTTCCTGGACGCTCACCAATGGCCAACATTTCATTTGGGCTAAAATTCTGGTTACAAATTTTTATTTTCGAGAAATAGAGAGTAAAGTTGTAACAATTGAAAGGATTCATTATCACGATTATCAGTTCAATTTTATGTTGTAGGGGTCTTCAGCAACAGAAGGAAACTAGAGCCCCAGAGAAAACCCACTAGGTTGAACAGGGGTCTTTTGCAATGGAAGGAAACCAGAGCCCTAGTGACCCGACTCCTGGTTAAGTACAAGCAGGAAATTCAAACCAAACCACTTAATTAAGACTCAATGACAGACCCTATTAACTGAAGTGGGGATTAAACATTCGGCCTACTTGCTTCTTCCCCCACCCCGAGAAGAGAACTCAAACCCCATAAGGTGCTAGAAGCACAACCCCGCCCCGAGAAGAGATCTACAATACTATTTGTGCTAGAACTCCCTCCCCGAGAAGAAAACTCAAACCATATGGTGCTAGAACCACGCCCCCACCTCCTAGAAGAGAACTCCTACCCCATATGGTGCTAGAACCACGCCCCCACCTCCTAGAAGAGAACTCAAACCCCATATGTTGCTAGAACCACACCCCAACCTCCTACCCCATATGTTGCTAGAGCCACGCCCCCACCCCTAGAAGAGAACTCCTACACCATATGGTGCTAGAGCCACGCCCCCACCCCTAGAAGAGAACTCCTACACCATATGGTGCTAGAACCACACCTCCAACCCTAGAAGAAAACTCAAACACCATATGGTGCTAGAACCACACCCCCACCTCCTAGAAGAGAACTCCTACCCCATATGGTGCTAGAACCACGCCCCCACCTCCTAGAAGAGAACTCAAACACCATATGGTGCTAGAACCACACCCCCACCTCCTACACCATATGGTGCTAGAACCACGCCTCCAACCCTAGAAGAAAACTCAAACACCATATGGTGCTAGAACCACACCCCCACCTCCTAGAAGAGAACTCCTACCCCATATGGTGCTAGAACCACGCCCCCACCTCCTAGAAGAGAACTCAAACCCCATATGTTGCTAGAACCACACCCCAACCTCCTACCCCATATGTTGCTAGAGCCACGCCCCCACCCCTAGAAGAGAACTCCTACACTATAAGGTGCTAGAGCCACGCCCCCACCCCAAGAAGAGAACTCCTACACCATATGGTGCTAGAACCACGCCCCCATCCTAGAAGAGAACTCCTACACCATATGGTGCTAGAACCACGCCCCCACCCTGAGAAGAGAACTCCTACCCCATATGGTGCTAGAACCACGCCCCCGTCCCAAGAAGATAACTCCTACACCATATTTTGCTAGAACCACGCCCCAACCACTAGAAGAGAACTCAAACACCATATGGTGCTAGAACCACGCCCCCGTCCCAAGAAGACAACTCAAATACTATATGTTGCTAGAACCACGCCCCCACTCCTAGAAGAGAACTCCTACACCATATGGTGCTAGAACCAGGCCCCCGCCCCAAGAAGAGAACTCAAACACCATATGGTGCTAGAACCACGCCCCCGCCCCAAGAAGAGAACTCAAACACCATATGGTGCTAGAACCACGCCCCCGCCCCAAGAAGAGAACTCAAACACCATATGGTGCTAGAACCACGCCCCCGCCCCAAGAAGAGAACTCAAACACCATATGGTGCTAGAACCACGCCCCCGCCCCAAGAAGAGAACTCCTACACCATATGGTGCTAGAACCACGCCCTCGTCCCACCCCGAGAACCCCTACATGGTAAAAACAAAGCGGACTTACTTGATTTCTGCTTCAAATGGTTTGATGAATGGAGAACCACGCATAGTCTGAGTTTTAACAATATGATCGTCCAGTACTTGTTGTATATCATCTACTGAAGATAGAATCGACGTACCAGACTCACGATATGGTATAATCGTAAACTCAAACTGTAATAAACAGATATGAACCAGATTAAAATATTTGACAGGACGACAACAATGTGTGACCCTCCAGTACAAAACAGTACTTTCGTCAAATTGAAGAAATGGAAATAATGGTGTCTTATTAAAGAGTATTAAACGCTCTTTTCATTGGTACCTGAATTCTAAGAATCGGACAAAAATTGGCAGAGATATGGGAGTTTTAATTTTTGAATTTTAGTAATTCGGGGAAATGCAACTTTTGACAAAAAAATTCTCCATTTCTTCAATTTGACCCAAGTGTACTGTTTTAAATAATGCATTTTAAACCAAGAGAATGAGAGACAAATGGGGTTTAACATCCACTCGACTCAAACTTGGGCCTTTCGGGACTAACATATGTTTTATTTCAATAATCCGCTTGTGCATAGGGGTCTTTAGCAGTGGGAGGAAACTGGAGGACCCGGAGAAAACCCACGAGGTTGGACAGGCGACCCTACTCCTTGTTACTTTCAACCGGGGATTCGAAAACCATGCCAGTTGACACAATTACAAGCTTTATGATACAGCAGGCAAGTGCTAACCATTGGGCCATCCAACCCTGTCACCCCCATTTTAAACCTATATTGATACCATAATGAATAATGGTCTATTCACACAAAATAATTAACTTACAGGAGCCCACTCGTTCTTCATGGACTCCATGGCTTTTTCCAGAGAAAACTCCTTGCTGGCAGCCTCGCTTATTCCCTCAAATTTGGGGATATACGGCTCCAGATTCATGTCGACGAATTTCGAGAGACAGGAACTGTCATCTGGTTTGATAGTATAACCAGCCATCTCCGAGATCTGCTCCCAATGTCGGTCTCGTAATCCAGGATTAAATAACGTCTGAACCAACGGCATGTGGCTCTTAAATTCTTCTACTTTCGATTTCACCTGAAGTAAATGGTTATTATCATTATTATCAACATTATTATTTATTAATAAGTGTCATTTAATTCTTCTACTTTCGATTTCACCTGAAGTAAATGGTTATTATCATTATTATCATCATTATTATTTATTAATAAGTGTCATTTAATAGTAAATGCAGGGGGACCGCACTACACGCAAAACAAAAATCTACAAGATAAACCTGCGGACAAGACAGAAAATATACACTGCAAAAATAAAAAACAATTATCAAATCAATTGAATGGATCAAGCCATAAGCGTCCACTGTGCTCTACATTAAGCTTGTAATTTAAATAATCAGCAAATAATGTAAGCATTAAGCTTATAATGATCACATTTTATTCGGTAAAATTTTTCAAATTTACAAAAATCACTATTGATGGAGAAATGATTTTAAAATCAAATCAACTTTTCTGCATAAATAAATTACCCAATTATAATTCACCCACTGTCTGTAATATTATTATTCTATTTGCATATTATTATTTGAAACCTGTTAAACTTTTTCTGTAGGAAAAAGTTATTTAGAGAGAGAGAGATGGGGTTTAACGTCCACTCGACACAAACTAGGTCATTTCGGGACAAACATGGTTTAATTTTATTTCAATAATTTGCTTGCACGTAGGGGTCTTTAGCAGTGGAAGGAAACCGGAGGATCCGGAGAAAACCCACGAGGTTGGATAGGCAACCCTAATCCTTGCCACCTACAACCGGGGATTCGAAACCACGCCAGTTGACTCAATGACAGACTTTGTGATACAGCGCGTGCACACTAACCATTCAGCCATCAAACCCTCAAAAATTATTTAAGATCGAATGTTTTTCTTTTTGTTTTTATATTACCTTTCCTGCTATTTTCTTAGCCGTGGGAACAGCATCAAATGTTTTTTCCAGTTTATATAATCCACGCCAAATGTTTCCAACTTCAGCGTCTACCTCATCCGGATCTACACCGCTCATCGGACCATCCATCCACTCCCTAAAATACATCATCAATAAGGTTTATAAAACAAATAAAATAGGATTTCACGCACTACAGTTCTAATACAATGAATGAATGAATGAAATGGAAGTTTAACGTCCTACGCTTAAGCACCTAACCTGGGCTAATTGAAGACGGGCATACGCCATACAGTGTGCTATGAGGGAAATTTTTGCCCAGGCAGCGGCGCTACGGCCTACTCTTATATTGAATTCCAACTGCCAAGGGATCTTTTACGTGCACTCCAATGTGTACACGGTTCTCGGTTTTTCGTCCCATCCGAACGACTAGGCAGCTGTCCTTGTCAGGCCCTCCTTCTGCATCACTGACAAGGGGAAATCACGCCGAAAAATCGAGATGAACTTTCTCGGCCTATGCAGGGATCGAACACTCGACCTCCAGGCTAGCGAACCAGCGCCTTATCCACTTAGCCACCGTGATCCCCAAAAATGGGCTAATGAAGATGGGCAAGCATCATGCAGTGTGCCATGGGGGGAATAACGCACTACCTCCAACGACTTCCAACTGCCATGGGTACACAGAACTCTGGATTTTTCCTCCTATCCGAATCGCTAGGCCCTCCGTCCTGCAACAAGGGGGAACCAAACGCGAAACTTCCATGTTAACAAACTAACGTCGCACTCGCTGTGAGCTTTGGGTTGACCCGGGTGGAATTGGGGAGTTGGTTTAAGCGCAGCACAAAATCAGTTCATATTAACTATCACAAACGCATGCCTCAATCACAGATTTCATATTTGAAGTTTTGGCCAAGTTAAGATAAAAGTTTAATTTTGTGTTCTTGTGATATGGTACTTCTATTTTGCGTTTTGCGATTTAAGATATGATTTAATGGTAATTGCAGGGGGACTGCACCACATATGATTTACACAAAAGACAAATATAACGACAAGACATAAAACTCAGAAACAACAAACAAACAAACAATTATCAAATTAAGTGAATGGATCCGGGGGCTAGCCGTAAGCGTCCACTGCGCTGGACAGCCCTGGGTCTGAAGTAACACAGACTTCACTCAGAATTGAAAATGATCAGAAATAAAACCCGAAGAAGAAAAACCCTTATGAGTCATGGTTTGCCATAAGACACAGTTGTACTTACTTGTATTTTGTGTTGAAGTCGACGGTAGTTTCGTATAAAGTGAGATAGGGTTTGAGAGTGTTGATAACGGTTTGTCTCTGGGGATAAACCGTTGTCTGCCAACCAAACGCTTCCTCTTCCGTATTGAACGCCTCCACCTGAAAACAAAAACACAGATTATATCAAATCAACAGCTAAACACTTGTGCATTAATTGTTAAGTACGATCTAAAGACAAGAATCTTAATTCCAGCTTGTACAATTCCATTCTGATTAAAACACAGATACAAACTAGGTCATTTCGGGACTAACATATGGTTCCCTTTTTATTTCAATAATTCGCTTACGCGTAGGGAGCTTTAGCAGTGGGAGAAAACCCACGAGGTTGGACAGGTGAGACTACTTACAATTGGGGAATCAAAACTTGACTCAATCACAGAGAGAGAGAGAGAGATGAACCAATGTGTACACAGGACCTCGGTTTTCATCCCATCCGAACGACAAGGTAGTTGTCCTTGTCAGACCCTCTGTCTGCATTACTGACAAGGGGAAACCACGCCAAAAATCGGCCAATGCAGGGATCGAACACACCCGACCTCCAGGCTAGCGAGCCATCGCCTTACTCACTTACCCATTGTGCTAGGGAGCTTTAGCAGTGGGAGGAAATCCACAAGGTGAGCCTACTCCTTGTCACATACAATTAGGGAATCAAAACGTGACTCAATGACAGACCTTATGATCTAATGTGTTATACCAAGGTTTATCTCCCTTACCTAATGATCTAATGAGTTATCTCCCTTACCTTATGATCTAATGAGTTATCTCCCTTACCTTATGATCTAATGAGTTATCTCCCTTACCTTATCAGCAGCTGTTTGTAGTTTAGCGTCCAGAGCCTGTGCTTTACGTAAATATCTCTGTATATCAGTCATGTCACCAAACTGTTGGAATTCCTCAACTTGTTTCGAATAACTTTCTAATTCTTCTATAAACCTGTCCCGTTTCATCTAAAACATAAAGAAGTATTTACACCAATCAAAATACAGCTAAGAAATCGATAGAGCAATATTCACACAAATCAAAAATACAGCTAAGAAATCGACAGAGCAATAATTACTCAAATCAAAATACAGCTAAGAAATCGACAGAGCAATAATTACTCAAATCAAAATACAGCTAAGAAATCGACAGAGCAATAATTACTCAAATCAAAATACAGCTAAGAAATCGACAGAGCAATAATTACTCAAATCAAAATACAGCTAAGAAATCGACAGAGCAATAATTACTCAAATCAAAATACAGCTAAGAAATCGACAGAGCAATAATTACTCAAATCAAAATACAGCTAAGAAATCGATAGAGCAATAATTACTCAAATCAAAATACAGCTAAGAAATCGACAGAGCAATAATTACTCAAATCAAAATACAGCTAAGAAATCGACAGAGCAATAATTACTCAAATTAAAAATACAGCTAAGAAATCGACAGAATTCCAGAGCAATAATTACTCAAATCAAAATACAGCTAAGAAATCGACAGAGCAATATTTACTCAAATCAAAATACAGCTAGGAACCCTACACTATCTCATTCAAGGACAATATTGGTGTCAGTCATAATCATGTGATAGAACTGGTTAAGCAGGTTCCAAATGTAATTTTAACACAGAGATCATTTCTACGATAGCTGAGTACTACACGTTTCCAGAATTCCAGAAATTATCTCTGTGTTAAAATTATATTTGGAATGTGTTTAACCAGTTCTATCACATATGCCAGCTAGAGGTCGAAGCGCAACACTCTAGACCACTAGGCCATCCCACTCCCCCCACGCACATGCTAACCATTCAGCCATCCCAACCCCGCCCCCACGCACATGCTGACCATTCAGCCACCCAACCCCCCGTGTATCAGAGAATGAGAGCATGTAACCACTAGGCCATCCCAACCCCCCCCACGCACATGCTAACCAATCAGCCATCCAACACACACCCCCCCCACGCACATGCTAACCATTCAGCCATCCCCCCCCCCTCCACGCACATGCTGACCATCCACACCCCCCCCACGCACATGCTAACCATTCGGCAATCCAACCCCCCCTGTAACTTCTTATAAAGAATAATATTAACCTGTAAGGATTCTTCATACTGCTGTCTCTTCTCAGACGCTATTAACTTATGTTCTTCAAATACAGCGGGTATTCTTCCATGCCACGTAAACACTTGAGAATTTAATCTCATCTCCGCAGGTGAGAACTGGGCAAAATCAGATAAAAATGTCAGCCTATCCTTCGATTCTGAAAGTCGTTTTTCCATGACGAATATATCGTTCGATTCAACCTTCTCAATATAGGCCTTTAAATCCATCAAGGCCTGTGTATTAGAGGGTGTGGTCAGGGCCTTCTCCGCTATAGCTTCATAATCATCACATAATCTAAAAATAAACATTTTTCCAATTCCAGTCAGTATTTGTCTACGATATCACCCTAGGTAGAATTAGGCGTTAAACTCCCACACTCACGAACGAGTGACTGAACAAACGAAGTCAGTATTTACAAAGATGACGAAGTCTAAATTTAGCAACCAACGACATCTCTTGCGAACATAATAAACAAGTCAGCTTCATCTATCAGCTAGAGAAAGAGAGAGAGAGAGAGAGAGAGAAAGAGAGAGAGAGAGAAATGGGGTTTAACCTCCACCAGACACAAACTAGGTCATTTCAGGACTAATACATGGTTCAATTGTATTTCAATAATTCTCTTGTGGGTAGGGGTCTTTAACAGTTGGAGGAAACCGGAGGACCCGGAGAAATCCCAAGAGGTTGGACAGACGACCCTACACCTTGCCATGTACAACTGGGTTTCGAAACCACACCAGTCAACCTGAGGACCTGGAGAAAACCAACAATGTTGGACAGACGTTCCTTGTCCCTGCAACGTACAACCGGGGATTCGAAACCAAACCAGTTGACTCAATGACATCCAACCCCGATATTGAGTTAGAAATTTGGCTACTTTAACTTACTTTTTATTTGACTCTTGTTGATACAGCGGGCGCATGCTAACCATTCAGCCAACAAACCCCCCTATTGAGTTAGAGATTTTTAACTTACTTTTTATTTGATTCTTGATGATCTTTACACATACGAACGAGTAATTTACTCTTTAACTTGTCCGCTCGTTTGGCCAGAGAATTGATCAAATCTTCGCTGTGTATCTCGAACATATTCAGTCGTATAACTTTCTGGGAGTTAAAGGAGATGTCCTCGACCAGGCGGTGATATTTACCGACTTCCTTCGCGTAATCATCGAACGAGTGTTCCTCTTTATTCATAAACTGTTCAACATCCAACTCCGCCTGAAGTACAACACATTAAATTATATAATCATACTAGAGAGAGAGAGAGAGAGAGACAGAGAGAGAGAGAGAGAGAGAGAGAGAGATGGGGTTAAACGTCTAGTCTACTCGACACAAAATAGGTCATTTCAGGACTGACATATAGTTGGACTTATTCATACCCATATAAGAATGGAGAGAGAAAGAGAGAGAGGGGGGGAGGAGACATGGGGTTTAACGTCTACTCGACACAAAATAGGTCATTTCAGGACTGACATATAGTTGGACATCAATCACACACATATAAAAATGGAAAGAGAGAGAGAGAAATGGGGTTAAGTGTCTAATCGACACAAAATAGGTCATTTCGGGACTGACATATAGTTGGACATTGATCACACGCATATAAAAATGGAAAGAGAGAGAGAGACATGGGGTTAAACGTCTAATCGACAAAAACTAGGTCATTTCAGGACTGACATATAGTTGGACATTAATCACACACATATAAAAATGGAGAGAGAGAGATGGGGTTATAATTCCACTCAACACAAACTAGGTCATTTTGAAACTAACATATTTCAGTAATTCGCTTGCATGTAGGGTTTTTAGCAATGGAAGAAAATTTGACCCTGAGATTTGACCCTGAGATTTGACCCTAAGAAAACAAGTGTTTCAACAGGCGATACCACTCCTTGTCATGTACATGTGGGGATTCGAAACCACGCCACTTGACTCAATGACAGACCTTATGATCTAAAGGTAAGACACTAGACCAAAACATCCAGCACCTGAGAGAGAGAGGGAGAGAGAGAGATGGGGATTGAGATCTACTCGACACAAACTAGGCCATTTCGGGACTAACATACGGTTTAATTTTATTTCAATAATTCGCTTGCACATAGGGGGAAACCGGAGGACCCTGAGAAACCCCGCCGAGGTTGGACAGGCGACCCTACTCCTTGCCACGTACAATTGAGAATATCGAAACCACGCCAGTTGACACAATGATACAGTGATACAGTGTGCGCTTACCAATCAGCGATCCAACTCCCATATTATAAAAGACTACAGACTACAGAGATAGAGAGAAATGTGGGTTTAATGTCCACTGGTAAAGCACACTCACGCTGACCATTCGGCCATCCACCCCCCACCCCCCCCCCTAGTGGGTAAAGAGAACTAACGATGAGTCTTACCTGTTTGTTAATTAAGAAATTATATTTGTCGTAAACTTTACAATGTTCAACAGGCACCATGCTCTCGACGCGGATCAACTCTCGTACTTTCTGTTTGTGGTCCTCTAATATCGTCTCTAACACGACTGGTTTTAATACAGGCTTTGATTTACTACCATTCTGTTGAATGTAAATAAAAATAAAACATGGTGAATAACGACAAACAAAACTCAAAAACTGATTTGGATTTTTTCACAAGAGACAATTACAGTAAGTATGGTTCGGTATAACTAGGGTTTTTTTACCGCCACAAAGTAGACACATCGTTAACCTTTAAAAGATCGTTTGATAATTGATAAAAATTCATTTGGGAATTACACAAGACATTTTGGTATGAAATACAACAACACATTAATCAAAAACACTTATATGGATATACTACTTCTGAATCAATTAACAAGCTACGTTTCGATACACATACAGGTATCGTTATCAAGCAAATAATGATATTTAACAAAAATGTGGTACAATATGTAGATCAGATTCATCATTAATTAAGAGTTAATTAACAACACATTGCTTGGAAATAACAAGACGCGAAAAAACGTGACAGGTCTAATTTAAATCTGACTGAAACGAAATATAGATTTGTATTTGAATCTTACCCATTCTGAATAAAGTTTGGTTTCTACTCTCGGAATGACACACGATGCTTTTAGAATGGCATCGTACACATTTAATAAGACTATCTCAAAATCTTTAAATTGGGGTTCAAACTTGATTGATGCATCGTCCAGAATCATTCGTAAGATGAAACCTGAATGTTCGAAGGCTCGAGTTGATGTCTGAAAATAGAAATTAAATAATCTAGATAAAAGATACATTATGTTAGAGATAAGGGTCTGACAAAGACAAAAAAACGAGGTCCTGTGTACACACTGGTGTGCACGTAAAAGATCCCATTTGGAATTTGATATAAGAGTATGGCGCATGCCCATCTTCCATAAGCCCCGCTTAGGTGCATAACAGTAGGACGTTAAACCCTATTTCATTCCTATTACATATCTTTTGTTTGGCCTCAAATGTTACATAAATAATTATTTAGATAGACATTTATTCACATGCCAAGTCCATAATCAACTCGATCTCTAGAACATCAGATGATGGAGACTTAAATAAATTGAAACAAATTGAAAACACTTACATGTATATACTACTTCTGAATTTATTAACAAGCTACGTTTCGATACACAGACAGATAACGAGTTTTTAATATGTGGAATCTATTTCTATATGTCTTATAAGGATTAAATTGAAACATGATTGAAAATTAATTACTTAATAACAAGTATCTTCTTTGAGCGGCATTTAGCAATTGACATATAATAATAACACAAACACTTAATATGGAACACAATTACTATTTTAATTAAAGCGACGTTTCTTTGAGGATTCTCTCAACGTTTTCAAGCTAATGAAAACGTTGAGAGAATCCTCAACGAAACGTCGCTTTAATTAAAATAGTAATTGTGTTCCATATTAAGTGTTTGTGTTTATTAATAACAAGTACTATAATCAACTCTTTATTAACAATGGATACTTAAGATTTAAACTAGATTAAAACAGTTTGGTCATTTAATGATCTAATTTAAAAATGGAGAGGCGTTAACAATCAATGCAGAAATCGTGTCATAAATACAAACAGTGATAACTTGGCTTAGAATGCAGCAATATGAATGAAATTTTCACTCTATCCTTTACTCTTCCGGGCATCTGTTACCACTGTTTGTTGTATATTTTGTGCACGGTGAACAGTCCAGATGCTGATCACACTATTTTGCCAGATTATACTATTTTGCCTATACCGTTTTTTTAGGACTTCGAATTATGTCTAACTGTTTGGATTGTTCGTACTTGGTTTTATTTCATGGTTCTCTTTTATGACAATAATTCACTTGCAAAAACCCAGAGAAAACCCATGGGGTTAGACTGTATTTAATAATAAAAGAACTCAGCGAGGTTAACGTACCGGAGGCTGACATAATAAATCTGTATAATCATCCAATGAATTCAAGGTTAATTGTTGAAGATTCTCCGTCATCAAATTAGCTGCACAGTTGAAAAACGATTCCAATTTATCGAGATCCTGGTTGCTAGGCACCTGTTTACGCTTATTTCCCTGGTAAAAAATAGTCTGAACTTCTGGAAACCATCTGAAAAAAAACAAGAAAAATTCGTTGTATCTTCATTTCAGAAATTTGTTCATAATTCTTTTACAAACTTTTCAATGTACGTGCGGACTAAGCGAAGAATTACAAATTCATGAATCCATTAATTTGCTATTCCCGAAAAAACCTAGTTTGTGTAGAGTGGACAGTAAGAGCCCACTTCTCTCTGTCCCGTACCTTGGGGATCACGGTGGCTAAGTGGATAAGGCGCTGGTTCGCTAACCTGGAGGTTGAGTGTTCGATCCCTGCATTGGCCGAGAAAGTTCATCTCGATTTTCCGGCGTGATTTCCCCTTGTCAGTGATGCAGAAGGAGGGCCTGACAAGGACAGCTGCCTAGTCGTTCGGATGGGACGAAAAACCGAGGTCCCGTGTACAAATTGGAGTGCACGTAAAAGATCCCTTGGCAGTTGGAATTCGATATAAGAGTAGGCCGTAGCGCCGCTGCCCGGGCAAAATTTCCCTCATAGCACACTGTGGCGTATGCCCGTCTTCAATTAGCCCAGGTACGTTGCTTAAGCGTAGGACGTTAAACCCCATTTCATTCATTCACTCTGTCCCGTACGTGTCATTCAAATCATTTTGTGTTGTAATTTAACTTAGTCGATCTTCTTACATGTCCATATACATTCTAGGTCAGTGACTTCATCTGATCCTTCAGTTTTACAAAGAAAGATTGAATTGAAATTTCATTGATACATGCCGTCATTTTGTTGTGGATGATAGAGAGAGAGAAATGGGGTTTAACGTTCACTCGACACAAAGTAGGTCAGTTTGGGACTAACATATGGTTTTCAATTTTTATTTCAATAATTCATTTACGCATAGGTGTCTTTAGCAGTGGGAGGAAACCGGAGTGTCTGGAGGAAACCAAAGAGGTTGAGAAAGCGCTCCTATCCTTATGTCACATACGCTCACACTAGGGCTCGAAACCACAGCTGCAAGCCAGAGGTTGCCGGTCAGCTAGAGGTCGAAGCGCGGCACTCTAGACCACTAGGCCATCCCACCCAACACCCCCCCCCCCCTTGTTGTGGATGAATAGAAATGATAGGCCTAGCATAAATCCGATTGATTCAAAGCCGAGAGGTCATCCAAAGTTGTTTTTATAATTTTGTTTTCTTAATTTGTTATTTAGCAAAAAACGCAAAAAAATGATGCATTGTTTATTTAAGAATTGTGTACTAAAATGCAAAATATGGGTTGTTATTTTTATAAATTCAGTGTAGTAATGATTTAGAGAAATATACCCACTTTTTGAGGAGTCTTTCTTTAGCAGCATCAATGTGTCTCATGCACAGATTCAAAAAATTCTGTAGTTCCATCGACTCTTCACTCTGATGAAATTCTTCAATATCAATAAAACGTAAAGCTCTGAAATATTCAAAATATCGATCATTTATAAAACTCATATAAATCGATCATTTATAAAACTCATATAAATCAGTCATTATAAAACTCATATAAATCAATCATTTATAAAACTCATATAAATCAATCATTATAAAACTCATATAAATCAATCATTATAAAACTCATATAAATCAATCATTATAAAACTCATATAAATCGATCATTATAAAACTCATATAAATCAATCATTATAAAACTCATATAAATCAATCATTATAAAACTCATATAAATCAATCAAAGATTATAAAAATATACATCAAAGACTGATATGAATCAATGATTATAAAAATTTACATCAATGATTAGAAAACTTTAAAAAATCAAAGATTATAAAACTTTATATCAATCAAAGATTAGAAAACTTTATATAAACCAACGATCACTGAAGCCTCGAGATATGAAAGAAATAAAATGTGGTTTAATAATTCGCTAGCGCATAGGGGTCTTTAGCAGTTGGAGGAAACTGGAGGACCCGGAGAAAGCCATGAGGTTGGACAGGCGACTCTACTCCTTGTCACGTACAACCGAAGATTAGAAACCACGTCAGTCGACTCAATGACAGGCTTTATGATACAGCATGCACATGCTAAGGATTCGGCCATCCAGTCTTCCAGGAAAAGAAGTTTAAAACTCACCCAAATGAAACATGCCATAGATCTAAAACCTGCATCATGCACGGGTTTGTTACAAATAGATTCTGAGATATCAAATCTTGTGATATTAAAAACGATTTATTCCACGGTTTCGGTACGACTGCTAACTCTTCTCTGTGTGGAGGTAATTTATCTTTTTTGTCTTCGTCTTTTTCACGGGGATCTTTCAATACGAAATCAACTATAAAATAAAAATAATGATTTTTTTAAAAGGCGAATTTGTTTAATCTTTACAGGAGTAATATAAAATCACAGATTGCTTACAATAAGATACTAGAGAGAGAATTTAAATTGGGTTTAATATCCACTCAACACAAATTAGGTCATTTTGGAAATACAATTTATTTCAATAATATGCTTGCCTGTAGTGGTCTCTAGGAATGGGCGTGCTTGCTGAAGAAATTCCCACCAGGTGTAGCTAAAAAGAACTCGGTTCCACGTGATCTTATCGATGGTAAGAGAACCGTATCAGTATCAAATTCCATATTTGTCAACACACAAGTTTGTAATGAATGTACAGGAAAACCGTGCTATAAGGAAAACAATGAGGTCACGTGGGATAGCCTCACCTATAGATTATGTCCCTTTATCTTTAGTGAGGACGCCCATTGCAGTAAGCACAAGAGGCTCGAAAGCAGACAGCCCTTATGCTTCTCATGTAGAAGCTTGGAGACGAGCAAGTCTGGAAATAAGGCATATGTCACAGACAATGTCAGGCACCGATTCAAGCTTTGTCAGACACCAAACCGCTGGTGCCTATCATTTTTATTGATATTATTAATACAAGTCTGGTCTTAAGTTGAAATTGTCATACATTAGTGCCAGACATTCTGTTAGTAGAGTCCTGTGCATCCTACGACTAACATGGCTCTAGTTTTTGCCAAAATATTTTCTCTTATTTTTCTATATCCTGACATATTTCCTTTTATGGACCCCAGACTTCAACTCACCGATGGCTTTTTTAACACTCAATAGATAATCTTCTCGCATCTCGTCCGACAAATTCTCGATAGTTTCTTCATGGCCTCCCTTCAAACAAAACACAAATAAATCAAATTATAAAGATCAGATTTCTGTTCAAACTTTTATATAAAACAAAATCTTTTATATTTTCTAAATTTAAAGGTTCTTGGTGTAAAAAGGTAAGCCTAAACTATAAACCTCATAATTCCTTGTTCGGCGTATTTGTCCAAACGAGGTAAAAAAAATGCCTCGTTGTCTGCAGTTCCAAAACCAGTTTTTTTTTTACATTGCTCTGTTTTGGAACGAGGTATTTTGTTCAGACATTTTTACCAAACCTCATTGCAAAAAAGGGCAATTCAAAAAAACTTGGTTTGGAACTGCAGACAACGAGGCATTTTTTTCCCCTCGTTTGGACAAATATGCCGAACGAGGAATTCGGTAGTTCATAGTGCTATACACTAGACCTTCTTCACATCATGAAAGTGTAAATGTAATACAAACTCGTAACTATGGTAACGTACCCGTAGGTTAAAGGGCACTAACTGCATGACATTATCTAACCATGAGTCTTCCATAGGTGCCACATGTTCTGTATCAATTCCATTATGTATATAGTAGTAATATCGCTAGAAATACCAATAAAACAATCAATTCCATTATGTATATAGTAGTAATATCGCTATAAATACCAATAAAATAACCAATTCCATTATGTATATAGTAGTAATATCGCTATAAATACCAATAAAACAATCAATTCCATTATGTATATAGTAGTAATATCGCTAGAAATACCAATTAAATAATCAATTATCATTTTATATAGTTGTAATATCGCTATAAATACCAATAAAATAATCAATTATCATTTTGTATAGCTGTAATATCGCTATAAAATAATCAATTATTATCATTTTGTATAGTTTGAAAACATTGAGAGAATCCTCAAAGAAACGTCGCTTTAATTAAATAGTAATTATGTTCCATATTATGTGTTTGTGTTTATTATAATATAGCTATAAAATAGTCAATTATCATTTTGTTATATACAGTAGCTATAACTTATATTGAATACAATTACTAAATTGAGTGATCGTGCTTCCGTTATATTTCATAATTTCTTTTTTTCCTTAGTTAGATAGATGTGGTAGATGCATTATATTTTATATTTTTTATATTATTGAGGACCCAGAGAAAACGCACAAATTAGACAGACGGCCCTTCTCCTTGTCACATACAAGTGGGGAATTGAAAACATGTCACTTGACTCAATGACAGACCTTATGATTTAAAGGTCAGCCACTAGACCATCAACCCCCCAGCCCCCAAGTTTTATTTCAAGAAAACTCACCAGAATATCTTTCTCTGCTGTTGTTGGTGAACCAGATCGTGATAAGGGAGGTAATTCACCACTAATAGATGCAGCGCTACTCTTTGGTAAACTTTCTTCTTGCCTTAAAAATTAAATAAGAGGAATGAGGTTTAATGCTTCCTTTATAACAAATTGTCTGTCATTTTAATAATGTATAATTTTCCATGGTTTTCGTGGGCCATGAGTTGAAGCTCCTGTTTAAAAGTCAAAACGTATAGACTGTCACATTTAACGCAAGGTGGAACAAAGAAATATTTGCCTGGGCTAATGGAAGACGATGGAAATTTTACCCAGGCAGAGGCGCTACGGCCTACTCGTATATTGAATTCCAACTGCCAAGGGATCTATTCTGTACCATCCAAACGACTAGACAGCTGTACGCCGGACAATCGAGATAAACATTCTTGGCCAATGCAGGAATCGAACACTCAACCTCCAGGCTAGCGGGCCAGCTGGGCCTTACCCACGTGATCCTCAATATAAGAGTAAGCTGGTCGGATAGCCGTGGCGATAGAGAGGCGGCTTCTCACCAATGCAACGAGGGTTCAATCCCAGCTCAGGGCATGAACTTTATCATTGTAAGTGAGAGGGATATTCGGTCTCCCGTCCGATCAGGCAGGTTCCCCCCGAGTTCTTCGGTTTCTTCCTGCAGTAATGATCGAAATCATTCGCACGATCTGTGCCAAGGGCCAAATTTGAAAAAGGTCTCAGCCCTAATTTGCTACCCTTGTAAAATGACGCGATTATTATTATTATTAAGCCGTAGTGCTGCTGCCTGGGCACAATTTCCCTCTGTATAGCGTGCCTATTCCTGTCTTCAATATCCCAGTTGATGTAGAAGAGCAGAGAGTTCATTTCATTTCTACCAATCATACAACTTACATAATAATATCAACAAGCGCTTTACGGAATTGTTCTCGGTCCTTCTTGGGTTGTTTAAACTGGTCCACGCTGTTGCCTTGTCCATTTTTAGAATCAAGTGGTTTTAATTTATTGGCTTTTTTTCTTCTCGTTTCTCCTGAAAACAAACACAAAATATCATTAAAGACATTTCTTTAGAGGGGTTTTTAAAAAAATCTAATGTTGTCTAACTCTTAATATTAGAAGCAAATTTATTTAAGCCTTTGGCTTGTTTTTGTATCATCTCTATATAACGTGTAATGTAATATATGATATCTTATGAATACATATTGTTTAAACCAACTCTTGATATATTACTAATACCAGTATCTGGAAATTAAATTTCATTGTGAGGTGAAACGAAATGGGGGTTAATGCCCTACTGTTCTGCTCTGACTGGGCATACACCATACATTCTGTTGTGAGGGAAATTATTCCAAGGTCCTTATGTCTACAAGGGATCTCAGTATTTCATTCTTGGGCATCTAAACGCCTGGTTATTCGTTGTCCCTTGCCAGTCCCTTGATCCTGCACCACTGGCAAGGGAAGCCGAAAAGGAAAATAACAGGCCCTTTATTAGTCTTAATTCTAAATTCAGATATTGATTAGAAATACTTCAAAATCTTTAATTTTTTAGAGAATACTAAAGTCAAAGTCTAATATTCAAATTCATACTCACTGGCTGTTAATTCTCCAACTAAATCTATTCTATCTCTTTGATCATCATTTTCAAGTATCTTCCCTGATAGAATGAAGGCCGGGGAATTATTTTGCCAGTTTGGTTTACTTCGTTTAGCCGGTAAAACTGGTAAAAATCTGATTGGATCATCAGTCCCTTTACCTTTATTACCACCACTAGTGTTTGGCGTGGACTAGAAAAAACAAAAACATCTAAATTTAAACCATAACCAAATCGTCCTATATGGTTACACTTATAGTTTAGGTATTAAATTATTATAAGGAACATTATACGAAAAGATTGTGGTGACTTTTAAATAAAAAATGGAACTTTTTAATTATGAAAATATCTGTGTTTATATCAATTCATTTTTATTTATTGTAAGCTTACGTCCATAATTTTTAAAAAAATTTAAAACATTGCAGAGCGGTAATCTTCATTGGGGTGCTGACGCTCTACATTAACATATATTCATTATATTATTAAACAAAACACACACAGTTGGCAGACATCCAGATACAATGTCATTGTCTGATATCAAAGCCTCAACAAAGGTTAAATACAATTTTTTTTTTTGACTACCATTGAATTGATATCAATTCAGGTGTAGGTAGGACTCATACAACAAATTTATTTTATTTTTATACCGTAATCAGATACCGTTATGGTCCTTACCTTTTTTCCAGTAGAGAACTTTAACATTTAATAACTTTATTTAAATAAATTTTGATTTCTTTTTTTTAGGGTATCGCCGATAAATTAAATTATTCTCAATAAATTTGCATTTAACGTGGTTCAGGATCAGGGCTAGCCTTTATAGTTTACGAGATATGAATTTCCAAGCAGCTAGACCTACTCAATTAAAATGTGTCTTAAATTAGTCAGTCTAGGCCTATAGTAATAGTATTACTTTTGCATCCTATAAATTAATCTTAATCAGTAGGCCTACATGTTTCCCAATTATAAAATTTAAACAGATTTTAATCTGAATGACAGAAGATTTGAGTCTTCCTTAAAAAGGTGTAGTCCTATTTATTTGATCCTGTCTTAATTGATTGGGTGAAATATAATATTATATCAAATGTTAATATTATAGAGGCCTAGGCTAGAAAAGATAGAGGATAGACTTAAAATTACATGTAGATTTAATCAGACATTTACTATGATTTAGTTTAGAGCTCCCCCAGGCCAGGCCCAGGCATTCATTAATTAATTAAATAGAAACATGATTACTAATAATACTACAGTACAATTATTTTTTCTGTTTTATTAGGTATTTCAATATTCAGCATGAATCTGAATTTTTGCTGACAATCACTATAAAGACGCACTGAGACTGGAGTTAAGAATCGCTTAAATCTTAGTTTACATTACATTATACAATACAAATCAAGACAAACTAAAAAAACAGGTTTGTTTACATAACAACAAAACTTCAACTTCAAATATCTAGCTTATTTATGATTAAAATCAAGTACCTGGATTTCTGCCATGATTCCTGACTATTATTTAACTTGACTGCCCTTCGCACGGCTTCATCAAGCCCGGTATAAATTAATTAAGGCACAAAAACTTTTGCTGGCCTTCCACATCTACTCGCTTAACAATCAAACATGGCCGATAGTTGTCATGTTGCTAGGATACAACCGGAAAAGAAGATTATGTTTCACAAAATTGCGCGTAAGTGTTTTATAACCGTTTATCGGGTTTTGGGATTCTAGACAATTGTAATAAAACATATTCACTAATCAGAAACCTATTATTATCAATAATCTTCAATATCTGATATATTTTTACCGCTTATAGTATCTATTTCGTTTCGTTTCTAAAAAACAAAAGTGAAGTAGCTAAATTTTACTGAAACACGTGGTTCTGTTTACATTTTGATAATGGTTTTTATTTTGGAATACTGTCAATTTTAGATACCGGTTTAAAACGATATGTTTTGCTATTATGGCTAGTAGTAAGGTTGATAAAGTACTGAAATTGGTAGTTGTCGGTTGCGGAGTTGGGGCTTTAAGTGGAGCTTTTTATTACACAGAGAAAGTTCAAGGTTGTTAAAAGTTAAAATATAAAAATGTCAGTTTTCTTCACAATAGTTTCAGTACAGTTCAGTTACTAGACCTACTGATCAGTTGGCCCCACCTAGTCTACTAGTTCTAGTTAAGAGCTGGACCTGGACCTAGTTTAGAGCTTGATCTTATAATTTTTATACTAATACTAGTCTTTACGACTCGTGGGGGGGGGGGGGTAGGATGGCCTAGTGGTCTAGAGTGCCGCGCTTCGAGTTCGACCTCTAGCTGGCCGGCCACCTCTGGCTTGCAGCTGTGGTTTTGAGCCCTGGTGTGAGTGTGTATGTGGCATGGAGATAGGGGCGCCTTCTAAATCTTGTGGGTTTCCTCCGGGCACTCAAGTTTCCTCCCGCTGGCACTGCTAAAGACCCCTACGCGCAAGCGAATTAATGAAATAAAATTAAACCATATGTTAGTCCCGAAATGATCTAGTTGTGTTGAGTAGACATTAAACACCATTTCTCTCTCCCCTTTACGACTCATATTTTAAAGGGACAGTCCCGTATTATACAGAGGCTCAAAAATAAAAGTCTGAGAATGTAAGAAAATAAAACGTCAAAATATAGGGGAATGGTGTATATACCTTGTCTCAAAATTTCAACTCAAAATATTGAGTCATTTGGACGTGAACGCCAAAATTGCTTATCCGGACACCTAACCCTTTTAATATTGATGGTCATTTTTTTTCATTTGGTGACCTTATAATCGATTTACGTTTCTTGAGAGGTCTATACAGTGAATTACCCATGTACTGTACTTGATAACAAAAGGTAAATTTTACCTACATATTATTTTTATAGAAAAAAAGTCTGGTTTTATCCAGATACTGTATGATACAAAGGTCTCCATTTCCAGATGCAGACTGTCAGGTTTAAGTTATTTACAAGCGTATCACATAATGGGTTTTAAATGATTTTAACACAAAATTAAGCAGTTTTATTCCCCAAAAAGTTATCGGGATTGGCCCTTTAAAGTATCTAACTAGTACTGGCTGACGGCTGTAATGCCTGGTCTTCAATATTGCTGGGAATATTTTTTTACGCTTGACATTATATATTTATATGATTTACTCAAATCCACCATTATTTCAAATAATTATGACAATAATTCTTCCAAATTGCCAATTTTGGTTTAAAATCGTAATGTGTATTACAGTATCGAGTATGTGTCAAAATGACCGTCAAAGTGTAATTTCCAAGTAAGTTTGGAAGTTGTTACCGAATCCATTATTTTTAACTCATACACTGTACATAACAATAATCTATTTTTAAAAGTATATTAATAAATAATGATATGTCAATTTGTTATTTGTAACTGATCCATGGTGTTGACCAAGAAAGTACATCATGATTTTTCCATGTGGGTTTCCCCTTGTCACTGGTGAAGGTCAGGTACAGAGGGATCTGGCAAGAGACAAACATAGTCACTCAGTCCAGTGTACGCATGAAGGAAAAGAACCTTGACCATCAGAGTTGGAACTTGAAATAAGAGTTCAGACTAGAGTGCTGTTGTCTGAGTAAAATTACCCCCACAGACTTTGATCTTATAATTTTTACACTAATACTAGTCTTTACGACTCGTGGGGGGGTGGTGGCCGGTGGGATGGCCTAGTGGTCTAGAGTGCCGCGCTTCGAGTTCGACCTCTAGCTCTGGTTCGCTAGCCTGGAGGTTGAGTGTTCGATCCCTGCATTGGCCGAGAAAGTTCATCTCGATTTTCCGGCGTGATTTCCCCTTGTCAGTGATGCAGAAGGAGGGCCTGACAAGGACAGCTGCCTAGTCGTTCGGATGGGACGAAAAACCGAGGTCCCGTGTACGAATTGGAGTGCACGTAAAAGATCCCTTGGCAGTTGGAATTCGATATATGAGTAGGCCGTAGCGCCGCTGCCCGGGCAAAATTTCCCTCATTGCACACTGTGGCGCATGCCCGTCTTCAATTAGCCCAGGTTAGGTGCTTAAGCGTAGGACGTTAAACCCCATTTCATTCATTCATTCGACCTCTAGCTGGCCGGACACCTCTGTCTTGCAGCTGTGGTTTCGAGCCCTGGTGAGTGTGTATGTGGCATGGAGATAGGGGCGCCTTCTAAACCTCATGAGTTTCCTCCGGGCAATGGATAGTGAGACTTGCGTGGAGAATGCAGATAAGTAGGGTGTTTAAAACCCAATTTTAGTTGTTGTTTATTTTCGTGTTTCAATAAATTTCTAGGTACAATTAATGATTGAAACTTCGAGCCCAGTGTTTATTGCATCTTTCCTCCAGGCACTCCGGTTTCCTCCCACTGCTAAAGACCCTTACGCACAAGCTAATTATTGAAATAAAATTAAACCATTTAGTGCCGAAATGACCTAGTTGTGTTGAGTGGATGTTAAACCCCATTTCTCTCTCTCTCCCTCCCCCTCTCTCTCTCTCCCCCTCTCACTCTCTCTCTCTTTCCCTCCCCCTCTCTCTCTCTCCCTCCCCCTCTCTCTCTCTCTTTCTTTATTGCATCTTTGTATACCCAACAGTGATAAGTTTGAATAAGTGGCCCTATGATTTAACTTTTTTGAAATTTTCAGGACAATTTCGTAAAGAAGAATTCTATACTAAGCCTATGATATTATTACGGAATTACGAGCCTGCTAAAGAACATCTCGGTGAACCAATCCGCTCCACACATATAGATCTTGGTAATACAACTGCAAATAATGTAGACGGTTTAAATGCAAAGGTATGATATTAAATAAAGCTTAATGTGTATACTCGTAGTCATGGTTATCAAGCCTGTGTCGCTACGAGTATACTTGTAGGAAACATTGACTTGGTATATTAATATAAATCCTCCGTAATGGTGATGAACACTACGAGTCGTATGTTGGCATCCGGTAAAAATGGCCATTAGCCAGTGCCGCACTACGAGTCGTATGCTGGCTTATGAGTTAATACCGGAAATGGTCAGCATATGTGGTGCGCACTTCAAACTGGCAGCGAACGGGCTAAAGGCTGTGCATAATTTGAATTTTTCGGAGGGGTCACAGTGGTTAAGTCGGATGTTCGATCCCTGCATTGGCCGAGAAAGTTCATCCAGATTATCTGGTGTGGTTCCCCCTTGTCAGTGATGCAGGATTAAGGGTCTGAAAAGACAGTTGTCTAGTCGTTCAGATGGTAAGAAAAACAGCGGTCCCGTGTACACATTGGCATGCACGTTAAAGATCCCTTGACAGTTGAAATTCGATATAAGTGTCGGCCGTAGTGCCTCTATCCTGGCAATATTTCCCTCATAGCACACTATCTTCATTAGCCCAATTCAGAGCAGAACAGTTGGACATTAAACAGCATGTCCGCTTTCATTTGCCCAGATCGAACAAGAACAGTAGATTTCCTTTGCATTTATTGGAAAAAGAGATTAAAGTCTTCCCGAGTTCCGGAATTTGAGATTTCGGTGAAAATTCAGATTTTTTTTTGGGGGTGGGGGCGCTCAACCAGGTTACAAAAATATTTTCAGGAATTTTGGACATCAGCCAGTCTTGAAATGACCTATTTGTGTTGAGTGGACTTAAACCCCATTTCTCTCTCTCTCTCCCTGGGGCATTCCATGTCAAGTGTACACAAAATTCGGGCGATTTTGACATGACCATCACAGATTTTGATGATTTTTGGTGTGCAAGTTAACTATGATGAAAAAATGTGATGTGCAAAATTATAGCGCTGGGGGCCCCATGGGGCCCCTTCAGGGACATCCCAAACATTGGACCTTTTCGGCTTACCTACCAACTTTGAAACTCTATAACTTCGTCCCTAGTAATCCTACGTACATCAAATTGGTATCAAATTGTCCAGAAAAGATAGATCTTTCTAATGACACGAAGCACGAACTCAACAGGACAAAATTCAGGCAGATATCGTTGACCTTGACCTTTGAACCCACGCCCCCAAAAAGGGGCAAACTCGATTTGGCCAATTTTTCGTGTGAACATTGCCCCACCTATAAATAGCAAACACACAAAAAATCAAAGTGGGATCTCCATGGGAACAGATTTGATTGACATGGAAGTCCATCTAGGTCGCAAAAACAGACATTGATTTTATTAGAATAAACTAGGGTTTTTGTGTAAGCTGACTTCTGTACACTTATTTCACTATGTTAACTTGTACATTCTGTTTTTGTTACTGGATGATCCATTTAGTTCTCAATTTTTGTTCCCTAGGGCTTTGTTTGCAGCATTAATTTCTTTTTTACTCAGAGTATAGGTCCTACCAGTAGCTGTTTTAGGGTCTACCGGAATCAGAATATCCCTGCAGTCTATAATGCACTGATCTTCCACATCGGCGAAGAAGAAACTGTTTGACGGGCCATTTGGATGAAGGAAATTGACCTTCACCTCTTGTTCAATGGGACACGATTCGAGGATGCACACCAGCCACCATTTACTGTCCGGTGACTTAACCTGCTAGTTTCATTCTACAGGTGAAGAATGTTCAGCTGTTACGGACTCAACACGCGAAGAACTACTTGCACTAAACTCGCATACCTCAAACGTTGTCTTTGATAAAGGTTTGAGTAAATGGAGTTTCTGCATGCCAGGAATTGTTTTTGCTAATATCGCCCTGTCTCTTAAAGGGCTAATCCCGATATTTGTTTTGGGAATAAAAATGCTTAATTTTGTGTTAAAATCCCTTAAAATATCCGAGTCAAGGGCCGAGAAACTACTTCCGTATTGTAATACGTTTTCAAACGACTTAAATCCGTCAGTCTTCATCTGGAATTTGAGACCGGTGCCCCAAGGTGTATTTTGTGGTATCTGGATAAAATCAAACATTTTTTTTTATAAAAATAATGTGTACTTGAAATTTGCCTTTCTTTATCAAGTACGGCACATGGGTTATTCACTGCATAACCCTCTCAAATAACCGTAATCGGTTATAAGGTCATCCAACGAAACAATTGACCCAAAATCTTAATAGGGTTACGTTTCCGGATAAGCAGTTTTGGCGTTCACGTCCAAACAACTCAATATTTTGAGTTGAAATTTTGAGACAAGGTATATACACCAGTCCCCTATATTTTGGCGTTTTATTTTCATAAATTCTCAGAATTTTATTTTTGAGCCTCTGTATATTTCGGGATTGTCCCTTTAATAATTGCTCTTCCAAGTTGTGATCTTTCTGGGTGGCGTAACAAAATTTCATATTACCCAGACTCCTGTTTGCACTCACTCTCTCTGTACCTCTCTCACACACCACTAGCAGACGACATAGTTAACAGATACAAACAGATAAGGTTTTGTGCACTTGAATAACTGTGTAGCACCTGACTTGACCGGCTCCTATAATATGTTCCCACAGAGATCCCATTTTGATTTTTTGTGTGTTCATTCATCATAGGTGGGGCAATGTTCCCACAAAAAATTGGCCAAATCGAGTTTGCCCCTTTTTGGGGGCGTGGGTTCAAAGGTCAAGGTCAACAATATCTGCCTGGATTTTATTTGGTCAATATCGTGCTTCATGTCATTAGAAAGATCTATCTATTCTGGACAATTTGATACCAATTTGATGTACGTAGGATTACTAGGGACGAAGTTATAGAGTTTCAAAGTTGGTAGGTAAGCCGAAAAGGTCCAATGTTTGGGATGTCCCTGAAGGGGCCCCATGGGGCCCCCAGCGCTATAATTTTGCACATCAAATTTTTTCATCATGGTTAACTTACACACCAAAAATCATCAAAATCTGTGATGGTCATGTCAGAACCTTGTGTACACTTGACGTGGAATCCCCCCCCTCTCTCACTTTCCACAGCTTAATCCACTGATGCCACTGTAACATTTACTCAAATTAATTATTGAACATTTTGCTTGATCCAGTCTCCATGCAGATGTATCAGCCTGTCCAGCTTTAGCCACTTTGTCAAGGTGGGCGTCAGGTCAGGCCCGGATCCAGGATTTTGTCGAGGGGGGGGCATACATTGGAGTAAAGGGTAATCATTAGAGTGCCGCATGCATTAGTGCTTTGGTGTAGCCCCCAGAGTCTTCCTCGCATTGCTTGGGGGATACAATGTGAAAATCATGTAATTATCATGAATTAAAGAGCAGATACACCAGTCTCACTGGGGCTGAGGGGTTGGGGGGTTTGGCGTGATGCGGTCTGTTCCCCTTCTTGTATCCCATTTAACATTTAATTAAAGATACATTACACGGTTTGTACATGTTAGAGCTAAATTTGCCGATTGTATGTTTTTTGCCTGGCTTCAAATAAATTATTAATTAGACATTTATTAACATGACTAGCCTATAATCCACTCTCTAGACCATTGGATGGCGAGGATTATTGATCAGGTTGCAGAGTCCTTCACGTTTATAAAATTTTGCGGGCGCCATAAAAAAGCTCCCGATACCTTGAAGATATGCAGACTGCAGTTTAAAAGTAAACAAAACTGAAAGTAGTTTATTAATCTCAATATTTAGGAGAGCGATATAGCTAATTTACAGCAGACCAGTTAACAGGGAGATCAAACAATCAAGACGTGAAATAACAAGAGATTGAATAATAGTTCTAGTGGCATCAACAGATAAATATTTACGTATTCTACTGATATTTATAATGTGCAGACATTAGAATGCAGAGTATTTTTGTGGGTTTGTATTTCAGTTAAGGGGGTTGGGATGGCCTAGTGGTCTAGAGTGCCGCGCTTCGACCTCTAGTTGGCCGCTCACCTCTTGCTTGCGGCTGTGGTTTCGAGCCCTGGTGTGAGCGTATGTGGCTTGGTGATAGGGGTGCCTTCTCAACCTCTTGGGTTTCATTCGGGCACTCCAGTTTCCTCCCACTGCTAAAGACCCCTACGCGCAAGCAAATTATTGAAATAAAATTAAACCATATGTTAGTCCCGAAATGACCTAGTTGTGTTGAGTGGACGTTAAACCCCATTTCTCTCTCTCTCTATTTCAGTTAACCATACCAGTAAAAGGATCAAAAGAAAAAGGTAAAATGTATGTTACGGCTAGCAGAAAGGAAGCTGGTGAAAGGTTAGTCTGATTGTGTTACCATAGTAACTTCTTTTCCTGCAGGGAGGGTGGATGGCCTAATGGTTAGCACCTGTCTGCTGTATAATAAAGCTTGTCATTGAGTCAACTGGCGTGGTTTCGAATCACTGGGTGTATGTGACAAGGAGTAGGGTCGCATGTCAAACCTTGTGGATTTTCTCCGGGTCCTCCGGTTCATTCCCACTGCTAAAGACCCCTAGGTACAAGCGAATTTTGAAATAAAATTAAACCTTTTTTAGTCCCGAAATGACCTAGTTTGCATTGAGTGGACGTTAAACCCCATTTCTCTCTCTCCTACGTTCCTTGTCCTTAATATTATTATGTGTATATTGTTCGTATGTTGTTTGTTACAACTATACGTTAGTCCCGAAATGACCTAGTTTGTGTCGAGTGGACGTTAAAACCCCATTTCTCTCTCTTTACCTGCAGATGGAGACTGGAATGTGGATATTAGGGGTAGGTAACTTCATATATCCAGCTCTTGAGAAAATGCCAAATGTGTACCAGGGACCTCAATTTTTCATCACATCTGAACAACAATACGCTGTCCTCCAGGTTAGCAAGCCAATGTCTTACTCGCTGAGCCACTGTGCCACCATCGTCATGTTAAAAACAAATAATTTGTGACACCTAACCCTAAACCTGTTTTTGTTTTTCAGTTGGATAATAAATCAACTTGATTTAGAAATCAAACGTACGAGAAGAAAATGGACATTTTATAAAACAGCTGAGACGACAGATTCTTGATATATTTTACCTCTCACCTAACGTAGCTCACGTACATCTAGCTTGGTCGCCAAGGAGACATTCCTCACAGGCAGGCCTGGAAATAACGGTATAAGATGTACCTGGCAAAATGTCAGGCACTATAATGAAATAGTACCTGACATTTTCAGCTTACTAATACCATTGGAGACAAATCAGTGCCTGACAAAATTATAGGCACCAAAGGTTTTGTGTCTGACAAAGCTTGAATCTGTGCCTGACATTGTCAGTGACAGGTGCCTTATTTCCAGGCTTGCTCACAGGGTCAATAACTTTGAATTTCACATGATGTCAGAATTTTCGGACTAAACCCAACCCTAACCCTTACCCTAGCACGTGGTGCCTGCTAGGGTCGCTAACAATAAACCATCATCTCGTTTATTAATGCTAGATTTCGTCAATTCAAAATGGCCGGTGTTGTGAGCAGGCCCGTAGCCAGGGGGTGGCACGGGGGGGGGGGGGGGGGGGGGGGGGCTGCAACTGCCCTCCCAATACTGAGTCTTGCCCCCCCAATATCACAAGAAAATTGGCCTTTACCGCAAAATTCATGCAGATGCCCATGCTAGTTGGCCCTCCCGAAAACATCTTTGCCCCCCCAAAAACAACTTCCTGGCTACGGGCCGGTGTTGTGAGGAATGTCTTCCTTGTGTAAATTTACGTTATCTCTATTATAGACACTAGACTAAGATTTATATAAAATTGTGCCGTGCTGGAAATGACATATATAGAGAGAGAGAGAGAAATGGGGGTTAACGTCCACTTGACACAAACTAGCTCATATGGTTTGGAATTTTATTTCAATAATTCGCTTGCGCGTAGTGGTCTTTAACAGTTGGATGAAACCGGAGGACCCAGAGAAATCCCAAGAGGTTGGACAGGCGACCCTACACCTTGCCATGTACAACTGGGTTTCGAAACCACACCAGTCGACTCAACAGGTTTTATGATACAGTGCGCGCATTCAACCCCCCAGAAATGATATAGAACTAGGGCTAGCTCCAATTCAGCCATCAACAATCGATAGCAACGGTTCCAAACCTTATAGGTTTCTCATATGTCATCGTTGTATCATAAAGCCTGTCATTGAGTCAAGTGGCATGGTTTCAAATCCCTGGTTGTACTGAGCAAGGAGTAGGGTCGTCTGTCCAACCTTGCGGATTTTCTCCGGGTCCTTCAATTTCCTCCCATTGCTAAAGACCCCTAGGTACAAGCGAATTATTGAAATAAAATTAAACCAAATGTTAGTCCCGAAATGACCTAGTTTGCATTGAGTGGATGTTGAACCCCATTTCTCTCTCCTACCTTCCTTGTCCTTAATATTATTATGTGTATATTGTTCGTTTGTTCGTTACTGGGAGGGGGGCTGGGGTGGCCTAGTGGTCTAGAGTGCCGCGCTTTGACCTTTAGCTGGCCGGTCACCTCTGGCTTGCGGCTGTGGTTTCGACCCTGGTGTGAGCGTATGTGGCATGACGATAGGGGCACCTTCTCAACCTCGTGGGTTTCGTCCGGTCACTCCGGTTTCCTCCCACTGCTAAAATCCCCTACGTGCAAGCGAATTATTGAAATAAAATAAAGCCATGTGTTAGTCCCGAAATGACCTAGTTGTGTTGAGTGGAAGTTAAACCCCATTTCTCTCTCTCTCTCTCTATTTCTCTCTCTCTCTCTCTCTGAATACTGGGGTTTAACAACCACTTCAACCTAGGGTGATATGGTAGACATGTGTATACCTTCAGATCCAGAGGACCCAGAGAAAACCCATGAGGTTGGAGCCTAAATTATAGCACTGTTACAGATATATTTACATGTTGTGTTGAAATGGTTTTGATTGTTAATAAAATTGTAGAACTTATATTTTTGTTCTTGTTCCTTTAATTTTTTTTCTGGTTTTTAAAAGGGCGGTCCCAATGATTAAAGATGCAAGATTTAGATTAATAGCTGATCGTTCTTGCTATAATACATGTAATTCCAAAATTGATTAGGGCCCATCCATTAAGTATGTACGTTTGAAGGGGGAGGGGGGGTCACGCCAAAAACCTACAGGTGCGTAAATTCAATGGCAAAACGTACGTACAGGAGTGTACAAAGGGGGAGGGGGGTCTGAATTTTACCCATTTTGAGCGTACGTACTTTATGGATGGCCCCTTATTCAAAATTATTGTATTGAAGCACTGAAAATAATGCCATTTTAAGAGATTTTGACTCATTTGAGAAGTCATAAATGGATTCATTTATAAATCGAAATGGGGGGAATCTGGAGATTTTCTGTGAATATTTCTGATTTTTAGACAAAATTTGGTGAAATTACAATACTGTTCACATCATCAGCTGTGCTTTCTGAGGCTGAATAAGCCAAAATTGGGCATTAAAATAGTTTTCTTAACTGGAGAAATTAAATAAAAACTATAGAAATTAAATAAAAAATGAAAATTTGCAATTTGCAGTAATATCACAATTGTTCTGCGAACTTTGATTTTTTTTTTTTTTTAAATTAAATTTAACTGTTTTTTAGTTTTTCTGTACGGTAGTCAAAATATTTTTGGAGTGTTTAGTCTTCATATTTTCAAAACTAAGGCATTTCATACGAAGCAGGTAGGCCACCCACAGGTCACTAATTATTTCCCCATATTGACTCTAATGTTAATTCTCGTCTCTTAGACCGGATCTAACTTTTCCCAAAATTTTCGTTGGATAGAACGCTTTCGGCCACAGATGGAGCAACATGTGGCAAACTCTTGCCCAAAAGTATCTATGAGGTTGACCCTGAAAAAAATGGAAATATACAAGCTGGAAGTAGAGACAAGTAAACATGCAATTTTCGGCCCTACATTTCAACCTTACCAACCTCTCAATTCACGTATCCTTCCGCCTCAAAATTATGAATATATTCACCAAAGCCTGGCAGAAAATGTATTTCAAACCTTTTTCTTCGATTCTACACCAAAAGGTCAACAAAAGCCGCCATGCTATAGGGGAAAACGGGAAAAGGAGAGAAAGACTAAAAATAACTTTTGCCCTACATTTGTGGTGACGGCGTAGAAATATTTGAGAGCTGTGTCCACATGTGCTGTGGCGAGTTATAAGTTTACATTTGGTTTGGCCACATTACATTTAGTAATTTGTAGGGTGAGTGAATTATAGTTAGATATGTCGTTGCAATTTATTGATCAGTTGACAGTTTACACCGAGAACTAAACTAAAAGTAGGCAGTGGCTATTTGCCACATGTGGTAAGCAAGAATATCAAAATAGACTTTCGGCTACAGACCACAATTATCAACCGATTTCAATGAAACTTACAGATTATAATAAGAGTATTAAAATCTCAAACTAGCCAAAATTTCGGCCACTTCCGGTTAGCGGTTTCCGAGATATCAGGTTACCACACATTTCATGTGGCACGGCTACAGACCACAATTATCAACCGATTTCAATGAAACTTACAGATTATAATAAGAGTATTAATATCTCAAACTAGCCAAAATTTCGGCCACTTCCGGTTAGCGGTTTCCGAGATATCAGGTTACCACACATTTCATGTGGCACGGCTACAGACCACAATTATTTACCGATTGCAATGAAACTTACAAATTATAATAGGAGTATTAATATCTCAAACTAGCAAAAATTCCGGCCACTTCCGGTTAGCGGTTTCCGAGATATCAGGTTACCACACATTTCATGTGGCACGGCTACAGACCACAATTATTTACCGATTTCAATGAAACTTACAGATTATAATAAGAGTATTAATATCTCAAACTAGCCAAAATTTCGGCCACTTCCGGTAAGCGGTTTCCGAGATATCAGGTTACCACACATTTCATGTGGCACGGCTACAGACCACAATTATCAACCGATTTAAATGAAACTTACAGATTATAATAAGAGTATTAATATCTCAAACTAGCCAAAATTTCGGCCACTTCCGGTTAGCGGTTTCCGAGATATCAGGTTACCACACATTTCATGTGGCACGGCTACAGACCACAATTATTTACCGATTTCAATGAAACTTACAAATTATAATAAGAGTATTAATATCTTAAACTAGCCAAAATTTCGTCCACTTCCGGTTAGCGGTTTCCGAGATATCAGGTTACCACACATTTCATGTGGCACGGCTACAGACCACAATTATCAACCGATTTCTAAGAAACTTACAGATTATAATAAGAGTATTAATATCTCAAACTAGCCAAAATTTCGGCCACTTCGGGTTAGCGGTTTTCGAGATATCAGGTTACCACACATTTCATGTGGCACGGCTACAGACCACAATTATTTACCGATTTCAATGAAACTTACAAATTATAATAGGAGTATTAATATCTCAAACTAGCCAAAATTTCGGCCACTTCCGGTTAGCGGTTTCCGAGATATCAGGTTACCACACATTTCATGTGGCACGGCTACAGACCACAATTATTTACCGATTTCAATGAAACTTACAGATTATAATAAGAGTATTAATATCTCAAACTAGCCAAAATTTCGGCCACTTCCTGTTAGCGGTTTCCGAGATATCAGGTTACCACACATTTCATGTGGCACGGCTACAGACCACAATTATCAACCGATTTAAATGAAACTTACAGATTATAATAAGAGTATTAATATCTCAAACTAGCCAAAATTTCGGCCACTTCCGGTTAGCGGTTTCCGAGATATCAGGTTACCACACATTTCATGTGGCACGGATACAGACCACAATTATCAACCGATTTAAATGAAACTTACAGATTATAATAAGAGTATTAATATCACAAACTAGCCAAAATTTCGACCCATTCCGGTTAGCGGTTTCCGAGATATCAGGTTACCACACATTTCATGTGGCAGGGCTACATACCACAATTATCAACCGATTTCAATGAAACTTACATATTATAATAAGAGTATTAATATCTCAAAGTAGCCAAAATTTCGGCCACTTCCCGTTAGCGGTTTCCGAGATATCAGGTTACCACACATTTCATGTGGCACGGCTACAGACCAAAATTATTTACCGATTTCAATGAAACTTACAGATTATAATAAGAGTATTAATATCTCAAACTAGCCAAAATTTCGGCCACTTCCGGTTAGCGGTTTCCGAGATATCAGGTTACCACACATTTCATGTGGCACGGCTACAGACCACAATTATCAACCGATTTAAATGAAACTTACAGATTATAATAAGAGTATTAATATCTCAAACTAGCCAAAATTTCGGCCACTTCCGGTTAGCGGTTTCCGAGATATCAGGTTACCACACATTTCATGTGGCACGGCTACAGACCACAATTATTTACCGATTTCAATGAAACTTACAAATTATAATAAGAGTATTAATATCTCAAACTAGCCAAAATTTCGACCACTTCCGGTTAGCGGTTTCCGAGATATCAGGTTACAGACCACAATTATTTCATGTGGCACGGCTACAGACCACAATTATTTACCGATTTCAATGAAACTTACAGATTATAATAAGAGTATTAATATCTCAAACTAGCCAAAATTTTGACCACTTCCGGTTAGCGGTTTCCGAGATATCAGGTTACCACATATTTCATGTGGCAAGGCTACAGACCACAATTATCAACCGATTTCAATGAAACTTACAGATTATAATAAGAGTATTAATATCTCAAACTAGCTAAAATTTCGGCCACTTCCGGTTAGCGGTTTCCGAGATATCAGGTTACCACACATTTCATGTGGCACGGCTACAGACCACAATTATCAACCGATTTCAATGAAACTTACAGATTATAATAAGAGTATTAATATCTCAAACTAGCTAAATTTCGGCCACTTCCGGTTAGCGGTTTCCGAGATATCAGGTTACCACACATTTCATGTGGCACGGCTACAGACCACAATTATCAACCGATTTCAATGAAACTTACAAATTATAATAAGAGTATTAATATCTCAAACTAGCCAAAATTTCGGCCACTTCCCGTTAGCGGTTTCCGAGATATCAGGTTACCACACATTTCATGTGGCACGGCTACAGACCAAAATTATTTACCGATTTAAATGAAACTTACAGATTATAATAAGAGTATTAATATCTCAAACTAGCCAAAATTTCGGCCACTTCCGGTTAGCGGTTTCCGAGATAGCAGGTTACCACACATTTCATGTGGCACGGCTACAGACCACAATTATCAACCGATTTACATGAAACTTACAGATTATAATAAGAGTATTAATATCTCAAACTAGATAAAATTTCAGCCACCTCTGGTTAGCGGTTTTCGAGATATCAGGTTACCACACATTTCATGTGGCACGACTACAGACCACAATTATCAACCGATAATAATAAGAGTATTAAGAGCTCAAAAATAATTGTGGTCTGTAGCCGTGCCACATGAAATGTGTGGTAACCTGATATCTCGAAAACCGCTAACCGGAAGTGGCCGAAATTTTGGCTAGTTTGAGGTATTAATACTCTTATTATAATCTGTAAGTTTCATTGAAATCGGTTGATAATTGTGGTCTGTAGCCGTGCCACATGAAATGTGTGGTAACCTGATATCTCGGAAACCGCTAACCGGAAGTGGCCGAAATTTTGGCTAGTTTGAGATATTAATACTCTTATTATAATCTGTAAGTTTCATTGAAATCAGTAAATAATTTTGGTCTGTACCCGTGCCACATGAAATGTGTGGTAACCTGATATCTCGGAAACCGCTGACCGGAAGTGGTCGGAATTTTGGCTAGTTTGAGATATTAATACTCCTATTATAATCTGTAAGTTTCATTGAAATCGGTTGATAATTGTGGTCTGTAGCCGTGCCACATGAAATGTGTGGTAACCTGATATCTCGAAAACCGCTAACCGGAAGTGGCCGAAATTTTGGCTAGTTTGAGATATTAATACTCTTATTATAATCTGTAAGTTTCATTTAAATCGGTTGATAATTGTGGTCTGTAGCCGTGCCACATGAAATGTGTGGTAACCTGATATCTCGGAAACCGCTAACCGGAAGTGGCCGAAATTTTGGCTAGTTTGAGATATTAATACTTTTATTATAATCTGTAAGTTTCATTGAAATCGGTAAATAATTTTGGTCTGTACCCGTGCCACATGAAATGTGTGGTAACCTGATATCTCGGAAACCGCTAACCGGTAGTGGCCGAAATTTTGGCTAGTTTGAGATATTAATACTCCTATTATAATCTGTAAGTTTCATTGAAATCGGTAAATAATTGTGGTCTGTAGCCGTGCTACATGAAATGTGTGGTAACCTGATATCTCGGAAACCGCTAACCGGAAGTGGTCGAAATTTTGGCTAGTTTGAGATATTAATACTCCTATTAAAATTTGTAAGTTTCATTAAAATCGGTAAATAATTGTGGTCTGTAGCCGTGCCACATGAAATGTGTGGTAACCTGATATCTCGGAAACCGCTGACCGGAAGTGGTCGAAATTTTGGCTAGTTTAAGATATTAATACTCACATTATAATCTGTAAGTTTCATTGAAATCGATAAATAATTGTGGTCTGTAGGCGTGCCACATGAAATGTGTGGTAACCTGATATCTCGAAAACCGCTAACCGGAAGTGGCCGAAATTTTGGCTAGTTTGAGATATTTATACTCTTATTATAATCTGTAAGTTTCATTGAAATCGGTAAATAATTGTGGTCTGTAGCCGTGCCACATGAAATGTATGGTAACCTGATATCTCGGAAACCGCTAACCGGAAGTGGCCGAAATTTTGGCTAGTTTGAGATATTAATACTCTTATTATAATCTGTAAGTTTCATTGAAATCGGTAAATAATTGTGGTCTGTAGCCGTGCCACATGAAATGTGTGGTAACCTGATATCTCAGAAACCGCTAACCGGAAGTGGTCGGAATTGTGGCTAGTTTGAGATATTAATACTCCTATTATAATCTGTAAGTTTCATTGAAATCGGTTGATAATTGTAGTCTGTAGCCGTGCCACATGAAATGTGTGGTAACCTGATATCTCGAAAACCGCTAACCGGAAGTGGCCGAAATTTTAGATAGTTTGAGATATTAATACTCTTATTATAATCTGTAAGTTTCATTTAAATCGGTTGATAATTGTGGTCTGTAGCCGTGCCACATGAAATGTGTGGTAACCTGATATCTCGGAAACCGCTAACCGGAAGTGGCCGAAATTTTGGCTAGTTTGAGATATTAATACTTTTATTATAATCTGTAAGTTTCATTGAAATCGGTAAATAATTTTGGTCTGTACCCGTGCCACATGAAATGTGTGGTAACCTGATATCTCGAAAACCGCTAACCGGAAGTGGTCGAAATTTTGGATAGTTTGAGATATTAATACTCTCATTATAATCTGTAAGATTCATTGAAATCGGTTGATAATTGTGGTCTGTAGCCGTGCCACATGAAATGTGTGGTAACCTGATATCTCGAAAACCGCTAACCGGAAGTGGCCGAAATTTGGGCTAGTTTGAGATATTAATACTCCTATTATAATCTGTAAGTTTCATTGAAATCGGTAAATAATTGTGGTCTGTAACCTGATATCTCGGAAACCGCTAACCGGAAGTTGTCGAAATTTTGGCTAGTTTGAGATATTAATACTCCTATTATAATCTGTAAGTTTCATTGAAATCGGTAAATAATTGTGGTCTGTAGCCGTGCCACATGAAATGTGTGGTAACCTGATATCTCGAAAACCGCTAACCGGAAGTGGTCGAAATTTTGGATAGTTTGAGATATTAATACTCTCATTATTATCTGTAAGATTCATTGAAATCGGTTGATAATTGTGGTCTGTAGCCGTGCCACATGAAATGTGTGGTAACCTGATATCTCGAAAACCGCTAACCGGAAGTGGCCGAAATTTTGGCTAGTTTGAGATATTAATACTCTTATTATAATCTGTAAGTTTCATTGAAATCAGTAAATAATTTTGGTCTGTACCCGTGCCACATGAAATGTGTGGTAACCTGATATCTCGGAAACCGCTGACCGGAAGTGGTCGGAATTTTGGCTAGTTTGAGATATTAATACTCTTATTATAATCTGTAAGTTTCGTTGAAATCGGTTGATAATTGTGGTCTGTAGCCGTGCCACATGAAATGTGTGGTAACCTGATATCTCGAAAACCGCTAACCGGAAGTGGCCGAAATTTTGGCTAGTTTGAGATATTAATACTCTTATTATAATCTGTAAGTTTCATTTAAATCGGTTGATAATTGTGGTCTGTAGCCGTGCCACATGAAATGTGTGGTAACCTGATATCTCGGAAACCGCTAACCGGAAGTGGCCGAAATTTTGGCTAGTTTGAGATATTAATACTTTTATTATAATCTGTAAGTTTCATTGAAATCGGTAAATAATTTTGGTCTGTACCCGTGCCACATGAAATGTGTGGTAACCTGATATCTCGGAAACCGCTAACCGGTAGTGGCCGAAATTTTGGCTAGTTTGAGATATTAATACTCCTATTACATTCGGCAAACCTCGACAGATTCCGGTACTCTCCGTAACCTTCATCTAGACTCGGATGTATGATAGTCATTGATATGTACCTACGACCATACATTTGCGATGCGGCTTATCGACTACCGATTTACTCTAACAGGAAAACGTTCCGCTTTTACAAAAAAGTCCCCAAATCTGGTTAAGCTGCCCACACCCGTTGGTGGAGTCGGCCACACGACTTTGTATAATTTCTGGACACATAATGTATTTGTAAATAGTATAGTTTTTCTGCGTGGTCACCCTTTCTCTCGGTAAATAAACAACAAAGTAAAAATTTTATGGATATTGTAATACGTTTTTTGGAGTCGTCCACACGATGTATTTTTAATTAGTATAGTTTTTTTCTGCGTGGTCACCCTTTCTCCCGGCAAATAAACAACAAAGTAAATCGTTTTATTCCATAAATAACAAATTCATTAACAAATTCATAAACAAATTTAGTTGTGGACGACATCACTAATAGTTGTTGACGACATCACCAATGCCTTGTGGACGACTCCACCAACGGTTGTGGACGACTTCGCTTTTGGACGACTTGACTGGCACCCATGTTTATCCGGGTCCTTTAAAGTAGTTCCAAAATGGCGGACTACATTATACAGCTGAGTCAAGATATAGGGCACCGGAATCTGTCGAGGTTTGCCGAATGACTCCTATTATAATCTGTAAGTTTCATTGAAATCGGTAAATAATTGTGGTCTGTAGCCGTGCTACATGAAATGTGTGGTAACCTGATATCTCGGAAACCGCTAACCGGAAGTGGTCGAAATTTTGGCTAGTTTGAGATATTAATACTCCTATTAAAATTTGTAAGTTTCATTACAATCGGTAAATAATTGTGGTCTGTAGCCGTGCCACATGAAATGTGTGGTAACCTGATATCTCGGAAACCGCTGACCGGAAGTGGTCGAAATTTTGGCTAGTTTAAGATATTAATACTCTCATTATAATCTGTAAGTTTTATTGAAATCGATAAATAATTGTGGTCTGTAGGCGTGCCACATGAAATGTGTGGTAACCTTATATCTCGAAAACCGCTAACCGGAAGTGGCCGGAATTTTGGCTAATTTGAGATATTTATACTCTTATTATAATCTGTAAGTTTCATTGAAATCGGTAAATAATTGTGGTCTGTAGCCGTGCCACATGAAATGTATGGTAACCTGATATCTCGGAAACCGCTAACCGGAAGTGGCCGAAATTTTGGCTAGTTTGAGATATTAATACTCTTATTATAATCTGTAAGTTTCATTGAAATCGGTTGATAATTGTAGTCTGTAGCCGTGCCACATGAAATGTGTGGTAACCTGATATCTCGAAAACCGCTAACCGGAAGTGGCCGAAATTTTGGATAGTTTGAGATATTAATACTCTTATTATAATCTGTAAGTTTCATTTAAATCGGTTGATAATTGTGGTCTGTAGCCGTGCCACATGAAATGTGTGGTAACCTGATATCTCGGAAACCGCTAACCGGAAGTGGCCGAAATTTTGGCTAGTTTGAGATATTAATACTTTTATTATAATCTGTAAGTTTCATTGAAATCGGTAAATAATTTTGGTCTGTACCCGTGCCACATGAAATGTGTGGTAACCTGATATCTCGAAAACCGCTAACCGGAAGTGGTCGAAATTTTGGATAGTTTGAGATATTAATACTCTCATTATAATCTGTAAGATTCATTGAAATCGGTTGATAATTGTGGTCTGTAGCCGTGCCACATGAAATGTGTGGTAACCTGATATCTCGAAAACCGCTAACCGGAAGTGGCCGAAATTTGGGCTAGTTTGAGATATTTATACTCCTATTATAATCTGTAAGTTTCATTGAAATCGGTAAATAATTGTGGTCTGTAACCTGATATCTCGGAAACCGCTAACCGGAAGTTGTCGAAATTTTGGCTAGTTTGAGATATTAATACTCCTATTATATTCTGTAAGTTTCATTGAAATCGGTAAATAATTGTGGTCTGTAGCCGTGCCACATGAAATGTGTGGTAACCTGATATCTCGAAAACCGCTAACCGGAAGTGGTCGAAATTTTGGATAGTTTGAGATATTAATACTCTCATTATAATCTGTAAGATTCATTGAAATCGGTTGATAATTGTGGTCTGTAGCCGTGCCACATGAAATGTGTGGTAACCTGATATCTCGAAAACCGCTAACCGGAAGTGGCCGAAATTTTGGCTAGTTTGAGATATTAATACTCTCATTATAATCTGTAAGTGTCATTGAAATCAGTAAATAATTTTGGTCTGTACCCGTGCCACATGAAATGTGGTGTAACCTGATATCTCGGAAACCGCTAACCGGAAGTGGTCGAAATTTTGGCTAGTTTGAGATATTAATACTCTCATTATAATCTGTAAGTTTCATTGAAATCGGTAAATAATTGTGGTCTGTAGCCGTGCCACATGAAATGTGTGGTAACCTGATATCTCGGAAACCGCTAACCGGAAGTGGCCGAAATTTTGGCTAGTTTGAGATATTAATACTCTTATAATAATCTGTAAATTTCATTGAAATCGGTTGACAATTGCGGTACAGAGACTTGTCACATGTGGCAAATAGTCTCCGGATTGTCATACCACATGTGGCAAATAGCCCCAGCCCTAAAAGTAAGGGGTTGATTTGTGCGTGGAGCCTACACAGAGTGAGTACACAGTAAAAAAAACAGAGTAGGTCGCGCATTGCATCTTGGGATTTGTCTGTAACGTCAGTAAACACCACAGAGTAAAAATAACCAAATCTATTTAATTTCTTGGGGGGGGGGCTAGTGGTCTTGAGTGCCGCGCTTCGACCTCTAGCTGACTGGCCACCTCTGGCTTGCGGCTTTTTGGTTCGAGCCCTTGTGTGAGAGTATGTGCCAATGTGGCATGGAGATAGGGGCGCCTTCTCAACCTCGTGGGTTCCTCCGGGCACTCCAGTTTCCTCCCACTGCTAAAGACCCCTACGCACAAGCAAATTATTGAAATAAAATTAAACCATATGTTAATCCCGGAACCACATACATGTAGCTTGTGTCAAGTGGACGTTAAACCCCATTTCTCTATCTCTATATATATATTGAATTCCAACTGCCAAGGGGTCTTTTACGTGCACGCTCTTGTAAACAAGGGGACCTCAATTTTTTGTCCAAACCCAATGATTAGACTGCTGTCCTTGTCCGGCCCTCCGTCCTGCACCACCGACAAGGGATCGCGGTGGCTAAGTGGACAAGGCGCTGGTTTGCTAGTCTGGAGGTGGGGTGTTCGATCCCTGCATTGGCCGAGAAAGTTCATCTTGAATTCCGACGTGATTTCCCCTTGTCAGTGATGCAGAAGGAGGGCCTGACAAGGACAGCTGCCTAGTCGTTCGGATGGGACAAAAAACCGAGGTCCCATGTACGCATTGGAGTGCACGTAAAAGATCCCTTGGCAGTTGGAATTCGATATAAGTGTAGGCCGTAGCGCCGCTGCCAGGGCAAAATTTCCCTCATAGCACACTGTATGGCGTATGCCCGTCTTCAATTAACTCAGGTTCAGTGCATAACAGTAGGACGTTAAACCCCATTTCATTCATTCATTCATTGCACCACCAACAAGGGCTAACATCCTAATGCAGGGATGGAACAACGGACCTCCAGGCCAGCAAGCGAACGTCTAACCGCTGTGGACCCACTCAGGACGAGAACTTTATCGTTGTAAGTGAGAGGGATATTCGGTCTCCCGTCCGATCAGGCAGGTTTCCCCCCCCCCCCCCGAGTTCTTCGGTTTCTTCCTGCAGTAATGATCGAAGTCATTCGCACCATCTGTGCCCAGGGCCAAATTGAAAACGGCCTCAGGCCTAATTTGCTACCCTTGTAAAATGACGCGATTATTATTTTTATTATTATTAAATAAATAAGAGTAAGAGGATTTACAAGGTTATAATTATGTTGTATTTTTCAGATACAGATGTCGATATGGACGATACAGTAAATATATTTGACGTCATACAGAATAATGAATATATGTTTGATGCCTTACAACATAACGATGACGCAATCAGGTTGGAAGCAGTCAAGAGATGTATTAAAGAGAATCCTGACTGGAACAAATGGTATGCCATTCAGTTTGATGATATTTCACCACTCATGTTTGCAGCAAGGTCTGGATTCCACGAATGTGTTTCGGTGATGCTTGAGGCAGGGGCTGATATTGGCGAGTGTGATTGGCCAGGACAGACATCCCTTCACTACTGCTTCCAGGAACCGGAGAACACAAATTCCGACAACAGGTTAAAATGTGTTCGTCTATTGTTGGACGCTGGAGCCGATATCTACGGTACTTGCATGGATGGTGGCATCCCTCTTATGGCCGCCTCCTATATTTGTGATGTCGATTGTGTGACAGAAATTCTAAAAAGGGGTTATGAAAGAAACGGTAATCAAAATAGAACCGAAAACCACAAATTTGTAGATTCCTCGAATACAGCTTATGGTATAAATATTGAAGCGAGTGGAGAAGCTACCACCACAAATCCTTCTTCTTCTTCTCCTTCGTCTCTTAGTTTTGACCAGGAATCGAAACATTCTAATAAGATCGGCCGAACGGATATAAATAAAACTGATACCCTGTCGTACCGAAACGCTCTTCATCATTGTCTGAGCTCAAAGAATACAGGCGCTGATCAAATCGCTTGCCTTAAATTGCTATTGGATGCCGGAGCGGATCCTTCAACTAAACCAGGCGATTGTCGTTCAATGAAAAGCCGTTCTGGTGTAATGGTTGTTGTGAAAAAAATTCTGGTGTAATGGTCATTGTGAAAAGAAATTCTGGTATAATGGCTTTTGTGATGTTTTTTTTTTACTGTGGTGGATAATCTAACAATTCCTGCTCTGCTGAATAATCTAATCAAAATTCCAATTGCTCGGACCCAAAAAATAGTCTGGTGTAGTGGTTATAGAAACAAGCTGAAATGCCCTTCTGGTGTAATGGCTATTGTGACGAAAATTTCTGATGCGCCGAACATTCATAGCCTACATTTTTGGATAAACTACGTTTCATTTGTGTCTTATCGCCGAAACTCTTTTAGTTTTTAACTACCTGTTTTATAAAATAATCTTCCATTTAGTATAAAATAGTGTTCATCTTTATATTCTTTTAAAAAAACTTAACACGTTTATTTAAACAGGCTTTAACTGACACAGTAAACGACTGATAATATGTCCATACTTTTGCTTGTTCATTTGTTTTGTTTTGTTTTTTTTTATATATGGTTACATTGCCAGTTTGTAAAGTGCCTCTGAACACGGTATATGAAAGGGTGCACTATAAATATGCTGTAATAGTAATAAACATGCTGTCAAAGTAATAAATAATAGTAATAAATATGCTGTTATATTAATAAATATGCTGTTGTAGTAATAATTATGTTGTGGTAGTAATCTATAGAAAATATTAAGAGTTGGGACCAAGCTATAGAACATGCTGCTGTGAGGGCCAATATGAACTAAAATGAATCAGTAGCGAAAAATCCCGCTGGAGATGAATCTGAGCAAAATTCCCTGCCGTGAGTGATAACCTAAACAAATCCTGTTGTTGGGAGCACTGAAGAAAATCCTGCTGCGACACGATTCGAAATATAAAATCGTGTCTTGGGGCCAACGTAATTTTTTATAAAAAACCTGCTACGATATAAATCCAGTGTTTGTGGGTGGTGGGTGGGGGTGTATAAAATATTTATTTATTTCATAATGTTTTGTGTATATGAGGATGAGGGGGGGGGGGTGTTAATGGCATTATGGGTGACAGAGTTTAAAAGTTAGCGATATAAATAAGGCTATATTAGTATATTTTTCTACTTTAAACTCCTGGTCTGGAGTAGCCGGTAAAGGGATTTTAACCTTTATGCAGTAGTCAATGTGGTCTGCCCCCAGTTGTTCAAATTATTTCCCTTGATATTTCGAAGGTGAAGGCTGACAGCTGTCAATCATTTCTGGACTAGTGGTTGTGACGCCTGTCACTTTGCTTTGGTTGCTCAATAGCGTTAACCTTAGTAAACACCACAGAGTAAAAATAACCAAATCTATTTAATTTCTTGGGGGGGGGGGGCCTAGTGGTCTAGAGTGCCGCGCTTCGACCTCTAGCTGACTGGCCACCTCTGGCTTGCGGCTTTTTGGTTCGAGCCCTTGTGTGAGAGTATGTGCCAATGTGGCATGGAGATAGGGGCGCCTTCTCAACCTCGTGGGTTCCTCCGGGCACTCCAGTTTCCTCCCACTGCTAAAGACCCCTACGCACAAGCAAATTATTGAAATAAAATTAAACCATATGTTAATCCCGGAACTACATACATGTAGCTTGTGTCAAGTGGACGTTAAACCCCATTTCTCTATCTCTATATAAATTGAATTCCAACTGCCAAGGGGTCTTTTACGTGCACGCTCTTGTAAACAAGGGGACCTCAATTCTCTTGTAAACAAGGGGACCTCAATTTTTCGTCCAAACCCAATGATTAGATTGCTGTCCTTGTCGGGCCCTCCGTCCTGCACCACCGACAAGGGCTAACCACGTTGGTAAATCCTGATGAACATTCTTGGCTAATGCAGGGATGGAACAACGGACCTCCAGGCCAGCAAGCGACATCTAACCGCTGTGGACCCCCTCAGGACGAGAACTTTATCGTTGTAAGTGAGAGGGATATTCGGTCTCCCGTCCGATCAGGCAGGTTTCCCCCCCCCCGAGTTCTTCGGTTTCTTCCTGCAGTAATGATCGAAATCATTCGCACCATCTGTGCCCAGGGCCAAATTGGAAAAAGGCTTCAGGCCTAATTTGCTACCCTTGTAAAATGACGCGATTATTATTTTTATTATTATTAAATAAATAAGAGTAAGAGGACTTACAAGGTTATAATTATGTTGTATTTTTCAGATACAGATGTCGATATGGACGATACAGTAAATATATTTGACGTCATACACAATAATGAAGATATATTTGATGCCTTACAACATAACGATGACGCCATCCGGTTGGAAGCAGTCAAGAGATGTATTCAAGAGAATCCTGACTCGAACAAATGGTATGCCATTCAGTTTGATGATATTTCACCACTCATGTTTGCGGCAAGGTCTGGATACCACGAATGTGTTTCGGTGATGCTTGAGGCAGGGGCTGATATTGGCGAGTGTGATTGGCCAGGACAGACAGCCCTTCACTACTGCTTCCAGGAACCGGAGAACACAAATTCCGACAACAGGTTAAAATGTGTTCGTCTGTTGTTGGACGCTTGAGCCGATATCTACGGTAATTGCATGGATGGTGGCACCCCTTGTGTGAAAGAAATTCTGAAAAGAGGTTATGGTAGAAACGGTAATCAAAATAAAACCGAAAACCACAAATTTGTAGATTCCTCTAAGACAGCTTATGGTATAAAGATTGAAGCGAGTGGAGAAGCTACCACCACAAATTCTTCTTCTTCTTCTCCTTCGTCTGTTATTTTAAACCAGGAATCGAAACATTCTAATGAGTTCAACCGAATGGATATAAATAAAACTGATACCATGTCGTACCGAAACGCTCTTCATCATTGTCTGAGCTCAAAGAATACAGGCGCTGATCAAATAACTTGCCTTAAATTGCTATTAGATGCCGGAGGGGATCCCACGATGAAAGCAGGCTCTACTAGTTCAATGGAGCTGGCCATAACATCCTCGCCAAACAGTCTCTCTCTAGTGAAATTTCTGTTAGCAGTTGGTGTACCATTTGATGTACATGAAGATATTCGCGTTGCGTTAACGGTCCGAAATGTGGACATGGTGGAGTTATTTTTACAAATGGGGGCAGATGTGAACCATCGTTATGAAGATGGATGCACTGTTCTCACGCATTTAATGGCCGGCATATCAAGAGGTTTCCCTAGGGATGTGAACAGAGATGATCGAACTAATACGTGCCTAAAAATGTTGATAAGTGCCAAAGCAGACATCAATCTCACAGACGCGAAAGGTCGTCCACCCATATATTTTGCTCTTAGGAATTGGTCATTTTTAAAATTTCCTGCAGATTATCTGATTTCTGAAAACTGTGACTTGAGCAAATTGTTCTTTTTGAATATGTCCTCCATGTTTTACAGTGTGATAATGTTACGTGTTCAAGATGAAGGTCTATCGGCCATGTTTAAATTATCACACGATTGTGGCCCGTCCTGCTTTCTGTGTCAGGCATTATGTGCTGTATCGACGTATGTAAAGGACGGTATTTACCAATTGCCGTGCAGTCCGCGACGTCTCGTTTCACTGTCTGTTGTTGCCATGCGACATCACCTAGCAACGAATATAAAAACTAAATGTGAAGAACTAGAAATTCCTAAAATAGTGAAGAATTTAATATTGCTTAAAGACGTTCTTTCTCCTGAATGCTTTTGATAAAATAGACAATTGTTAGACTCTATTTGTTTTAGTTCGTCAGGTATGGTCGTATAGGTGTATATATATACCCCACCAATAACATTACATCCCTATAAAACAACTAGGTCTTTTTAATCTTGGGAGGTTTTTTTCTGGGACCGCGGCTTTTCCTCTACATGTACCCTCCATCAAGTTTCAACTCCCAAAGTTTAATTTACGTGCACGCAAACCTATTTCACAGTAATCAGTGGGACCATTTATTAATTGGTACTTATTGATCAGTGGGACCATTTATTAATTGGTACTTATTGATCAGTCGGACCATTCATTAATTGGTACATGTACGTATTGATCAGTGGGATCATTCATTAATTGGTACGTATTGATCAGTCGGACCATTCATTAATTGGTACGTATTGTCTTGTAGACAAAAAGAAATAGAGTTTGAACTTCAAATAGACAAAAAGTAGGCTCTAGGTAATTTCGGGATTAATGTATACATCTTTTTTATTTCAAAATATTGAAACAATGCAAGGCGCTGGGGTTGGATCCTGGTGTTTGCTGAGAAAGTTCCCCTGGATTTCCCAGCGTGGTTTCCCCCTGTCAGTGATACGCCTAGCAAGGCCCTGAGTTCGATCCCTGCATTGGCCAAGAGAGTTCACCAGACCCCCCTTGTCAGAGGTGTAAGGGAAAACGTATAGTCTTCCGGATGGGATGAGAGAGAGAGAAATGGGGTTTAAACGTCCACTCAACACAACTAGGTCATTTTGGGACTAACATGGTGTTTAATTTCAATAATTGGCTTGCGCGTAGGGGTCTTTAGCAGTGGGAGGAAACCGGAGTGCCACATACGCTCACGTCAGGGCTTGAAACCAAGGCCGCAAGCTAGCTAGAGGTCGTATGACTGGTTGTTTAATTACTAGCCGCCATTGCTGGTATGACTGGCTGTTTAATTACTAGCCTCCATTGCTGGTATGACCAGTTGTTTAATTACTAGCCTCCATTGCTGGTATGACTGGTTGTTTAATTACTAGCCACCATTGCTGGTATGACTGATTGTTTTATTACTAGCCGCCATTGCTGGTATGATTGGTTGTTTAATTACTAGCTGCCATTGTCGGTATGACTGGTTGTTTAATTACTAGCCGCCATTGCTGATATGACTGGTTGTTTAATTACTAACCGCCATTGCTGGTATGACAGGTTGTTTAATTACTAACCGCCATGGTATGACTGGTTGTTTAATTACTAGCTGGTATGACTGGTTGTTTAATTACTAGCTGGTATGACTGGTTGTTTAATTACTAACCGCCATTGCTGGTATGACTGGTTGTTTAATTACTAGCCGCCATTGCTGGTATGACCGACTGTTTTATTACTAGCCACCATTGCTGGTATGACCAGTTGTTTAATTACTAGCCGCCATTGCTGGTATGACCGACTGTTTTATTACTAGCCACCATTGCTGGTATGACCGGTTGTTTAATTACTAGCCACCATTGCTGGTATGACCGGTTGTTTAATTACTAGCTGCCATTGCTGGTATAACCGACTGTTTTATTACTAGCTGCCATTGCTGGTATGACCGGTTGTTTAATTACTAGCCGCCATTGCTGGTATGACTGGTTGTTTAATTACTAACCGCCATTGCTGGTATGACTGGCTGTTTAATTACCAGCCGCCATTGCTGGTATGACTGGTTGTTTAATTACTAGCCGCCATTGCTGGTATGACCGGTTGTTTAATTACCAGCCGCCATTGCTGGTTTGACCGGTTGTTTTATTACTAACCGCCATTGCTGGTATGACTGGTTGTTTAATTACTAGCTGCCATTGCTGGTATAACCGACTGTTTTATTACTAGCCACCATTGCTGGTATGACTGGATGTTTAATTACTAACCACCATTGCTAGTATGACCGGTTGTTTAATTACTAGCCACCATTGCTGGTATGGCTGGTTGTTTAATTACTAGCTGCCATTGCTGGTATGACTGGTTGTTTAATTACTGAACGCCATTGCTGGTATGACTGGTTGTTTTATTACTAACCGCCATTGCTGGTACGACTGGTTGTTTAATTACTAGCCGTCATTGCTGGTATGACTGGTTGTTTAATTACTAACCTTCATTGCTAGTATGACCGGTTGTTTAATTACTAGCCACCATTGCTGGTATGGCTGGTTGTTTAATTACTAGCTGGTATGACTGGTTGTTTAATTACTAGCTGGTATGACTGGTTGTTTAATTACTAACCGCCATTGCTGGTATGACTGGTTGTTTAATTACTAGCCGCCATTGCTGGTTTGACCGGTTGTTTTATTACTAACCGCCATTGCTGGTATGACTGGTTGTTTAATTACTAGCCACCATTGCTGGTATGGCTGGTTGTTTAATTACTAGCTGCCATTGCTGGTATGACTGGTTGTTTAATTACTGAACGCCATTGCTGGTATGACTGGATGTTTAATTACTAACCACCATTGCTAGTATGGCTGGTTGTTTAATTACTAGCTGCCATTGCTGGTATGACTGGTTGTTTATTTACTAGCTGTCATTGCTGGTATGACTGGTTGTTTAATTACTAGCCACCATTGCTGGTATGACTGGTTGTTTAATTACTAGCCACCATTGCTGGTATGGCTGGTTGTTTAATTACTAGCTGCCATTGCTGGTATGACTGGTTGTTTATTTACTAGCTGTCATTGCTGGTATGACTGGTTGTTTAATTACTAACCTTCATTGCTGATATGACTGGATGTTTAATTACTAACCACCATTGCTAGTATGACCGGTTGTTTAATTACTAGCCACCATTGCTGGTATGGCTGGTTGTTTAATTACTAGCTGCCATTGCTGGTATGACTGGTTGTTTAATTACTAGCTGTCATTGCTGGTATGAACGGTTGTTTAATTACTAACCGCCATTGCTGGTATGGCAGGTTGTTTAATTCCTAGCCGCCATTGCTGGTATCACTGGTTGTTTAATCACTAGATGCCATTGTTGGTATGACTGGTTGTTTAATTACTAGCCACCATTGCTGGTATGACAGGCTGTTTAATTACTAACCGCCATTGCTGGTATGACTGGTTGTTTAATTACTAGCAGCCTTTGCTGGTATGACTGGTTGTTTTATTACTAACCGCCATTGCTGGTATGATTGGTTGTTTAATTACTAGCAGCCTTTGCTGGTATGACTGGTTGTTTAATTACTAGCAGCCTTTGCTGGTATGACTGGTTGTTTAATTACTAACCGTCATTGCTGGTATGACCGGTTGTTTAATTACTAACCACCATTGCTGGTATGACTGGTTGTTTTATTACTAGCCACCATTGCTGGTATGACCGGTTGTTTAATTACTAGCCACCATTGCTGGTATGACCGGTTGTTTTATTACTAGCCGCCATTGCCAAGGTGTACTTTGTAACATCCGAATTTGTGCACACCGGCAAGCGATAAACATTGGTAAAATCCAATTTATAATTTTAAAAAATGAGATCCTATGTATTACGGTAAGCGATAAACTCTGGTAAAAAACAGTACTTTCGTCTATGACGTAAAATAAAACCAAGAACGAACAATCCAAACCCCCATATTTATACTGACTCCAGCCAACGCATCTACTACTAAAACATTTAAACTTTTGGCTTTATTCCATATAAATCTATGTTACGGTGATTAGAACCATTCATTTTAGTCCAGTCTCCTTCAGCCGAGCTAGAAAACACGCCCCTTTTCCTTATATGGTCAGTTTGATTAGAGAAAATGCAACAGAGAAAAACTGACAGTTGAATTTAAATGTAAAGATGAAAAATTTACAGTGAATTTGCAAACGAAAAAACATAACTAGATTTTTACATTGTTAATTTTTCAATTTTTTTTTGATAATAATGAATATTGTGATTTTCATGATGTTTATTAAAATATCCATGAAACTTATTCGGTGTTATGTGATATTTAAACCGAAGGCTGCTTTCTGGGGATTTTAGCTTATTCCAATAATCATTCGGCAAACCTCGACAGTGACCAAATTTATGGTAGCTGGGTTTTTTTTCGCACGTATCCAGTGAATGGACATTTTACTCAGTTATCCCAGCCAGAATTGGGCAATTTCTTAACATTGCGTTAAAGTAAAATAGACCCGACCGAAGCAGAAAATAGTGCCAATAGTGCGGCCCCCGCGTGTGTGAAATGTCCGTTTAAACTTGCTAATTCTGTTTAAATCGCATTTTCTTCCGGGATTATTATTCAATCTCGAGTTGTGTACGTGTTATTGCACAGACAACCCTGATACGACGCAGGTTTTCTGTTCGTCGAAGTCATTGTACTTTCGTTTGTTTGTTTGTTTACAAACTGACTTCTGTGCGGTGACGTTTAGATGACGCCGTGTGGATATCATGGCTGTTCACTGTGTCAGAATCACTTCTCTGCAGGTAGGGTGAGTCTGTCGTTCAGATTGATTCCAACACTAACGGCAAACCTCGACGGCTGTATGACGAATTCCGTCATATTGGAACTATTTTTTAGGCCCCGGATGAAAAATGGCTGCGCTCATGGAGATTCCTGTTGAGTGTATTATATGAACAAACGTCAAGTTTCAGTGTCTGAAGCTGTTGTTCCTTTATATTAAGTTTATGCGATTTTCTTTAAACAAAGGATCCGACATCTTTGCAACGAAAACTTTACACACTCTACAAAAGACGCCATTTTGTGACTTTTTAGTAAGAGCGGCACGTTTTCCTGTTAAAGTAAACCGGTAGCTGCATCGCAAATTATGGGCGTAGGTACACTTACTGTCAAACAGCCGAGGTTAAATGTAGGGTACCGGAATCTGCCGAGATTTGCAGAGTCGACGAACACTCGGATATAAATGGTTAAAATTGTACTTTTAATAAACGAATGTGCAATAACGAGATAGGTATCTCTAGGGCGAGCGAGCCGGTCACCCGACCAAAGTTACAGTAGAATATAGAACATATCTATACAAGCTTACGATTATAATAATTATATAATAATAGTTGATAAGATGTTAAATTGGTATTGTGAAACAGAGGTTTAAAGCCCCAATACCACTCTTGTTGTAACTGAATAATATGTTCCAATCTTTATTCTCGTCAACAATTTGTACTATTTTACAATATTTCAATTAAAAAATGATATAAATTTCATCTTAACACACCTAATTTTAAAAATTGGAAAAATTCAACTACATGCCGTAACATGGTTTGAAAAGCCTTACGTAAGCGCTTTCAAATGCAACTTGGATTTAAACATATTTTCGAACCCTCTGGACAAGTGAGATAGGTTGTAATGGACAATTTACACAACAGGTAGGACACTTAAACATCTTGTAGTTAGAATAAGGCTAATTTTTTTTCTGGACCTGTCAAGCCAGCAAGAGTGTTGTTGTCCCTTTAAATACAGAAGATGATATGGACATAGCAAGAACGTATGTTAACTATGATGACGTTATATCGTTACATGAAGTATAAACCAGAACAGTTAAAAACGTATTGTCCACGTGTCATCAGAATTGTCTAGAACAAATGGGGTCCATACACGATCAATAATTCCGTCAAAATTATTGACTCAATATATTGACTCAACACATTGAGCCATTAATATTGACAGGAATTGCCCACTCACGAGTCAATATTTCCATCAATAATTTCATCATTTTTTGGTCATTTTTCAAAATGGATGCCATGTTTACTCTTCTAAGGTTGACGATGGAATGAAAATAATGACGCAATTAATGACAGATTCTCCACACACGATCAATATTGTCATTCAATAATTGACCGTCCGTCAATATTTTGATGAACTATCGATAAAAATCAAAATGATTTTGATCAGTCAATATATTGACGCAATGATGGTCATTGACAATATTTTACATCAATATAGCCCACACACCTTCAATATCATTGGGTCAATATATTGAGTCAGTATATTGAGTCAATAATATTGACGGAATTATTGATCGTGTATTGACCCCAAAACTTCGGTAAAGGGCAATTACTATGAAGTACTGCTCTTCGAATCAAACCAACTGTCATATTAAAGGACCTAAGTCCGTAACTCAAAATCCTCCAAAATCGTCGACATCGAAAACACGAATTATTGGTCAATTTAAATCAACATTGCTGATGTAAACTTACCGGGAAAAGATGAGCTTCTGATATCCGATATTTAAGAAAAAAATATTTGTTTAACATTGGTACACGAATCGTGTACCATAATGCACTTCAGCTCCAGTTGTATTGAGAGACTCGAGGGACGAGGCTAGACACATTGCAATAAGTCAGACGGAGTTAGTAGACTGGAATAACTAGACGCTCGACTTTTGCACATGATTGACGTTGCTGGCTTATTTCGCCAAACATAACTGATTTAAAATTGGAGTAAACACGGAAACTATTGAATGTAAATCAGTTTATATACATTCATATTACAGTATTATATTCGTTGCGAACCACTTTTATGAATTTCTAGGCTCCAAATGTTAGCGATTTAGCTCCTTTAAATAAAAACAGCATAGAAATTACGCAAACCCTCTCTCAACAATGTAGGCCTACGTGCTGAGTTAAAACTACATTATAATTGTTTTATAGCGGTATTACGGCCTGGTGGGAATTGTAGAAATACAATCTAGAGATGAGTTAACTTGCAATTGCTTACCGAAAAACCAAGAACATTACGACTACGTAATCCAGTTCTATCGTGTAGCAATATTGATAATTCGACGTGTAACAAAAATATCGTGTATATATAGTAACTCTTATACACGACAACATTCTAGGGGGCGCTAGTGTCGCTATAGCTGTGAAGTTAGTTATTCGTTACTTATTTAGTTATTCATTATTAAGATATACGTCACAACTCTTATACACGACAACATTCTAGGAGGCGCTAGTGTCGCTCGCTGTGAAGTTAGTTATCCGTTACTTATTTAGTTATTCATTATTAAAGGGACAGTCCCGAATTGAACACAGTCTCAAAACTAAAAGTCCGTGTACGTATGAAATTTAAAAGCCAAAATATAGAAGAAGGGTGTATATACCCCGACTCAAAATTTCAGCTCAAAATATTGAGTCGTTTGGACGTGAGCGTTAAAAGAGCTTATCCGGACACATAACTCTTTTAAGATTTCGAGTCAATTCTTTCGTTGGGTGACCCGATAATCGATTTCCGTTCCTTTAGAGGTCTTCACGGTGAATGGCCAATGTGCTGTACTGTATAACAAAAAGTAAATTCCCCCGACACGTTATTTTTATAAAATAAGTCTGGTTTTATCAAATCACCACATAATACAGTTTGGGACACCGGACTCCATTTCCAGATAAAGACTGGTGGGTTAAAGTTGTTTGAAAACGTATCACATATATTGTGTTAGTTTCTCGGCCCTAAGATAGGGGATTTTAACACAAAATAAAGCAGTTTTATTCTCAAAAACAATATCGGGATTGACCCTTTAAGATATACGTCACAATTCTGTAACATAAATGTTAGTAGCGTTCTATTTTGTTTACTGTTACAGAAGCCTGGACACTGAAGGACCCGTTCTTGTTAGAAAATCCTTCCTTCACATCCTTTAGTTTATTCCACCCTATGAGTTTACTCCATCCTTTTCCAACATCAATTTTAAATGTATATGTATATTTTCTCACTATAGATTGACTTGCATCATTTGTATTCAATAGTTTTAGTGTAAAACTAGCAGTAACAGATTTAACTGTTTTATCTTCTGATCTCCACAACGTAAGGTAACATCCTAATCCTGATATATCTGTATGATATTTAACAGATATATACCATGGCATTCCGTGTATTATTACATCATCACCACTGTAGTCCTCATCTCTCTTCACCCGATTCAAACTAAAACTAGATGTCCAGGTTGGTGACTCCATTGTTTCTACTTTACCCAGTAGTTGACGTAAAGTTGTAACATCTATATCTACCATAGTATAATGAGCATATCTTACTGTGGGTATATCTAAACTGGTTGATCGGCTATCTTCAGTCAGTGTTTGTCCATTGGTTAAAGCATCTACAACTGGAACAGTAGATTTACCATTCAGCACATCATTTATATATTTAACACTGGTCTGCAGCGAACTTTTGAATTGGGTCATATCTCCATGTAATGTCTGTAACTTGTGACTGTCTTCATCACGAATTTTATTCATTTCATATTTTATATCACTGCCATGTTTTTTGGCCCCTTCACAAACTCTCTGAACTTCTTGATCAACATTGTCACAGGCTATTTCAGCTTGGTTCTTGATATCAGATATTTGACTGGTTAAAGATTCACAGTGTTTCTCAACTTCATCAATCTTTCCTTCTAACTTCCCTTTAATAATGTTTAACTTTCCTCTCAATTCTTGGTCTACATCAGTAAGATCTGTTTTTGAGTGATTTGTATGATCCACTATAACACAGTTATTACAAACAGCAACAGAACAATCACGACAATAAAATTCTATTTCTTTTGTCTTGTGTCTCGGACAGAAATGATTTTGTGTTTCATCATGGACCTTATATACGGTTTCATCTTTAGGTTGGATGTAGAAGTTTGTTGAAAATCCACTTGCGCCATCATCAGGTACTTGAATCTGTGCTCTACAATAAGGACAATTAAACTTGTTGAGATGTGAATGTGCTTTGATATACTCGTCTATGCAATGTTGACAATAAGTGTGGAAACATGGCAGTATTTTAGGTTTAGTAAAATCATCTAAACAGATACTACAGCAATGTGTATCAATGCCTGCTTCCGCCATATTTACAGTCCATGTACAACTCAGTTAGACACAGTCCATGTAAGAACTACAACAATTAGGCCTATATTAAGTAGTAATGGAGTTATCAGAGAAAGTCCAGTTTCAACAGTACAGCAATATTCACAGATTATATTTATATTATTTTTATATACAACCATTCAGATAACAGACACTTGTCCTCGAGTTCACAGTTTCTATTAAAATTACAGCTATATTCATTATGTTATATATACAATAGTTTAGATAACAGACACTTGTCCTCGAGTTCACAGTTTCTATTAAAGTTACAGCTATATTCATTGTGTTATAATACAATAGTTGAGATTACAGACACTTGTCCTCGAGTTCCCAGTTTGTATTAAAATTACAGCTATATTCATTGTGTTATATATATACAACCATTGAGATTACAGACACTTGTCCTCGAGTTCCCAGTTTCTATTAAAATTACAGCTGTATTCATTGTGTTATATATACAATAGTTCAGATAACAGACACTTGTCCTCGAGTTCCCAGTTTCTATTAAAATTACAGCTGTATTCATTGTGTTATATATACAATAGTTCAGATAACAGACACTTGTCCTCGAGTTCCCAGTTTCTATTAAAATTACAGCTATATTCATTGTGTTATATATACAATAGTTGAGATTACGGAAGTGACCACTTGTCTTAGATGAATGGGTTATAACTCATCCTTGCAGTTAGATAGATATATATATAGACCGAGTTGTTGATATATATATATATCTGTATGTATGTATGTAAGCAGGAGGTAATTTAGATAGGAAATATATCATATCCCTAGCTATAAATAAATATTTCCGTGTACATTTCCACATCAAGAACTCTGTGCTGACAGAGAATATAAGTAATTATGTTATAATATTGTTATAATAAATTATAGAAGGAATGAATGAAATGGGGTTTAACATCCTACGCTTCTGCACCTAACCACATTATAGAAGGGTCGACATAACCTGCTGTATTGAGGTGTAATTTGTAAATAAAATGAAATGCGGTTTAACGTCCTACGGTTCAACTGTTCTGCTCCGACTGTGCTAATAAAGACGGCCATACGTCATACATTGTGCTATGAGGGAAATTTTTGCATGGACAGCGGCGCTGCATACGGCCTACTGTTGTATGGAATTTCAACAGTCAGGTGTTCTTTTACGTGCACACCAATGTGTATACAGGACCTCGGGTTTTTTGTACCATCCAAACGACTACATTCTTTCCCTTGCCAAGCCATCCATCCTGCACCTCGAACGTGACCTACAAGTTAGCAGGCTAACATCTTACTGACTGAGTCACTGCGACTCTTGTGTATTTTTAAAGGAGACAAATATATTTGTAGCCATTTTCTTTCTGAATAGATTAAATAATTTCTTGAAACCTTTGAGCAAGGATTAACGTGTTCGCTTTAGTTCATATAATCTGACATTGTGTCGACGATTTACAGCCTAGATTTTAACAAAGGATTAGGGTCGCCTGTCCAATCTCGTGGGGGGTTTCCAGGTCAAGGTCCTTCGGTTTGCCCTCACTGCTAAAGATTTGAAATAAATTTAAACGATGTTTTAGTCATGGAAGTGACCTAGTTTGTGCCTAATGAAGGTTAAACACCATTTCTCTATAAATTTATGTGTTGTGTGTACAATTATAGGCCTATTGTTATTTTCAGGCACCATAGAAGTATTCAAAACAAAACACAACACAAGGTATATATGGATATAACTACTTCTCTATTATTCAATAACGACGTTTCATAACACATACAGGTCACGTTTTCAAGTTAATGATACATATTCATCTAGTCAGCCTATTTATACATATTGTAGAAGTAGGCTGTCAGAATCTGAATCCCTGATAGAATGACATTAATTTCAAAGCTTACAATTAATTATACTCGTCTTTGACGTTTAGAGCAAAGTTGGAATATATACAAAGATACACTATAATAACATGCCAATCCCGATAATATATTTATTATGGCTTTAAAGGGCCAATCCAGATAATATTTTAGAGAATAAACCTGCTTAATTTTGTGTTAAAATCTCTTAAAATCCGAGCAACTAACTCAATATATGTGATACGTTTTTAAACAACTTAAACCCGCCAGTCGTCATCTGGAAATGGAGACCGTACGTCCCCAAACCGTATTATGAGGTGTCTGGATAGAACCAGACTTTTATTTTATAAATAAAATAATGTGTAGGTGAAATTTACCTTTCGTTTTTCGAAACTTGGGCTACGTTCTGAGATATTATTAATGGTATCGTGGTCTGTAAGTTTCATTGAAATCGGGTGATGGTTGCGGTACCACGGAGAGTAGCAAAGTCTCCGAATTGTGTAACCGCATGTGGCAAATAGTCCCAGCCTTCATGATCGAACAAGTTAAAAAAACAAAACAGTTGTAATTTTCTGAAGCTGCTGTAATAACAAAATCAGTTAATATTTATTAGTGAATTAATCTACACAAATATTATTGTTATTCAGAAACATCAACAATCTGATTAAAACACAGACCCTATTTCGTTTCGTTTTTAGCATTTTTCTCCCGTTTTATTTTTTCAACTTCTTTGATTTTTTTGGCGAGGAGGCTGGCGCCTCCAGTGCTTCAATGATAAAACGCTACTGACCCCACCCCCCTTTTTGTTTTTGGATGCGATATATCAACCAAGTAAAATAGGATTAACACGAGTAGGCTATAACTGCCAAGATTGGTCTCATTATTTTTGTTACGTCTTTTTTGTAAATCATTTTAGTGAATTAGCCTGTACCACAACAGGCCCGGGACTACAGCGCAGTGGACGCTTGCGGCTGGCCCCCGGATCCATTCACTTGATTTGATAATTGTTTTGGTTTTTTTGCAATGTAGGCCTATATTTTCTGTGTTTTCCGCAGGTTTATCTTGTATATTTTTGTTTTGCGTGTAGTGCAGTCCTCCTGCACTTACTATTAGATAAGGTTATAAGGATATTATTTATTTTCTGAAGCTTTCCAACAAGCAAGGGTGTCATTGTCCCTTTAAAGCTGGTCGGATAGCCGTGGCGATAGAGAGGCGGCTTCTCACCAATGCAACGAGGGTTCTATCCCAGCTCAGGGCAAGAACTTTATCGTTGTAAGTGAGAGGGATGTTCGACGGTCTCCCGTCCGATCAGGCAGGTTTCCCCCGAGTTCTTCGCATGATCTGTGCCAAGGGCCAAATTGGAAAAAGGCCTCAGGCCTAATTTGCTACCCTTGTAAAATGACGCGATTATTATTATTATTATAACAACAAGCGTGTTATTGTCCCTTTAAGCAACAAGCGTGTTATGCATAATTGTCCCTTTATTTAAGCAACAAGCGTGTTATTGTCCCTTTAAGCAACAAGTGTGTTATTGTCCCTTTAAGCAACAAGCGTGTTATTGTCCCTTTAAGCAACAAGTGTGTTATTGTCCCTTTAAGCAACAAGCGTGTTATTGTCCCTGGCTTTTAGCAGCATCCGTGTTATTGTCCCTTTAATTAAGCAACAATTCAGCGTGTTATTGTCCCTTTAATTACTGTAAGCAAAAAGAGAAGGGTCTAGATCGTGAAGGTCCCTTTAAGCAACAAGCGTGTTATTGTCCCTTTAAGCAACAAGAGAAAGGTCTAGATCGTGGAGGTGTATATATTTATATAATATTGACTACATACAACAGTATCCATAGTGATGTAAACAACATTTTATAACACGACCTTCACCTTAAACCGGAAATGTGGCATCGCTTATCCAGACGCATTGTAGCTATTCACATTCAATTATCGTTTTAGTGTCTGGATGATGTGAAAAATACCAGAAAGATGGGGAAAGGGGGACATGAAGCTGCTGTTGTTTCAACTAGAAATTACGATGTTTTTACTGAAGATGAAATAAGAAAACACAATAAACCAGACGATAAATGGCTTCAGATAGATGGTAAAGTTTATGACATAACAAAATGGGCGAAACGTCATCCAGGAGGTGCCAAAATTATCAGTCATTTTTCAGGACAGGACGCTACGGTAAATAAATACAAAAAATTGTGTAGGAAATCATGTTATTAAATATCATAATAAACATATTAACACGAATAGAATATAATCTCCCTGTTTTATATTATTCATTTGTTTATATTCTACTATCGTATCCAATAGGCCTAGGCTACTCCATCTTCAACAGGGGACCACATGGCTAAGTGGGTAAGGTCTAATTTCTAAAGGTGCCTGGAGGTCGGGTATTAGATCCCTGCATTGGCCGAGAAAGTTCATCTCGATTTTCCGGCGTGCTTTCATCTTGTCATTGACGCAGACGGGGGGCCTGACAAGGACAGCTGCCTAGTCGTTCGATTGGTACGAAAAACCGTGGTCCAGTGTAGATGTTGGTGTGCACGTAAAAGATCCAGAATATCAAAGAGTAACATCTTTCTACTGTCTGAACGGATTTCTTCGTTTGTGAACAAACTATTTAACTTTGGTTATTATAAACTTAACTGTGTGTTTGAAATCATCTCCTGTTATATAAATCCATTGCACAACTAATTATCCAAAGAATAAAAAAAGTTCTCTTGAAAAATTTGACTTTTTACTTGTAATTTCGACAAAGTAGATGTCAGCAATTTTTTTGTGACGTATTTGACGAATCCAATATACCTATTGCGGCGGTTAACAGTTAACATTGAAAGATAGTTTGACAGCCATGTGTTGTAATCAAAACAAAGCGCAATCATTTTGATCGTATGGGTTTGGCCGAGGAAAAATATAAATTAAAGGCAAAAAGGAGATTTATTTGGAAACCATTGATCGCCAGTCCATCAAATTTTCTTCACAATGAAAATATCAGAGATTGCATGGATACTTGTAAAAATAAAGTCATATTTAATTCAACTATAAATATCAATCTTCTTTAGGTTATAAATAATTTAACAAGGATTATGAAGCTTATAAATGCTATTTATTTATTATTAAATCACAATACAAAGAGGCTAAAAATTCTTATACAGAATTCTTATATTTAGAGTGGTTTAGTTTAATTTTGTGTATGGAAATTAAATCAATGATTAGTTTTAAAATAAATTGATAATGGTGCCGAAATAATATCAATCTAATTTGTCTTACATGTATTTACTCTTGCAATGAGACTCAGTATGTCCAGACTTTTGACAGTTTCTACATGTACGGATATAGTGTTCTTATTTTACTTTTCCCACATTCTCGGTATCCCCAGTTGTTTCATTCTGTTCTACCCCACTAGCCCCTGGGTTGATATATGGGGGAGACACGTTTACAAGTTATCCGCCCTTGATGCGTGAATATTAACAAAACATAATATATTAACGAAGACCGAATGTGTATATGCCCCTTTTTAAACGTGACTTGTGTGGTTCTCAATATTTTTCTATTTGGGACACAATTATCAATTTATTTATTTGACTGAAATAAAATTAAACCATATGTTAGTCCCAAAATGACCTAGTTTGTGTCGAGTTGAAGATAAACCCAATAAACAGTACCGTACATGAATGAACGAAAGAAATACAAATATTTCCTTTTTCAGATGTATCTTGATTTGGCCACACCCAGTTTCCTGGAATCTTATAATCCTCTTAAAAAGATATGCTTCCATATGTCAACACACCATCCGTCCACAAGGGGTTAAAGATATGCTTCCATATGTCAACATGCTATCGACCACAAGGGGTTAACGATATGCTTCCATATGTCAACTCCCCATCCGACCAAAAGGGGTTAAAGATATGCTTCCATATGTCAACACGCCATCAAACCACAAGGGTTAAAGTTATGCTTCCATATGTCAACTCCCCATCCAACCACAAGGGTTAAAGATATGCTTCCATATGTCAACACGCCATCCGACCACAAGGGGTTAAAGATATGCCTCCATATGTCAACACACCATCCGACCACAAGGGGTTAAAGATATGGTTATATATGTCAACACGCCATCCGACCACAAGGGGTTAAAGATATGGTTATATATGTCAACACGCCATCCGACCACAAGGGGTTAAAGATATGCTTCCATATGTCAACACACCATCCCCATCGGTCCACAAGAGGTTAAAGATATGCTTCCATATGTCAACACGCCATCCGACCACAAGGGGTTAAAGTTATGCCTCCATATTTCAACACGCCATCCGAACACAAGGGGTTAAAGATATGCTTCCATATGTCAACACGCCATCCGAACACAAGGGGTTAAAGTTATGCTTCCATATGTCAACACACCATCTGACCACAAGGGGTTAAAGTTATGCTTCCATATGTCAACACACCATCCGTCCACAAGGGGTTAAAGGTATGCTTCCATGTGTCAACACACCATCGGTCCACAAGGGGTTAAAGATATGCTTCCATATGTCAATATGCCATCCGTCCACAAGGGGTTAAAGTTATGCTTCCATATGTCAACACGCCATCCGACCACAAGGGGTTAAAGATATGCTTCCATATGTCAACACACCATCCGACCACAAGGGGTTAAAGATATGGTTATATATGTCAACACGCCATCCGACCACAAGGGGTTAAAGATATGGTTATATATGTCAACACGCCATCCGACCACAAGGGGTTAAAGATATGCTTCCATATGTCAACACACCATCCCCATCGGTCCACAAGAGGTTAAAGATATGCTTCCATATGTCAACACGCCATCCGACCACAAGGGGTTAAAGTTATGCCTCCATATTTCAACACGCCATCCGAACACAAGGGGTTAAAGATATGCTTCCATATGTCAACACGCCATCCGAACACAAGGGGTTAAAGTTATGCTTCCATATGTCAACATGCCATCCGTCCACAAGGGGTTAAAGATATGCTTCCATATGTCAACAGACTCAACACGCCATCCGAACACAAGGGGTTAAAGTTATGCTTCCATATGTCAACACGCCATCCGACCACAAGGGGTTAAAGATATGTTTATATACATGTATATTACAAGGGGTTAAAGTTATGTTTATATACATGTTTATTACAGGATGCTTGGGTAGCGTTTCACGATGATAAAAAAATGGTATCAAAATATCTTACACCACTGCTGATTGGAGAAGTTAAAAATCCTGTAGAGGTAAGTTTTCCCACACAAACCCCCTTTGAAACCAGGGGAGTTAAGATGGCCTAGTGGTCTAGAGTGCAGTGCTTCGACCTCTAGCTGGCCGGTCACCTCTGGCTTGCGGCTGTGGTTTCGAGCCCTGGTGTGAACGTATGTGGCATGGAGATAAGGGTGCCTTCTCGACCTCGTGGGTTTCCTCCGGGCACTCCGGTTTCCTCCCACTGCTAAAGATCCCTATGTGCAAGCGAATTATTGAAATAAAAATTGGAAGCCATATGTTAGTCCCAAAATAACCTAGTTGTGTTGAGTGGACGTTAACCCCATTTCTCTCTCTATTCATTTTTTTTGAGGTTCTGATTCCATTTCTCTCTCTCTATTCCCCCTTTCAAACCAAACACAGTAAGCACATCAAAAGGTCATGATGATATCTTTAAATTTGTACCTATGTCTTATGAATTAAGTCCCATTAGTCAAAGGGAGGTTGGATGACCGAGTGATTTTGATGCCCAGGTTGTAAGTGACAGGGAGTAAGGTCGCCTGTCCAACCGGGTTGGTTTTCTCTGGATCTCTCGGTTTCCTTCCACTGCTAAAGACTGTTCTGCTCAAGCAAATTATTGAAATAAAATTAAACTGTATGTTAGTCCCGAAATGACCTAGTTCATGTTGCGTGGACATTAAACCCCATTTCTCTCTCCCTCTGACCTCACCAGACATATTTTATGTTTTTATTGGGAAATGGAATCAGAACCCTCAAAATATACGAATAGAGATTATACTAATTATAGTCCTTAAATTTGTGTTCGTCCTCACTGAAGGAATTCCCACCAGGGGCCGGTTGCTCAAAGCTCTGTTATCTTTTAATGATCCGTTAACTTTAACGGAGGGAAAGAATGTTGCTTGGAATAAAGGCCCCGAACATTCTGTGGTGCAAATTTTACTACAGATTTATGCTAATATAAAAAAAAAAGTAGTCTATAGTGTTTTCTGTGATAAATTTAATGGAAAATTAACAAACAACACGTTACCAAGATATGTCCGTTAAAATTAACGGATCGTTAAAGATAACAGAGCTTTGAGCAACCGTCCCCAGGTGTCACTAGTAAAATCTTGGTTCCACTTGACCTAATCGATGGTAAGAGAACTGTAATGGCATTAGATTCCAAATTAACCACAAAGACTTAACGTAATAAATCAGGATGTACAGTAAAGCTGTGCTATAAGGTAAACAATGAGGTCACGTGGGAACACCTCGCCTATAAATTATGTCCCTTTATCTCTAGCGAGGATGGCCATTACTTATTTCTAAAAAATTGTGATTCTAACTCTCCTGATTTTATTTTACAGTGGATCAATTTGACTGAAATTTTCAGCAATTTGCCTTTACATTATCTAGTTTATAACTAGTATAATGAGACTCGTTATCTAGTCTCCCATAACGTTTCTTTAGTTCTAACACAATTATGATTCTAACTCTTCTGATTTGGCCGAGAAAGTTCATCTCGATTTTCCGGCATGCTTTTCCCTTGTCAGTGATGCAGAAGGAGGGCCTGACAAGTACAGCTGCCTAGTCGTTCAGATGGGACGAAAAACTGAGGTCCCGTGTACACATTTGAGTGCACGTAAAAGACCTTTGGCAGTTGGAATTCGATATAAGAGTAGGCCGTAGCGCAGCTGCCCGGGCAAAAATTTCCCTCATAGCACACTGTATGGCGTATGCCCGTCTTCAATTAGGCCAGGTTAGGAGCATATAGTAGGACCTTAAACCCCATTTCATTCATTCATTCATTCTTCTGGTTTTATTTATTTTGCAGACGGAATTAGATAAAGATTATCGTCAACTACGAGAGAAAGTGGAATCAATGGGAATGTTCCGTGTTAATCCCTGGTTTTATCTCGCTCAATTCATCAGTATTATTTCATTTGAGATGCTATCCGTCTGGGTATTCTGGTATTATGGAGTTAACTGGAAAACGTTTCTACTATCTGGTGCCTTCATGGCAACAGCTCAGGTAAATTTCTATTAATATGTTTTTTTTATGCGCCCATATTTTTTATACGCCCTGTTTGCCTGGCCAACCGGCTACAATTTGTTTGTATTATTTATGCTTTTTATATTGTATAATATTCTCAAAATAAATACTGTTTAAACCATTTTTATCCGATTTCAACGAAACTTGAAATATAGGTTTATCTCCCTAAGATCTCCATGTTATAATTCGATTTTGATGAAACTTTAAATGCATGATTATTATAACCCAAAGATCTTGGTTCCTTTCGATATTTGCGCGTATCGGATCGTAACTTATTATTCGATTTAACCCATTAGCACGCAGAACGTCCGCCAACGTTCATACTATATTTCTTCAGAACGTCCGTCAACGCCCGGGTGTTAATATTATTCACTGTATCAAAACTACTGCACTGATATCATTGATTAACGGCCCCTTGATTATAATTCGATTTTGATGAAACTTGAAATGCATGATTATTATAACCCAAAGATCTTGGTTCCTTTCGATATTTGCGCGTATCGGATCGTAACTTCCTGAATTATGGCCACAATTATTATTCGATTTAAAAACAAAATTCATTATATCACTGTTACACCCTAAGGAAGGTTGAGTTCGTACTTAAGTTTCGGGACAAAACGGTTGCTGCTTGAACGCGAATAGTGTAAAAATATGATATATCACGGTTGTGGACTCAATAGAGGTCACAATTGGTGTAGATCAGACAGGGTGTTAAACCCCATTTCATTTCATTTTATTCTAAACAACAAGTTGCATTTATTTGCCACAATCTACAATGATGATGGGAAAGCGTGAATGGAAAATTGTGATTGAATTATGTGGCTGAGTGAAGAATCTGAAAGGTTAATACATGTATAATGCTCGGTTTACACTATAGATTTTTTAAAGTAAAATGTGACTTTAAAATGTCTGTGGAAACTTTGACTTCAAAAAATCTATGAAGTCAGTACGTTCACACTTGCAGACATTCACAGAAAACAATTTTGTCTGACAGAATGAGGTTACCGAGTGCAGTCATGTTACATAGTTATATGTAGTACTGTTCATATTATCACCAGAAAGCATGGAGGAAGCAGTCTGTTGGCTAATAATTGCCTGTTTGTTAAAAAAGAAAAAGAAACAAAAATAAAAAAACAGTCGCCATTTTGATGATCATGTGATCAAATCCTGCTAGATGGTCTCTGATTGGCTAGCGCGTATTACTTCCATCGATTTTACTTCAAAAGTCGGCGAACGACAAATCTATGAACGACTTTTTCGTTCAGACTATAGATTTTTTGAAGTAAAGTCGATGGTTTCAATGTCTGCTGCGATTTTACTTAAACAAATCTATAGTGTAAACCGAGCATAATAGTTTTGTTTATTTGTAGGCCCAGTGGGGTTGGACACAACATGATTATGGTCATCTGTCTGTATTTAAGAGTCGTCGAGTAAATCACTGGTTTCATCATTTTACAATCGGTATCATGAAGGTAAGTCACTTGAATTATCTCCCCTTGTCTCAGTTTTGAGAGGGAAAGAGGGGGACAGAGAGACAGGGGGAGGGAGGGAGAGGAGAGAGAGGGAGGAGAGATAGAGAGAGGGAGGGAGATGAGAGAGATAGAGAGGGGGAGGGAGAGGGGGAGGGAGAGTAGAGAGAGGGGGAGGGAGGGAGAGGAGAGAGAGGGAGGGAGAGGAGAGAGGGGGAGGGAGGGAGGGGTAGAGAGAGGGAGGAGAGGAGAGAGAGGGAGGGGTAGAGAGTGAGAGAGGGGTAGAGAGAGAGGGAGGGGTAGAGAGAGGGGGAGGGAGAGAGAGATATCCACTTGACATAAACTTGGTCATTTCAGGACTTGTTTGATTTATTTCTTTGCACAGTCGGGTATGGTTTCGATTCCACACTTGTACGTGACAAGGAGTAGGGGTCACCTGTCCAGCCACGTGGGTTTTATCTACCCAAGTCCCGAAACTCAAACAAAGTTTTGTGATAACTAACTATAATTTTAGTCTCGAAATGACCTAGATTGTTTTGAGTGAGTTAAACGTTTTGAGTGAGTTAAACTGGATAAAAAATATCTCAACCAATCATGACAACTGAAACATATTTGTTACTTAAAATACGTCACAATTCTACTCACACCACCTCAGCTGTCGGGACTGACGGAACTACGTTCGGACTGAAGTCTGTGTCACTTGATTGCAATTCTGTCAATTTGGGCCGTTTTGGACTGACAATCGAGCATCCCCATAATAACATCAAAGCAAGAGGGATAACTCTTTATTATTCTTTACATGCTATAATTATATGGGGTTGGGATGGCCTAGAATGCCGCGCTTCAACCTCTAGCTGGCCGGCCACCTCTAGCTTGCAGCTGTGGTTTCGAGCCCTGGTGGGAGAGTATGTGGCATGAAGATAGGGGTGGGTTTCCTCCTGGCACTCCGGTTTCCTCTCACTGCTAAAGACCCCTACGCGCAAGCGGATTATTGAAATAAAATAAAACCATATGTTAGTCCCGAAATGACATAGTTGTGTTGAGTGGACATTAAACTCATTTCTCTCTATCTTGCTATAGTTATGTCCAGATGCAACATGTACCTGGTACAACAACACATCATCATGTAATAGATTCTTGTTTACGCTTTAGCTCTTGGTGCACGTTAAATATGTTCACCATATAGTCATGAAGATGGAATTTAATTTGATTTTTTTCTCTTTTTTTAGGGAGCCTCATCTCATTGGTGGAATTTCCGTCATTTTCAACATCATGCGAAACCGAATATTATAAAGAAAGACCCGGATGTACAGATGGCGTATCTGTTTTTAATGGGGGACACGATGCCCGTTGAATGGGGGAAGAAAAAACGTGGAAACATGCCGTATCAATTACAGCATCAGTATTTCTTTCTTAGTAAGTAGATAGTTATATATAGCTAGAGTCACCTGGTTAATAGAGGCTATAGGGTAGTCACCTGGTTAATAGGGGCTATGGTAATCAGCTGGACAATAAAGGCTTTGGTAACCAGCTGGACAATAAAGGCTTTGGTAACCATGATGCCTCCCTCCCGATGATGTCCGAGAAAGTTCCTCTGGAGTTTCCAATGGAGGGGCCTGACAACCAGTGCTGATATCAAGTAAAATTTTATGCATCGATGCATGCATCGGACGCAAACATCTATACTCAAATCGGGATTCAAGAATTAATCTAGTATTTAACAAAAACCCCACAGATTTCCGTAATATTATCATTATTATTATAGAAATGCCGATTTATTTGAAAAAATATATTTCGACAATATTCTTCTGTATTATGACATTGATTCCCTTCGACTCTCTAGCTCAGCGTTTCTCAACCTTTTCTCACCGTTCACCCCTAAATTAATTCCCAACCGACCCATTTACATATGACCATTTTTGAAGTTACACTGGGAGTGTGGTCATTCACCCCCTGGACGCAAGCCATTCACCCCAGGTTGAGAAACGCTGCTCTAGCTGAAACCGTGATCGTATAAATAGCTGGTCTATAGGGATTTATGAACTCATTCTTTATTGCCCGTGAAAGAAAAAAGGACTAAATCGTTTTAATACTATTTAAGTGTTAAAAAACGACCAGGGAAAATATTATCCTCCTGACACCGTTTGTTTGGCCATTGACTATAGATTTGGGATTTAAATGAACCGTGAAATTGACCTTAGGGTGGAAGGATTTGGCGCAATGGTTAGAGAGTAGGATTTGTGACCGAATGGTTGCATGTTCGAGACCCGAATTGTGCGCCAAGTTCTTGTGTCCTTGAATAAGACACTTTATCCCTGTATTCCAATCTACCCAGCTGTAAATGGGTACCGGTAGGATGGTGTATGTGTTACACAAAAAACTAATGCGCTCCTTGAATTTCAAGTTGACGCTGCATGTGTTGGGACTCTTTCTAAGAGTTTGGGGGTAAAGGGAGGTAATCAGGCTTTACCTGTATCCTAGAGACCGGGTTAATAATTGTGTAGCGCTTTGAGCATGCATTTCTGGATGGATATATGCGCTTTATAAATATACATTATTATTATTATTATTGCCAGGGGAAGTAACCAACCAACAGTTTTGTAATCACTGGATAAGGCGAACTGATGTAATATTTGGTATACAAGGATTTTGATGACCTATTTCTATCTCTCTCTTTCTCTCTATTTGTTTATAATAATCTTTTTATTTATATTTACAGTCGGACCTCCACTACTTCTACCGCTCTACTTTCATTTTGAAAATTTATATTTTATAATCAAACGTCGTGATTGGTGGGTGAGTAAGAAATATTTATTTTACTCTCTTGTAATGACACTTAACCCTATTTCATTTCATTTATTATACTTATGCTAGGTTTCCACTGTAGTGCGATGCGTTACAACAGGGTTGTTCCGATTAAGTCCATGATCTGCCACGTACAGATACGTTCAGATATGAATCAATACGATCAACACGATTGCTATGACCGGCCTCAATATAAGATTAGACCTGGTAGGATCACTGTAAAAATCTAAAAAGTCTGATCGAATTTCGGAGTCGGGATGGCCTAGTGGTCTAGAGTGCCGCGCTTCAACCTCTAGCTGACCGGTAACATCTGGCTTGCGGCTGTGGCTTCAGGCCCTGATGTGAGCGTATGTGGCGTGGAGAAAGGGGCGCCTTCTCAACCTCTTGTGTTTCCTCCCACTGCTAAAGACCCCTGCACGCAAGCGAATTATTGAAATAAAATTAAACTATATTTTAGTCTCGAAATGACCTAGTTGTGTTGAGTGGACATTAGACCCCATTTCTCTCTCTCTCTCTGATTGAATTTTATAAAAATAAAAAATGATAATTTTTGATGAAAGGAGTTTTATCCTGGTAATAATAATAACAAATTAATGCATCATGTTTTTTTCCCTCATATTTTAGGATTTATTATGGACAATGGTATTTTTTTATCGAATACATCTGATGTTTACCTGGTTGCTAGGGGGATGGCTCACGTTTGGTTACTATATGTTTGTCAGGTAATAAACTTATAATTTGTTTCTTGTCCTTCACATTTCAAACAATGTAAACCCCATTTCATTTCATTTGTTGATATTGTTCAGGTTTTTAGAGTTTTTTTTTTACCAATATTCCAAAATTTAAACACCAACATTGTATCTTCAAATTTTAAGATGTGCAAAAGTCATGAAAATAATGTTTAAACAATGATGGGTGTAAGTGAGTGTTTGTTTATATTTGGGTTTTCTCCACTCCGGGTCCACCAGTTTCCTCCCACTGCTGATCGAAGACCATATGTTAGTCCTGAAATGACATAGTTTGTGTCGAGTGGACGTTAAACCTCATGGGTTTTCTCCGGGTCCGCCGGTTTCCTCCCACTGCTAAAGACCCCAAGGGAATATTTGAAATTAGATTAAACCATATGTTAGTGCCAAAATGACCTAGTTTGTGTCGAGTGGACGTTAAACCCCATTTCTCTCTCTTTCAAAGAATGTACGAGACTTAGAAAATGAGTTTGTCCTCCATATGCACTTTCTACCTTATAAGAAGTAGATGGCCGAATGGTGAGCGTGTTTGTGATGTATTATAAGGTCTGTCATTGAGTTAACTGATGTTGGTTCGAATCCCTGTTGTTTGTGATGAGGAGTAGGGTCACCTGTCTACTCTTGTGGGTTTTCTCCGAGTCCTCCGGTTTCCTCCCACTGTTAAAGACCCCAAGTGAATTATTGAAATGAAATTAAACCATATGTTAGTCCCGAAATGACCTAGTTTGTGTCGAGTGGACGTTAAACCCCATTTCTCTCTCTCAAAGAATGTACGAGACTTTGAAAATGAGTTTGTCCTCCATATGCATTTTCTACCTTATAAGAAGTAGATGGCCGAATGGTTAGCATGTGCGTGCTGTATTATAAGGTCTGTCATTGAGTCAATTCTCCGATTGTAGGTGACAAACCATATGTGCTGTATTATAATGTCTCATTGAGTCAACTGCCGTGGTTTCGAATCCCCGGTTGTACGGGGCAAGAAAAAGGATTGGCTGTCCAACCTCGCGGGTTTTCTCCAGGTCCTCTTGTTTCCTCCCACTGCTAAAGAACCCTATACACAAGCAAAATTATTGAAATAAAAATGAACCATATGTTTGTACTCTCACACACCATATGAAACCTGAAACTCTTTAAATAGAGGTGGGATTACAGTGGCTAAGTGGATAAGACGCTGGTTCGTTAGCCTGGAGGTTGGGTGTTAGATCCCTGCAATGGCGGAGAAAGTTCATCTCGATTTTTACGATGTGATTGCCCCTTGACAGTTATGCCGAAGGAGGGCCTGACAAGGACAGCTGCCTAGTCGTTTGGATGGGACGAAAAACCGAGGTCCCGTGTACACATTGGAGTGCACGTAAAAGATCCCTTGGCAGTTGGAATTCAATATAAGAGTAGGCCGTAGTGCCGCTGCCCGGGCAAAAGTTTCCCTCATAGCACACTGTACGGTGTATCCCTTGGCAGTGGTAATTCTATATAAGAGTAGGCCGTAGCCCCGCTGCCCGGGCAAAATTTTCCCTCATAGCACACTGTATGGCATATGCCCGTCTTCAATTAGCTCAGGTTAAGTGCATAACAGTAGGACTTAAACCCCATTTCATTTCATTCATTCATTCATTCTTGTCTGAGTTGGATGATCAGCAGGTAATTTGATGTTTTTACGTCCGGCTCAAGGATCCATTCACTTCAATATTCCAAAATTTCATCCATATTCCAAAATTTGCCCAAATATTCAATAATTTTACTAATATTCAATAATATTACTAATATTCAAAATTTTCCCCAAATTAAATTATTTTACCAATATTCCAAAATTAGCCTTCATTAGCCCAGTTTTGGAGTAGGATGATATAAACCCCATTTCATTTTCATTTGATTTCATTTGTTAATATTGTTCAGGTTTTACAAATATTCCAAATTTCCCCAAATTTCAAAAAAAAATTTATATATAAGATGTGCGAAAGTAATGGGTAGGCGATCATAATGGATCATTTACATAAGATGAAAATAATAGTTGAACATGACATGGTGTAAGTGAGTGTTTGTTTATATTTGTGTTTTATCCGCTCCGGGTCCACCAGTTTCCTCCCACTGCTGATTGAAGACCATATGTTAGTCCCGAAATAACATAGTTTGTGTTGATTTAACATTAAACCCCATTTCTCTCTCTCTCTTCACTTGATTTGATAATTGTTTAGTGTTTGCAATGTCTATATTCTGTCTTGTCTGCAGGTTTATCTTGTAGAATTTTTGTTTTGCGTGTAGTGCAGTCCTCCTGCATTTACTATAATAGTTTGTGTCGAGTGGACGTTAAACCCCATTTCTCTTAAATATCTCTGTGATATTTTCAGGTTTGTGGAGAGTCACTGGTTTGTTTGGGTAACCCAGATGAGTCATATACCCAATGAGATCGATCGAGATCAGAATAAAGATTGGTTTAACCAACAGTTAGCGTCAACCTCTAACGTTGAAGCTGGATTATTTAATAATTGGTTCACCGGACATCTCAACTTCCAGATAGAGCATCAGTAAGTCTTTCATCTCTTCATTCTATACATTTATTACAGCATTCGCATCTCTTCATTCTATACATTTATTAAATAAATCAAGAGGAAAGTTAAGACTTTATTTATGAATGAATAAATGAAATGGGGTTTAATGTCCTACACTTAAGCACCTAACCTGGGCTAACTTTATTTATGTCCACGAAGATCCTTTTAATCTCATCTAAATAAACTTTTACGGTAAATGGTTGTTTTAGATGATATTGAAAGGATCTTTGTGGACATAAATAAAGTCTTTACTTTTCTCTTGATTTATTGATCATCTTAAAGGATGTCCACAAAGATCTGAAAGTAGACATGACATACATGTATATATTAGTACTTAGTTATTTATTACCGCATTAACGATTGTTTGACGACCGAGTGATACGTATAATTCACATTATTATTATTATTATAATTCACGACTGTTGGATGACATCATGATACGTATAATTCACAACTGTTTGCGTGATACATATAATTCACGACTGTTTAATGACCTAGTGATACGTATAATTCATGACTGTTGGATGACATCATGATACGTATAATTCACAACTGTTTGCGTGATACATATAATTCACGACTGTTTGATGACAGAGTGATACGTATAATTCACGACTGTTGGATGACGGAGTGATACGTATAATTCACGACTGTTTGATGACGGAGTGATTCGTATAATTCACGACTGTTTGATGATAGGGTGATTCGTATAATTCACGACTGTTGGATGACGGAGTGATACGTATAATTCACGACTGTTTGATGACAGAGTGATATGTATAATTCACGACTGTTTGATGGTAGAGTGATACGTATAATTCACGACTGTTTGATGGTAGAGTGATACGTATAATTCACGACTATTTGATGACGGAGTGATACATATAATTCACGACTGTTTGGTGACAGAGTGATTCGTATAATTCACGACTGTTTGACGATAGGGTGATTCGTATAATTCACGACTGTTTGATGGCGGAGTGATACGTATAATTCACGACTGTTTGATGACGGAGTGATTCGTATAATTCATGACTGTTTGATGATAGGGTGATTCGTATAATTCACGACTGTTTGATGATAGGGTGATTCGTATAATTCACGACTGTTTGATGGTAGAGTGATACGTATAATTCACGACTGTTTGATGACGGAGTGATACGTATAATTCACGACTGTTTGATGACGGAGTGATACGTATAATTCACGACTGTTTGATGATAGGGTGATACGTATAATTCACGACTGTTTGATGATAGGGTGATTCGTATAATTCACGACTGTTTGATGGCGGAGTGATACGTATAATTCACGACTGTTTGATGATAGGGTGATTCGTATAATTCATGACTGTTTGATGATAGGGTGATTCGTATAATTCACGACTGTTTGATGATAGGGTGATTCGTATAATTCACGACTGTTTGATGACGGAGTGATTCGTATAATTCACGACTGTTTGATGATAGGGTGATTCGTATAATTCACGACTGTTTGATGGTAGGGTGATTCGTATAATTCATGACTGTTTGATGATAGGGTGATACGTATAATTCACGACTGTTTGATGACGGAGTGATTCGTATAATTCACGACTGTTTGATGATAGGGTGATACGTATAATTCATGACTGTTTGATGACGGAGTGATTCGTATAATTCACGACTGTTTGATGATAGGGTGATTCGTATAATTCATGACTGTTTGATGATAGGGTGATTCGTATAATTCATGACTGTTTGATGATAGGGTGATTCGTATAATTCACGACTGTTTGATGGTAGAGTGATACGTATAATTCACGACTGTTGGGTGATAGAGTGATACGTATAACTCACGACTGTTTGATGACGAAGTGATACATAGAACATACGACCTGTTATAGATGCGATCATGTGGCAAAGTGGGTAAGACACTGGGGACTGTCACAAATTTTTAGCTGAGATAAAATCCAAGTTTGAGTAATATAATTGGATAGTACTACAATTTGGATTTTATCTGTAGGTAGGATTTTGAGAAACAGGGCCCTGGATCGCTTAACCTGTGGATCAGGTATTCGATTCCTGCATTGGCGGAGAACGTTTTCCAGCGTAGTTACCCCTTGTCAGTGTTGCAAGGCAAAGGGCCTGACAAGGACAGCTTTCTATTCATTCGGATGGGACGGAAAACCGAGGTCCCGTGTACACATTTGCGTATGCGTAAAGATCTCATGGCAGTTCAAATTTGATATAATGGTGTATGCCCGTCTTCATATAGCCCAGGCTAGGAGAAGAAAAGTCAACACCCAGGCTTTGGTGTCAGGGGATCTGGGTGCCTAAATGGTGGGCGTTGCATCATTAGGTCTGTCCATGCGCTAAGTGGCATGGTTTCGATTCCCTGGTTGTACGTGTCAAGCAGGCCTCGAAATAATGCTTTCGGGTGTACATAACAAAATGTCATGCACTGATGAAATATTACCTGGCATTTTCAACTTAGTGCCAGGCATGTATTAATAATATCAGCAAAGAAGACAAATCAGTGCCGGACAAAACCTGAATCTGTGCCTTATTTCCAGGCTTGGTGACAAGGAGTAGCGTTGTCTATCCAACATTGTGAGTTTTCTCTGGGAATTCTTAGAATAACATGGCAGACGGCAGCATAACTTACATGTAGCCCCTCCCTTCTCCTCCTCCCTCAATTGTTAAAGCATATATTAAGAATGATATATAATTATTGTAACTTTTCTCTGGGATTTCTTGAAATAACATAACTTTGCATAACTAAGTCCCTGCTCCTTCTCCGTGTTTTGTTGAATTGATTGTAAATTAAGAATGATATATAATAATTATTTTTCAGTTTATTTCCCACGATGCCTCGACATAATTATGAGAAGGTTCAACCATTGGTAAAATCTCTAGCCAAGAAACATGGTATAAATTACTTGGATAAATCGTTGTTTACTTCATTCGCTGATGTTACAAGGTTAGTTCTATTGGATCAGGGTGGTAGGGATGGTCTAGTGGTCTAGAGTGCCGCGCTTCGACCTCTAGCTGGCCGGCCACCTCTGGCTTGCGGCTGTGGTTTCGAGCCCTAGTGTGAGCGTATGTGGCATGGAGATAGGGGCGCCTTCTCAACCTCGTGGATTTCCTACGGGCACTCTGGTTTCCTCCCACTGCTAAAGACCCCTACACACAAGCGAATTATTGAAATAAAATTAAACCATAGATTAGTCCCGAAATGACCTAGTTTGTGTCGAGTGGACGTTAAACCCTATTTCTTTCTATTACATGTGCTTGTTGTAACTATGGGCACAAGACGTTATTTAATTTTATATCTCTGTTTCAGATCTTTACGGAAGTCAGGTAGATTGTGGTATGATGCTTATTATGACCTGTAGAGGGCACCAGCTACAAATACCATAACAACAGACCAGGGAGAGTCTATTCTTAGCATAACAACAGACCAGGGAGAGTCTATTTTTAGCATAATATCATCTAACCAATCTATCTGGAAGTCGGTTAGGGAGATTGGTCCCTTGGGGAAGACCCCCTAGTCACCACCATTTGATTGGTCGCTTGGGGAGGATACCCTAGTCACCATCATTTTATTGGTCCCTTGGGGAAGACCCCCTAGTCACCACCATTTGATTGGTCGCTTGGGGAGGATACCCTAGTCACCATCATTTGATTGGTCCCTTGGGGAGGATACCCTAGTCACCATCATTTGATTGGTCCCTTGGGGAGGATACCCTAGTCACCATCATTTGATTGGTCCCTTGGGGAAGATACCCTAGTCACCATCATTTGATTGGTCCCTTGGGGAAGACACCCTAGTCACCATCATTTGATTGGTCGCCTGGAGAAGACACCCTAGCCACCATCATTTGATTGGTCCCTTGGGGAAGATACCCTAGCCACCATCATTTGATTGGTCGCTTGGGGAGGATACCCTAGTCACCATCATTTGATTGGTCCCTTGGGGAAGATACCCTAGTCACCATCATTTGATTGGTCCCTTGGGGAGGATACCCTAGTCACCATCATTTGATTGGTCCCTTGGGGAGGATACCCTAGTCACCATCATTTGATTGGTCTCTTGGAGAAGACACCCTAGTCTCCATCATCTCAATTAGCGCATATTCTCAGGTTGCTGTAGTTGTCCTGTTCAGGAGGCCTTAAATTCTCACATGTTGAGTTGGACACCTGTCCCCATCATCCTAGCTCTGTATGTGCAAATTTAACACTCCCGAAAATTCATAAACTTAACCCATCCCATCCTCCACCCTCCAAGTTTGAACCCTGCCTCAACCTGCGGGATTCCCTCCCCCAACTGGTCTGATCTGTACCTGACATTGTCAGTGTACAGGTGCCTTATTTCAAGGCTTGTCCAACCAGTTTGAACACTGCCTCACCAAAACCGATTCCCTCCCCTGACCGGTCTGATCTCCCCAACTGACATGAAGCTATTCTGTGATGATTTTATTTATATACATGTATCACTCATTACCAACATCCCCATGGTGATCACCATCTCAATATATATACAATATGTGGTGATCACCATCTCAATATATAAACAATATATGGTGATCACCATCTCAATATATAAACAATGTATGGTGATCACCATCTCAATATATAAACAATGTGGTGATCACCATCTCAATATATAAACAATGTATGGTGATCACCATCTCTATATATAAACATCTCCATGGTGATCACCATCTCAATATATAAACAATATGTGGTGATCACCATCTCAATATATAAACAATGTATGGTGATCACCATCTCAATATATAAACAATGTGGTGATCACCATCTCAATATATAAACATCTCCATGGTGATCACCATCTCAATATATAAACAATATGTGGTGATCACCATCTCCATATATATACAATATGTGGTGATCACCATCCCAATATATAAACAATGAAGGGTGACGCTCATGAATAACCATAGACTTGTCTCCTCATATTTTGTCAATAAATTAAAAACTAGTGTCAAATACCAATTCTTTTTTAGGATTGCCTTCATTGTCTATGGTGCAATAAAATACGAAGTCTCAATTTTCAATTTTTACGTTAAATAAACCATCTCTAAAAGTATTCATATTCACTAAATATCATAGGCTAACTATGACATCGAGGGTTGATTAAGGCATTGATAAGTTAATTAATGTCAAATTAATAATTTAGATAAAATTTCAAGCCTAAAGAAAGACTTGTGTCTGGCAGTTTTATCTCTTGTATAATGCATGTTTAATGTAAATATTTAAGAAATCTTTGAGAAAATGCTTAAACGTGTCATATTCTTTGAGATAAGCAAAATATGACAAATGGCAGAATTTTGAAGTAAAGACCCTGATATAACACAACACAGTTCTATGGATAACAATCACTATATTATAAACACACGACGTTTCGACAAGAATTCACTGGGTGTTATCAAGCATACAAATTACAAAACAAAATCAAAACAAATTCTTGTCGAAAAGTCGTGTGTTTATAATATAGTGATTGTTATCCATAGAACTGTGCTGTGTTATATTATGTTCAGTTTCTAAATGCCATTCAAAGATTATAGAGACCCCGAGTTGAAGATATTTCTACTTAAATATGAATTGCTAAAATATGTATCCATGTACATGTATGTGCCATGTTTTTTATTATCTACTACATGGGTTATTCCTATTTTGAACGTATCCATTCACTCAGAGGCGGATCCAGCCGGGCCCCCCTTAATTACAGTATAAAAAATAGATATATGCCACAAATCACCACTGACATCCCGATTTTTTCAAAAAATTTCTTGGCGGACCACCACGGGGCCCCCCTAGCAGGATTTCCTCGGTCCGCCTCTGCATTCACTAGTTGCCATGGTTAATCTACCAGTATTGGTGCCAAAATTTGGTTATAAATATTTGAACAGTTAGTACAGGTGGTGGGGAGGGGGTCTGAAATTGTATGAAAAACTGAGGTCCGGTGTACACATTGGCATAGAGGTAAAAGCCTTGGCTATTGGAATTCGATGTAACACTAAGGTCGTAGTGACACTGCCTGGGCAAACTTTCCCTCATATTACACTGCACGGCCATCTTCATTAGCTGTGTCAGAGCGTGTTAAAATTTCAAGCTCATTTGTAGATGGTTTAAAGGAGATTTAGACTAGAGGATATTGGATAATAATAATGATATCATTACTGTTACATAACACAGACTGGGGGATATTGGATGATATTGTATATTTTGAATGGATATGAGTAGACATGGATATTGTTAATATTTACTGTTGTTTTTGAATATTTTATAGTAGGCCTATATATTTTACTGAAGGTTGACAGAAGACTTTAACATCCATTCCATGCACTGTAATTAATAACTCTTGGCCTGTTTTGCCCATTGCACCAGTATTATAAGAGTAATATAAATTTATTGCTTAATCGCTCTGATTTCTAGTTTTATTTTAATTTGTTTGACATATATTTATATGTTTGTGAGTGTTCTTTTATTTAACAATGTTGTTATATTATATTTCAATATATATACATAATGTCTATGTCTGTTCCCCAATCCCTATTCAGATACAAATCTGAATAAAAATATTGCTTATAAAAAAATTAAAAAAAATACATAATGTCATCGATTGCATTTTGTTAAAAATCCTATTTTTATTTTTAAGCTCATTTTCATTAAAATCTCAGAATATAAAAGACAATTTTGACAATTGTACTGTTTCAGATTTATTTAAGCATCTGTTATTTGATGTTAATGACTTAGGTCCTTTAAAAATATTTTAAGAATTCAGTATTTCCAGTGGCTGAAAATTAAAATTCTGGTAGAAAATTTTAGCTTATAGCAAATGAAACGGAAGCTGTCTTAGAATATATAAAGACTTTATGGGTACTTGAAGGTAAAGATTTTACGTGTTTTTGAAAGTAAAAACTTTATGTGTATTTGAAAGTAAAGTCTTTATGAATAAAGCACTAGGATATTTGTGAAGTTGAAAATAAATACAGGACTTAAATTTACTGATCACCTTGTTTAAAACATCATTATTTATAACCTCTACTGTAGCTGAGTTAGGGCCTGGTTATATAGAACAGGCTAGTCCTGATATGTGGACCAGTCCTGGTACCCGAGCCTACACACTAAACCGTTTACATTACACCAAGATGAAGTAGAAATGAATTTAAATGAAATGACGTTGAACGTCCTGTTCTGCTCTTAAACTTGGCTAATGAAGACGGGCATACAGGAAATTTGGCCCAGCAGCGGCGCTACAGCCTACTCTTATGATATCGAATTCGAACTGCCAAGGGATCTTTTACGTGCAGCCTTCGTTTTTTGTCCCATCCGAACGACTAGATAGCTGTACTTGTCAGGACCTCCGTCCTGCATCACTGACAATTCTGAACCACGCCGGAAAAACCAAGGTGAAAGGTCATCCCGTTTTTTGGTTAATATGAAAAGGCCAGCAGCCTATGTAAGAAAAACCAGGCTGCAAGACAAAACCGGTAATATGAAAATGCACACGTGCCAATCAGGGCTTTTAATCAGGGACCCTGTTTCCAGGACCAGACTGCATCATTATTAATACTACTCTATAATAAATCAAGCTTTATTTAAATACAATGATGTCATAAGTGATTTTGACCCTTCCAATGTAAACAGACCCTTAAAACAAAGAAAATGTATTGATGTCATAAATGGTTTAACCTTTCCCATGTAAACAGGCCTTTAGTTATCATCTTATACATTACAAGTTTAAAGAGGAGGAACACTCAAATAAACAAAACAAAATAGAACTTTGTTTGAAATATTTCTAAACTGCTGAAAATCTTCGTTGTTTTATCGTACATTTGATTAAATTGTCAAAACCGATATTGTTGTCAGACTTGTATTAATGACAGTATTATTGTTAATGATAAGTTTAAAATGTTTTCTGTTCTTTATCATTTTCTTGATCATGGTAATATATTATTGTATTTTATTTGCTTCATTATGGTATAAATTGTATTTTGTATATTTGCTTCATTATGGTGTATTTTCTATATTTAATGTCATGGTTTTTAAACATCTATCAATAAAATATTATTTATTTCCTATTAATTAACAGAGTTTGTGGTTATTGAAACCTGTGCTCCTTCCCACCACTATGGACTAAAAGCTTTTATTTTCATGTATTAACTATAAATTAACAAGAGTTTGTGGTTATTGAACCCCATGCGCCTTCCCAATCCCACTGGACTAAAAGCTACCGTTGATCGTCATTTCCTGTTTAGTGACTCATTTCACTACATCATATGGCGGGGGTTTGGGATGGCCTAGTGACATGGAGATAGGGGCGCCTTCTCAACCTCATGGTTTACTCCGGACACTCCAGTTTATTCCCGCTGAACACATTTCCTGCCTTATAATTACGCCCATTTTTTCGCCTTGTCTTTTGTTTGGATTTTATCTCTTGATTTGACCTATGCCGAGTTAGAAAATTGGTTGAATTCTCTTTACTGTTAATAGTTTCGTGCGTTGTAACAATACGACGTCTTCTTCGGACCCGGAGATCAGGGCTAGAGATCCCCAGATCCTAAGTTAGACTCGTGCATCTTGTTACATAATTCTGTTAGCCTTGTGATCGTCTTTTCTTCTCTTTCACGTTGTGTACTTTTACTGGTTCCTTAAGACTTAAGACGTTCGTCTTCTCAGTTAAAACAATACGAGAATTCGTTTTTACCTTTTATGTAGCATATATAGGTATACATACAAGCAATGTACATATCATCATTACAGTCAATACGAGCTAATTCTTCCCAAACCTAGCTAGCTAGGCTAGCTAGGATATCTTAGATCGTACCCTTCTGACAACTAATCGAAGTCTGAACTAAAACTTTACAAAGGCTATTTTATAAAGAAACTGTTATACACGCGTAACAGTGCGTGTTCATTATCCTTGACTGACATAACTAACAAGGCGATTGGTTAAATTAACAACTGGCCTGATTCCTATCACGTGTAAATTGTTGAAAGTAGAACCAGGTATTATTATGAGCTATTAGTAGTATTAGTGTTTTTTCATACCACAACACATCACTCAAACTCTAAGTTGAATTAAGTGTGTGTGAACGTACGAATTTGTCAAACCCATAGTTAATATAATATAATTGAATTTCATCTTAAACGTTAATCTTAGAAGCACAAAGTCTACTAAAAGTATTACATTCGTCCCTTTCTTTAAGACTTTTTGCTCAGTATTAGGTAAAAGATCCATTGAATCCTTCCCAATAACCATACCAACATCTGTAGAATAATAAAACTATTCATGAATGTAGCAGAAATCTGAAAATCAACATGTATCACCTCCCCCACTAACAAGATTTATGCGAAATGAACAGGTAGGAGACTCTTAAAACTTATATGTGCTAAACCCTACAATTATTCATGCATCAGGCAAATCTAAATGATTACTATACTTTAAAAGAAAACTTTGAAAAACAAACACAAATAATCAACATCAAAAGTCGCATGCAAAAAAAATCTCCAAAAGTTCATCAATGTACTGCAAAGTCCTATGAAAATTCACTTTAATCTAAACCTAAACACAGAAAATTGTCTTTTTAAAATCTTGAAGTGTCCTAATTTCAAAGCACTATAACACATCACGTAATATTTTCAAAGTTCAGTTTCACATTAATGTCTGCATCAGGAACTCTCAATTTGGTAAACTGGTAAACCATATCTTCTTGGAGTTGTAGTGGTCACTCCAGCTACCATGGTCTCAAGTTGAAAACTTTCTTCTTCTTTTCTTGAAGGACGATTGGTTTGTACAAGTTTATTCGTCAATCAAACTTGTCATTGCTATCAGACCATGAACTAACTATTTACCAAATTATTACAACTTTATTGTGCTATTAATCTATTATTATATTAATATATTATTCCAAAAACATACTAGCAAATATTTCTCTAATTGAAATTAAACTTTATTTAATTATTATAAACTTTACATAATGTGTCCCTTTAACTATAAATTTTCAAAGTCATTTTGACCTCTTGACCTTACTTTAGTAATCTACAATTTTATAATGTTCTAATTTTATAATTTCCGCTTGTGTTTTTAGAATTAACACCAAACAATTTCACTATTATTTTATAATCGCGTTTACTTTTGTTTTCGATTTCCTAGTGCTAGTTTATAATTCTCCTACGGTAATGTGACCTTTTTTGACCTAATCATTTACAATTTTAACTGCAGTTTTATATAAACATTACCCACTTTTACATAAACATTCCTACCAGACTGACACTGACACAAGCTGAGCTCAAACTCCTGACAATACCAGACTATAATTTATTTAGAATAAAATGTCAATCTAATATGGCCAGTAAATGAAAGACCTTCCATTTTATCCTACAGTACGAGGCCAAACCCCATGTTATTTAATTTATCCAAATCTTATTTAGAATATATTCAGGCTAGTAGCCTTTCTGTTTTTCTTGGTATTCAACATCCTCGATATAATTTACATCCAGGAGACAAGGTACAAGGGTTAATCAGCGAAATGGATGTATGAGATGTGTTGTTGACGTTTGGGAAAGTAGACGAGGGGAAATTTGTAGGGAGTGATAGTTAGATGTATTATGAATGGTTAGAGCATAGAAATATATACTGACGGGAATGCCAACCGTGTGACGTCATCGCGTTATGTTACGGTACAGCCTCGTAATGGAGCTTGCGGCATTGGCTACTTCCGGTTGATGTCAAAATGCCGGGGACTAACTGTGTTTTCGTCGGATGCCCCGCCTGTCACGCTAGAAACCGTGGCCTATCCTTTCATAGACTTCCAAGAAACAACCCTGTATGGAAGTCGGAACTACTGCAGATCAACTAGGGAGGATCGAGTAAACATCGACAGACTAACGATTTGCTCAAGACATTTTGAAGATGAGTGCTTTTTTACCGGTCGGTAAGTAATAAATGGCATGGGCCTAAATAAATGTAAACAAAAAAATTAAAGCCATCGGAAATCACGGATTCGTTAAAATGGCTGAAATAGCGTTTTAAATTCGATATTAACAATGCAATGATATTGATAGAACTGTAATAATAGGCAGCTTTTACTAGTAGTAGGTACTAGTAGTATCATTGTATCATGAGTATCAGTATGACTGTGACATGCCACATAATAATAATAGTATGTGTTATGTAATGACAAATGTTAATGTAAGCCTAAGGCTGATCTTATAAGTTATGCTTTAAAGGCCTAGTTGCACTGACAGTACAGTGGCAGATCATTTTATATTTTGAATTATTAATTATCAATTCATGATAAAACTAACAGTAACACTTGTTTAAAACTGACAATTCATGATAAAACTGACACTTGACGTTTAAAGCTGAACTCCGGTTACAAAAATACCGAAATATTTAAATTAAAAAAAAGTTAACGCCCCCAAGCCGCCATACTTGTTGCAAACTTTAGAAACAAAGATGGTGGATATGGAAGCTTATGACCCGGAGAGGTTAGCTGATCTCACTTCCAGTTCGTTTCTAGTCAGTCAGGTGTAGACATCAGGCTTTATTCTTATACACGCTTCACTGATTGCTATATTTTCCCCCCCAACAGTGAGTGACTCACTGACAGTATACCAAATGATTGAAGATTGCAAAATGTTTGATAAGGTAAGCCTGAAAATAATTATATAAACTGTGTCTACTGCAATATTATAGCCGCCTAAGCTTTACTCTAAAACAAAAGATACAAAATATGACTCACCTAGATAGTTTAGATTAGATTTTCACATGTCACCATAGTTTTGTTTGCCGCCCCAAAAATGTAGTTATGTCCCTTGGCCTTGATCTTTTTCGTGAGCAAAATACAATCTAACATGATGACATGTGGAAATCTAAACTATCTGTTTATTGCATAATATTAGTTATAATTACACTGGACATTATAGTGCGATAACATATTTGGTGATTTACATATATGTGTAAGATATTCACAAGAAGACGTGGCAATAATAATATGAACCTTATATATTATAAGGTCCATGATAATATGAAGAAGACAATAGGTGATTTGTTTTTGTTGAAAATTCCAGGTTGAAGTAAGTCATCTTTTGCATCTTTTGTTTTAGAGTAAAGCTTAGACGGCTATAATATTGCAGTATAGACACAGTTCATATAATTATTTTCAGGCTTACCTTATCAAACATTTTGCAATCTTCAATAATTTGGTATAATGTCAGTGAGTCACTCACTGTTGGGGGGAAAATAGAGCAATCAGTGAAGCGTGTATAAGAATACAGTCCGATGTGATGTCTACACCTCACTGACTAGAAACGAACTGGAAGTGAGATCAGCTAACCTCTCCAGGTCATAAGCCTCCATATCCACCATCTTTGTTTCACAAGTTGGCAACAAGTATGGCGGCTTGGGGGTGTTAACTTTTTTTTTATTTAAATATTTCGGTATTTTTGTAACCGGAGTTCAGCTTTAATAGGGCTAGTGTAGTACTAAGTAGTACTGTAGGCCTATCCCTATACAATACTTTATAGCTTATGAATTATTATAGAGCAGTGGGATGTTTTGATGCAATAAATAAACATCTTATCTTATCTTATAATATTTTTTTTAGATATTATTCATTTGATTGGATTAATAAAAACATCTTTGATAATGAAGTCCCATGTATAATTCAGTTATTGAATTGCATCATCATATTATAAAATGTTTGGCTAAGTGAACAAAACTAAAATTTATAATTAGGTAGGTCTGTCTGATGTCAAAGGGGGAACTTGGACCCTGACCCTTGGACGGTTGAGCATCGTTTAGTTTGAAAATAATTGACATATAGGTACCGATATTACCTATACTACAGATTTAATTATCATGATATCCAACAACATAGCTTAAAGGAGCTAAATCGCTAACATTTGGGACCTAGAAATTGACCATAATAGGTCGCAACGCATATGATAATATAATCTGATTGTATATAAACTAATTAACATTAAATTATTGTTTCCGTTTTGACTCTAATTTCAAATCAGTTATGTCCAGCGAAATACGGCATGAGTCTTAACCGAAGAGGAAATTATAGTGTCTGGTTATTCCAGTCTACTGCGCATGCCCACCAGATAAGATATGGCCTCGCCGTTTGACGGAGTTGTTGAATATGTCTGGCCTCGTTCTTTCTTGTCACTTGTTACAAGTGACGCTGAAACGCACTATGGTACACGATTCGTGTACCAATGGTAAACTGTTTATTTTGTTTTAAATAATGGATATCAGAGGCCTACCGTTTCCAGGTAAGATCACAACATCAATGTTGATTTAAATTGACCAATTATTCGTGTTTTCGATGTCGAAGATTTTGGAGGATTTTGAGTTACGGACTTAGGTCCTTTAAGCAATGTATAAAAGCATTCCTAAAATTGTTTATATTTATATTACAGCTACTACCTGCAGTTCTGGAAAATTAAGAAGACAGTTAAAACCTGGGAGTTTACCCACTCTACATTTGCCTCAAAAGACGATAATAACTCCAAAATTACCTGCCAGGAAACCACCGGTAAGTGTAATATGTTTAAATAATCATTTAATTTTGATAGGCTCACTTTTTTATTACTAAATTGAAATAGTCTGAAATATTCTAATAGTAAATGCAGGAGGACTGCACTATATACACGCAAAACAAAAAATCTACAAGATAAACCTGCGGACAAGACAGAAAATAGACATTGCAAAAACTAAACAATTATCAAATCAAGTGAATGGATCCGGGGGTCAGCCGTAAGCGTCCACTGCGCTGTACAGTCCCGGGCCTGTCTTGGTACAGGCTTCACTAAAATGATTTACATAAAAGACATAACAAAAAAAAATGCGACCGATCTTGTAAGTGGTCATCTCTTCAATGGCGATAGTCAGTCAATTGACGTCAGGTGTTAGAACGTCAAATAATTTTAACAATAAGGGCGATAATCCAGACAGAAACTTGGAAAACGCTAAAAAAAATAAGTGTAGTGAGCTAAACAGGAGCAAAGCCCGACAACGAGAACATTCTGCAGTATGAAGGGCTAAAACTCTACTCTAATAGTAAAAGCAGGAGGACTGCACTACACGCAAAACAAAAAAACAAAAAATCTACAAGATAAACCTGCGGACGAGACAGAAAATAGACATTGCAAAAACTAAACAATTATCAAATCAAGTGACAAATCAGATTTAATAGACATCTCATCCATCAGCAAGCCAACTCATCTCTGCTCCTCTTTTAACTGAATAGCTGCTTCCTTTATTTCAATGAGAACATCTGGATGAAATCCTGGTTGAGGTTTTATAAAGTTAGTAAAATCACGAAGAGTTGACTCTCCTGGAAGTCTTAAAATTCCACAGTCTCGTAATGACCTATAGGTAGATGGACTTTGACAAATTCATATGTATCTGTTCACCGGGATAAATGCGTCTAAAACACATCTCTAAACCAATAAAAAAATCTGCAGTTTTATTTGTAATGTAAGTTAAACCCCCTCGATCAAATAATTTAACTAAATCATGTTGATTTTTAAAATCAGTGGAACAACATTCACTTTTCATGCAACTGAATATGTCATGGCGATTTTTATAATCGATTTCTTTATATTTTTTAAGAAATTTGTGAATGATACTCCCACCAATGTAAACGACAATACTTCTCTCCTTTGAGTTCACACCCTGTACATGAGGGTCGTTTTATGTATATATTTTTTTTATTTTCAGACCACCTATATAGATGCCATTGTATTTACTTTTATGAAGAACTTTTTTTTGATGTCAACAAGGAGTTTTAAACCAATATTTTCTAACATTAGAAAACTGACAATAAAATGTTAGGTTTAAATAACTAGTGATTGTTTGATTACTAAATCCCAATTTTAAAACAGTTGTTTTCTGCATTGAACGAAAAGCAGGCTAGTTATGTGATTGCCTGAATGTCTTTAAAACACATCTTGTGAAGAATTGGAATACACTTACGGTAGTTCAGAACTGTACATTAACAACTTTTAGTTATACAATTCCAATAAATATATTGAATGAAGTCAATGGATTATTGTAAATTTTTTCAGTAACTGAATATTTTGAAGAATGTTCTAGGTATACATTAGTGCTGGGTATTACCACTGCAAGATACATATTGCATTCTCAGACTTATGTTAAGAATTTTCACAAAATTGTTCACCTTTTTTTAACTAAAATAATATAGTCCTTTAAAAAACTTATATTGTTTTAGTTATCAAAATACATCAATAAGAGACAATGTTCAAAGTTTTGTATTTCTTGGTCAAAGATATTTCTCAAAAACAGTACTGTATTCGAAAGTTGAGTAAATTCTTAAATCTGAGAATGCTTTGTGAACTCAGGGCTAGGTCAATATTTCATACAAATGAAATGGGGTTTAACATCCTAATTTTCTGCTGCTAACCTGGACTAATGAAGAAGATATGCTACACAGTGTGCTATAAAAAAATATTGCCCGGGCAGTGGCACTATACCGCGTAGCACGATTTACCCAAATTTCACCATTATTTCAACTTATAAGACAATAATTGATATTGATTTTTGCCAAATTGTCATATTTAATTACAGTTGTAAGGTTTTGGTGTCAAAATGTGATTTCGTAGCAAGTTTGGAAGCAGTAACCAAGGGACATAACTCACGAAATATAGATATAAATTTTTATTATATACGAGTTGAAATAATGGTGATTTGATTTGTTTGGGTAAATCGTGCTACCGCGCTAGGCCCTACTCTTATATCGAATTCCAAATGCCAAAGGATCTTTTATGTGCACACCAATGTGTACACAGGTCAGGATCTCCGTTTTCCGTGCCATCCGAACGATGAAACAGCTATCCTTGTCAGGCCCTTTGTCCTCCATCACTGACAAGGGTAAACTACGCTGGAAAATAAGGACAAACCTCCTTGGGCCTCGGCCAATGCAGGGATAGAACACCCGACCTCAAGGCCAGCAAGCCCAATGCAGGGATCCAACCCCTGACCACAAGGCTAGCATGCCAGCAACTTATCCACCTAGCCACCGTGATCCAATTTATTATAACTTTTACACACAGATCATTTACAAAATATTTTTATTTTTTGATTATAGATTAGTTCACTATTGTCATATTTATAAAAATAGTAATGCTTTTGGGTTTTGTGGATCTCTTGTATAATGCAAATGAAAATCCACATGGGCGTTCAAATCCACAACTTTTCAAATTTATGATTTCCATTAAGAATTATTTTGTTCCAATTTGCAGACCCACAAATGTTCTTGATAGTCGATGAGACCCGTACTTTGTGCCAATAAACACTTAAACTTGAGATCTAATTCACACCTTATTTTCATAAAAAATAGGCTTCTTTTCAAACATCGGTTTGCTTGTACATGTAGCTTCCACAATATTTACAATGCAACCTGGAATGTAGAAATTTGAAAAGAAATAAAATTCTTAATATTTTTTTGATGTGCATGTCAACAGGCCTTTCGGTTTTTGATACAATCAGAATGACTAGACATTGTTCCTGGCTAGACCAGGCCCTCCCGTCCTGCACTGCACACAAAATGGGGGAAAACTAGAATCACGCTTAATTTTCTTGGCCAAGACTGGGATAGAACCCGCAACCTCCTACATGTATATCACTAGGCCTAGTATTATTTTAATTGTACAAATCCTCACAAAAAATGCTGTTAGATATCTTGCCATATTATCTTTTGAGAACTAATCGACTATATATATTAGACATATGTAGGCATGTATCACAAGGACTAGTATTATTTACATTTTACAAGTCTTCATAAAAATGCACCGCTAGAATTCTGACTGCATATCATGACCTTTTTTGGGGGAAGCTGATTAGTTTTTAGAAATGGATAGGCATAAAACACAAAGCCTGCCCTAGTAGGCCTAAATTAATTTAACGTTACAAAAATGCAGTGTTTATCATGTAGGGCCGTATATCAAGAGGCCTAGTATTAATTTTTATAATATTTTCACAAAATGCAGTGCGAGTGAGATATATTCTGCCTGCATATTGCTTTTTTAAATGCAATATGTAGACATATGATTATGCCTTGTATGAATAGTATTAATTATTTTATTTTTAGAAATGCTGTGATATATTCTGCCTGCATATCCAGGTTTAGTTTTTGACAGCTGATCATTTGTAGGCCTATCTTATGAGGCATAGATTATTATATTGTTTAAACATCTGTGGATAACAATCAAATGAAAAAAAAAAAAAAAATATATTCAACAATTCAACATTTCTTTTTTGGGTTGACAAATCACGTTATACTTAGTAGTACTACTAACTACTAGGCCTACATCGTACATTACATACTAATACTAGCTTGATCTACTTGCAGTATGCAGTATTTTTCGAATCAAATCATGTGTGGTGCTACGGCCGTTTTATATTGATTGTCCCACCACATAAGTTATAATAACCCATAGTACAAAATCTGAGAATAATTCCTATGACGATAAATAAACATGAGAGAGTGACACATATTAACTTGATCGTCTTGAGCAAAACAAATCCCCAAGAGTTGGGCCTATAATGGATGGCGACACACAGAAAAAATATGAACGGCACACTATTGACATTATAGTCTTGAGAAGCCTCGATATAATCTAAATCGGCTAGTTAAGTTTTAAGAACAAATGGGTTAATTTTTTATTCATAACTTTACCTCTAAATCCATAAAATAACTCGCCTCCTCCATTACTTCATACAGGACTGGAGTTTACCGGAAGATGCTTATGCCAAAACCGTTTCGCGCAGGCGCTGCACAACATAATACAACGTCATAACGCTAAACTCGTCAGGTGGACATTCCCGTCAGTATATATTTCTATGGTTAGAGTGGCTGTGGTGTTACGGTGAAATACTTTGCCGCCACCGTAACACCACAGCTTTATGATTTGTTAGACAGTAGTGATGTAATAAGTCCGACAATAATAAATAACATATTTGTTACGACATGTAGTTTTTTTCCAATGATGAAATTTGTATCATTTATTAATTGGAATATTGTAAAATAGTACAATTTGAATACCAGAATAAAGATTGGGACAAACTATTCAGTTAAAACAAGAGTGATATTTGGGCTTTAAGGAACGAGTTTGTGCACAGTGTAATGAAATGTAACATTGTTTTCTTTATTTTGACATTCTGCTTATTGTGAAACCATTTGAATTATAAATACAGGTTATTAAATGAACTGGAGCTGCTTGTAAAATACATCTACATCTACGTCCGATCAGGCAGGTTTCCCCCGAGTTCTTCGGTTTCTTCCTGCAGTAATGATCGAAATCATTCGCACGATCTGTGCCAAGTGCCAAATTGGAAAAAGGCCTCAGGCCTAATTTGCTACCCTTGTAAAATTTTATTTCAATAATACGCTAGCGCGTAGAGGTCTTTAGAAGTGGGAGGAAACCGGAGTGCCCGGAGGAAACCCACGAGGTTGAGAAGGCGCCCCTATCTACATGTCACATACGCTCACACTAGGGCTCGAAACCACAGCCGCAAGCCAGAGGTGACCGGCCAGCTAGAGGTCGAAGCGTGGCACTCTAGACCACTAGGCCATCCCAACTCCCCACCGTCGTATGCAGATATAATGTGTGGTGCATTTATGGTCTTATAAAGCTATATTCTTACATAAAGCAATTAAACGCCCAGGGTATGCGGCCGAGTTCTCCATTTATTAAGGGTGTAGTCATGGAAATATTGAGACTTAAAATGAGTTCTTTTTTCGATCTAAATACATGTATTTAGAAAAGTATCATTCGTATAACTGAAGCCTGTTTATTTCTGAATAACAAGAAATGATTTATTCGGGCTAACTGAATGTTATATTAAAATTACGTTTAAAGGAGCTTAATCGCTAGCATCTGGGACCTAGAAATTCACAAAAGTGGGTCGCAACGCATATAATACTGTAAAATGAATGTATATAAACCGATTTACACTCTATGGTTTCCGTTTTTACTCCAATTTCAAATCAGTTATGTTCGACGAAATACGCCAGCAGTCGCAATCAAGTGCACATTTATAGCGTCTAGTTATTCCAGTCTACATAACTACTCTTGGTTTGATGCAGTATGTTTAGCCTCGTTCCTCAAGTCTCCCAATGCAACTGGGGCTAAAGCGCATTATGGTACACGAATGTTAAAAAAATTATTTTATCTTAAATATCGGATTTTAGAAGCTCATCTTTTCCCGGTAGGTTTACATCATTAATGTTGATTTAAATTGACCAATAATTCGTGTACTCGATGTCGAAGATTTTGGAGGATTTTGAGTTACGGACTTCAAGGATAATATTTAGCCTTTCGCTTCACAATTATTTTGTCCATAAAATGAATAAGTGATTTATTTCAGATGGCGTTTATTGGGTTAATTTTAATTTACATAGTAACACGCCCGTTTATCATATATCATGAAATAAATATTATTGATATTAGAAATTTTGAGAATTGTTGTCTTTACTTACATGTGCAAGATTAAAGATCTTTCTATGGTGGCTGATTGGTATCATGTCGTGATGTCGCCCTTCATAACGCGACAACCCGACACCACGACATTTTAACGCGACACCACGACACCGCGACACCACGACATTTTCAACCCGACACTACGACATTTTCACCCGACACCACGACATTAAAAATGTCGTGGTGTCGCGTAAAAATGTCGTAGTGTCGGGTTCAAATGTCGTGGTGTCGCGGTTTCGTGGTGTCGTGGTGACGTGGTGTCGCGGTGTCGCGGTGTCGTGGTGTCTCGTTGTCGACTTTGTTTATCAATGTTTAAGCGGCCAAGAAATCAAGTTAGCCCTCACTATCTCTTCCCTTCACTAACTGCGAATCAAACTGGCCAACACTACCAAATTCGCTGGTTGACCATCACTTGAGTAAAATCATGTGCTCGGTATGGGCTATTCCGAGCCGTCGATAAATAAAATCAATTGAAAGAAGTCTATTTTAGTAACCAATTTTTTTGCTCAAAATAAAAATGCTTTTATCTCTTCTAAAGTTTGTAATCATGAATGTGCCCAAAAATAACAAGTATAGCCATAGAAAACTCCTTTCCGGTGATGTACGACACTAACGTATTTTGACATTAAATACTCGCCCCACCCTCACCACTCTCTCTCTCTCCCTCCCTTTCTCTCTTAGTGAAGGTTGAGATAGTGGGGGCTAACTTGATCTCGTGGCAGCTTCAACATTGATGAATAAAGTCTCTCTCTCTCTCTCTTTCTCTCTCTCTCTCATTCGCATTTAGTGAAGGGTAGGTATTCTTAGTGAAGGTTGAGATAGTTAGACAGGGGCGGATTGGCCCATCGGTCAGACAAAAAGTGAAAAAAATAATTTTGTCCAATTCGTCTAAAAAAAACTTTTCTGCTGAACATTATATTGGAGGGGGTGGGGTATTGGACATGATGATCATGTTATATGTGGCCGGTGACTTTAACGGGCCCGCCATGCCATCACTGGAGTCTGGAAGGGGCTTGTATAATAGACTTTCTTGGCTGGGTGTGGGCCGGAATTTGGAATCCTGCAATTTCATCCAAATATTTCATCGGATTCACTCGACACTGTCGCCCTCAAATTTACTAGTTATTAAGTCGCCCGCACCCTGTTTGTGGGGATACGCCAGAAACGTCTGCCTATGGTTCGTAACTCCAAAAACAATTCAATTTTAAGGCCTCGGCAAAATTTGATGATAGCTGGTCTGCTGGCTGAATTTGAGTGCGAGACGATTTTCTGGGGCTGGTGTTAAACATTCCTTGAGATGACATTACAGAATTGGGATGTCGGGAATGGTCTAAAACTGCGGCAAATGGCCTCCAATTTCCAAAAATTGAAATTGAAATAAATCGTGTCCCGTATGATTCCCTCAAAAAATGTAAAAGTCTGGCATATTCTTGCCGAATACGGCACCGACTTTATTCTGCGAGGACGGTAATACAGAAAATTCATCACATTATGAATCGCCTACTGGGCCTGACCATTCAGATAGTTCAACATCGGACTCAAATAAAGTCGGAAACATGAATGATAGTTACAATATAATTTTTTTTTATCTGGAACAACAAATTCAAAATTCAAAAAGCAGCTTTCATGAATTTTCCTTTCGTCACTCTGTACTAATGTGTCTCGCATGGCCTTCCGTCACAGGAGGAATGAACTAGCGCTCCCGGTAACAAATATGCGACATTTTTCAATGAAAATATTCCTACTTAATCAATATTCCTAACTGGTTAATCAAATGGTCAAAATTTTCTCAACTAGTCCCATTTTTAACCAGTTAAATTGTTTTGACTATTGACTCTTGACGATACAATAATATGACATTAATTAATAATATGATGATATGATAATTTCAAAGGTTAATGGTTGTAAATGACGTGCAGGTCGCGTTTTGGACTAAATTAATCGATTTATGAGATATATTATTTGGCAGAGATTATAATCAAATATGCCACCAAATCGTGGCCGCTTCAACACTGATAAATAAAGTCTCTCTCTCTCTCTCTCTCTCTCTCTCTCTCTCTCTCTCCCTCTCTCTCTCTCATTCGGTGTTAGTGAAGTGTAGATATTCTTAGTGAGGGCTAACTTGATCCCGTGGCCGCTTCAACATTGATAAATAAAGTCTCTCTCTCTCTCTCTCTCTCTCTCTCTCCCCCTCTCTTTCTCTCCAGAATTCGCTAATGTGGCAGAATTTTTTTATCTGGGGGAGGTACTTCTAAATGGCGCCGTACAAGTGCCTGAAATACCAGAAAATCCCGTTTCCGGTCTCCAATTTCTGAAAATTTCCGGCCACCGTTTCGCGGTCGGTGATTACCCCACCCCACCCCACCCCATGTTCCATTAATCCGGTGTTGGGTTGAATGGATGGTCTAGATCACTCGGTCTTTGATTCAAATGGCGTGGTTTAAACCCGATATTCCAGTTTCCCCCAACTGCTACAGACTCTTACAGGTAAATGATTTATTAAAATAATTCTGTGCCATATATTAGTCTCGAAAAATGTTTGTGTTAAGCGGACGCTTTTACCCCCCCCCCCTCTATTTCTCCCTCTCTCTCTCTCCATTTCATTTCATTTCATTTGTCTTTAATTCAGCATGTGAAGGCTATCTAACTTAATTTTAATTTTAAAGAGTATATATGCATTCCGCCGAAAATATAATAAATACATTTCAAGAGAGGATTAACTTTACTTTTCAGTATAGATATGCAGAATTTTGAATTTAGCCCCGCATTTTATTCAAATTTTCAAGGCAACTCAATATAAATGTGCCAGAAAATTATTTATATATTTGAAGAAAAAAACAACAACAGTAAACGTGCTCTTCAGGAATATGTAACATGATATCTGGAATTTTACTTTGAATAACCCTACCCTCCCCCCTCATTAATTCGCTTGCGCGTCGAGGTCTTTAGCAGTGGGAGGAAACCTGAGGACCCGGATAAAACCCACGAGGCTGGAATGGCGACCCTACTCCTTGTCACGTACAACTAGGGACTCGAAACCACGCTAGTTGACTCAATGACAGGCTTTATGATACAGCGCGCGCGGGCTTTACCATTAGCCCCCCCCCCCCTGAAAAGGAATGGGGTTTAACGTCATACTGTTCTGCTGGTAAACTTGGCTAACGAAGACGGGCATACGCCATTCAGTGTCAGTGTGCTATGAGGGATATTTTGCCCGGACAGCGGCGCTACAACCTACTCTTATATCGAATTCCAACTGCCAGGGGATTTTTTACGTGCACGTCAATGTGTACATGGGACCTCGGTTTTTGGTCCCATCCGAACAACTAGACAGCTGTCCTTGTCAGACCCTCTGTCTTACATGATGAACTTTCTTGGCCAATGCAGGGATCGAACACCCGACCCCCAGGTTAGCATGCGAGCGTCTTACCAACTTAGCCACGTAGTCCCCCGAATTAAAGAGAGTAGTGAGGGTGGGGCGAGTATTTAATGTCAAAATACGTTAGTGTCGTACATCACCGGAAAGGAGTTTTCTATGGCTATACTTGTTATTTTTGGGCACATTTATGATTACAAACTTAAGAAGAGATAAAAGCATTTTTATTTTGAGCAAAAAAATGGGTTACTAAAATAGACTTCTTTCAATCGATTTTATTTATCGACGGCTCGGAATAGCCCATACCGAGCACATGATTTTACTCAAGTCATGGTCAACCAGCGAATTTGGTAGTGTTGGCCAGTTTGATTCGCAGTTAGTGAAAGGTAGAGATAGTGAGGACTAACTTGATTTCTTGGCCGCTTCAACATTGATAAATAAAGTCGACAACGCGACACCACGACACCGCGACACCAAGACACCACGACACCGCGACACCACGACACCACGACATTTTAACCCGACACTACGACATTTTTACGCGACACCACGACATTTGTAATGTCGTGGTGTCGGGTGAAACTGTCGTAGTGTCGGGTTAAAAATGTCGTGGTGTCGTGGTGTCGTGATGTCGCGTTAAAATGTCGTGGTGTCGTGGTGTCGGGTTGTCGCGTTATGAAGGGCGACACCACGACATCACGACATGCTACCAATCAGCCACCATAACTTTCAGTTATTTCGATTTTATATTTTTTGTTCCCACTTGCCCTCTGATTCCACAATCTGGTTCATTAGTCTGGTAGCCACATTTCCATATTGATGACGTATATCTTCTTTGATATAGGCATTTAGTAATTGAACATATTAACACAAGGCACAATCTGTCCTTTTCTCTCTGCCTCTCTGTCTCTACCTGTCTCTCTCTCTCTCTCTCTCTCTTTCTGTAAATCAATGGCTGTATTCAATGATATTTGCCTGTAATTGTCCGCAGGTTAATCTTGTATATTTTTGTTTTGCTTGTAGTGCGGTCTTCCTGCACTTACTATTAGAGTAGAGTTTTTGCCCTTCGTACTGCAGAATGTTCTCGTTGTCGGGCTTTGCTCCTGTTTGCTCACTACATGTATTATTTCAGCGTTCTCATAGATTCTGTCCGGATTATCGCCCTAGGCTATAGTGGCCTACACACGATCAAAATTTTTGACAAAAAAGTTGACGTCAATTTTTTGGACAGATTCATTGATCGGGTGATATCGACGTCAAAAAAAGATGAAATCAAATTCTGTAGATTGTTTTTGCGCAAACCGAGGGTTGCACAACCTGTTTTTAGTCGTGTGTGGCAACACGTCAACATGTTGCGCAACTTTTCAATCTCCGTCCGGACGTCTTCGCGTGCCCATCAATATGGTCCAAACAAAAGAAGAAAAAAAGGTTCATATTGGAGGTCATTGATCTCCCCGAACTTTGGAATTTCAAAAACGATGATTACAGCAACAGAAATAAGAAATCGCAATCGTAGCGTATTTTGACATTAAACACTCACCCCACCCCCACCATTCTATTTAATTCAGTCAGTGAAGGCTACCAAACTTGTATTAATTTCAATTAAAAAAAAGAATATATATATGCATTCCGCCGAAGATATAATAAATACATTTCAAGAGAGGATTAACTTTACTTTTCAGTATAGACATACGGAATTTTGGATCAAGCCCCGCATTTTTTAGACCATTTTGTTCGGTGCGATTTTGCTTTTTCCGGCTCCTAAGCTAGTGCAAGGGTCAAGGCTGTTGGTCCGTCTATGGCGATAGAGTTGGGCTTACACTGAATATTGCATCAATAAGTTTGCATCGTCTGTGGCGACAGAGAAGTGTGGAAAAATTTGACGACAACTTTTTTGTCCAAAATTTTGATCGTATGTAGGCCACTTTATTGTTAAAATTATTTGACGTTCTAACACCTGACGTCAACTGGCAGACTATCGCCATTGAAGAGACGACCACTGACAAGTTTGGTCGTATTATCTTTGTTACGTCCATTTTGTATATAATTTTAGTGAAGCCTGTACCACAACAGACCCGGGACTGTACAGCGCAGTGGACGCTTACGGCTGGCCCCCGGATCCATTCACTTGATTTGATCCTTGTTTATTTTTTTTGCAATGTCTATTTTCTGTCTTGTCTGCAGGTTTATCTTGTATATTTTTGTTTTGCGTGTAACGGGTCCTCCTAAATAATGGTTATTTAGACATACATGTATTATGTATAACATTTTTAATGTAACTTTTTATTTATTTATTATGAATAAATAGTAGCCTGTTGCTGCATGGAGTTTGTATATTCTTGTTCCATTAAGTTCATAATCAAACTACAGTAAATAGATTGGTGTGTGATAGTTATTGTATTGTCCCTTGTTGGGGGGGGGGATGGCCTAGTGGTCTAGAGTGCCGCGCTTCGACCTCTAGCTTGCCAGCCACCTCTGGCTTGTGTCTGTGGTTTAGAGCCCTGGTGTGAGCGTATGTGGCATGGAGATAGGGGCGCCTTCTCAACCTCGTGGATTTCCTCTGGGTACTCCGGTTTCCTTCCACTGCTAAAGACCCCTACGCGCAAGCGAATTATTGAAATAAAATCAAACCATATTCTAGTCCCGAAATGACCTAGTTGTGTTGAGTGAACGTTAAACCCCATGTCTCTCTCTCTATTGTATTTAAAAATGGGATCACGGTGGCTAAGTGGATAAGGCGCTGGTTCGCTAGCCTGGAGGTCGAGTGTTCGATCCCTGCATTGGCCGAGAAAGTTCATCTCGATTTTCCGGCGTGATTTCCCCTTGTCAGTGATGCAGAAGGAGGGCCTGACAAGGACAGCTGCCTAGTCGTTCGGATGGTACGAAAAACCGAGGTCCCGTGTACAAATTGGAGTGCACGTAAAAGATCCCTTGGCAGTTGGAATTTGATGTAAGAGTAGGCCGTAGCGCCGCTGCCCGGGCAAAATTTCCCTCATAGCACACTGTATGGCGTATGCCCGTCTTCAATTGGCCCAGGTTAGGTGCTTAAGCGTAGGACGTTAAACCCCATTTCATTCATTAATTGTACCACAACAGGCCCGGGACTGTACAGCGCAGTGGACGCTTACGGCCGGCCCCCGGATCCATTCACGTGATTTGATCATTGTTTATTTTTTTGCAATGTCTATTTTCTGTCTTGTCTTGTCTTGTATATTTTTGTTTTGCGTGTAACGGGTCCTCCTAAATAATGGTTATTTAGACATACATGTATTATGTATAACATTTTTAATGTACTTTTTATTTATTTATTATGAATAAATAGTAGCCTGTTGCTGCATGGAGTTTGTATATTCTTGTTCCATTAAGTTCATAATCAAACTACAGTAAATAGATTGGTGTGTGATAGTTATTGTATTGTCCCTTTATCTTTGGGGGGGTTGGGATGGCCTAGTGGTCTAGAGTGCCGCGCTACGACCTCTAGCTGGCCGGCCACCTCTGGCTTATGTCTGTGGTTTAGAGCCCTGGTGATAGTTATTGTATTGTCCCTTTATCTTTGGGGGGTTGGGATGGCCTAGTGGTCATGAGTGCCGCGCTTCGACCTCTAGCTGGCCAGCCACCTCTGGCTTATGTCTGTGGTTTAGAGCCCTGGTGATAGTTATTGTATTGTCCCTTGTTGGGGGTGGGTTGAGATGGCCTAGTGGTCTAGAGTGCCGCGCTTCGACCTCTAGCTGGCCAGCCACCTCTGGCTTATGTCTGTGGTTTAGAGCCCTGGTGATAGTTATTGTATTGTCCCTTGTTGGGGGTGGGTTGGGATGGCCTAGTGGTCATGAGTGCCGCGCTTCGACCTCTAGCTGGCCAGCCACCTCTCGCTTGTGTCTGTGGTAGAGTGACCCACAGCCTCTAATATCTGTACTGTATAAACTGACCTGTTATAACAGCATGTTGATGATGTTGTCACTCGGCCCAAAACACCCTTTATGTCAGACTGAACCACCCTATCGGTGGTTTCGAACCCTGGTGTGAGCGTATGTGGCATGGAGATAGGGGCGCCTTCTCAACCTCGTGGATTTCCTCTGGGTACTCCGGTTTCCTCCCACTGCTAAAGACCCCTTATTGAAATTAAATCAAACCATATGCTAGTCCCGAAATGACCTAGTTGTGTTGTGTGGACCTTAAACCCAATGTCTCTCTCTCTATTGTATTGTCCCTTTATCTTCATTATTAAAATATTGTTACATGGTGACAAAGAGTAGGTACGCCTGTCTAACCTCGTGGGTTTTCTCCGCGTCCTCTGGTTTCCTGCCACTACTAAAGACCCCTATACACAAGTGCTTTATTAAAAATAAAATATAACCATGCGAGTCCCGAAATGACCTAGTTAGTGTTGGGTGGATGTTAAACCCCATTTCTATCTCGCTACTTTAATGATTTATACCCGTTAATTTATGTACAGTAGAATACATTGTCCTTTTAACCTTTAATTGAAAGTGGCTTAACTTTATAGGTTTTTTTTATGTTAAGTTTATAATTGAACTACAGTATGTTACATGGTATGTTATCGTTAGTGGGGAGTCCAAAGGTCGTATCTGGGTTCTCTCTCTCCCCCCCCCCTCTATCTCTCCCCCTCTCTCTCTCCCTCTCTTGCATCACTGACAAGGGAGAGAACTATAAAAAACAAAACGAAATAGGATCTGTGGTTTATTCAGATTGTGACACAATGAACATCTGGGTCCGTATTCAAAGGTTTTCTAAAAGTTAAGTAAAAATACTTAATTTTTCCACTTAACCAAGTGTCTTACCTTAAATCGGTATTCAAAGGCTCTATTTTTCATTTGCTTGGCTATGTGAAAACTTAACTCCACACTTAAATTATGGAAAACTCACATTCGCCAAAAAGCATGAATTTTCAATTTATGGACTACCCTCCACTGCCAAAAATCACGAATTTCTAACATTGCAAGCAAGTTATTCCCCCTTAAGAGCATCAACTATACTCTATTAAATTAGTTTATATTACTATGAAAATGTTTGTCGAAACATTATACACGTATTGTAACGTTTGAAAATAGTATGATTGTAATTTGGATAAATTATGGTATTGTTTATCCTTGGCCGGAATGGCTGTTTTCATAGATTTTTCCCCCCTAAAATTTCATCTCAAATACATTACAATAAATAGTGGCAGTAAAATGATAGATATTGTAAACTTTAATTTTTTAACACTGTATCACGAATAGAAAAAAACATATTATTAGCAATACACAATGGCCTGTGCCTTCTAATTTAGACTGGACAAATCATACAGTGTTTTTGTTTTTTTTTAAATCTATCATTTGCGAAATTCATAGATATTTTGTAAGTACCTACATTTTAGATTTTTCAAAGGCCTGGCACGGACGGTACGTACGAAAGATGCATGTTGCATTATATTTTAACAGAATAAATACTGTCGATTATGTATATGGGAATGAGATGTAAAAATATAAATCATGCCTTGCTTCTAGCTGTAGTATAAATAATTTTAAAAAATGTATAAAGATCTTTGAATTTAACTTTATTATATGACAATTGCGGAAACATGATGAAGCATGTATACAAACATGATAGATGATCGGAAAAAGATATCCTTAACTATCTCGGTGGTAATAACCTTTTGGTCTATTATGGCACCACAACATCAAAGCTGCCGACGAAAAAGGTATTATAAGGCCAGCTACGCTCGGCGACATTGTCTTTGTTTCAATCTGAATCCCTAACATTTAAAATCGCCACTACGGGACTGCTACTACAGCGTTAAAAGAAGTAATTATAATCTCACTTAACTTTAAGGTACCTCTCGTAGGTCACTTAAAGTTAAGTGGATATTTCTCACTTAAACTGGCCTTTGAATACCACTTTAAGACTTACACTTAAAAGTTAAGGCAGCTTAACTTTAAGGGAAAATTTGATACTTAACAGTGCCTTTGAATACCGCTTGCCCTTAACTTACAGGAAGTTACGTATATTTAAGTGAAAGCTAGTAGTTAAGTGACTATCTTAGACTTAAGATATCCTTTGAATACGGACCCAGGGCTCAAAACCACAGCCGGAAGCCAGAGGTGGCCGGCAAACTAGACGTCGAAGCGCGGCACTCTAGGCCACTAGCCCCCCCCCCCCCAGTGATGCAGGACGGAGGGCCTGATAAGGACAGCTGTCTAGTCATTCAGATGGGATGAAAATCCAAGGTCCCGTGTACACATTGGCGTGCACGTAAAAAAGATCCCTTAGCAGTTGGAATTCGATATAAGAGTAGGCCGTAGCGTCGTGCCCGGGCAAAATAACCACATTTCATTTTTTATAGTTCAAAATTTAGTTTTATTTGACTTTACTTCCCTAGTATCAGGACGAGTTGTTATATACCATCAGTGTTGATTAGTAAATCAAAAGTTGGACATCATAGTGTCAAAAGCCGCTCGTATGATCCATGACGCGACCCCCCGCTTCTCAACTGGGTAGATCTTCATGTAGTGGAGGCTTTCGAAAGTATAAAGAACAAAATGAAATATAGATCAGGATCTCTATTCAAAGGTTTTCTTAAAGTTAAGTAAAAATACTTAATTTTCCCACTTAACCAAGTGTCTTACCTTAAATCGGTATTCAAAGGCTGGACTTAACATATACTTGGCTATGTGAAAACTTAACTTCACGCTTAAATTATGGAAAACTCACATTCGCCAAAAAGTGGCCCAGAAAGATGCATGTTGCGTTATATTTTACCTGAATAAATACTACCGATTATGTATATAATATGGGAATGTGTTGTAAAAAATAAATCATGCCTTATTCTTGCGGTAGTATAAACAATTTCTAAAACTTTATAAAACCATGTCATAACAAACGAATTTAACTTTATTATATGACAATCGTGGAACTGGAAACACGATTAAGCATGTATACGAACAGAATAGATGACCGGAAAAGATATCCTTAATTATCTCGGTGGTAATAGCCTTTTACTCTATTATGGCATCACAACATCAAAGCTGCCGACGAAAAAAGAAATTTGAGGTCTGCTACGCTCGGCGACATTGTCTTTATTTCAATCTGAATCCCCTAACTTTTAAAATCGTCACTACGGGACTACTACTACAGCGTTAAAGGATGGCATTATAATCCCATTTAACTTTAAGTGACCTATGGGAGGTACATTAAAGTTAAGTGGATATTTCTCACTTAATCTGGCCTTTGAATACCACTTCAAGACTAACACTTAAAAGTTAAGGCAGCTTAACTTTAAGGGACAATTTGATACTTAAAAGTGCCTTTGAATACCACTTGACCTTAACTTACAGGAAGTTACGTAAGTGAAATCTAGTAGTTAAGTGACTATCTTAGACTTAAGATATCCTTTGAATACGGACCCTGTATTTTAATCATAAAAACAGCAATATTAACTCTGTTTACATTACAAATTTTAAGCGTGCCAGAAACCAGGCACGAAACGGCAACACCCCCTTAGCTCCCTTACAAGAGTAGCAGAGGCTGAACAGGCTGGTAGAGCTGTGTTGAGAGAAATGGGGTTTGCTTAGCCATGGGGTTGCCAGCGACCGTCGCTGTGGCGGAGAATTTGGGGTTAGTCGGGCGGTCCCTCGACTAGGGCCCTATGCATGTGCCTCTGTTAACCTTGTCATGAACCTTCCGAATTTAGTTTTAAAAAAGAACAGAAATGAAATGGGGTTAAACAAGCCGTTAATGTTCTGCTCCGACTGAGATTGTGGGATAGGAATACGCCACATGGTGTGCTGTAGGGAAATTTGGCCTAGACAGCAGCGCTACGACATCTTGGTCAATACATTGTCCTTCGCTAGCTCCTCGATCCTGCACCACTGACATGGGGGAGAGGGGGGGGGCACACCGACTAGTTAAACAAATAACATTGGAGATAGGGTCAGTAAAAGTGTGTTAAACTACGGCTGATTTAGCTTTAATTAACAAGTAGATATGCCAATAAATATTTTATTGTTTTATAACAAGTAAATCAGATTTATTTCTCTATCATTTCATTTATTTTACATAAAATATTTTACAGTATAAACATCTGTCTACACGTAAATTTGTATAAAAGACAGAAGTGTTTCTGAATTAATCAAACAGATTTCAGATTTCTACTACTGAGAGACTGAAAGCTTCACCAAAATGCGCTTATTGTTAACGTTAGTTCTCTTTGCTGCCGTAGTTTTGATTGCTGTCGATGCCCGCCGGGGTGGCATTGTTGTAATGGATAATTTACACCACAGGTAGGACACTTAAACATGTTGTAGTTAGAATAAGTTTATTTTTTTTCTGGACCTGTCAAGCCAACAAGAGTGTTATTGTCCCTTTAAAAGATGTACACCAAAATTAATATTTGTATCTTCAAATCAATATTTGTTGTACAAATCAGATATTTATTGCCATATCAGATTTGTTAAATGTATTTATTTTTGTTTAATTTGATTGTATTTTCATCAAAAGAAAGAAAATATTTTAGTAAATCAAAACAAGAATCTACATACATACAACGAAAAAACTGTATATATGTTCGGTTTTACAATTTATTATACTTAATCTTATTTTTATGTATATGTTTATATTTATCATTTATTATATTCTGTATCCATGGGAAAGAACTTATATAGGCTTTGCCTGTTGTTCAATCCTTTTCTAACGAATAAAATATTGTTTAAACTATACAACGAAAAATATATCTCGAACCAAAATTTTCCAAAATACGACACCAAATGAAGAAACAAGAATTAATGTCTATGAATTAAGGACTAAAAACTAAGAACACTAAAAAAAGGACTGTTTGGACTACCATAAATTGCATGCTCGAGATTTTCAACCTATTTAAACATGATTGGAGGTCAAGGATTTAATACAAAAATGGATATTCAAGAAGTGATTTGACTGAAATTTACAAATTATTTTGGCTATTAAACTAAGATCCATCAGTTATTTATCTAAAACTTACATCATGCATCTTTAAAACAAAAACATGACATTTATTAGTACACTAACTAGTGGTGCCAAATGGATTAAAATCTTCTGAACACTGTTTCTTTCAGCCCCAAAACAACTGCAGCACCCACCACAACTGCAGTACCCGGCACAACTGCAACAAACGACGCAACGCACAGAACAACTGCAGCACCATACACGACTGCAGCACTCGTTACAAGAGTAGTACGCCAAGTCAGATCTCCTGACAACCTCGGCAGCGGAAGCGATATCAGTGATAGCAGTGATAGCAGCGATAGCGATAGCAGCGACAGCAGCGATAGCAGCGACAGCAGCGACAGCAGCGACAGCAGCGATAGCAGCGACAGCAGCGACAGCAGCGATAGCGACAGCAGCGACAGCAGCGACAGCAGCGACAGCAGCGACAGCAGCGATAGCGATAGCAGCGACAGCAGCGACAGCAAGGATAGCGATAGCAGCGACAACAGCGATAGCAGCGATAGCAACGAGTCCTAAACGTCACCAGTCCTAGTCCGAAAGGTCGCCTGATTGAGTCCGAAATGACGTGCTACCTCAAGGACAACATTAGCGGCATTTCATAAAAATAAATATTCTATACTACCGATACACATAATTCTTGCTTATATTAACATGTAATACAAGAAATTCACAGCTTTCAATTATTTAAAAATTTTTGTTGTTGTTTCAAAAGTCCAATAGGAATTGGCAAGGGGGCAATCGGGCAATTTCAATGCTTTAAACTGTGTCCATTTTATGACCTTGACACTTATGGCGGGGTATCGGGTTCAAAATGCGATCTAGAGTAAATAGTAGAAAATCAAAAGTCAAAAGAGAAAATTCTTATCCGAAATGGACATTTTCGTGTTGAGACAGGGTTGAATTATAATCACATCCGGGAACAGGAAACCCCTTAATATTCTTGTTAGATTTAATTAGTGTATTTAATGGAACTGAGGTTAATACATATAACAAGGCAGAAACTCCACATCCTTGGCGAACAGAGCGAGGGATAGGGAATGATAAAGAGACATGCCCGTTTACCTTTACCGGACTTCTAATATCTTTATACAGGTTATTAATAGAATTGATAAATTTCTCACCGAATCCAAATTTATGTAATAAATTAAACATATAATCATGGGAAACCCTGTCAAATGCTTTCTCGGCATCTAATTTCAAAAGATACAGAGGAAGATCTTCAAGTTCAGTAAAGGAAATAATGTCTCGTATGTTAAGAATGTTTGTAGCAATATCCCTGCCGGTAACGAATGAATGAAATGGGGTTTAACGTCCTACTGTTATGCACTTAACCTGAGCTAATTGAAGACGGGCATACGCCATACAGTGTGTTTTGAGGGAAATTTTGCCCGGGCAGCGGCGCTACGGCCTACTCTTATATCGAATTCCAACTGCCAAGGGATCTTTTACGTGCACTCCAATGTTTACACGGGACCTCGGTTTTTCGTCCCATCCGAACGGCTAGGCAGCTGTCCTTGTCAGGCCCTCCTTCTGCATCACTGACAAGGGGAAATCACGTCGGAAAATCGAGATGAACTTTCTCGGCCAATGCAGGGATCGAACACCCGACCTCCAGGCTAGCGAACCAGCGCCTTATCCACTTAGCCACCGTGACCCCCCCCCCCCTGCCGGTAACACAACAAGACTGTTTGGGTGATACAAGATCGGCTCCTACCGTTTTTAATCTAAGAGCAGGTGTCCTAGAGAAGATCTTGTAATCAACATTTAAGAGACTTATGGGTCTCCAATTACGTAATTCTGCTTTATCACCACGCTTTTTGAAAAATAGCGAAACTGTCCCTCTCTTCAAGGAATTACTGAGCTCTCCTAACTCCTGTATATTAGAAATAACTTGAAAATAATATCTGCCTAAAATGTCCCAAAAATGCAGATAAAATTTGACTGTAAGTCCGTCCGGACCGGGAGATTTCCCTTTCTTCATACCCTTTAAATAATTGTACAATTCATGAATGGAAATATCAGATTCACAATATTTAGATTTAGCTTCATCTAACTGATCAGTAATTTAATCAAATAACTTATTTTGATTGACCTCATTAATTGGTTCATTTGTATATAATTTTGTGTAAAATTTTAACACATTCTTCAAGAATTTTCAGGAGTTGAATTGACAATAGAACCGTCAGGTTTTTTTAAAGTCTTAACAATATTATTCTCCTGTTTAAATTTTTCTAAATTAAGGAAATAACGTGAGCACCTGTCTGTATCAAGTGCATTACGGGTTTTTGATCTAAGTATAGCCCCGTCACATATCTGTGTTTAATATTGTTCAAGTTTATTCTTTACTTCATAAATTTCGGAATGGTCGTAATCTTTAACTGTATTGGAAGAATGAATGAAATGGGGTTTAACGTAGCGTTTAACGATGGGACGAAAAACCGAGGTCCCGTGTACACATTGGAGTGCACGTAAAAGATCCCTTGGCAGTTGGAATTCGATATAAGAGTAGGCCGTAGCGCCGCTGCCCGGGCAAAAATTTCCCTCATAGCACACTGTATGGCGTATGCCCGTCTTCAATTAGCTCAGGTTAAGTGCATAAGCCGGTCGTTCGCTCGAATTCGGGTTCGCACTGTGTTTGAACGGGACCTCTAAAAATAACTAGAGCATTCCAGGATGAAAAGCCGCGTTCGCGCTCTGTATAAACAGGGCTTGACCTCTATAACTTCTTTTTGTGATCGCGATCGTTTTCGTGCCTAAGCGGGGACTGTCCTGTCCAAATAGCGCAAAAACGCAGCCCTTTTAACGAAATGATTATTTTTCGAATCTCCTTGCTGAAGGTCACGGACGCGTATCATTCGGGGTTCCAACTGCCAAGGGATCTTTTACGTGCACTCCAATGTTTACACGGGACCTCGGTTTTTCGTCCCATCCGAACGGCTAGGCAGCTGCCCTTGTCAGGCCCTCCTTCTGCATCACTGACAAGGGGAAATCACGTCGGAAAATCGAGATGAACTTTCTCGGCCAATGCAGGGATCGAACACCCGACCTCCAGGCTAGCGAACCAGCGCCTTATCCACTTAGCCACCGTGACCCCCCCCCCCCCTGCCGGTAACACAACAAGACTGTTTGGGTGATACAAGATCGGCTCCTACCGTTTTTAATCTAAGAGCAGGTGTCCTAGAGAAGATCTTGTAATCAACATTTAAGAGACTTATGGGTCTCCAATTACGTAATTCTGCTTTATCACCACGTTTTTTGAAAAATAGCGAAACTGTCCCTCTCTTCAAGGAATTACTGAGCTCTCCTAACTCCTGTATATTAGAAATAACTTGAAAATAATATCTGCCTAAAATGTCCCAAAAATGCAGATAAAATTTGACTGTAAGTCCGTCCGGACCGGGAGATTTCCCTTTCTTCATACCCTTTAAAGAATTGTACAATTCATGAATGGAAATATCAGATTCACAATATTTAGATTTAGCTTCATCTAACTGATCAGTAATTTAATCAAATAACTTATTTTGATTGACCTCATTAATTGGTTCATTTGTATATAATTTTGTGTAAAATTTTAACACATTCTTCAAGAATTTTCAGGAGTTGAATTGACAATAGAACCGTCAGGTTTTTTTAAAGTCTTAACAATATTATTCTCCTGTTTAAATTTTTCTAAATTAAGGAAATAACGTGAGCACCTGTCTGTATCAAGTGCATTACGGGTTTTTGATCTAAGTATAGCCCCGTCACATATCTGTGTTTAATATTGTTCAAGTTTATTCTTTACTTCATAAATTTCGGAATGGTCGTAATCTTTAACTGTATTGGAAGAATGAATGAAATGGGGTTTAACGTAGCGTTTAACGATGGGACGAAAAACCGAGGTCCCGTGTACACATTGGAGTGCACGTAAAAGATCCCTTGGCAGTTGGAATTCGATATAAGAGTAGGCCGTAGCGCCGCTGCCCGGGCAAAAATTTCCCTCATAGCACACTGTATGGCGTATGCCCGTCTTCAATTAGCTCAGGTTAAGTGCATAAGCCGGTCGTTCGCTCGAATTCGGGTTCGCACTGTGTTTGAACGGGACCTCTAAAAATAACTAGAGCATTCCAGGATGAAAAGCCGCGTTCGCGCTCTGTATAAACAGGGCTTGACCTCTATAACTTCTTTTTGTGATCGCGATCGTTTTCGTGCCTAAGCGGGGACTGTCCTGTCCAAATAGCGCAAAAACGCAGCCCTTTTAACGAAATGATTATTTTTCGAATCTCCTTGCTGAAGGTCACGGACGCGTATCATTCGGGGTTCCGGTGCACTAGGGGGGTTGGGATGGTCTAGTGGTCTAGAGTGCCGCGCTTCGACCTCTAGCCGGCCGGTCACCTCTGGCTTGCGGCTGTGGTTTCGAGCCCTAGTGTGAGCGTAGGTGACATGGAGATAGAGGCGCCTTTTCAACCTCGTCGGTTTTCTCCGGGCACTCCGGTTTCCTCCCTCTGCTAAAGATCCCTACGCGCAAGCGAATCATTGAAATAAAAAAATTAAACCACATGTTAGTCCCAAAATGACCTAGTTTTGTTGAGTGGACGTTAAACCCCATCTCTCTCTCTCTCTCCCTCTCTCTCTCTCCGGTACACTACCTTCCAGCTAGATGTAGGATAAGGGAGTCTGTTGAGGTTTGCGAAGTGAGACTCGTATAAATTCGGGAAAACATTATATTTAAAGAATATGGCGTATATTTATCCGTTGCTCGAGTGATTTATGAGAAAACCAAATACAATTGAAATAAAAACGGATGAAGGTTTCAAACTTTTCCACAGGCCAGTCGGCCGTGTGCTTTTTTTAACTTTTTACTGGCCAGACCCAAAATCTATTGGCCACTGCTAATTTCGCACACTGGAGGACCGGTCATCGCAACAAATTGCTAATGGTAGAGTTAATTGGCAGCACTTCTTTTACATGCAAGACGTAGGCTGATATGTCCCTTTGGTGCCTACCTCACCCCAGAGGGCATGACATGTGACTTAGGAATATAGCTCTAACCCACATAGACCCTAAGCCAACCTAAATACACCCTAACCGCACCCAACCCAACCCTAAGCCAACCTAAATACACCCTAACCTAACCAAACCTAAATACACTCTAACCCAACCCAACCCAACCCTAAGCCAACCTAAATACACTCTAACCCAACCCAACCCAACCCAATATACCCTAACCCAACCTAAATACGCCCAAACCCCATCCAACCCAATATCCCCTAACCCAACCTAAATACGCCCGAACCCCACCCAACCCAATACACCCTAACCCAACCTAAATACACTATAACCCAACCAAACCCACATACCCTAACCCAACCTAATACACCCTAACCCCACCCAACCTAAGTACAACCCAACCCCACCCAACCCACATACACCCTAAGCCAACCTACACTAAAACCCAACCAAACCCACATACCCTAACCCAACCTAATACACCCTAACCCCACCCAACCTAATATTCCCTAACCTAACCTAAATACACCCCAACCCAAACCAAATACACCCCAACCCAACCAAGTTGTTTTGTTGACTTGTATAATACATAGATATTAAACAATAAACAAATGGTATAGTATATATATATACTATATGTTGTAAATTCAATTATTAATAAGCTTAATGAGTTAGTGCCGCGCTTCGACCTCTTGCTTGCCGGCCATCTCTGGCTTGCGGCTGTGGTTTCGAGCCAAGTGAGCGTATGTGACATGGATATAGGGGCGCCTTCTCAACCTCGTGGGTTTCCTCCGGGCACTCCGGTTTCCTCTCACTGCTAAAGACCCATACGCGTAGCGATTTATTGAAATAAAATTAAAACCATATGTTAGTCCCGAAATGACCTAGTTGTGTTGAGTGGACGTTAAAACCCATTTGTCTCTCTCTATATCATACAACTAAAACGTGTCTGCATTTGAAGAGGTACATAATTTTATTGAACTAACCGAAAGATTTAATTTTTAAAAAATAGCTGATTTCAAATTATAATAATAATAATCTCGTCATTTTACAAAGGTAGCGAATTAAGCCTGCGGCTTATTTTCAATTTGGCCTTAGGCACAGATCGTGCGAATGATCTCGATCATTACTGCAGGAAGAAAGCGAAAAACTCGGGGGAAACCTGCCTGATCGGACCTAGTTGTGTTGAGTGGACGTTAAAACCCATTTGTCTCTCTCTATATCATACAACGAAAACGTGTCTGTATTTGAAGAGGTACATAATTTTATTGAACTAACCGAAAGATTTAATTTTTAAAAAATAGCTGATTTCAAATTATAATAATAATAATCTCGTCATTTTACAAAGGTAGCGAATTAAGCCTGAGGCTTATTTTCAATTTGGCCCTAGGCACAGATCGTGCGAATGATCTCGATCATTACTGCAGGAAGAAAGCGAAAAACTCGGGGGAAACCTGCCTGATCGGACGGGAGACCGAATATCCCCCTCACTTACAACGATAAAGTTCTTGCCCAGAGCTGAAAGTGAACCCTCGTTGCATTGGTGATTATTTCAAAAACTTTTTAAATGTAAATATTTTTACATATATGTGTTAAATAAAGTAGTTCAGCTTTACGGCTGTGCTAATATTTCTGGATACATAAGATGTCGTCGTCTAAGTTGCATTTGAATTGTTTTTTTATGTGCTTGGGGAGAAATTTTTTCTGAACTTAAAGATGGGTTCCCAGCAAAGTATTTATCGGGTAGTTATTTCCAACAAAAGTATGGCAAATTTGGTTTATATGGAAAGTATAGACACTTAATCTTACTAGAAAAATACTGGATTTCGCGAAAAAAACGCCCATGGGGCAAGCACTGGACAATATTGTCAGGGAATCCCTAACTGTCAACCCGACAGGTTTTGCTGGCTTATTGTCTGCTAGATCGGGTCAGGGAGCAGTTGTTATTTCTTGCTCAAATGGCTAGGCGGTTTGGGGAACATTGAGGGTTGTCAACGTACAAATGACTCTGCAATTAAACGTTGGAAAAAAGAAGTTGACATAAATAATTAAGAATTTACCCAGGCCTCAGTGAGTATGGTAAATGTACAGTAAGTAAAGATAGATACATTCCGAAAAATGGACCCTCCCACAATGAAGCTAAGTTGGCAGACATTGCGCCTAATAACAGCTTATTTGTAGCTATAGGTATTTACGGCGAAACAATGTTTTGAAATGGAATTGAAGCAACTTTTTGATAGATTGTTTACTTTAAATATGTTTTTAGTCCAAATATATTATCAAATCACAAAGTTTGTACCCGGGAATGCATCTTTAATTGTTTTCAAATATATAGGTTGTGTTATTTTTCCTGCAATAAACGGACACAGATTTATTTATTTCTAATGATAACTCGCTTGATAAACAATGTTAAATTTAAATATTCATCAGTTGCTTCCTGAAAGTAGCCCCATATCACAACGAGCATCAACTGATCTTGGTCATCGTATAACGAATGATGGCAAATAAAATTCAATTATTTTTTCTCTAAATATGACATTTTATTAAACATCAGTAAAATGAGAGGTTGTACACTAAGGATTAATACAACATTTAATTGAAAACGATTATTATAAAACAAATTAATAACATATTTCAAAATAAATTAAATCTGTAAGATTCGTATTAATATTTATAACATGTGATATGATGTACTTATATTCTCTATCTAATATTGCTCAACCTCGTGGGTTTCCTCCGGGCACTCCGGTTTCCTCCCACTGCTAAAGACCCCTACAAGCAAGCGAATTATCGAGAATGAAATTAAACCATCTGACCTAATTGTGTTGAGTCGACGTTAAACCCCATTTCTTTCTCTCTCTACCTAATATTGACGGTCTCTGTCTCTAGTACCAGATAAAAATAAAATAAAAACCAAGTACGAACAATCCAAATCAAAAGACAGAATTCGAAGTCCTAAAAACGTTATAGGCAAAATAGTGTATTAAAGCAAAATAGTGTAATCAGCAAATGGACTGCTCCTCGTGTACAAAAATACACGACAAGCAGTGGTAACAGGTGTCCGGAAGAGTAAGCTTACCCTGCCTGGCGCCACACCCGCCATAGCATGCTCCAAGCAAGTGACGTGCACTTCACTCCCTCAGAACACAAATCCACATTTATACAAACATGACAGACATAACCTATCTGTAAATACCCCAACAATAATATACCTAGCTGTGAATCATACATAGTACATTATATCCAAATATATATCATATTCGATACAGTGACTATTACACACGTCATATTTACACCGTGTTAGAACCTATGGTATAAAAATATTAGACCTCATGTCCAATTACACCATCTAATCATCGCGTATTATTTATTTATTTCGGTTAACCAGGTATATAATAGCAAAATATATTAAACGTAGCCTATATATCACGTTCATAAGTAAAAAAATAATTACATAAAATTATATGCGTACCAAAATGTACCACATATTCACTACACTTTTCGACAAAGTGTGCTATTCTTATCTTTACCACCTATCAAACTCGTATTAATGACTTTGTGATATTCACACAATTGAACGAGCCAAAAATCTTAGTTGTTTTTTTTCTCAGGAAAACCACACCTACATCCCTAGATTTTAACCACATGGGATTTTAACATAACCTAACTTTTTATTCAAAAGCTAACTTCTAATAACTTTGAAACCTGGACTAATGGTCTCAAAATTACCCTACTCTACCTACACGTAACCACCTACATGGACAACACAAAAACACAAATTATAGCAATTCAACTTTGAATTCAAAAGTTGAAATACCCCATTTAGTCTTACTCGACTAAAACCCTAATTAATGAGACTTTGGACAAGGATCTCAAAAATTATATTATATACGAAACAAACGAAAAACACATTTTAACGAATTACAGTAGCGAGCACAGCCATCTTGAAAAACTAGAGTTAAACACTCAGAAAATCTTAGATCTGCCGCATAACCACTGCAATCCGGAGACAACATTAGTTCCTATTTTTTTTCCTTATTATACCGTTTCTTTATCCTTATGAATTTTTAACTATATCAAAGAAAATTTTGTTTGTTTTAAAACCTACGCTCTAGAGACCTTCACTTTAAACATTTATTACTCGAATTAACTATAGGTCATGTCGACCTCGCAATATAATACCCTACCAGTATATTGTTTTACTAAACCTATCATTCAAAATCAAAACTTATGAATGAATATAATTAATTCTCCTACAGTTAAAATAAATTTAACTATTTAGCTTCAAAATAGATTTTAAACCTAAACGGATATTATTTGGTCATTAAACAATTTTAACATATTTAATTTAACAAACAAAATGTATTTACCAAGATTTTTGGACCATCATCATCAGGTTTTCGTATTTCCACCAAATTTTTTCCCGTCTCTGGATGGCGGCTCTGGTTTTGTTTCCGTCTGTGAACGTCTTCAACCATGTATTTTCCTTCTAAAGTGACGTCTTAACCCAAAGGTCGAAACTTGCACGGCACCAAATGAGATATGTAACAATACGACGTCTTCTTCGGACCCGGAGATCAGGGCTAGAGATCCCCAGATCCTAAGTTAGACTCGTGCATCTTGTTACATAATTCTGTTAGCCTTGTGATCGTCTTTTCTTCTCTTTCACGTTGTGTACTTTTACTGGTTCCTTAAGACTTAAGACGTTCGTCTTCTCAGTTAAAACAATACGAGAATTCGTTTTTACCTTTTATGTAGCATATATAGGTATACATACAAGCAATGTACATATCATCATTACAGTCAATACGAGCTAATTCTTCCCAAACCTAGCTAGCTAGGCTAGCTAGGATATCTTAGATCGTACCCTTCTGACAACTAATCGAAGTCTGAACTAAAACTTTACAAAGGCTATTTTATAAAGAAACTGTTATACACGCGTAACAGTGCGTGTTCATTATCCTTGACTGACATAACTAACAAGGCGATTGGTTAAATTAACAACTGGCCTGATTCCTATCACGTGTAAATTGTTGAAAGTAGAACCAGGTATTATTATGAGCTATTAGTAGTATTAGTGTTTTTTCATACCACAACACATCACTCAAACTCTAAGTTGAATTAAGTGTGTGTGAACGTACGAATTTGTCAAACCCATAGTTAATATAATATAATTGAATTTCATCTTAAACGTTAATCTTAGAAGCACAAAGTCTACTAAAAGTATTACAGCGTATCCTCACAAAATACACTTGAAATTTCCAAAACATCCTTCTTAATTATATTATGGAAATCGCATTTTCAGCTCATTGGGCCGAAGGTGTAAGTAGAGTGAATATTTTTTGAGTTGTCTAAATTGTCTCAGATGCACTGAAATTATTCAGGCATTCAAGTTAGGGGCGGTGTTCATACTAGCAGGATCTGCGGTCAGTACGAAAAATTTGAACAAACAACAATGGGGCCCCCGCACTGCTGGTATGCCCCCCCCCCAACCCACAAGGTTAATCCGGCCCTGCTATCAAGTTCAGTGGCCCAGCCCCCCACCCCCCTAAATAACAGTATCAAAAATAGATATGCGCCACAAATCTCCACTGACACCCCGATTTTTCTCGAGGGCCCCCCCTAACAGAATTTCCTAGTCCGCCACTGCTATCAAGTTGTTAGAAATGGTTCCACCACTGTATATTACCTTACGCCTTACTTCAGCCACAGCAGTGGCTTGTCCTAGCCTACAGTTCCTTTGCGCAAATTGTTCAGTCAAATGACTACAAAAAGTTTACTGGCCTGAAACTGTACTGCACATACGGGCCATCCATAAAGTACGTACGCTTGAAGGGGGGAGGGGGGCCACACCAAAAACGTACTGGTGCATAAATTCATTGCCAAAACGTACGTACAGGGTTGGAAAGGGGGTCTGAATTTTACTCATTTTGAGCGTACGTACTTTATGTATGGCCCCATAGCTTAACATATGTACATGTAATACAACAATTCACAGATATATAGGTGAAGCCTTACCGCATAATTAAACGATTTGATGAAACCCATTAGCAACGAGAACGTAGCTAAAAACGTTGAGATATACTGATGTGCTTGTTTTAGCTAGGATTGGCACCCATCATTTTCACGTTGCAAAATGTGGCCGTCAAAATATTAGTCTCGGTCACCCAGAACCCCCTAGTCTTCAACGTACGTAGAATATTCATCTGGATGATAGAGACTATCAAAATATAAGATGGTGGTGTTAGTAACGGCTAAACGCCTCGATTTTAAATACGACAATTTGTACCCGTTTCAGGTAATATTAAGTTCTCAATTGTAGTGGTGTGTGGCGGAAATATTATTAATAACAATTATCAATCTTTGTTTCGATGAAAAATGCTGTCAATTTTGTATAAAACGCCCCATAATGAATCAGAATGGGGGTCGCAACAAGACTTGTAATGGAAGCCAAAGTTATCTCAAAACACAAATTATCTGAGATACAAACACTCCATAAGCTGGTGATATTGAAATGTTATTGCTAATAAATGGAAAGTTAACAATCGGGAAAGTCAAAGTCAATCCGTTTATTATACAATTTAACACTCAGTTTATGGCAATTGTCAAAATCGAGATGCAGATCCAAGTAGAAAGCGTAATTGTCACTTTTAATTTCGAGCTCATCAGGATATATGAATTCTACAAAATCACTTAATTTAGGATTATTAAGTGCTAAAACGTCATCGATATATCGATAAGTGAAATTAAAAAGTCTGACTGATCGTTTATTTGTTTTTTCAAGCGTCTGTAGTGTTATGGGAGAAAACCCAATAGGCTGGACAGACAACCCAACTCTCTGTCCACACCAATTACAAACAACACAATGACATATCTTATGATCTTTGTTCAATTTTATTTCAATAATATATAATTTGGTTGAGAGAATGGGTCTTTAGCAATGATGAGGAAAAATCCAAAAGGTAAGTGGACAGACGACCCAACTACAACAGGTACAATGTGCTTGCAATGTGTGGAATTGAATAAATAAATGAATGAAATGGGGTTTAACGTCCTACTGTTATGCACTTAACCTGAGCTAATTGAAGACAGGGTGGAATTAAAATCCTGTCACTTGACTCCATGACAGATCTTGTGATGCATTGAATACCTCAAGTTGAACGAGCCAGTGTCTTAGTCCAAGCCTGGAAATAGGGCACCTGTCACAGACAATGTCCGGCACAGATTCAGGCTTTGTCATGCACAAAACCTCTGTTTTTGCCTTTTTTCTGATATTATTAAAACTGAGTTAAAAATGTCTTGTACTATTTCATTTGTGCCTGATATTTTGTCAGGTACATCTATAAGCATTATTTCCAGGCCTGGACTCTTACCCACTATTGCCACTAAGCCTCCGAAACTACAATAATTTGAGTCAATCGGTTATTAACGTTAGCCTCTAGAGCGTCCACAAGTTTTTGGAAGGGATCAAGGGCCAAAACTCTGACAGTAATTATTGGAAATCACTGAAAATCAATAGGCTTCTTCATCTCATGACCTTAAACACTGTGTATAAATTTTAAGTCAATTGGATATTAACTTTAGCTTCTATAGAGTGTTCACAACAAATTGTGGACAGACTGACAGAGCGACAACAATATATGACAACATTTCCATGTGGGCGTATAAAAATGTATGTTATTATGTTTGCTACAAAGTTAGACGTTGCTGCAAATTCCATTTGGAATTAATCGATTTATCACAAATATCACATTTATATAGTTTCTAGCCAGTACCAGTTCTTATTGTATCTGAAGAGTACTTATCTGATTAAATGATTTACTACAAACATCACATTAACAGGGTTTTCTTCGGTATAAATTCTCATGTCTCTCTGTAAAAGGCGACTGTTACTAAATGATTAAATACAAACATCACATTTATAAGGCTTTTCTCGTGTTCGTCCTTGCTGACTAACATTTTTTTTCTCCAGTATGAATTCTTAAGTGGTACTGCAGATTATTATTCCAAGTAAATGATTTACCACAAACATTACATTTATAAGGTTTTTCTCCAGTATGAATTCTAATATGGTCCTTCAGATTATTCTTCTCAGCAAATGATTTTCCACAAACATCACATTGATAAGGTTTTTCTCCTGTGTGAATTCTCTTGTGTGTCTGCAGATTACTATTTTGAGTAAATGATTTACTACAAACATCACATATATAAGGTTTCTCTCCAGTATGAGTTTTCATGTGTGCCTTTAAAGTTCCACGCTGACTAAATGATTTACCACAAACATCACATTTATGAGGCTTTTCTCTAGTATGAATTCTAAGATGGTGCTTCAGAATATAATTCTGTCTAAATGATTTACCACAAAAATCACATTGATAAGGTTTTTCTCCGGTATGAATTCTGCTATGCTGCTGTAGATTACCTTTCAAATTGAATGATTTATCACAAACATCACATTTATAAGGAGTGTGTCCTGTTTTTCCTTGCTGACTAACATTTTTTTCTCTAGTATGAAATCCAATGTGGTTCTGCAGACTATTATTTTGACTAAATGATTTACCACAAACGTCACATTTATAAGGTTTTTCTCCAGTATGAAGTTTAATATGTTTCTGTAGATTACAATTCAAATTGAATGATTTACCACAAACATCACATTTATAAGGTTTTTCTCCAGTATGAACTCGAATATGGTTCTGCAGATGTCTATTCCTATTAAATGATTTACCACAAAAATCACATTTAAAAGCTTTCACTCTAGTGTGATTTCTCATGTGGGTCTGTAGTGTATCATTGGCAGTGAATGATTTACCACAAACATCACATTTATAAGGTTTATCTCCAGTATGAACTCGAATATGGTTCTGTAGATGACTATTCTGCCTAAATGATTTGCCACAAATATCACATTTATAAGGTTTTTCTCCTGTATGAACACGAATATGGTTCTGCAGATGACCATTCCTATTAAATGATATACCACAAACATCACATTTATAAGGTTTATATCCTGCTTGTCCTTGCTGATTTTCCTGTATTTTATGGTAATTTTTACCTTTTTGTAAAACAGAATCCTCTTCTTTATCATGTATTTCACAGTGTTTTTCTAAATCAGTTTCTAATCTAAATTCTTCATCACACAAATTACACTGATAAATAGTTTCAATATCATCAGTTTTCTCTTCTTTATCATGACAATATTCATCTACATGTACATCATCAGTTTTCTTTTCATCAAAATGAACACAACAATATTCATCTGCATCATCAGTTTTCTCCCCTTTAACATGACAATATTTATCTACATCATCGGTTTTCTCATCTTTAACATGTATTTTATTGTGTTTTTCTAAATCATCATATTGTTGAAAAATCTCATCACAACGTGTACACTGGTGGACAATTTTTATATTTTCAGTTTCCTGTAATATATAAAAGTTATAAGATCATTAGTTTCCTGTAATATATAAAAGTTATAACATCGTTAGTTTCCTGTAATATATAAAAGTTATAAGATCATTAGTTTCCTATAATATATAAAAGTTATACCATCATTAGTTTCCTGTATTAATAAGATAGTAAGCTGGCACTGCCAGACAGGATACGCCCACATTTTCGAGAGATGGATAGAGAACAAGCAATACCGAAAGTAATTTTTCCTACAATCAAAGGCCATAATTCATTAAGATACAATTTGATATGCGCAAATATCGAAAGAATCAAGATCTTTGGGTTATAAACATGCATTTCAAGTTTCATCAAAATCGAATTAAAATTTGCAGACAAACGGCAGCCATTTTGTATGGCAATTACAAGCAAGGTCTGATTTTCTCAAAATTCAAACTCATAGGTGATTTTTCGGTCAATCAGGGGCCATAATTCAGGAAGTTAGGATATGAAATGCACAAATAACGACAGGAACCAATATCTTAGGGTTATTACCATGTATTTCAAGTTTCATTAAAATCAAAATAAAATTGTGACCTATACAGGGTCCACAACCATGATATACCATTTTTTAACAGTATTGCGTACAAACGACGGCCATTTTGTCTATCAATTATGGTCCGATTGTCCTGAAATTCCACATCAACCTTCCTTAGGGTGAAATAAGCAAACTGTTTTGTAAATTCGGATAATAATTGTGACCTCCAGAAGGACCACAAGCTAAAAAGGGTGATTTTTCAGAGTATTGTGCATTGAATAACCTAAGGGATAAAAGGTCAAATTCACATGTACACTTTCTCTCTCTCTCTCAACTCTGAATGCGAATGGTGTAACTCAGCATGGCTAAAGAAAAAGACGATCTTGTGAAAGTCAACTTATAACCACCATCCATGACCTTTCAACAGGATAGAATGAATGAATGATGTGGGTTTAACGTCCTATGCTTAAGCACCTAACCTGGGCTAATTGAAGACGGGCATACGCCATACAGTGTGCTACATGTATGAGGGAAATTTTGCCCGGGCAGCAACTGAATACCAACTGCCGAGGGTTCTTTTACGTGCACGCCAATGTGTACACGGGACCTCGGTTTTTCGGCCCATCCGAACGACTAGGCAGCTGTCCTTGTCAGGCCCCCCTTCTGCATCACTGACAAGGGGAAATCACGCCGGAAAATCGAGATGAACTTTCTTGGCCAATGCAGGAATCGAACACCCGACCTCAAGACTAGCGCCTTATCCACTTAGCTATCATGATCCCCCCAGGATTGAATGAAAGGCAACATATTGATGCTGTTTTTGCTCGACTTCAGAAAGGCTTTTGACAAAGTCCCCCATCGGCGACTATCGGCCAAATTAGCCCACTATGGGGGAGGGGGCGTGGTCTTTTACGAAAATTCAACCCTTATTGGTGTATTTTCAGAGCATTTGCTGTCTTTTATTTGCTTTAGTGCAAATTAATTTCCATTTATATATTCAAATTTATATAGGCCTATTCTTAACACGGTGTTTGTATTTTTTTTTTAAGTACAACGAATTATGACAACATGTAGATATTAGTAATTAAAACACGTTGTTTTATTTGACTTGTGTCTCACAAATTATATTATTATTACCGGTACGGTGGAATGAGAATCAGGTCAGACAGAAGTTGAGAAAGCTCTCATCGTCCCCCTAGTCCTACTCCCGGGTCGTAGCAAATCCACGGTCAACACAGGCAAGAAATAAAAAAAGAAACATTGACATTGTGGATAGGCTTGGATTTAGTATAGATTCGATAAAATTAACCGTAGAATGAGTACATTCAAAATTGATCGTAAAACCGAATGTACGACACCATTTACGACATCCAAACCCTTAACATTGAAGTGCCGTAAATTGGTCTTGGTGACCGTGAAACGAATGGACCTGCACAACTTCTAAATAGAAATAAACAAAATACCAATACTTCTTTCTTTAAACTAATTTGGGATGATAGGGTCAACTGACACAAAAATAAATAATGCCGTGGCAGACATGGTTTGCGTGGGCTTTTAGTTACCGCTGTGGTTGGTAAGTTTCGAGCGCTGGGTTGTGTACAGAGTGAGAGAAGGACGGAGTCGAAGGGGTTTCTGGACGGCTTTCTTCGACCTGATAGAGTATGATTGTTGGGGGGGGGGGGGGGGGGGGTGACTTACGAAAGCTTCTTGGATTGGACTCAGCAGAAGAAATTTATTTACATGATTTATGTGACAGTGATAATTTTTTAAAAACATTTCTTTTTTTTTAAAAATGTGCATGCAAATTTTTTTTAAAAGCAAATGTGCCTGCGCGGAAATTTGTTAATTTTAGTGATGTTGGATATTTCATACGTATGATAGAGACCCGGAAGGTTCGTGCACTTAAATAAGCGAAATCAATAAATGTTTGACCCGGAGGTCATCGATCACGTGATTTACTACTTGGTCAAAAATGGCACCTGTCAGCGAAATGTTCTTGGCGTTATAAACACTTTATAATTTTATATTTTTTTAGTGAATTCGAAATGTTTATCACGCAAAGTGATTTTTCTATTATACTTCAAACATATATCGAGAATTATTTGATTTTGATAAACTAGACATTTCTAAATTAATTGTTGGGCCTGTCGATCAGGTAGTACTGATAAACAAACCCACGTGTATTATATTCTAAAATTAGCACGGCGACGTGCGCAGTTCGGTTTTCCGACCATTTTACCCGTGTCTTGTCGCAAAAGAGTTCCCTGTAATATCTGTATATACATTGTTACGGTACTTTACAATTGTGACCCCATTTCTATTTCAATATGGTAATAGTATTCAAAATATTATCATTTATTTGTTTTAAATCGTATTTTTTATCATTGTCTATCTTCACCAAGAATCTTGGTGGCGTAGTCAGTTGAGCCGTTAGCAGAGATTAGTGTGGACTGCAAGGGAAGACAACTCTGTGTGGGAGATTGGTATTCGAAGTGTTCTTTCCCATCCTTTGCAACACTAACCATGTGGCTTGAATAGTTACAGTAATACTTACCATTATTTTATATGTAAAGTTCTGCTGTAAATGATCGGTTTACTCGTAAGCTGTCCCTTTGATGAAGTTCTAAATCTGATTCAACAAGGAAATAAGAAAGAGAAGGGTGGCGCCAATGACCTATTAATATTAACGTCATTGGGTGGCGCTTTGTTCTTTTCCAAGTTCATTTCCGGTAGAGAACGGATATCGGTTGTATAATGTATATGGTAATGGATCTATCTAACGCGAACAATTAACAAACGTCAAATTCCACGCATAATATAATTTGTAAATGTTAATTAAAAGGAAAGGAATGTTAAAACGTCTCAAGAACACAATATTGCAATTAGTTTATAACATATTATGATTGATGTAATGGCGGAGTGGGTATGATTGCTGAAATACCTGCGTTGGTACAGATATCCGTTTGTCATGTGGTATAATTATTTGAATTCTGGCTGTCATTTCTTCAACACTTCACTGGACTTGAGTCTTTTATTGGATCTGGGGCCTGTTTCACGAAATTTTAACTTAAGATACAATCCAAATTTTAGTACATACTTAAATCTGATTGGCTAAGCGCTAAAATCAATCTAATACTATCCAATCAAATTACTAAAATCGGATTTTATCTTAGTTAAAATTTCGTGAAACAGGCCCCAGTTGACTACTTTAAAGCTATATTACCCTTGGATGCTTTAAAGCTATATCACCCTTAGATGATTTAAAGCTATATTACCCTTGGATACTTTAAAGCTATATTACCGTAAGACTTTAAAGCTATATTACCCTTAGATGATTTAAAGCTATATCACCCTTAGATGATTTAAAGCTATATCACCCTTGGATACTTTAAAGCTATATTACCATAAGACTTTAAAGCTATATTACCCTTGGATGCTTTAAAGCTATATTACCCTTAGATGATTTAAAGCTATATTACCCTTGGATACTTTAAAGCTATATTACCCTTGGATACTTTAAAGCTATATCACCCTTAGATGATTTAAAGCTATATCACCCTTAGATGATTTAAAGCTATATTACCCTTGGATACTTTAAAGCTATATTACCATAAGACTTTAAAGCTATATTACCCTTGGATGTTTTAAAGCTATATTACCCTTGGATGCTTTTAAGCTATATCACCCTTGGATCTTTTAAAGCTATATTACCCTTGGATGCTTTAAAGCTATATTACCCTTGGATGCTTTAAAGCTATATCACCCTTAGATGATTTAAAGCTATATTACCCTTGGATACTTTAAAGCTATATTACCGTAAGACTTTAAAGCTATATTACCCTTAGATGATTTAAAGCTATATCACCCTTAGATGATTTAAAGCTATATCACCCTTGGATACTTTAAAGCTATATTACCATAAGACTTTAAAGCTATATTACCCTTGGATGCTTTAAAGCTATATTACCCTTAGATGATTTAAAGCTATATTACCCTTGGATACTTTAAAGCTATATTACCGTAAGACTTTAAAGCTATATCACCCTTAGATGATTTAAAGCTATATCACCCTTAGATGATTTAAAGCTATATCACCCTTAGATGATTTAAAGCTATATTACCCTTGGATACTTTAAAGCTATATTACCATAAGACTTTAAAGCTATATTACCCTTGGATGTTTTAAAGCTATATTACCCTTGGATGCTTTTAAGCTATATTACCCTTGGATGCTTTAAAGCTATATTACCCTTGGATGTTTTAAAGCTATATTACCCTTGGATGCTTTAAAGCTATATTACCATTGGATGCTTTAAAGCCATATTACCCTTGGATCTTTTAAAGCTATATTACCCTTGGATGCTTTAAAGCTATATTACCCTTGGATGCTTTAAAGCAATATTACCCTTGGATCTTTTAAAGCTATATTACCCTTGGAAGCTTTAAAGCTATATTACCCTTGGATCTTTTAAAGCTATATTACCCTTGGATCTTTTAAAGCTATATTACCCTTGCAAGCTTTAAAGCTATATTACCCTTGGATGCTTTAAAGCTATATTACCCTTGGTTGCTTTAAAGCTATATAATCCCTAAAGCCCCAATACCACTCTTGTTGTAACTGAATAATATGTCCCAATCATAATTCTGGTCAACAAATTGTACTATTTTACAATATTCCAATTAATAAATGATACAAATTTCATCTTAACACACCCAATTTTAAAAATTGAAAAAATTCAACTATATGCCGTCTGGAAAGCTTTACGTAATCACTTTTAAATGCTACTTGGATTTAAACATATTTTCGAACCCTATGGAGAAGTAAAATATTCCAATTAATAAATGATACAAATTTCATCTTAACACACCCAATTTTAAAAATTGGAAAAATTCAACTATATGCCGTCTGAAAAGCTTTACGTAATCACTTTTAAATGCTACTTGGATTTAAACATATTTTCGAAACCTATGGAGAAGTAAAATAGGATGTAATGGATAATTTACACAACAGGTAGGACACTTAAACATCTAGTAGTTAGAATAAGGCTAATTTGTTTTTCTGGACCTGTCAAGCCAGCAAGAGTGTTATTGTCCCTTTAAAGGACAATATTGGTGCCAGTCATTATCGCATATGTGATAGAACTGGTTAAACACGTTCCAAATATTAAACACAGACATCCTTGATACGATAGATGCGTAATCAATGTTTTAACAATCGGAATTGACGAACGCCAAAGCAAAACACAAGTTCTCCCTCTATATAACTGGCTGATATATCAGATATATGGGCCCTAATATTTCCTTCCAAGACCAAAAGTTGTTGAGTGAGACTGTGAAAGGATATCTGACCTTCATAAAAATATTTTGACTGTCCCTAGATAAAAGAACATGAAAGAAAAATAGAAAAAGTCCAATCCGAACGACTAGGCAGCTGTCCTTGTCAGGGCCCCCCTTTCTGCATCAATGACAGGAGGAAACCACCCGAAAAATAGAAAAAGTCCCACCCGAACGACAGGCAGTCGCAGCTGTCCTTGTCAGGCCCTCCGCTCTGCATCACTGACAGGAGGAAACCACCCCGAAAAATCTGGATGAACTTTTGCGTAGGATATTAGCCAAAGGCTCTAACCAGTGGCTTAGTCTCATGTCAACCGGAAATTTACATCATTTATTTTAACAGTGTCCATAAAAAGTGGTGGTGTGTCATTGTGTGGTTTGGTAGATATTGTTAGTGATTCTGTTTTTGTGGGGTTGAAGGAAACTAGCCATTTTTTGGACCAAACGTTGATTTTCTCGATATCCGAATTCATTATTTCCGCACTTTTCGACGGATCTTTTATCAGTAAGTAGAGAGGAAACTAATAATATTATAACTTTTATATATACTATTCAAAAAAAGTAGGGGATATTTGATTTTATCAAAGTCACCTAATGAAACTGACGAAGAAACAAATGACAAAATAAAATGAAGTTCACATTCATCGATTTATTCCAAATGATCGTTAGACTAAGTAAGGCACAGACTGACCATTATAAGGGTAAAATGATACCCGGGCCCAAACAGCAAAGTCATCACGACAAAGTCAGTAACCGGCAAATCCTCCTCTGTTTGCCAAACAAGCATTGATCTTGCGTTGTCATCCTGGAAGATGAAACGGCGGCCATGACGTCGTGCGAACGGCACAACATGCACTGCCAAAATGTTGTCCCGGTAGTACTGGCCTGTAACACGCCCTGCAACAACATGTAAAGCCGTCCTTCCAGCAACAGTGATGCCTCCCCACACCGTAATAGAACCACCCCAAAATCGATCATGCCTGATGACGTTAACGTCTTGGAAGCGCTCGTTTCGACGACGCCACACCCTCCATCGTCTGTCCAAAAAATCAACAGTGAAACTGACTCATCTGAAAACATCACATTGCTCCAGCGTCGATTGACCCAGTGTTGACGAAGACGACCCCTACACCAACGACGTCTTGCCTGAATGTGATGATCTCTCAAACAAGGGATCACGCGAGGACGTCGGGCGCGAATGTGACCCCTAATCAGTCGAATCCGAATCGTCTGGCCACTCACTCTCACACCAGTGTCTGTTTGAAGACGAGCGCTGATCTGATTTGCTGTGATGACACGATTTCTCAAGGCCAAGGTACGGATAAATCGATCATGGGCTTGAGTTGTCGCCCTTGGTCGACCTGAGCGTGGTCTGTCCTGTACAGATTGTGTATCACGGTATCTGGACCATAGCCTGCCTATGACAGACTGAGAAACATTCATCGTCCGCGCCACAACCGCCTGTGCTGTGCCGATCTGTAGCATGCCAAGGGCACGTAACCTTTCACTTTGGGTAAGCCGACGCATATCAAAATTTGTTTTCTGGTCAATTCCAGAACGTTCAATCGAGTACACCCTAGGAGTTACTCACAGGGAGATAGCTCTCAAAACTATAAATAGCTTGGATTCCAACTACCAAGACTACAGCCCAAAGAATAAAAAAAGAAACAACAATAAACTATTAATTAGACATTTATTAACATGAAAAGAACTTAATCAACTCCCGATACCATCTTATCGTCAGCTAATCTTGCATAATGTCCCCTTAATATTTCGGGTTTCTTGGACGTGATTTCACTACCCATTTAGATCGGGTGTGTTCTAGCTGGATTGTGTGAACAGTTTCAGTGAAATCTCCCTCTCTCTCTCTCTCTCTCTCTCTCTTTCTCTCTCTCTATTTTGGGTGTGTTCTAGCTGGATTATGTGGAAAGTTTCGGCGAAATATATATCTCCGATGAGATATAACCGGTTTCGTACATTAATAACATTTATTTCACAATGTCCCTTTAAAATCACAGAATTATGTTGATAGCATGTGTGCTGTTTTTATTACGTATATACCTCATATTATGTCACTTATAGTGAAATATCATACACATATTAAAAGTTTATTTAACAGTTACATGTATATAATTGTGATATTGAACATTATAAAGTAATAATATATTATAATAAATTTTGGTTATCTGAAAAATAATGATCTTCAGTTATGATTCATAATAATTAACCTCTCCACGTCAACAGATGTGTTAAATCGATAGCTAACAATACCATTTTTATTATCCATCCATTCTATACGTACAACGGAAATACATTAATAATATAAAACCAAGACCAAGTACGAACACTCCAAACAATCAGACAAAATTCGAAGTCCTAAAAAAAACGGTATAGGCAAAATAGTGTAATCAGTATATGGATTGTTCACCGTGTACAAAGTACACGACAAACAGTGGTAACAGGTGTCCGGAAGAGTAAGCCTACCCTACTGGCATGCCACACCCGCCATAATATATAATGATATATTAAGAGAGCCGAGTACCGTACTCCTGCAATTTTATGCATATTAAAATGGTTTAGGCTGCACAATAAAGCAGATATAATTAGTCTAATACTTTAATGACCATCACTATAAACGTGTCAAATTCAACACCAATGCAGTATATAAACCAAGACAAAATCACACAGATCACAGCGGAGATTAATCTGTAAAACTGAAAGCAGGTAAGTGATTATCTATACTTATAACAATTTATATTGAATTTAAAAAATGTAATTGAACTACTATGAATTATTTAAAGGACCTAAGTCCGTAACTCAAAATCTTCGACATCGGAAACACAAATTATTGGTCAATTTAAATCAACATTGATGATGTAAACTTACCAGGAAAAGATGAGCTTCTGATATCCGATATTTAAGATAAAATAATTTTTCTAACATTGGTACACGAATCGTGTACCATATTGCGCTCCGGTCCTAGTTTTGTTGAGAGACTCGAGGGACGAGGCTAGACACATTGCACTGTATCACACTGCATATGTGGACTGGAATAACCAGGCGCTAAAAAAAATGCACTGGGTTGAGACTGAATGGCTTGTTTCGCCGAACATAACTGATTTGAAATTGGAGTAAAACGGAAAGCATTTAATGTAAATCAGTTTATATACATTCATATTACAGTATTATATGAGTTTCGACCCACTTTTGTTAATTTCTGGATCCCAAATGTTAGCGATTTAGCTCCTTTAAATTGAAATATTTCCTTAACGATGAAAATATTAGAACAGCAGTAAAGCTGAAATGAATGAATGAAATGGGGTTTAACGTCCTACTATTATGCACCTAACCTAGGCTAATGGAAACCGGGCATACGCCGTACAGTGTGCTATGGGGGAAATTTTGCCCGGGCAGCGGCGCTACGGCCTACTCTTATATCGAATTCAAACTGCCAAGGGATCTTTTACGTGCACGGGACCTTGGTTTTTCGTCCCATCCGAACGACTAGGCAGCTGTCCTTGTCAGGCCCTCTTTCTGCATCACTGACAAGATACGCCGACACAAACTGATTGCAACTTCTGTGGAGCTCTGCCGAAAATATGTTAAAATACAACAATTTATTCATATTTACATAGTAACGCCGTGGTTTCAACTAGTCTATATATATAGTTACCGTAGTCTATGGTTACAGAGTATGTAGGTAACTAAACGAGAACGTATGTACACGTGTGTTAATTTGTTGTAAGGGGGGGGGGCTGAATGATTAGCGTGTGCGCGCTGTATCATCATAAAGCCTATCATTGAGTCAACTGGCGTGGTTTCGAATCCTCGGTTGTACGTGACAAGGAGTGGGGTCGCCTGTCCAACCTTGTAGGTTTTTTCCGGTCCTCCCACTGCTAAAGACCCCTACGACGCGCAAGCGAGTGATTGAAATAAAATCAAAACCGTATGTTAGTCCCGAAATGACCTAGTTTGTGTAAAGCGTCCGTTAAACCCCAGTTCTCGCTCCCACTCTCTCGGGGGGGGGGGGGGGGGCTAGTGGTCTAGAGTGCCGCGCTTCGACCTCTCTAGTTGGCCGGCTACCTCTGGCTTGCGGCTGTGGTTTCGATCCCTCGTATGAGCGTATGTGCATGGACATAGGGGCGCCTTCTCAACTTCGTGGGTTTCCTCCGAGCACTCCGGTTTCCTCTCACTGCTAGGGTTAGGGTTAGAGAGAGAGAGAGGGAAAGAGATTGGGTTTAACGCTCTAGTAGCAGTAACATTGCAATGTCTATTTTCTGTCTTGTCCGCAGGTTTATCTTGTAGATTTTTTGTTTTGCGTGTAGTGCAGTCCTCCTGCATTTACTATTAGAGTCGAGTTTAAGCCCTTCGTACTGCAGAATGTTCTCGTTGTCGGGCTTTGCTCCTGTTAGCTCACTACATTTTTTTTTTTTTAGCGTTTTCCGAGTTTCTGTCCGGATTATCGCCCTTATTGTTAAAATTATTTGACGTTCTAACATCTGACGTCGATTGGCTGACTATCGCCATTGAACAGACGACCACTTACAAGATCGGTCGCACTTTTTTGTTACGTCTTTTATGTAAATCAATTTAGTGAAGCCTGTACCAAGACAGGCCCGGGACTGTACAGCGCAGTGGACGCTTACGGCTGGCCCCCGGATCCATTCTTTTGATTTGATGATTGTTTGGTTTTTGCAATGTCTATTTTCTGTCTTGTCCGCAGGTTTATCTTGTAGATTTTTTGTTTTTTTTTGTTTTGCGTGTAGTGCAGTCCTCCTGCATTTACTAATAGGTCGGTAGATCAAATACCAAGATTAGAAACTCGTATTGTAAATATGTCTTGTATTATTATACCGTTTGGGTCACTCGGAAAATCTCGACAGATTCCGGTACCCTACATCTAGACTCGGCTGTATGATGAATTCCGCCATTTTGGAACTATTTTAAAGGACCCAGATAAAACAATGGCTGCCCCAATACAGATTATATCAATAAACTAAAAAATGGCTGCCCTATATAGATTATATCTAGAAAAGACGTCATTTCCGGACTTTTTTGTAAAAGCGGCACGTTTTCCTGTTAAAAGTAAATCGGCAGTCGACAAGCCACATCGCAAATGTATGGTCGTAGGTACATATCACTTACTGTCTTACATGCAATTCTAGATGTAGGTTACGGAGGATACCGGAATCTGTCGAGGTTTGCCGAATACCTTTTGAGCATGAAGTTTGTTTATTTTTAATATGTGCTTTATATATAAGTAAAAGAAACATAGGTTGGTACCCATACCTATATTGTTACTATGTGTTATATAAATTACCGTTTGTTTCAGTATGAAGTTGTTAATTATAGTATGTGCTCTAGTAGCAGTAACATTGATTGGCAGATCAGAAGGATATGCATGTCGCCTATGTTCTGAATATACTTGTGATGATTTACCCACAACTGGTTGTGAACCAGTTCCTGATGTATGTGGTTGCTGTGAATGGTGTGCCACTAAAGAAGGCGAGTCTTGTGGCATATACCCACCCAGGTAATGTTAGTTGCTACAATGTGGATGTGTTATGTGCCACGACCTCTGATTGGACACTGATTTGAATGCTCATTAGTCACGTGTAAACACAACCAGCGTAAAACGTTAGGAATAGTCAAGTGTTGAAGCAAGGGTTAGATGTTGTTAAACTCGCGGCCGTTGCTTCAGGAAGATGTGGAACTACATACAGTAGATCATAATAATATTAAAACTAAGCTTATTTCAGTCCGTAACTGTTATTCAGTTTCATTTTCTGGTATATTGATAAGCTAAACAATTATTTATTATAAATCCATCGTGACGAGTTGGCGATTAAAGGATAACGGGACGCGGTGTTGTTACTCGAACCAGAATATGTTGACATGGGTTCGGTTGGGATGACCTAGTGGTCTAGAACGCCGCGCTTCGACTTCTAGCTGGCCGGCCACCTCTGGCTTGCGGCTGTGGTTTCGAGCCCTGGTGTGAGCGCAGTGGCGGATTAAGCTCCACCAAGGCCTGAGGCGGCAGTTGCTGAAGGGCCTATTTAAAATGGCGTGGGCCTAATTAATTTCGGGTCCGGGCCTAATTGATTCCCATTGGGCCTAAGCCCCACACCCTAACATTCATTGTCTATGTATTTTTAATCGTATCAAACAAGTCTAAAAAAAAATTCATACAAAATATGTGGGCCTGAGGCTGCAGCCTCATCAGCCTCATCAGCCTCATTGATAATCCGCTACTGTGTGAGCGTATGTGGCATGGAGATAGGGGCGCCTTCTCAACCTCGTGGGTTTCCTCCGGGCACTCCGGATTCTTCCTACTGCTAACGACCCCTACGCGCAAGCGAATTATTGAAATAAAGTTGAACCATGTGTTAGTTCCGAAATGACCTAGTTGTGTTGAGTGGACGTTAAACCCCATTTCTCTCTCTCTCCCTATTGTATTCATGCTGCCATTTAATGTGTTTGTTGGGAGAGTGTGGGTTGTGGTCTAATGGTCTAATTCGCGCGCTTTAGATATCAAAGGCCTGTCACTGAGACTAGTGGCGCGGTTTTCTATTTGCAACTTACCCCCCCCCCCCCAACACACACACACACCTGGAAGGCCGCTACGGGCAAGCGAAATATTGAAATAAAAAATAACAATCTGTTAGTCCCGGAATTACTGCGTTTGTGTCATGTAGACGTTTACTACCCCCCCCCCCCCCCCCTCTCTGTCGCCTCTACGATTTAATTGAGGAGGAATTCATATTTTTCTCGATAAATTAGATAAATTAGAGAAATAAGACCCTAAACAATTTATTTGTAACCCAATTTACAGATGTCTCGCCATTTTAAATAGACGATTATATAGCGGCATGATGAAAATATGTCTTCAATACAAAATACAAAATTCTAACGTGCGAAGCCTCTGAACAGGTAAGATAGGTTGTAATGGATAATTTACACAGCAGATAGGACACTTAAACATCTAGTAGATAGAATAAGGCTAAAAAAAAATTCTGGACCTGTCAAGCCAGCAAGAGTGTTATTGTCCCTTTAAATAGACGATTTTAGCGGCATGATGAAAATATGTCTTCAATACAAAATTATAACGTGTGTATTTATATTACGTCTTTTGTTTTATACAGATGTGAATCTGGTACGATCTGCGTGTATCCCGAACTACCCGCTGGAGAGGATCCCGTGCAGTATATATACACTGATTGGGGAACATGTACCAAGTCTAACCAATAAAGCCAGGTCGTTTACCCAGGAATAAAACAGATTAGAACTTACATTATTGTTCCATGATTCTGTTCACTTCGCGCAGAGCTAATCGACAAATAATGAAAGAATGAAATAGGGTTTAACGTCCTACGCTTAAGGAGGTCCCGTGTACAAATTGGAGTGCACGTAAAGGATCCCTTGGCAGTTGGAATGCGATATAAGAGTAGGCCGTAGCGCCGCTGCCCGGGAAAAATTTCCCTCATTGCACACTGTGGCGTATGCCCGTCTTCAATTAGCCCAGGTACGGTGCTTAAGCGTAGGACGTTAAACCACATTTCATTCATTCCTACGCTTAAGCACCGTACCTGGGCTAACTGAAGACGGGCATATGCCATACAGTGTGCTGCGAGGGGGAATTTTGCCCGGGCAGCGGCACTACGGCCTACTTTTATATCGAATTCCAACTGCCAAGGGATCTTTTACGTGCACTCCGATGTGTACACGGGACCTCAGGTTTTCGTCCCATCCGAACGACTAGGCAACTGTCCTTGTCAGACCCTCCTTCTGCATCACTGACAAGGGGAAATCACCACGGAAAATCTAGATGAACTTTCTGGGCCATTGCAGGGATCGAACACCCGACCTCCAGGCTAGCAAACAATGCAGGGATCGAACACTCGACCTCCAGGCTAGCGAACCAGCGCCTTATCCACTTAGCCACCGTGATCCCCAATCAACAAATAAAACCATCTGAAATTATACTTGATCCGAATCAAAGACACTGCGTCATTTTAAAAAAAAAAAAGATTATAGCGATTAGAAAAAAAACTAGTATTAGTTCCGCTATATTTAATACATGAAACCTGAGCAACATTTTATTGTGGCCGAGAACAGGCTGACAGATTTAAGGAGAGTTCTTCTATATGTATGTCTACTACATCGTTAACACTGTTCATCACGTGCATTTTGCATACCGAGATTTCGCCTAATATAGTTTGGATGCAGCTATGGCGGATGTGGCATGTCAGCAGGATAAGCTTACTCTTCCGGACATCTGTTACCACTGTTTGTCGTGTATTTTGTACACGGTGAACAGTCAATATGCTGATCACACTATTTTGCCAGATTACACTATTTAGCCTATACCGTTTTTTTAGGAATTTTGTCTAATGGTTTGGATTGTTCGTACTTGGTTATTATTTTATGAAACTAGTGCCGGATTACCTGTGGGACGCGGAGTTGGAAGGTGGGAGGTGGGAGGTGGTGTAGTCTTCAGACAAGCTGTATTATACCTTCAACATTGTCATAATAATAATAATAATCACGTCATTTTACAAGGGTAGCAAATTAGGCCTGAGACCTTTTTCAAATTTGGCCCTTGGCACAGATCGTGCGAATGATTTCGATCATTACTGCAGGAAGAAACCGAAGAACTCGGGGGAAACCTGCCTGATCGGACGGGAGACCGAATATAATCCCTTTGTACTCATACTGTAGTCTGAAACGGACGTCATTGTCCTCGGTTAAACGCATGTGTGTTTGGAACACACAGTTTTATCCATTCGGCAAACCTCGACAGATTCCGGTTCCCTCCGTAACCCTACACCTAGACTCGGATGTATGACGAATTCCGCCATTTTAGAACTATTTTAAAGGACCCGGATAAACAATGGCAGCCCCCATGGAGATTATATCAACAAACTAAATAATGGCTGCCATTCTGGAACTTTTTTGTAAAAGCGGCACGTTTTCCTGTTAAAGTAAATTGGTAGTCGACTAGCAAATCGCAAATGTATGGCCGTAGGTATATATCACTTACTGTCATACATCCGAGTCTAGATGAAGGGTAACGGAGGGTACCGGAATCTGTCGAGATTTACCGAGTGAGTTTTATCGTCTTCTAGTCGTGATTGTCGGAGGAAGAGGAGGTGGAGACAAGGGGAGCCTCGTCAGTTTCCGGTATTGCTGTAAACGTTGCTTGTTCTGAAATGGGTATAAATGAAATGAAATGGGATTTAACGCCCTATACTCTCTTGCTCCTAAACTGGGCTAATAAAGACGAATACACACCACACAGTGTGCTATGAGGGAAATTTTGCCCGGGCAGCGGCACTGCGGTCTACTCTTATATCGAATTCCAACTGCCAATGGATCTTTACACCGGACCTCGGTTTTTTGTCCCATGTAAACGACTAGACAGCTGTTCTTGTCCGGTCATCCGTCCTGCATCACCGACAAGGGGAAACCACACCAAAAAAAATGGATGAAATTTCTCGGCCAAGACAGGGACCTGAAACGGGTATAAATCATTGTATTTAAAATCAAGGCGTTACTAAGAACGTCATTTTTTAACGGTAGATGTATCATACATCTTGTTTTTAAAATGACGTGCTTAGTAACGTTCTCTTAGCTTGTTTTGAAAGTCTCAACACATTGCAGCCGCTACGGGCCGCTCTACCAAGTTCATTCCAGACTTGAATACCTGACTGGTAAAAAGTTGAATATTTAAAATGTTGGTACAATCATATATGTCCCCCAATTTGACTCTTGATCCATGTAGGGTGCCCATAGGAGATTGAAAAAACTTGGGTAGACATTCCAGATATGGGGCAGAAAGGTGTAATTCAAGATGGCGTCCAAGATGGCTGCCGTACCCTTATACCCGATATAACTCCATCTGGGTCTGTCCTAAAGTGATGAATTCGGTGTCTTTACCTCGATGATTTTTTTGGAGTCAAAAAATCCATTGAAATCATTTTCAGGGTGAAGAAAGTAACTATGGCCAACTTTGATTTCGAATTCAAACTGTTTTCAATCTCAATGTGTACACAGAAGCAGGGGCTTAGTAAGCCTTCTCCTTACTTAATGGGAGTTGGGATGGCCTAGTGGCCAGCCAGCTAGAGGTCGTAGCGCGGCACTGTAGACCACTAGACCATCCTAACCCCATCGAACACGGGACCTTCGGCTTAGTGAGCCTTCCCCTTACTTAAAGGGACAGTCCCGAATTGAACAGAGTCTTAAAAATAAAAGTCCGAGTACGTATGAAATTTAAACGCCAAAATATAGAAGAGTGGTGTATATACCCTGACTCAAAACTTCAGCTCAAAATATTGATTCGTTTGGACGTGAGCGTTAAAACAGCTTATCCGGACACGTAACCCTTTTAAGATTTCGGGTCAATTCTTTCGTTGGATGACCCGATAATCGATTCCCGTTCCTTTAGAGGTCTACACAGTGAATGGTCCATGTGCTGTACTTGATAACAAAAAGTAAATTTCACCGACATGTTATTTTTAAAAAATAAAAGTCTGGTTTTATCCAATCACCGCATAATACAACTTGGGACACCGGACTCTATTTCAAGATAAAGACTGGCGGGTTAAAATTGTTTGAAAACGTATCACATAAATTGTGTTAGTTGCTCGGCCCTAAGGTAGGGGATTTTAACACAAAATTAGGCAATTTTATTCTCAAAAACATTATCGGGATTGACCCTTTAATGAGTCACTGTGACTTCCACAAAATAATAACAGTCAAGAGTGTATTTTCGATTTTTATTTTTCGTCGACATTTATTGTGATTTCTATAAACAAAAACAGCCGAAATGAAAACAAAAAAAATATAACAATGACAATCTAATCATGCCTACCAGTGTAACTATGGAAACTCATAAACTGTACATTGGTCTTTTCAACAGCAAAACGAGAAATTTCTGTAATTAGGATAGGTAATGACAGTCCATCTTACGAGCATCGCTAGAATATATTTACTAAGAACCGCGTCAAAAAGTCTAAAGGCAAATTTAGCAAGTTTACATTTTTATTTAAAGAGTGATAACTTTCGATCATTTTCAGCATATTTTCATGATATAAGAATGATTGCGCATTCACTTTCAGTGCAAATGATCTCATTTGACCTTTGACCCCGATTATCTCGAAAACGCCCCAACGGCGGACTGATACCCACACGGCATCGTATTCTACGCAAAATGGGTCTGGTTTTGTGCCCAGTTGATGGACCCCCCACCCCGCACTGAGCCTCCAGACTATTGTTCCAATGGCGTCTTACCATGGACAGAAACGTTAGTTCCGGAAGATGGCGTTTAGAGGCTGGATTAAATAGAGATCGATACATGATTGATCAAAAATATGACTTACTTTATCTGATTTATTAAGACAATTGAAAAAGGGGACTTGATTTTAAAGTATTCAGAATACACATAGCAAAACTGCGAAACATTAAATATCGCTAATTTTAATAACGATAAGAGTTATGCCCTTTTATTTTCGGTAAACATTTTGAAATCCAAACACTGCGCAACGCACACAGCTTATATTAATCTCACATCTAAATCAGGTGATTTAACTCCGTGATATCATACTCTTCATAATCAAGCCAAACATGCCGGACATTACCGGAACATACCGGAGATTGTCGATTGATAATACATATTTTAGGCTACATTGTCATCGTCGATAGTTACTATTTGTAGCATATTTTAAACATATTTTATTACTTTAGTGTAAACAGGTCGGACAAAAGTTATTAAAACTTACAAAGGAGTCGGCGCCTTCTCAACCTCTTGGGTTTCCTCCGGGCACTCCGGTTTCCTCCCACTGCTAAAACCCCTACGCGCAAGCGAATTATTGAAATAAAATTGAACCATATGTTAGTCCCGAAATGACTAGTTGTGTTGAGTGGACGTTAAACCCCATTTATCTCTCTCTCTACAAAGGAGACCCCTCCAATATGAAAGAGAACGGTGTCTAGTCCTTCGGATGGTATGACAAACCATGGTCCCGTGTATACTCGACGAAATTTGGAATAAACGTAGGTCGTATCGCCGCTATCTGGGAAAAAATTTATCTCATTTCCGTCTTCATTGAGGCAGAAAAGTAGCTTGCTTGATAAACTAAGACGTAGTTTAAATAACCTTAGTCTGTCCCGAAAAAGTTTGATTTTGTTTATAAAAGCTGTAGCCTATAATCTCGAATAATAAACACTATAGTTATTAATTAACAAAAAAACCCCATATAATTGTCACAAGGAACGTTCAAATAACGAGATATGATGACAGTAAATGTGATTTGAGTTGTATGGAAGCGCGGAGGGGTCAATAGCGGGATAGATACAACAATATTAATGTACTAATTGGGAGAAATCAAAGACATTTAAAAGTTATCACCATCAACACACCATATGAATCTCTGAACACTAATCCACTGAATATTAACATTAATCATAGCAATCTCATCCAGCTAACCTCAAACTCTATAAGAAATGGGAGGATCACGGTGGCTAAGTGGATAAGGCGCTGGTTCGCTAGCCTAGAGGTCGGGTGTTCGATCCCTGCATTGGCCGAGAAAGTTCATCTCGATTTTCCGACGTGATTTCCCCTTGTCAGTGATGCAGAAGGAGGGTCTGACAAGGACAGCTGCCTAGTCGTTCGGATGGGACGAAAAACCGAGGTCCCGTGTACACATTGGAGGGCACGTAAAAGATCCCTTGGCAGTTGGAATTCGATATAAAAGTAGGCCGTAGCGCCGCTGCCCGACCACATCCCCCTCATAGCACACTGTATGGCGTATGCCCGTCTTCAATTAGCTCAGGTTAAGTGCATAACAGTAGGACGTTAAACCCCATTTAAAAAAAAAACTATCAAAAATGGCAAACAGATCAAAAACTTACTTTAGAGCAAAATAGAAGATACTCAACAATCTTATACAAATTAGAAAGGAGGTCGAAAATGAAGCGTCAGTTTTAACAACTTCGTTTGGATTTATTAATTAATGCCAGATCCCTAAGGAAGAAAACAACAATTTTATCTGATTATATTGTTGAAAAATTCAATTATTATTTGTGGAATAACTGAAACGTGGCTGAATAATGGTTGTTCGGATTCATCGACCATCGCAGCTTTAGTACCCGATGGATATTCTATACAACATTGCACTATAGGTGTAGCAAGTATATTTAAAGTTACAGTATTAAAGATACAGATAAGAACTAGCCATTCTTGCTATAATAATTCGAAAGTAGGTGATGTAAAATGAATAATTTGAAAATTTCATTCAAATTACTCTATTGCAAGCGAAGATATTGGCATTTGAAGATTTGGCCGACGTGTGCAATAATTTCAACCACGGTCCTGGTTGATCAAAGCTTAGACTCAAAGCGTCTGGGCTCGCCATATTTGATTTATCACTAAAACGTTTTTATCTGTTTTATATCGGAGCAATCTGATGCCATCCAAAGTTGATTAAGGCCTGGATAAGTTAATTAATGTCTTATTAATACTTTAGAAAACATTTCATGCCCAAATAAAGACCTGCACTAGGCAGATTTAGCTCTTGACAAATGCATGTTTAAGTCGTCTATTAAGTGTAAGAAGATCCGTCATGAACGTTTAGATTCTTTTGAAAATTTGGGTTGTTCTCTACAGTTTTCTTTCAAGGAATCGAGGATTATTGCAATTTACCGCCCGCCCAATAGCAAATTGTGTCAAAAGTTTATGGGAGAATTTGGATGATATCTGGACTAGTTGATTATGACTAAGTGTTGTGCTAGTATTGAGCTACACTTTGTTGTCATCATGTTGACATAGCAGTCTATTAATATTAGTCTCCGTCACCCAGAACCCCCTAGTCTTCAACGTAGGTAAAATATTTGTCTGGATGATAGGGACTATCAAAATACAAGATGGCCGTCTTGGTAAAAAGTTAGAACTTCGATTTTAAATACGACGATTTGTAACCGTTTCAAGTAAGATAAAGTCAATAATTGTAGTGGTGTGTGGCGGAAATATTATTAATAACAATAATCAATATTTTTTTCGATGAAAAATGCTGTCAATTTTGTATAAAACGCCCCGTAATCATTCAGAACTGGGATCGCTAAGCTGCTTGTAATTAGAGCCAAGCTCATCTCGCGACCGGCCTTGCAACGTTAGTTGTAATGAGAGCCAAGCTCATCTCTCGACATAGAGGGTTGAGAGATGATATTTGTTATCTACAATCGCTTAAGCGTCCACTGCGCTACAGGTTTTGCGCCTGTAGTGATACAGACTTCACTAAAAGCGATATTCAAACTGACGTTTTATAATACTATTGTGAATCATGTTCGGCAACGTGAAATATAAATGTAAGCACATTGAAGGGAGAGAGAGAGAAATGGGGTTTAGGTTTAACGTCCATTCAATACAACTAGGTCAATGAAAACAATCATGGCGGTTGATTTAGAACTGTCAAAGTTCACGAGAAAAGAGGTCAAGGTTCATTTGGCGCAGTAATTTGTACAGAAAATACAACGTAGCTTGAAAGTACATGCAGTAATGCTATAGGATTATTTAACCATGCGTTGCGTTGGTCGTTTGTGAGTTGTTCGCGTTGCATAGATCCATGACCGTATTGGATATACAGCCCGTAGCCGTACTCTACCGGAAATGACAATTGGGAAGCGCAAATCTACGTTTTTCTATTCGTTATTTTTCCCTTATTCGTTGAAGCAGATTTTGATCCTCGCCGAAGAACAGCTTATTCGACAAACGACTATTTACTGTAGCAAACTTTACTAAGATGCCTAGAAAGAAGGTAGTTAATGAATTGGTTAAGAAGCGCAAGAATGCAGAAAAACAGAGACAGTTCAGACTGAGAAGGTCGCTAACACAGGTGAATTTGGGATCAGAACGGTTTAGATGGGAGGAATTGAAAGATAAGCTAAATATAGGAACACATCAAGAAGTAGCAAAGCTGCTAATGGACAGGTAATTTGACATAAACAAAACAAATATTAAAGGGCTAATCCCGATATTTGTTTTTGGAATAAAACTGCTTAATTTTGTGTTTAAATCCCTTAAAAATATTCGAGTCAAGAGCCGAGCAACTACTTCAGTACGTATGATACGTTTTCAACTGACTTAAATCCGTCAGTCTTCATCTAGAATTTGAGACCGGTGCCCCAAGGTGTATTTTGTGGTATCTGGATAAAACCAAACATTTTTTTATAAATATTATGTGTAGTTGAAATTTGCCTTTCTTTATCAAGTACGGCACATGGGTTATTCACTGCATAACCATCTCAAGTAATCGGTTATAAGGTCACCCAACGAAACAATTAACCCGAAATTTTTAAAAGGGTTACGTGTCCTGATAAGCAGTTTTGGCGTTCACCTCCAAACGACCCAATATTTTGCGTTGAAATTTTGAGACAAGGTAAATACACCATTCCTCTATATTTTGGCCTTTTATTTTCACATATTCTCAGACTTTTATTTTTGAGCCTCTGTTTAATTCGGGATTGTCCCTTTAACTTGAGAATCCAATTTCAAACTATTCTTTATAATAGCATTGCCAACAGGTTTTCAGATACAACCAAGGAATCAAAAATTACAATGATACTGCAATACATTAATCCCCCATTCCAGAAAAAATGGCGTCTCGCTGTGCATTGTGGGAAGGCCACGAGTAAACTCGGGAGGAAGCTGCCATTGCTTTGCATGGGTTTTCTCTGACCAAAAACGCTGACTTTACGTTAATTTTAAGGATGGATGATATGAACTGTTTAGTGATATTCTTGTCAGCTTTGTTCCAGTGGATATTAAAATCTCCTAGAAAAATGGAATCAGATTTGTTGTGAATGTCGATAAGCGAAGAAAAGTCATTTAAAAATGATGAAATAGTTGGCCAAATTCATATATTTGTCTTGTGCAACTTCAGGTAAAGACGCCTAAGTGCAAGGAAATTATTGAAATACAATTGAAACAAATCACTGGAAACTTGATATGGTTTATATAACTTGGTGTATATAGCCCTTATTTCTCTTCTGTGTAGAATTATTCATTACAAATTAAACACTAGTCAATTAAACACTTGGTAATCAAAATTAAACACTATGATTTAAGTTGTACAAAAGTACAACTGTACAAGTTGAACACTATAAGCCAAAATTAAACTATAGTAATGAATAATTCTACACGGAAGAAAAATTAGTCCCAAAATGAAAACTGACCTAGCTCTTTCTCTCTCTCTCGCTCTCTTGACACATGATGGTATTTATTATCTCTTTTTTTCAGCTATTACCGAACCAATGTGCCGCTGTCGACAATCTCTCGTTCTACCAGCAAAGAAAACCCAGACAGGTAATATGATGAGTGTCTAATTAATTTTTCTCTTTTTTGGCACTTATTATAAATGATATTGTAATGATACTGTCACTTTTATTATAAATGGGGGTAGGATGATGAGTGTCCAATTAATTTTTCTCTTTTTTGGTACTTATTATAAATGAGAACCATACTTGTAATGATATCGTCACTTTTATTATAAATGGGGGTAGGATGACTGAATGGTTATCATAAGGTCTGTCATTGAGTCAACTGGCATGGTTTCAATTCCCCAGTTGTATGTGACAAGAAGTAGCTACTTGACAATGAGTAGCCTGTCCAACCTTGTGAATTTTCTAAGGGTCCTCTCAACGAATTATTGAAATAAGATTGAACCATACTTGATCCTGAAATGACCTTGTGTTTGTTGAGTGGCCATTAAACCCCATTTCTCTCTCTCTCTTTTATTATAAATGATAGTATCCAGTACCATTTCTCTCTCTCTCTTTTATTATAAATGATAGTATCCAGTACCATTTCTCTCTCTCTGTCTTTTATTATAAATGATGGTACCCAGTACCATTTCTCTCTCTCTCTTTTATTATAAATGATATAACCCAGTACCATTTCTCTCTCTCTCTTTTTTTTAACCCAGTACCATTTTGTTTTGTAGAAGTGATACAGATAAAGGAATAAAAAGGCATCTTGATATATCCGCAACACCTAAGGGAGATAATCACTTTCAAGATGATGTTACTCAAGAAGAAGAAAAAGTACGATGGTAAGTTTAAAGATACCTTATTAAGGATTGTAACATGCTTATGAGTGAATCTTGCATTTTAATTGGTCAAATAGACACCATCTATTGGACAATAACACCCCTCTAAATTAGAAAAATCACTGCATATTAATATTATGCGTACTACTTTAATGGGGTTTACCACAACGGAGATAATCAATAAAATAAGTTTGTTTAAAATTTTAAAAAATAGCATGCTACAATGTCAATAAACACCTCCTGTTTCGCATTTAGAGGGGTGTTATTGTCCAATAGACATGTCCTGAGATTTTACATTAGAATCCAGGACACAGACAGAGAGTCTGACAAGGACAGCTACCTAGTCGTTCGGATAGGATAAAAAAAACCTGAGGTCCTGTGTACACATTGGCGTGCATGTAAAAGATCCTTTGGCAGATGGAATTCAATATAAGAGTAGGTCATAGTGCCGCTATCCTGGAAAAATTGTCCTTATAGCACACTGTATGGCGTATGCCTGTCTTCATCAGCCCAGTTCGGAGAAGAACAGTAGGACGTTAAACTCCATTTCATCTCATCTTATCTCATACCACAATGTATAATGTATGCCCATCTTCATTAGACCCAGTCGGGGCAGAAAAGTAGGACGTTATACCCCATTTCAACTTACATCTTACCTCATAGCACAATGTATGACGTATGTCCATCTTCATTAGACCCAGTTGGCGCAGAAAAGTAGGACGGTATACCCCATTTCATTTAATTTACTATCTTTATAGTATAGATATAGATGTGGTATTAAGTTCAGATGCTGGTGATGAGGACGACGATGTTGATGATGACGTTGGTGATGATGGAGGTGGAACATATGTGGATTGCCAGCCAGAAATAGCTAAAAAACAGAAAACCAGATTTTGATGTAAGTTAACTATTATTTTATTTTTCATAATAGTTTTCCTGGATTTAAACCAATACACACTGTCTATTTCTGTCCCAGAAAAACATATTCAGGACACAACAGGAGGGTACTACCATTCTCTTCCCTGAACAGATAGAGAGAGAAATGAGATTTAACGTCCACTCAACACAACTAGGTCATTTTGGGACTAACACACCGTTTCATTTTATTTCAATAATTCGCTTGCGCATAGGGGTCTTTAGCAGTGGGAGGAAACCGGAGTGCCGGAGGAAACCAATGAGGTTGACAAGGTGCCCCTATCTCCATGCCACAAACGCTGACACCAGGGCTTGAAACCACAGCCGCAAGCCAGAGGTGGCCGGCCAGCTAGAGGTCGAAGCGTGGCACTCTAGACAACTAGGCCATCCCAACCCCCCTTCCCTGAACAAGATGTCCACGTTGTAACATTACAAACTGCCTGTAAACTGTGTTTTGTCTCCTACAATTAATGCCTTTGTCCATACCAAATGCTAGGACATCTTTTTCGATGTACCTTGTACAAGATCCAAAACTCCTGGCTTTAAACAAAATGGGTTTCAAAAACCTGAAAAAATTAAATTGGATATTTTTAAAATCTATTTTCAGTAAAACCAGCTAATATGAAAGGGATTGAAATGAAGATTTGAATGGTTGTAGTGGAAGGTCGCGCCAGGCGTCATACGAGTAGCTCTTGACTCCATGACATCGGGCATTGTTGATCTAATCAGCATTGATTTTACTTACGGGTTACCCACAGTTCCGTTACCACACTTCAAGAACTCGCTGTAACAGACCGTTTTATTGGCTAATCCCTAATACCATCCAGAACACGGGTTATATAACAACTCTTCCAGATCGTAGTGTAGTAAAGACAAGTAAAACGATATTTCGAACTATAAGAAGCAAAATGAAATAGGATCTGTGGTTTAATCAAATTGTCGAAGGATATTCTGATAGAAAAGACTTGGTCTATCGGTTTAACTCTGAACATCTTATCAAGAAGGCCTTCACATAATACTTCGGCACTTGGGTATTATCCCCAGATTCAATGATCATCAAGAATACCAAATCAGCTAAAATGTCTACCTGTGTTAATCGAGTTGCAAACATAAAGGTTCATTTAATGTCAAGGTTTTCGCGGAGGTCACTTTATTTGATTTGAGCGCGTTTGCGTCACAACCTTTGATTGCAAATAAATATAAAGTGAGAGGAGTCCAAAACCGTATAAAAAACATAAACTTAGATGGGATCTAAGTCATAATAAACTAGATACGGTGACACTTGTAGTAGGAGTGTATAAAAAATACAACCTCTGATTGGACGCTACTGTTCATGTGTCTGCAGTACAGGGAGATATCGTTGTTATAAGTTCAGGAATTGTAAAGCAATTACAAGTCTGAAAGTCTCGTGTTCGATTCCTGCATTGGCCAAGAAAGTTAATCGAGATTTTCCAGTGTGGTTTCCCCTTGTGAGTGACGCAGGGCAAGGGTCTGGACAAAGACAGCTGTCTAGTCGTTTGGTTGGGACTGAAAAAAGTGGGCCATAGTGCTGCTGCCCGGGCAAAATTTCCCTCACTATGCCCGTCTTCATTAGCCTAGTCAAGAGCAGAACAGTTGGACATTAAACCCCATTTCATTTTGTTTCTATGTAAATACATATACATGTAATCATCCCTTGTCAGTGTATATTTTTCTGTTTTTATATTATAACAAGAAAGTAAGTAAATGATAATCTATTGTCAGCTTTCAAACTGTTTCTATGTAAATATTTCTGTAATCATTAAAGGTTTGTTTGTTTTTTTTAAAAAATATATTTTATTCAATAAGAATAGGATTGGGAACAGGCTAGGCCTATATCACCCCTCTCCCTTTAAGAAAACAATATAATTACAATTGGTTTACTTAAATACATGTATATAGTCAAAACTATTTATATTGTGTTATAAATTAATACACTTCTGAAATTATACAATAATATTTTCAAATAAAATGCTTATTTGATATGGCCTGTAAGGATATAAATACAATTACAATTGTTTTACTTAAACACATGTCTATAGTCGAAAATATTCATATTATGTTATTAATTTATACAATTCTAAAAGTATACCATACTATTTTCAAATAAAACGGTTGTTTGATATACATGTTATGTAATTATTAAAGGTTTCTTCTTTGTACAAATTCTATTTTTGTTTCTGTTTATATATTTTACAACTATTAAAAGAGTTTTTTCTTACATGTCCAAGTCTTTGAACTATATTCCTTGTTGTCTTAGGGCGCCTTATCAACCTTGTGCGTTTCCTCCGGGAACTCCTGTTTCCTCCCACTGCTAAAGACCCCTTAAGCAAGTGAATTATTGAAATAAAATTAAACCATGTGTTAGTCCCGAAATGACCTAGTTGTGTTGAGTGGACGTTAAACCCCATTTCTCTCTCCCTTGTTGTCTCAGTTATCCCTTTTTGTCTTGTCTTGTTAGGGTGAATGGAGGGATGGTTTCTGATGAATTATCCATTAGAACTATTCGGAGCTGTTGTGTATCTTGTGTCCATTTAACCATAATATTTGAATTGTCTATTAGAATAAAATAAAATGAAATGGGGTTTAACGTACTACTATTCTGCATCTAACCTGTGTTAATTGAAGACAGGCATATGCCATACAGTGTACTAAGAGGGACATTTTGCCCTGACAGCTGCGCTACAGCCTACTCTCGTGTATAGTAGGCTTTAACACATCTAGTGAACAGGTACAGGTGTCATTCCAAAACCAGCCGACAGTAAAAGACTGTTAATACAGAAATTACAATCATAAATCTCAGTTTTAAACAGAACAAACATAATCAAATTATTATAGAAGAAATACAAACATTCACTATTATTCACTTACTTGTGAAAACATCTTGGACCCTCTGAAGTCTGAAGTGAATTTCTTGGTGGTTTATTTCTTTTTTGGACAAATTTTTTTCATAATTTTCTTCATAACGAATCGAATCAACACTTTCAAACAGTGCACGTTTTTCATTATTTTAATTTTCAGAACCATCGCATTTTGACAAGAATGAGATTTTTCTGAACCATGAAAGTGTGTCACGTCTTTCAACATAACGACAACTTCATCTCGTTCTTATTCTTGGAATGCATCTAGCTTAGGAAAAATGCCTTTATGCTAGTCCCACAATGACCATAAAGGCCTGTTATTGAATCAACTGGCGTGGTTTCAAATCCCCGGTTGTACTTGGCAAGAAGTAGGTTGGCCTGTAGGGTCCTCCGGTGTCCTTCCACTGCTAAAGACCCCTACGCCCAAGCGAATTATTGAAATAAAATTAAACCATATGTTAGTCCCGAAAATACCTAGTTTACCTAGAGGACGTTAAACCCCATATCTCTCTCTCTCTCCCACAATGACCTGGAATTATTAACTTACTTTTTTTAATTGGGAAGGCTGTCTGATAATTGTGATGACACTTTGAGGAGGAGTTGTTGTTTCAGCCTTATACCTGGTTCGATTATATGTTTCATGTTATTCTTGAGGCTTCAAAATACAGAGTGGTACTTTTTGAGGTAGAAGATAGATACATAGAAATTGTGATTCCAAGGAGGCAGGGCCGCATGTAGGATTTTAATAGTGGGGGCCTTAAAACCGACCTCCAGGTTAGCGTGCCAACATATTACTCCCTTAGCCAGCGTCTTACCTCTAGTTGGTGAACAACACTAACTGAAGTAACAGTAATTTTTGTGCACCTTTAATCTAATTGCCGTAAACATATGTGATGCAAGCCTATTGTATGTCCATATAAGGCATTGGGGTGAGTGTGGGGAGATATAGCCAATGAGAAGGGAGAGGGAGGGGCGAGCTGGGCTGTTGTCCTGGCGTTGTGGATGAGTGAGAATGGAGACACGACTAGGATGTAATAATTGTGAATGTTAGTTTAATGTACGAACTGTAATAAAGTTTATTCATATCTAAAACACCTTCTTGAGTTCGAACCAACGGCACGACAGTGCATATTCGACAGTAATATTTAAAGTGACGATTCAGGCATCTGTTCCCATTCTGGCAAGATGACCATGGCGTAATATTTTTGTCTTTGGTCCAAGTTTCTTTATCATTTACCACCATTCTGAAAGGACACTTAATGAGGAACAACGCCGTTTTCAGCTCAAGGAGACATTCGGTAGGGAACAACGCAATTTTCAGCTCGTGGGGGCATTTAGTGAGGAACAACGCCCTTTTCGAGCTCGAGATGACATTTAGTGAGGAAAAATGCTGTTTTCAGCTCGAGAGGACATTCGGTGAGCCGAGGAAAAATGCCTATTTAGGCTCTAAAATAATTTGACCAAGTTGTAAAGTTGGACTCTTATTAAAGAAGGTAATGTTTACGGCTATATCTGTAGAATCTTCTGCAATACGACCGATATAGAATCGTTCTATGTTGAATTTACACCTCACATGGAATAGGGGGGATGGGGGGGGGGAAGGGAATGGTTTACAAGTGTGTGCTTGATCACAAGGTCTGTCATTGACGATTAGTTTGACGATGGTTTTAAAGGATCTATGATAATACAAATTTAGGGGATCTATAGCTTTAAAGAATCGAATGTAATATAGCTTTAATGGGTCTAAGGTAATATAGCTTTAAAGAATCGAATGTAATATAGCTTTAATGGGTCTAAGGTAATATAGCTTTAAAGGATAAAGGGTAACATAGCTTTAAAGGATCTACAGTAATATAGCTTTAAAGAATCTACAGTAATACAGCTTTAAAGAATCTACAGTAATATAGCTTTAAAGAATCTACAGTAATGTAGCTTTAAATAATCTACAGTAATATAGCTTTAAAGGATCTACAGTAATGGAGCTTTGAAGAATCGGATGTAATATAGCTTTACATGATCTAAGGTAATATAGCTTTAAAGGATCTATGGTAATATAGGGGGTTGGGATGGCCTAGTGGTCTAGAGTGTCGCGCTTCGACCTCTAGCTGGCCGGCCACCTCTGGCTTGCGGCTGTGGTTTCGAGCCCCGGTGTGAGCGTATGTGGTATGGAGATAGGGGCGCCTTCTCAACCTTGTGGGTTTCCTCCGGGCTCTCCGGTTTCCTCCCACTGCTAAAGACCCCTCCGCGCAAGCGAATTATTGAAATAAAAATAAACCATGTGTTAGTCCCGAAATGACCTAGTTGTGTTGAGTGGACGTTAAACCCCATTTCTCTCTCTCTCTCTCTCTATGGTAATATAGCTTTATAGGATCTAGGGTAATATAGCTTTAAAGAATCTACAGTAATATAGCTTGAAATGATCTACAATAATATAGCTTTAAAGAATCTACAGTAATATAGCTTTAAGGAATCTGCAGTAATATAGTTTTATAGAATCTAAGGTAATATAGCTTTAAGGAATCTACAGTAATATAGCTTTATAGAATCTATGGTAGTATAACTTTATAGGATCTATGGTAATATAGCTTTAAATGATCTAAGGTAATATAGCTATAAATGATCTAAGGTAATATAGCTTTAAATGATCTAAGGTAATATAGCTTTAAATGATCTAAGGTAATATAGCTTTAAATGATCTATAGTAATATAGCTTTAAATAATCTAGTAATATAGCTTTAAAGGATCTATGGTACATGTAGTATAGCTTTAAATGATCTATAGTAATATAGCTTCAACTGGTCTATGGTAATTTATAAAGGTTTTGAGGAAATAAATAATGCAGCTTTAAAGAGTGTGTGCTAATAGTAAGTGCAGGAGGACTGCACTACATGCAAAACAAAAATACACAAGATAAACCTGCTGACAAGACAGAAAATAGACATCGCAAAAAAACCCAACCAAATATCTAATCAAGTGAATGGATCCCGGAGCCGGCTTCATTAATAATGATTTACAAAAAAATACGTAACAGAAATAATACGACCAATCTTGACAGTGGTCGTCTCTTCAATGGCAATATTCTGCCAGTTGACGTCAGGTGTTAGAACGTCAAACAAAAAGGGCGATTATATTTCGGATTTAGAAATTGACACAAATGGGTCGCAACGCATATAATAGAGTAATATTATTATGAATTTTGCCACATATTTTTCTCAAGCACCTGGTTATTCCAGTCTACAATGAGTGAGTCGTTCGCGCTGGATAGATACAGTACTATATTCATTATACAACCGGTGTACCATACTTTACCGGAAATGAACTCAGGAAGTACAAAGACACGCAACCTCTTCTCTTCGTTACATGTACATTCCGTTATTTGTTGACGCAGGTTTTGAATCTCCACAACAGATCATTTACTGTAGCAGAACTTTACAAATAAAATAATGGTGAGTATTACTTTAACTATTCAAGCAACAGGCCTGTAAACGAACCGTCAGGTACGAGCGGTATAGATGTGTGTACTCCAGGGTGTCTATACTCCAGGGTGTCTAGAGGTTTCGTTGATACGTAACCTCTAGGTGCCAGTAATAGTTAAACCATTGAGCACCGTCCGACTGAATTTTTTGCGCATCGAAATGAAAGGTTTCAGTCGATAAAGCATCGAGCTGAAAGGCGCCAGTCGATAAAATCTGAATGCATGTCCTACCTTATTGTATGATCTTCCTTGAGCAACAATGACACTTACTGACAAACAAACGTTGTTCAGTGAAACCGGTTTATCCAATATCATACCGATAACATTTCATAAAGTTGCCAAGTTGGGATAATTTGACCTTTTTTTGACGTCATATCCTCTCCATTAAAAAATAAGAACACTTGTTTTAGCGAAACGAAATGCATTATTGTAAAATATTTCTATGGATTAGGTATGAATTTTTTTTTGTAGGTAGGAGTTGCACATAAAGTAAAATAGTGTTTGAAGGGATCGAACTCCCGACCTCCAGGCTAGCGAGCCAGCACCTTACCCACTTAGCCACGTGGAAGAGCCCCCATGAGCCTCAAAATTAGTTTTTAAAAAAAAACATCACTAAATCTTATTAGAATCGAAATAAAAACAATGACATCAACAACATGTCATGATTTTTGTTTATTGATCATATTGATGTCTTTTTAATCAATGACTTGCACATTAAAAGGATTGCCTTCAAATAAACTCTTGATTTCGTTTCGTGTTGAACCCTGTTGCTAATATGCATGTTGCCGGCCTTCACCTCTCGCCAATATAGGTGATTTCCGGTTTTATCGTTTGGTATTTGGTATCTCGGAGTATTTTTGTGAAATCTCTTAAAATAGACAAGAAAACAGATTTTGTGGAAAGTAGATGGATATGATATGTAAGTTTAATGTGTTAGTGTTGCAGATAACTGAAAATTGGGAGTTTTGCCGTACGCTGAAAGAAGTAAACTAGTTATCAAATTCTGCGGCGAGCTTTTGACCGTTCGGATGTTAGATGTTACGTTGTCAGCATATCAAAAGAGTAACATCTAACTTGTTGGATTAGGGTGTCTAGAGGTTTCGTCGATACGTAACCTCTAGGCTCCAGTACTAGTGCCATCATTGAGCACCGTCCGACTGAATTTTTTGCGCATCGAAATGAAAGGTTTCAGTCGATAAAGCATCGAGCTGAAAGGCGCCACCCAGACAGCACACCATATTTGGCCCAGATCTGGCCCAGATCAGGTAACATCTGGCAAAATGATTGGACCAGATATGGCATGCCACACGTGGGCCAGATCTGGCAGACGTGGGCCAGTCGTGGCCCAATCAGAGCCAGATCTGGCCCAGATTCGCTAATGCACACGCTCGCCTTGCATGGCCCAGATCTGGCAGGCTTTGGCAAAGATATGGCATGCCACATGTGGGCCAGAGATGGCACAATTGGCCCTTGTTTGGGCCATTACTGGCCCAAATGTGGCCCACAGATGAAATTCATGCAATGCCAGATGTGGGCCAAAGACGGCAACCCGTTATTCCCTGTCCTATTCCTTCTTCGTAAACCGAGGGGCATGGCCATGGTCTACATAGATTAACACGTACTTGTGAAATTAGAAGGTCGGTCCACCAGTCCAGTGGCTTGGTTGCGAAATCCTGCTTGCATGTGACAAGGAGTAGGGTACCCTGTCCAACTTCGTCAGTTATCTCTGGGACCTATATTGAAATAGGGTTAAACCATATGTCAGTCCCAAAATGATAGTAGAAATTCAGGATATCTTGCATGCAGCACAAACAACATGCATTAACAACAAAAGCAAAATCTTAAATAATAAAATTTATTCATCCATATAACACAGCACAGTTCTATGGATAACAGTCACTATATTATATACACACAACGTTTTGACAAGATTTCACTGTTACGACAAGATTTCACTGTTCGTTATAAGGCATACAAATTATCCATGTCAATATCATTCTCCCCTTCTTCCTTGTGCAGCTATCTCCTCTTCCCCTTGTCTTTGTTCTCCCCCCCATTCAGCCATTTTGTTTACAACATTTTGAAATTATTTACCATTGCATCCTTGTGGTGAAGTTATTTATCACACCTGCAATAAATGCAAAAAATGTACATAAAAACACATGTTTTTCCTTCTTTATTTCAAGCATGACCAAAGGGGTCTTTCAATGCAAGTACCAAAGTATTAAGTCAAATAATTCTTATTTGCCAAGGCAAAAGAATAGTTAAATGCAGTTATTTAAATAATTAAATCACATAAATCTTATCTAATTTAATATTATTGTAGAGGAAGTAATAAAATGTACTTATCTTTCTATCTTTAACTAAGTTCTGTGAAAATAATGCACAGTTTTTACCACTGCAATGTCTTCAGTTTCTTGTTAGTACTAAATTCTATTAATTTGTTGTACACTGAATTTAACAATTTTAAATTCAGCCAATGAAACAGATTTCAAGATAGTAAATGGGCTGTTCATTGTGCTGTGTTGAAAGATTAACATGGTTGACCTGCTAGCTTCAACAAATTGTATAATCTGAGTTAAGAATCTGCTATAGTAATTAAAATCTAGCTACTTTGTGGCATGATACCCAGCACTCAGACTGTGTTCTAATAAACTTTGTCTTTATTTCATTGATTTCTTTAAAGAATAATTTATTATTTTTGCTTTGAAGATTTACATTTACTGGCTTTTGGGGGAGGGTGTGAGAGGATTTCATTTATATTATATATACAGCAGGCTACATTCATCAAAAAATATTATTTTTAATATTTATTTGTAATAAAACTAATATAGAACAAGGGGAAATTCTACTTGAAACTAGATGTCATATTCTGAGCTGAAATGTGTTGTGTTGATATTTTGAGGCATTTGGCCAGTTGGATGTGGGCCATCTCTGGCCCAGATATGGCAAACTTCTGGCATAATATTACTTTTTCAAATGTTTTGAATATAAAACAAAAAATTTGAAACTGTTAAACAAACTGACAAGATATTCTTAGATATCAGTTACAAAAATAAGTTTAATTCATAAGTAGTGAGCCAATAGTTGCCAAGTGTTAGCCAGATATGGGCCACATCTGGCAACATCTGGCTAGATATGGGCCACATCTAGCCAAAGGCTGCCAGATGTGGGCTATACTTGGGCCAAGGCTGAGTGGCTGTCTGGGCAGTCGATAAAATCTGAATGCATGTCCTACCTTATTGTATGATCTTCCTTGAGCAACAATGACACTTACTGACAAACAAACGTTGTTCAGTGAAACCGGTTTATCCAATATCATACCGATAACATTTCATAAAGTTGCCAAGTTGGGATAATTTTACCTTTTTTTGACGTCATATCCTCTCCATTAAAAAATAAGAACACTTGTTTTAGCGAAACGAAATGCATTATTGTAAAATATTTCTATGGATTAGGTATGAATTTTTTTTGTAGATAGGAGTTGTACATAAAGTAAAATAGTGTTTGAAGGGATCGAACTCCCGACCTCCAGGCTAGCGAGCCAGCACCTTACCCACTTAGCCACGTGGAAGAGCCCCCATGAGCCTCAAAATTAGTTTTTAAAAAAAAACATCACTAAATCTTATTAGAATCGAAATAAAAACAATGACATCAACAACATGTCATGATTTTTGTTTATTGATCATATTGATGTCTTTTTAATCAATGACTTGCACATTAAAAGGATTGCCTTCAAATAAACTCTTGATTTCGTTTCGTGTTGAACCCTGTTGCTAATATGCATGTTGCCGGCCTTCACCTCTCGCCAATATAGGTGATTTCCGGTTTTATGGTTTGGTATTTGGTATCTCGGAGTATTTTTGTGAAATCTCTTAAAATAGACAAGAAAACAGATTTTGTGGAAAGTAGATGGATATGATATGTAAGTTTAATGTGTTAGTGTTGCAGATAACTGAAAATTGGGAGTTTTGCCGTACGCTGAAAGAAGTAAACTAGTTATCAAATTCTGCGGCGAGCTTTTGACTGTTCGGATGTTAGATGTTACGTTGTCAGCATATCAAAAGAGTAACATCTAACTTGTTGGATTAAGATGTGTGTAGGGAGGGCGACACAAAATTAAACTGTTGGTTGATCATTAATAACACATATTAGTATTTGATATACTTTATCTAGTTCGACTGGTGAACATAATACATAAAAATGGTGGAAGGCCAAGTCCCTTGGATAGAGAATCAGAACGAGGCAGCTTCTATTAATCCAGTAGTTAAAGGGAGATAAATACATTTATCAATGGACAATACTACTTTTATAGCTAGCTACATCCCCCCTTTTCTAGATTAAAATTATAGAGATTTCACAAATAACTTAAACTGAAATTAACAATTAATGCTTCTTGCATAAGTAACGGAATAATCACTAATAAAGATATTTAAAAGTTAGTTATTGTATCTTGGAGTCGGTCTAGAAACACGTCCACTCTTTGTTACATAATACTGGTTTTGAAACTGTGGTGGTTGTATACTTCTCCCCTCGTTATTAGTACCTGTATTGGGCTGACATTGATTATTAGGTTGGGGAATGATTACATTTCCCGGTGGAAAACGAAAAGGTATCCAATGTGCTATTTCCTCGTTTTGTTGGAAACGCTCTTTTGGTACATAGAGTAGATGACGCCGGTTTCTTCGGAGAGTGCGACCTTGATAGTTGACAAAGTAGGATCTAGGCGTATTACTAACTGACGTGACAGTACCAACTTTGTTGTATCCCTTGTCAGTCTGAATCCGGACGGTATTCCCTGGTTGCAATTCTGAAAGAGGTCTACTGTTTTTGTCATAAGTTGACTTTTGTTGAGCGCGTAGATGGGAAAGTCGATCATAGACAATGCGGTGGTCGATGTTGGCTTGGGATAATAATGATGAAGATATTGGCATTGTGGGCTTAGTTCTTCGTCCAAAAATACGCTGAGCCGGAGATCCTAAAATACTATCTCGGTTGGTGTTTCGGTGATGTAACAAGGCTATATATGGATCGGATCCGTCATGTTGACACTTGTCGAGTATATTTTTGCATGTTCTTACCGCGCGCTCAGCAAGACCATTGCTTTGAGGATAACCTGGACTGGATGTTCTGTGGGTAAAATTCCATTTTTCGGAAAAGATGGCAAAGTCTCGGCAGGAATATTGAGGACCGTTATCACTGTATAAGATGTCTGGAACACCAAATCTGGCAAAATGTGACTTGAGTTTGTTAATTACAGCTTGCGAAGTGGTTTCTTGGAGATACTGCATCTCAATCCAGCCAGAATATGAGTCAACAAGAACTAAGTAATTGGCTCCATTCCATGTAAACAAATCAGATCCGAGAATACTCCAAGGTCGGTCTGGGATTGGTTGAGAGATCATCGGTTCTTTGCTTTGGTGGGGCTTAAATTGATTACACGTTGAACATTGCGATACATAGGTTTCAATGTCATGGTTCATGCTGTTCCAATAAAATAAATCACGTGCGCGGAGTTTTGTGCCTTCAACGCCGATGTGTCCCTTGTGTACTTGTTCAACGTAATGGTGTTGTAGAACATGGGGAACTACAACTTTTTCGCCTTTGTAAATAATATTATCATGAATTGTTAACAGGTCTCTGAAAGCGTAAAATTTTTGAACAGTTGGATCGACACCCTTCTCGTATTCGGGCCAGCCATGGAGAATGTATTGACGTAGTTTCTGACACGTGTGGTCATTTAACGAAGCGTTTTTTAATTCTTCATACTTCGGAGTTGTAATGGGTATAAGACACATAACATCATAATTCTCTTCTAACAGTGGGGTGTTATCATGTATATAGGCTCGGGATAATGTGTCAGCAATGTGAAGTTCAGTTCCCTTTTTGTACTGGATATTCAAATCATATCGTTGCAATTGAAGGAGCATTTTTTGTAAACGCATTGGGGTAGCTAATAGGGGACGCTTAAAAATGGTTTCTAGTGGTTTATGGTCAGTTTCTACATTTACAGTTTTGCCAAAGATGAAGTCGTGAAATTTTTTGCATGCAAATACGATTGCAAGAAGCTCTTTTTCAATTTGAGCGTAGCCCTCTTGTGTTGGGGTAAGGGCTCGAGAGGCATATGCAACTGGTAAGCCATTTTGTAAACACGCAGCACCAAGACCGGTTTGTGAGCTATCGCATGTGAGAGTTACTGGCTTATTGACATCAAAGTACTTAAGAACAGGCGGACTGCTGATAGCATTTTTGAGTTTATCAAAAGCAACCTGATGATGCGTATCCCAGTGCCAAGTAACATCTTTTTGAAGGAGGACTCGAAGCGGAGCAGCTAGGTCACTAAGATGAGGTATGAACTTTGCTAGGTAGGTAACCATACCAAGAAAACGCTGTAGGGCTTTAACATTGTCTGGTACAGGTATTTCAGTGATACATTTCACTTTATCTGGGTCTGGTTTAATGCCGTCGGATGTGAGCCTGTGGCCGATATAACTTATGTTTGACGATTTAAACTGGAACTTTTTAAGTTTCAACTTGAGGTTGATTTCACGGGCCCTTTCAAGAACCTTTATGAGCTTAAGATCATGATCAGCTTTGGACGTACCCCAAATTAAAATATCATCTATGATAATTTCACAGGGATAACCACTAAACAGCTGATCCATTGTTTTCTGAAATACTTCACTTGCGCTCCTTATACCATAGGGCATGCGTAAGAAACGGTATCGTCCATATGGGCAGATAAACGTGGTTTTAAAGGACGACTGTTCCGTTAGTGGAATCTGCCAGAAAGCATTAGACGCGTCAATGAGCGTAAATATTTTAGCATTAGGTATGCGTGCCACGATTTCTTCTATAGTTCTGAGAGGATAGTGCTGACGCTGGATGGCTTTGTTTAAGTCGCAAGGGTCAATACATAAACGGATATCATTTGTGTGTTTTTTCTTTACTGCAACCAAATTTGATACCCATTCGGTGGGCTGGGTCACTGGTGAAATTACCCCGATATTAACCATTCTGTCCAGTTCTTTTTTAACGTGGTCTTGTAAAGCCACTGGAATACGTCGTGGTGGACGGATTATTGGGCAAACGTTTCTGTCAAGATCCAGGTTGTACGAGATTGGAAGACATCCCAGGTCTCCATCAAGTAAATCTTTATACTGTTGTAAGACATACTCTTCAGTTATTTCTCCGGCGGGTGGTATTGTGGACTCGGGCTTTATAGTGTCGATATTGATAGAGATTAATCCCAGCGCTAAACAATCTTGTAAACCCAAAACAGGGGTAACTTGCTCTTTGACAACATAAAATGAGAGTTCATACAAGTGTCCTTTGTGAAAACATGGTAATTGTATGCATCCTATTGTTTGAATGGCATCTCCACTATATGATATGAGTTTGACCACATTTGTGGTATTGATGACGCGATTGTCCCTTATTGTTTGTACCAATGAAAACGGTAACACATTGCATTTAGCACCGGTGTCTAGTTTTAATTTGGTGTACTTGTTGTGAATGGTAAATTGTACCAATAATTCAGAGGGATTATCTGGCGACAGACCGAAAACATCCAATGATTCTATCTTAAATTGTGTAATATCATTTTGAGGAGGTTCTGTGTTCGAACAATCATACTGCAGATTGATGTCATGGACCAGTTGCCTGTAAGTATGGTTGTCAAAACGCCTATTTGCACTGGATCTGCATACGTTTTCAGTGTGATTTGGTCTGCCACATGATGCGCAAAATCTGCCAAAAGCTGGACAACGTCTTGGTTGATGACTACCCCCACAATTATTACATGGACGTTGTTGGTTATACAGTGGTCTAGGGCTATTAAAGCGAGTGTTTTCCCAAGTACGCAACCCACGTGGTTGATAGTGTTGAGGGCCCAGAAAACGGGGATTATAACTGGACGCAGAACTCGATCTAAAATGAGGTTGGATCTGACTTTGGAAACGCGAATTATAACTGGATGGATTTCCATGACCTTGTCTATAAGGCATAAGATTTCTGTTGGGTACTTGGATGGCATCTATTTCTGTGGAAAATGAATTTTCATCACGGGCAGTGGACCTATTCGGTATGGGTTGACTCAGATCAACAAGCGCACGTTCAGAAGTTTCATGGATCTGACATATTTCCAAGGCTCTGTTTAAGGTGAGATCCGGCTCACGAAGTAGTAATCTTCTGACACAGTTTTCTTGGATTCCAAAAACAATTTGATCTTTTATTAAGTCATCTTTTAAATTTCCCATTTGGCAAACAGATGCTTTGTTGCGCAAATCAGAAACGAAAGTCTGTATGGATTCATTCGGTAATTGAACTCTGGAATTAAATGAATGTCTGTCTACTGTAAGATTTCGCAGTGGATTGCAAATGGCGGCAAATTTTGTTTTTAAGTTTTCGAGATTTTCTCGTGATTCATCCCTTCCATACACAAACGATCGTTCGCGCTCAATTGCCTCACGTCCTGCTAAATTCAGGAAGGTAAAAGCTTTTTCTTTTTCCGATTTATCAGCATGTGCTGCTTCAATAAATATGTTAAATTCCAGGTCAAAAATTCGCCAATTTTCTGCCACGTTACCTGTGAATTTCAGTGGTCCTGGTTTACGAAGATATTCTGCCATGTTTTTCTTTTTTCGTGATACTCGTTGTCCTAGAATGTCCTTAAAAGAAAATCCACACTTCTGTCACCATGTTGGTTGATCATTAATAACACATATTAGTATTTGATATACTTTATCTAGTTCGACTGGTGAACATAATACATAAAAATGGTGGAAGGCCAAGTCCCTTGGATAGAGAATCAGAACGAGGCAGCTTCTATTAATCCAGTAGTTAAAGGGAGATAAATACATTTATCAATGGACAATACTACTTTTATAGCTAGCTACAAAAATTAAACTATTTGCTATCTGAGTCTGAATGAATAGTCGTAGATGCCAATTACTGTCTTTTACACAACTGTTAGAGTGTGCCAATTAGTGTTTTCTAGTGTGGATTTGAATAACTATTGACTCTTGAGTTCAACGTATCAACCACCTTTAAAGCCCCAATACCACTCTTGTTGTAACTGAATAATATGTTCCAATCTTTATTCTGGTCAACAATTTGTACTTATTTACAATATTTCAATTAAAAAATGATACAAATTTCATCTTAACACACCTAATTTATTAAAATTGGAAAAATTCAACTACATGCCGTAACATGGTTTGAAAAGCCTTACGTAAGCACTTTCAAATGCAACTTGGATTTAAACATATTTTCGAACCCTCTGGACAGGTAAGATAGGTTGTAATGGATAATTTACACAACAGGTAGGACACTTAAACATGTTGTATGTAGAATAAGGCTAATGTTTTTTTCTGGACCTGTCAATCCAGCAAGAGTGTTTTTGTCCCTTTAAATAGGAACGTCAACCGCTGGTGACTGCATCTCTTCTCAAGTGGTTGCAGTTCCATTTCCTTGAGCATATTAGTGACGCATCCTTCCTGTCTGGATTTATAGTCGCCCGTTAAAAATCGTGCTGCTGTTCTTTGGATCCTCTTCAAGGGATCGATGTCTTCTATCTGAGTATATGAGCGTACCAAATAAAATAGAGACCTGTACATGGTTATTTCCATAACGGTCATTTTACCCCATGGCAGCCATGATGGCTAATAATCGTCAATTGACTATTCTCTGACGAAGAGGAAACATTTCATGCCATGTGACTTTAGCGTGAAATCAGAAGCCATTGACTGAAAATTAGCCCGAATTTCAATCTTCGATTTTAGATTACGTTTTCAGTGAAATACATTTATAGCGATTGTATTGTTGTCGATATATGCAAATAATCTGACTCAAAAGTTCTCGAAATATAAGATAAATTACCATTTATGTACGGGAGACACCTGCGTGAAAATATCGCTCTGATGTCACGTTTCAGGGGATTTCCATTCACGCGATTACAGCGTCAGAAAACGTTTTTTTATCGGTTTTGCAGATTTAAATTTGCTACTTTTGTAGCCAGCTTTTTATCTGATATTATCAAGATTATAAATATTTTGTATATTACCATTCAATTTATTATGATTTTTATATGCCCACATTTTCATGTGGACGCATTATGTCTTCGCAACTGTCTGGACGTCCGTCAGTAATTATATCACCGATACACCCTAATGAAGGCTGAGTTCAATTTTCCGGAAAACGGAACAAATTTGCCATACAAAATGGCAGCCGTTTGTACGCGAATACTGTTAAAAAATGGTATATCATGGTTGTGGACCCTGTATAAGTCACAATTTTGATTCGATTTTGATGGAACTTGAAATGCATGGTTTTAACCCAAAGATCTTGGTTCCTTTCGTTATTTGCACATATTGGATCATAACTTCCTGAATTATGGCCCCTGATTGTATGAAAATCACCGATGGTCCCTCTGGAGTTCACGATTATTATCTGATTTAAACAAAAACATTTGACTATCACCATTATATCCTCTGGAAGGTTGAGTTTAAATTTCTAGAAAATCTGACCATAATTGCCAGACAAAATGGCTGCCGTTTGTAAGCGGATAGTGTAAAAATATGGTATATTAAAGTTGTGGACCCTGTAGAGGTCACTAATTTAATTTGATTTTGATGAAACTTGAAATGCATGTTTATAACCTAAAGATCTTGATTCTTTTCGATATTTGTGCATATCAAATTGTAACTTAATGAATTATGGCCTTTGATTGTAGGAAAAATCACTTTTGGTATTGCTCTTTAAATTACTGACCCAAAACCCAAACAGAATTTTCATTTGTTCATTGTTTTATGCAGCAAAAACGAGTGCAGTGCAAAAAGTACTAAAGACATGTAGTATTTAGTCTATGATTTAGAAAAATGAATTTATTTGATGGACAAAAAAAACTGCTGGATTCTCCTGTTCTTCATTGCTGGTCTCCTGGTCTACATGGTCTGTCAAACCCCTAAAAGTATAATTAGCTTTCTATGGTTGAATTAATTACGGGTTAACATAACATCTTAGAGCACAGCCATCTTAACGTGTAGTCTACAAGAATGAGACTCAATGGAATAATACTGTATGTTAATGGTAATATTAGCAAATTGTCAGCAAAATCACTTGGGTGGATGCGGACATTAAATGCAATGAAATAGGGTAATGCATCCTACTGTTGGTATCTTAACGTGTTGGTAGTCTATAAGAATGAGACTGAATGGAATAATACTGTGGCACTACAGTCTACTCCTATATTGAATTCTAACTGTCAAAGGATTAGTGAAGGGCCGATATGGCACCTGAAGGTTTTACCGATGTCAGATATTGACAGCCAAACATATCGGCAGATACAGATAATTACTGATAGTGGGGGATACTATAACTATCTCCTTGATAATTTCTACTACATCGTTAAAGGGACAATAACAAAAAAAATTAGCCTTATTACAAGATTTTTAATAGTAAATGCAGGAGGACTGCACTACACGCAAAAAAAAAAAAAAAAAAATCTACAGTATGTCGAACATAGATGACAGAATGTTTCATTCAGTAATGAATGATACATGTACATCAAAGAGTTGTCGGTCAACAATGATAATCAAGTGACATATTCTCCCACCATATTGTTAAAAATAAAGCCATCTAATCGGTCATCAGAACTTATTTGTTTGTAATATTATTAATTAATAAAGTATGATCTATAATATGAGTTTATTTGTCTAATACATCAAATGGCATGATGAAGATTATTGCTACGATACAAATAATTGGCCTTTCAATGACTGATCTCGACAGAGACATAAATCATATGTCACGTGGCAGGATTTTCTTTGAATTTTTTAATCGAAATGGATTCAAGAACGTTGCAACGAATGGCTTTACAATTTTATAAGATATAGTCCCGAAGGGAAAAAAAAATCCCCTAATACTTTATATTTATATCATAGTTAGTCGGTACAATCAAAAGTTTATCAGGTGGTATTGTCACACATGGAATGTCTGTTGGCACATGTGCAGAAATGGTATTCTTTAAATAATTCTTAGTTTGTGCTATAGAGAGACCTTTAATTACTAGCCGAGCAGAAATTAAATGGTGTACCATTAAATTAAGCCATAGTACTAATTTTACAGGAGACTAATGATTTTATAACTTTAATATATTGCGAGGAGATAATGATGTTATAACTTTTATATATTTCAGGAATCTAATGGTTTTATAACTTTTATATATTACAGGAAACTAATGATGTTATAACATTTCATCAATGTGTTGCATGTGATGAGATTTTCCAACAAAATGATGATTTAGAAAAACACAGTAAAATCCATGTTAAAGAAGAGAAAACTGATAATGTAGATGAATATTGCCATGTTCATTTTAATGAAGAGAAAACTGATGATGTAGATGAATATTGTCATGTTCAATTTAATGTTAAAGAAGAGAAAACTGATGATGTAGATGAATATTGTCATGTTAAAGAAGAGAAAACTGATGATGTAGATGAATATTGTCATGATAAAGAAGAGAAAACTGAAGATATTAAAACAGGAGAAAAACCTTTTAAATGTGATGTTTGTAGTAAATCATTCAGTACAAACTTTATTCTACGTTCCCACATAAGAATTCATACAGGTGAAAAACCGTATAAATGTGATTTTTGTAGTGAATCATTTAGCCAGAGAAGATATCTGCTGGGACATGTGAGAATTCATACCGGAGAAACACCTTTTAAATGTGATGTTTGTAGTAAATCATTCAGTCAGAATAGTCATCTACAGAAACACATGAGAATTCATACTGGAGAGAAACCTTATAAATGTGATGTTTGTAGTAAATCATTTAATGGTGATCTGCAGGCCCATATGAGAACTCATACTGGAGAAAAACCTTATAAATGTGATGTTTGTAGTAAATCATTTAACCAGAATAGTAATCTGCAGACCCATATGAGAATTCATCATGGAGATAAACCATATAAATGTGATGTTTGTAGTAAAGCATTTTCTAGAGTTCAAGACTTACAAAGCCACATGAGAATTCATACTGGAGAAAACCTGTACAAATGTGATTTTTGTAGTAAATCTTTTACTTCTAGTAGTAATCAAAAGATGCACATGAGAATTCATACGGGTGAAAAGCCTTATAAATGTGATGTTTGTAGTAAATCATTCACACAGGCTGGAACCCTACAGGGCCACATCAGAAGCCATACAGGAGAAAAACCTTATAAATGTGATGATTGCAGTATATCATTTTCTAGAGTTCAGGATTTACAAAGACACATGAGAACTCATACGGGAGAAAAACCTTATAAATGTGATGTTTGTAGCAAATCATTTACCAATAGTGTTAATCAACAGAAACACATAAAAACTCATACTGGTTAAAAATAGTGATGTTTGTGATAACCAGCAATGGCAATTTGGTAGTCACTGGATAATGGCGACATAACGAAAACGTATAGCGTAAAAACATACAGGATTCATTGATTTGTTCCATTACATGTCTATTGTTTTATTTGAATTATAAAAAAAAACCACAGCAAAACGTTCTGTTGTTTTCTTGTGGACGAACTTGTGAACTCCCTCAGAATCCTCGGACACTAAAAGGTACTTAGAATTTTTTGCCGATGGATCGATAATACAAAAAAGGGCTGAGAATCGCATCGGTGTCAGTCGAATCGATGCATTGGCGATGCATCAATACTTGATATCAGCACTAGTGATTACTTGTACCAGAAAAATCTAATAAATGTGATGTTTAGCCACTGTCGCTCCCAAATCATTTACTACCAGTAGTATGGGGCTCCATATTGCAGTTTTGGGGCCATCCATAAAGTATGTACGCTTGAAGGGGGGGAGGGGGATGCACGCCAAAAACGTACAGGTGCGTAAATTCATTGGCAAAACGTACGTACAGGGGGGTTCTGAATTTTACCCATTTTGAGCGTACATACTATATGGATGGCCCCTTTGGTAATTTGAGATATTCTGTTTCATTGATAATATATTCTTCTCTATGTTTGATATATGATCTTTAAAATTAAACCATATGTTAGTCCCTTCAGCAATACAGAGCTATGTTATATATTTGATCTAATCAGTTCGAGGCCTGAGTCAACAACACAGAGCTACATGATTAAAAAGGTTTGAACCATGGTAAAGTCCTTCTCTCAATCCCCTAACTGGTTATACAAGTTTACTGACAGGATGGCTCTCCTACAAATCAATAGGTCTACTGAATCCAGATGGTGTCTCCTCAAGAAGGTTTAGGGCACATGATTATTGGTGAGATTGTAGGTCAGGGTTAGGGTAAGCATTGGGGCTAGGTCGAGGGTTAATGACGAGTTGCTATTATAGCTGACAGAATATGAACAAATGAAATGAAATGGAGTTTAACATTCTTCTGTTCTGCTCAGAACTTGACTAATGAAAGATGGGCATACGCTAGGGCTGCAACGATACACCAGGTCACGATACGATGCGCATCATGATTCATTGCCTACGATACGATTAGTATCTCGATATAGAAAATAAATATAAAAAATGCTGTTAAATTTTGACAGTCTTTCTCTGTGAAAATTCAAAGGTCTGCTTGTATGATATACTTTAAAAAATGTGGTGTTTTCTAGCTAGGTCAACTGACCGGATTTATTTGCTGTCACTCTTAACAGAAAATCCTAAAAATTCCATACTTTTTATGTGACTTATGTTAAGGGGGATTTCGATCTCATTCATCTCAATATTGCTTTTGTCGATCGTGCGACTTCAATTTGGTGTATTCGTTACAAGTCTAGAAACAATAATAATGCAGCCATTTTTGCTGCGACGAAAGAGATCTCTGTAGGCGAGTTTAGATGAGATATGAAGTTGTCAAGGTATTTTCACCAAGAAGATGACACAATTATCATTCATGGAAACAAGATTTATTCTTTATAAGGTCCGTGATTTACCGAATAAACATAATAATTCATCTGTGCAGCCATGTTGCTGCAGCGAGAGGCGATCGGTCATATTACTTGATATTGATATAAGAGGCCCAGTTATTCAGCCAGTGGTAACCGAAGAATTCCGAATGTATGGGCTGCTTATATCAACAAGTCATGACGACACATGATCGAGATTCAATTCAATCATAGAAATATATATATTTCTATGATTCAATGAATACGAACACGTGAATATGAACACGCCTGACATGACATTTAGATGCGCGAGCGCGCACCTACAAAAGCAAGGCCTGTCAGAATATCAGTCTATTTTTGTAAAATTATTATTTGGATAACGAATCGCGATGCGACCATTGTTTATATCGTGCATCGTGGATTTTTTAAACATCGCGGTTCATCGATTCATCGATGAATCGTTGCAGCCCTAGCATACGCCAAACAGTGTGATATGAGGGAAATTTTGCCCTGACATCTGCGGCCTACTCTTACAACTGATTCCTTATAGCGGTTACCAACTGCCAAGCATTGGGGCTAGGTCCAGGGTTAGGGTTGGGAATTAGCATTAGCCCTGTTTACATCTCGTGACCTTTTAACAAACCTGAAGTTAGCCTTAGCAAATAGACCTAACCCTCGCCATCATGAATTTCTATAATCCTATTAATGGCAAGTTGCTATTATAGCTGACAGAATATGAACAAATGAAATGAAATGGAATTTAACGCCCTTCTGTTCTGCTCTGACTGGGCTAATGAAGCGAGCATATGCTACATGTATACAGTGTGCTACGAGGGAAATTTTGCCCTGACGGCGGCGCTATGGCCTACTTTTATATCGGATTCCAGCTGCCAAGCGATATTGAACATTGACTTTTCATAAGATCCGAATTACTATCCTGCACAACTGACACGGGGGAAACAAACTGGAAAATCCTGATGAACTCTTTCGACCAACAATAGAATCAAACCTTTGTTTTTGTAACAGATTATAATTTGACTGCCCTCGTTCTTATTCTGAGACTGAAGCAAATGATCTAGATTGCAAACCATCAAGTTTTGAAAGTGGTTTTGTGGAACAAAGGGATGAACCTGCTATAAAACGTTGCTTGTAGGTTTTTTTATGTAGTTTAGGTATCCAATATAGCAGCGGCAGATCTGTAAAGGTATCACCATATGACATACATGTACCAAATGAAATGAGTACAGATCAGTGATTGGATATAATTTCATCCTTACTTAGAGTAGGGGCCATCCATAAAGTACGTACGCTTGAAGGGGAGAGGGGGGTCACGCCAAAAACGTACAGGTGCATAAATTCATAGAGTGTTTATACGTATTATGTCTGATCAGGTACATACTGTTTTACCAATTAGAAGAAATAAGTAAACCACGGTGTACGTTTGCTCTAAAAATGAAAGAAAAATGCTTTACCCCAAACAATAACATATCTACGAACAACAAGCAATTATCAATATGTTGTTGACACAACATAAGGGACATAACTACTTATATCCCTCGATACTCATAAACAACAAGATGAAAACATACTTCTTTGAAAGTGTAATTATAATGATTGATATAATGACCTATTACAGTTTGTATATGTTGATGGGGGGGGACTACAATCTTAATACATAATGACCTATTACAGTTTGCCCCCCCACCCCCCCCCCCCGCCTTTTCGAAATTGCTAGATCCGCCCCTGCAGTTAGGCACTAAATGTTCAACAACTCTTCGGTATACAAGCTGTCGTCCATCGTTTCGGAACATGAGGAACATGAGGAATCTGCTCTCGTCAGAGAACATAACACGTGCCCAGTCCCGCCCTTGCCAACATCGAACTCACCTGCATTATTATATGCGTTGTGACCCATTTGTGTCAATTTGTAGACTGAAATATCAGCGATGTAGATCCTTCAAATATATATATTAGCAAAGATTCTTTAAAGCTACATAATGTATTCCCATTAAAGCTATATTATCATAGATCCTTTAAAGCTACATTACCCTACTAGTTCTGAATCAAGTGAAAATAGTTCTGCACTGAGACTGAGCTCAGACGAAATATCGTCAAATATTTAAACATATCAACACATCTGCAGGAACCAAGTGTTAGACTAAACCAGCAACTGTTTAGCTGTGAGAAGAAACTTGAGGACATAGAGAAAACCCACGAAATTGAACAGACGACCATACACCTTGCCACGTTCAAGTGGGGATTCAAAATCACATCACTTGACTCAATGACAGACCTTGTGATCAAGCGCGCACTTGTTAAACATTCGCCCCGCCTCAACATATTCCATGGGAGGAGTAAGTTCAACATAGCATGATTCTATATCGGTCGTATTGCGAAAAAGATTCTACAGACACTGTACCGTTGACTAAGGAACAAATAACTTATACATGAAAATATACGACACTAAGAGATCAAAGTCATCAGTTTATTTAAAGTTAAAATCGTGACTATTGTCGTGGGTCCGGTTGCTCAAAGCTCTGTTATCTTTCAACGATCCGGAGAGAAAGAATGTTGCTGGAAATAAAGGCCCCGAACATTCTGTGGTGCAAATTTTTACTACAGATTTATGCTAATATAAAAAATAAAGTATTCTATAGTGTTTTCTGTAGTAAATTTAATGGAAATTTAACAAACAACACGTTACCAAGATATGTCCGTTAAAGTTAACGCCTAACGGATCGTTAAAAGATACCAGAGCTTTGAGCAACCGGCCCCAGGCTTGTATATATTTAATAGTGATAGGTGTTAAATATTGTCACGCTTCTACACTATAGTTCACGTAGGGACATTTTTTTACAGCTAATTAATGACAACTGTATAATTTCGAACCACTTTCTATACATATTAAACATTAATTTAGAATATGGACCACTTAAAATGTTACAGCTTTGTCATTACATAACCTGCATCAACCAGTTGTATGTAAGAGTCCACCTTTACAACTCTGTCGAAAAGGCAATTTTCCTCAGCTCACTGAATGTCCTTTCCGAATTTACCATTATTAAGCCAAAATATCTTGGAACTGAAGCCGGAATTGTCAATCTTATGATATGGAATTGTCATGGTCTTTTTTTAAACATTCCATACCTTGTGGGATGTCCTGATGTCTCAGTGTGGTTTTTGAATGAACATTGGTTAACACAGGTTGTAGCATAATACATAACATAATTCTTGTAGTTGATAATAGGCAAAGATTTAATACTGAAACATATATACAGGATAACATATTTACAGGTGCATTTACAAAGACTGGATAACATATTTACAAATCTATCTGGCTCTCGTCTCTAGGTCTGCAAAGAACTTTTCCCTAGGTCACCAAAAACCAAACTCCCATCTCATTCGTTTTTCGCTTCTAAACTAGGCTTATTTATATCGGCTAGGCTACGCCATATTTAATAGCATTATAAATCAAACAATGAAAACTAACTAAACGGATTCACACATCTTAATCTCTAGTCAATATGCGTTAATGATTGTTACCTAATCCTATATCATAACAACTCATTATATCCTATAGACACTTCGATGATACAAGTTTGTACCACACATACATCTTACATAATACTATATCAGATAAACTAACACCTGCAACAGATTAAACCAATCTGTCGCTTAATATGTCCCAAAATGAGTTCCAATTGAAATTACTATATAAAAAATGAACTGACAATAATTATTAGGTTATATAAACAAATGTGTAATCTGACCAGGGATTTTATGAATATTTTAGTTTTTGTGCCTCTTTTATATATCTTTTAATGCTTCAATTATTGTATTATGCTTTAATCATTTTATTGTTTTAAAATCGTTTCATATATAATTTTATATATTCCACTATTTTAAACTTGTGGCAATGAAGGAATTGAAACACATTATCATTTGGTATCTAAAATGTAATATTATATTTTAATTCATATTTTATATAGTAATTTCATTTGTAACTCATTTTGGAACGATCATTCTACATTTGATAGACAGGTTGGGATAATCAAGACTACATCTTTACGAAACATTACAGAGAGCTGGAACAAGAAATTGAATTAAGGAATTAGCACGTTTGTCAACTCAACACCCGTTTTAAGAAACTTGTAAAAGTAAAATGAAACTGCTGCTAGTATCATGTTCCGGCCTAACCCAACTGTTACAGGGATATTATTTCTACTAAACCAAACGATAGCACTCCTAACGGTACAGTTAATAATAAAGCAATTTAAAAAATAAAACGAACGAAATTACTAAAGCTGCTGTAATAACAAAGAAGCTAAATTTTACTGCTATTCCAAATTGTCAACAATAGATTTTTTAAGGCTCTTATAGCTGAAAGTTTTGTAGATAATTGCACGTGCCATGGCTATTTATAGTCTCATACACTCCACCGCTGACCTATTATCATAGTTCGAGACACAACCACTAAATCGTGCACGTGTCGAGACCAACTTTCTGTAAGGCATGGGGCACCCTACAGTTAGGGGGTTAAGAGAAGGACTTTACCATGGGACAAACCTTTTTAATCATATGGCTCTGTATTGCGGACCCAGACCTCAAACTGATAAGATGTTATATAAAACATAGCTCGATATTGCTGAATGGACTAACATATGGTTTAATTAAAAAAAATAATATAACAAACAAAGAGAAGATTATATTATCAATGGAACAAAATATCTCAAATTAACAAAATTGCAAAACAGAGCCCCATACTGCTGGTTGTAAATGATTTGGAAGGCACAGCAGTACCTAAACATCATATTCATTAGGTTTTTCTAGTACAAGTTATTTTTATCCAGTATGAGTTCTCATGTGTTGCTGTTGATAGCTTCTGGTGGTGAATGATTTACCACAAACATTACATTTATAAGGTTTTTCTCCTGTATGAATTCTTATGTGTTTCTGTAGATTACCATTAAAAATAAATGATTTACTACAAACATCACATTTATAAGGTCTTTCTACAGTATGAGTTCTGACATGTTTCCGGAGATTCCCTTTCTGAAAAAATGATTTACCACAAACATCACACTTATAAGGTTTTTCTCCTGTATGAATTTGCATGTGTCCCTGTAAGTCATGAACTCTAGAAAATGATTTAGTACAAACATCACATTTATATTCTTTTTCTCCAGTATGTGTTCTCCTGTGGTTCTGTAGAGTACTGCTTTTAGTAAATGATTTACTACAAATATCACATTTATAAGGTTTTTCTCCTGTATGTGTTCTGATGTGGTCCTGGAGATGACCAGCCTGTGTGAATGATCTACTACAAACATTACATTTATAAGGTTTCTCACCAGTATGAATTCTCATGTGTGTCTTTTGATTACAACTAGAAGTAAATGATTTACCACAAACATCACATTTATGTTGGTTTTCTCTTGTATGAGTTTGCATGTGCTTAGGTAGGTCCCCACTCCGTGTAAATGATTTATTACAAACATCACATTTATATGGTTTCTCTCGAGTATGTTTTCTCATATGTGCCTTTAGACCACCTTCCTGTGTAAATGATTTACTACAAACATCACATTTATATGGTTTCTCTCCAATATGAATTATAATGTGTCTCTGTAGACTACCATTGGAAGTGAATGATTTACTACAAACATCACATTTATAAGGTTTTTCTTCTGTTTGCCCTTGCTGACTAACATGTACTTCACAGTGTTTTTCTAAATCAGTGTAAGATTTAAATTCTTCTTCACACAAATTACACTGATAAACAGTTTCAATATCATCTCCAGTTTGACATTGGACAGCCAAAATATCAGGTTTCTCTTCTTTAACATGGCAATATTCATCTTCATCATCAGTTTTCTCTTCTCTAACATGAAAACATTCATCTACATCATCAGTTTTCTCTTCTTTATCATGACAATATTCATCTTTATCATCAGTTTTCTCTTTTTTAACACGACAATATTCATCAGTTTTCTCTTCTTTAACATGTATTTTAATGTGTTTTTCTAAATCATCATATTGTTGAAAAATCTCATCACACACAACACACTGATGTAATGTTATAACATTATTAGTCTCCTGTAATATATAAAAGATATAACATCATAAGTTTCCTGTAATATATAAAAGTTATAACATCATTAGTTTCCTGTAATATATGAAAGTTATAATATCATTAGTTTCCTGTAATATATAAAAGTTATAACATCATTAGTTTCCTGTAATATATAAAAGATATAACATCATTAGTATCCTGTAATATAAAAGCTGGAATGAGTTATAATCTCCACAAACGTTCGAGATCTATGGTAACCGATTGAGTCTGCTTACAATGGGTTAAATCACATTTTGCAAGAGATGGATAACGAACAAGCTAAAAACAAAAATGATTTTTTTTTAACAATCAGGGGCCATAATCCAGAAAGCTATGGTCTGAAATGCACAAATATCAAAAAGGACCAAGGTTTTTGGAATATAAATATATGTTTTAAGTTTCATCAAAACTGTATAGAGGGGCCATAACATTTGAATTACATACTTATATCATCAAACGTAGTCACGGTAATGATATGATGAATCTAAACCCAGAGTTTTATCACTCCCGTTTAATTTTAACCAACGCTATCATGCCCCAAATCATCAACCAATCAGATTGAATATTTATCTCTGCACTCCATCAAGGCAAGCTCAATTAAAAGGAGAGTTCCTGTGTTCCAAATTCTTGACCATTAAAAATACTTATTGCTCTGCTTACCCTGAGCAGAAAATGCTCATTATCGAACTTAGTCAAGGTATTGATGTAATGAAACTATATACCAAGTTTCATCACTCTCGCTTAATTAAAACTAAAGTTAGCGTGTCCTAAAGCATCAACCAATCAAATTGCTTATCTCTGCTCACCCTAAGCAGAATACACTCCAACACCAAGTTTGAACATTCAAGCTCTATTAGAAGGAGAGTAAATGTGTCCCAAAAAGTGTGACGGACAGACAGACGAACCCATCAGGGACCATAATCAAGGAAGTTACATTCAGATATGCATGATTATCAAAAGGGAAAAGTGTGTAACGGTGATATATTCGCAAGTCTTTTTTAAATCGGATAAACATTGTGACATCTAGAGTGTCCACAAGCTAAAAACATGTTTTTTCATACAATCAGGGGTCCTAATCCATGAAGTAATGGTATGATACATTCCAATATCTATAGGAACCGAGATCTTTGGGAGATGGCCCTTTATTTTAAGTTTAGTCAAAATCGGTTAAAAATTGTGACTTGTAAAGTGTCCACAAACAAATTGTGGACATAAAAAAATATCCTTTAGCATTCCTAAATTTCATCATACAAAAAAATAATAAGACATATTTATTTTTTTAATTAAACAAAAATCACTCAAAGAAGTTTATCGTCTTTATAAAAATGTATTTAAAACAAAAAATTAACTGTCAAAAGAGGCATCACAGACCGTGTGAAAAACTTGTGCAAGTTTTGCGCTTAATTTAACCATTTTCACTGCATCTGTGTTGCATATTTTATTTTGATTTTTTAAGTAGATCGAGGCATTTGTCACCAAAGCTTCAATTACAGGGATACTTGCGAACTAAACTTATTAAAACCTTTAAAAGGTTTTATGGCCGTCATATTGACTTGATTGGTAAATATAACATGTCTCTCTAAACTATTATTCTAAAAAAAAACGTCTTTAAAAAAATATCGAAAAACTGAACATACCGCGATATATCACGGTTTCGATTTTTCTGGATGATATTTAACATAAATATTGAACAAAATGTTTTCCTTTTTATGTTATTTACAATATTTTATTGCTTAATGATGAATAAATACTATTATAAACTCCTGAGTATTCATTCCCCGAAGTTTGCAAATGCCGATAACTTGGACTTTGTTTACATGTATGTCATGTGACTTCTCACTCACCTTTCCACCGGCCGTGGCATTAGAATTATCCCAGTTTCTGTACAATTTCTAAACATCTTGCCGAATTGTTTATACCGATCCTTTGATTTTCCAAAGGAATCATTGATTTTCACATTGAAATGAATTTTAATAAAGCAGAAATCTAAATAATGCCAACTATATCGAGAGTTTCGCTAGACCATTATCTAGGGCTGGACTGATTATCATTTAGCGTCTTAAGTGTCATATGTCATGGCGGTCCATACATGATTCGGATAAAAATATTTGACTAAATCAATGGACACCCTTTGACATAGTACTTATATTTTATAGTTTAATTTAGTATCCATGTATTGTATAATGCTTGTATTCAAAAAGTGATAAACTGAAAGTATTGACATTTTATAAAATATTGTGATATAGTGATAATATCGCGATGTTTTTTAAAAAAATATCGCGATATCTGTTTCCAGGGATATCGCCCAGCGCTACCGGTAGCACGATTTACCCAAACAACCCAAATCCACCATTATTTCAACTCATATAATAATAATTTATATCTATATTTGATAATATACTGTTCTTTATGCCAAATTCGCATTTTTGATTTAAAATCGTAACGTTTTTGTTTAAAAAATATCCCTCAAAACGCAATTTCCAAACAAGCAATTTCGTGCAATACACAAGTTATGTCCCTTGGTTACTACTTCCAAACTTGCTTGGAAATCTCATTTTGAGGGGCATTTTGACACCAAAACATTACGACTGTAAATTAAATATGAAAATTTGGCAAATATCTTTACAAATTATTGTCTTATAAAGTTTAAATAATTGTGGATTTGGATAGATTTGGATGGATGTGTGTAAAATCGTGCTACCCGACATAGCCCTGGGAATTTCCAAACGAAGCCGTGTGAATTTCGGAAATTAAAATAAGACCGGGCGTATTCACACACAAAATTTGAATTGTCGTAAAAGAGCCAAACACCGTTATGATAGACAAGCCTCGGTTTGACCCCCTTATACTAAATGATCTATCCCGATAAGAGACATAATAAGCTTTCATTTTTGTCTTTCTCAATGTCCAAGTTCATTTTTACAAGAGATAACTGTTTTTTGTTCTCCAGGATATTTAGTTGTAGAATGGATTTTATTTAACACACAGGTACATGTAAGTTTATAATAACCAATGTTGAATTTGTTCATAATCGAAGAAATCCGTTTAAAATTAACCAATGTGAATGTTCAGACAGTAAATTGGGTCATACGGTTCGTTTACAGTCATGTTGCTTGACTAGTTACAGTAATACTTACCATTATGTCATATGTAAAGTTCTGCAACATTAAATGATCGGTTGTCGCGTAAGCTGTCTTTGGTGAGATTCAAAACCTACATCAACAACTAACGGAATGTAACAAAGAGAAAAACTTGTTCTTCTTCCTTCTCAAGTTCATTTCCGGTAGAATGGGTTGTATAATGAATATAGTCATGGATCTATACAACGTGAACAATTCACAAACGACCAATGCAACGCGTAATTTAAACATGCATTATTCAAGAGCTAAATCTGTCTAGTGCAGGTCATTATTTGGGCATGAAATGTTTTCTAAAATATTAATTAGACATTAATTAACTGATCCAGGCCTTAATCAACTTTGGATCGCATCAGATTGCTCCGATATTAAACAGATTAAAACGTTTCAGTGATAAATCAAATATGGCGCCCTAAGACGCTTCGAGTCTTAGCTTCGATCAACCAGGTCCGTGGTTGAAATTATTGCACAGGTCGGCCAAATCTTAAAATGTCAATATCTTTGCTTGCAATAGAGTAATTTGAATGAAATTTTCAAATTATTCATTTTACACCATCTACTTTCGAACTAGTATAGCAAGAATGGCTAGTTCTTATCTATATCTTGAATAATGTAACTTTAATCATAATTCTATATTACCATTACTACTTTAAAGTTGCATTCCCGGGTACAAACTTTGAGATTTGACGATATATTATTTGGACTAAACACATATTTAAAGTAACCAATCTATCAAAAATTGGTTCAATTCCCTTTCAAAACTCTGTTTTCGCCGGGGATACCTATAGCTGTAAATAAGCTGTTGTTAAACTCAATGTCTACCAACTTAACTTCATTGTGGGAGGGTCCATATTTCAAAATGTATCTATCATTACTTACTTTACAGTTACCATATTATTGAGACCTAAATAACTTCATAATTATTTCTGTCAACTTCTTTTTACACCTTTTAATTGCAAAGTATTTTGTACATCGACAACCCGCAATATTCCCAAAACTGCCTAACCATTTGAACAAGAAATAACAACTGCTCCCAGACCTAAGCTAGCAGACAATAAGCCAGCAAATCCTGACAGTTAGTGATTCCCTGACAATATTGCCCAGTCCTTGCCCCATGGGCGATTTTTGCGTAATCTAGTATTTTTCTAGTAAGATTGGGTGTCTATACTTTTCATAAATACCAAATTTGCCATACTTTTATTGGAAATAACCAGCCGGTAAATACTTTGTTGGGAACCCATCTTTAAAGCTATATTACCTTAGATATGTTAACGCTATATATTACCAGGGGGTTGGGATGGCCTAGAGTGCCGCCCTTCGATCTCTAGCTGCCTCTGGCTTGCAGCTGTGGTTTCGACCCCTGGTGCGAGCATATGTGGCATGGAGATAGGGGCGCCTTCTCAACCTTGTGGGTTTCCTCCTGGCACTCCGGTTTCATCCCACTGCTAAAGACCTCTACGCGCAAGCGAATTATTGAAATAAAATTAAAACGATATGTTAGTCCCAAAATGACCTAGTTGTGTTGAGTAGACATGTTAAGCCCCATTTCTCTCTCTCTCTCTCTCACTATATTACCTTCATCCTATAAAGCTATATTACCTTAGATATGTTAATGTTATATTACCCTCATCCTATAAAGCTATATTACTCTAGATCCTTTAACCCTTTGAACCCTTACTATACATGAGGTGTTGCACGTCCCTCCCTGGATTTATATGATGTCATATTAATTATGGCGTCCGCGTAATTGGAAGTAGACACAAGCCGTTTTTCCGTGATTTCGGGTTCATTGGGTTAAAGCTATATTACCCTAGATGCTTTAAAGCTATATTACCCTAGATCCCTTAAAGCTATATTACCATAGAATCTATTGCATAGATCCTTTAAAGTTATATTACTATAGATTTTTTTAAACTCTACAGTAAGGTGTCACTAGTTCTGAATCAAGTGAAAATAGTTATGCACTGAGCTTAGACGACAAATCGTCAAACATTTAAACATATCAACACATCTGCAGGGAACCAGGTTTTAGGCTGAAACACCTAGCTATGTTTAGCTGTGAGAAGAAACCGGAGAAAACCCACCAGGTTGGACAGACGACCATACTCCTTGCCACATACAAGCAGGGATTCGAAACCACACCGCTTGACTAAATAACAGACCTTGTGATCAAGCGCGCACTTTTTAAACATTCTTCCCCTCTCACCCCCACATTCGACGCGAGGAGTAAGTTCAACATAGCACGATTTTATGGTTAGCATAGGGTGCTGCATCATAGAGCCCGTCATTGAGTCAACTGATGTGATTTCAAATCCCCAGTTGTATGTGACAAGGAGTGAGGTCTCCTGTCCAACCTTGTGGGTTTTCTCCGGGTCCTCCGGTTTCCTCCCACTGCTAAAGAACCATACGTAAGTCCCGAAATGACCTAGTTTTGGCCAGTGGACTTTAAATTCTTTCTCTCTCATGGTCATTGTGGGCAAGACACTGGCTTACTAGCCTGAGGACGGATGATTTCAAATCCCCATCGCCTGTCCAATGTCGTGGGTTTTCTCCGGGTCCTCCTCTTTCCTCCCACTACTAAAGAACCATACGTAAGAACCCAAAATGACCTTGTTTGTGTCAAGTGGACTCTCTCTCTCTCATGGTCATGGTGGGTAAGATGCTGGCTTACTAGCCTGGAGGACGGGTGTTCAATCCATGCATTGGTTGAGAAAGTTCATCCAGATTCTTAGTGTGGTTTCCCCTTGTCAGTGATGCAGGACAAAGGGCCTGACAAACACATTTGTCGGATGGGACAGAAAACCAAGGTCCTGTGTACACGTTGTCGTTCAGGTAACAGATCCCTTAACAGAATTTGATATAAGAGTAGGGCATAGTACCACTGCTTGGGCAAAATTTTCTTCATAGCACACTGTATGCTTACAACTCTGAAATTTGACAATTAAGTAGCAGGCAGCTAAAGGTAATGGATTTGGTTTAGCAATATAGGTTTATATACCCAAGATTTAGGGGGGGTTGGGATGGCCTAGTGGTCTATAGTGCTGTGGTCGACCTCTAGCTGGCCGGCCACCTCTGGCTTGTGGCTGTGGTTTCAAGCCCTGGTGTGAGCGTATGTGGCATGGAGATAGGGGCGTCTTCTCAACCTTGTGGGTTTCCTCCGGGCACTCCGATTTCCTCCCAGTGCTAAAGACCCCTATGCGCAAGCGAATTATTGAAATAAAATTAAACCATATGTTAGTCCCGAAATGACCTAGTTGTGTTGAGTGGACGTTAAACCCCATTTCTCTCTCTCTCCCAAGATTCAGGTCGCATTGTCAACATGGAAATGTGGGCATATAAATTATTTTTTTTACAAATTTATATAGAGGACCCAGAGCTCTTTTAATTTCTAAATACAGTACATGTATTCTTATCTAAATCACAATTTTTATTTAATTATATATCTTATTTACATTTCCTATTAGATTTAATTTCTTTTTTCTACAATGAGTTCTCATGTGTTCTCTTCGACCACTACCGGTAGAAAATGATTTACTACAAACATCACAATTATAAGGTTTTTCTCCAGTATGAGTTCTGATATGTTCCTTAAGATTAAAATTGTGACTAAATGATTTACTACAAACATCACATTTAAATGGTTTTCTCCAGTATGAGTTCTCATGTGGCTTGTTAGACTAGTAAAAGATTTACCACAAACATCACATTTATATGGTTTTTCTCCTGTATGAATCTTTAAGTGTCTGTGTAAGTGAGGTCTTCTGGAAAATGATTTACCACAAACATCACATTTATAAGGTTTTTCTTCAGTATGAACGCTGAGTTCCGTAGTTTTAGAGAATGATTGAGTAGTAACATCATATCTCATGTGTTCTTCAGTATGCTTTCTTGTGTGTTTCTGTAGATTACTACTGGTAGAAAATGATTTACTACAAACATCACATTTATAAGTTTTTTCTCCAGTATGAGTTTTCATGTGTTCTCTTCGACCACTACCGGTAGAAAATGCTTTACCACAAACATCACATTTACAAGGTTGTTGTTCAGTATGAGTTGTCTTGTGTCTTTGTAGATTACTACTAGTGGCGAATGTTTTACAACAAACATTACATTTATAAGGCTTTTCTCCAGTGTGAGTTCTCATGTGAATCTGTAGAGAATAAATTTGTGTAAATGATTTACCACAAACATCACATTTACAAGGTTTGTCTCCAGAATGGATTTTCATATGGTTCTGTAGATTACATTTCAGGCTGAAAAATTTACTACAGACATCACATTTATAAGGTTTCTCTTCAGTATGAGTTGTCTTGTGTCTATGTAGTTGACTACTATTAGTAAATGATTTACCACAAACATCACATTTATAAGGTTTTTCTCCGGTTTGTCCTAGCTGACTAACATGTACTTCACAGTGTTTTTCTAAATCAGTGTAAGATTTAAATTCTTCATCACATAAATTACACTGATAAACAGTTTTAATATCATCAGTTTTCTCTTTTTTAACATGACAATATTCATCTACATCATCTGTTTTCTCTTCTTTAACATGACAATATTCATCTACATCGTCAGGTTTCTCTTCTTTAACGTGACAATAATCATCTTCATCATCAGTTTTCTCTTCTTTAACATGACAATATTCATCTACATCATCAGTTTTCTCTTCTTTAAATTGAACGTGACGATAGTCATCTACATCATCAGTTTTCTCTCCTTTAACATGTATCTTATTGTGTTTTTCTAAATCATCATATTGGTTAGAAATCTCATCACATACAACACACTGATGGAAAGTTGTAACATCATTAGTTTCCTAAAATATATAACAGTTATAACATCATTAGTTTCCTGCATTATAAAAGTTAGGTTGCCAGGCATAGAAACATATGCCCACAGAAGCGAAGTCGCGTGAGCAGTCAACGTTGACGCATATTTTTTCTATTGACAGTAATGAAACATTTATAATTCACTAAAATCTGATTATAAGAGTAACAACTAATTAAGTAATTATCAGAAAATCATTAAAATTTGTTCAGCTTTTAGTTTTGCCCCCATGTCAACAAATCAATTTACTTGTTTGTCTCAAGACCTTAAACTCTGTGTATCAATCTAAGGTCAATTTAATATTAACTTTAGATTCTAGAGCAGCGTTTTTCAACCTTTTCTCACCGTTCACCCCTAAATTAATTCCCAACCGACCCATTCGAAGTTACACTGGGAATGTGGTCATTCACCCCCTGGACGCGAGCCATTCCCCCCTTGGGGGTGAATTCACCCCAGGTTGAGAAACGCTGTTCTAGAGCGTCTACAAGATTTTTTAATGTGATCAAGGGCCATAACTCTTGACAGTAATTATCAGATATCACTGGAAATCAATAGGATTTGTTGTTTCAATCCAGGGGTATTTCCTACTCCTTGTCACATAAAACCAGGGAATCAAACTTAAAGATATTAACTAGAAAGTATCAAGGGAATACTCCGAGGGTATTTCCATTTCTTCACCTTGGTATTTTGTTTATATTTTAAAGGATATTAACTGAAACAATTGACGTTTTATAAATTATCGCGATCCGAGGGCGGGGTCGCAGTGAATCAATTTTGAGTTGCGTAAAAATACGCAGATTTTCCCAAATTTTGCGTTTTTGACCTCTGTCTACGTGACTTAGACCCTCTTAAAAAGTGAACTGCCCTATTTCAAGTGTCTTTATTTCATTGATAGGCCTACTGAATTTAGTCTAATGATGACTGGGTTTTAACGGCATGTCTATGGTGGACGGCACAGTTATTTCTATCTTTCACTTCGACAGGAAGTAAAGGACAAACTATTGCTATGAAAGCCAACATTTGATTGGCTGAATGTAAACAGTATATCGTGTTCTAGCCAATCCACAGTCTTGTATGAAACACGCTTTATTGCTTCCAGTAGGAAATCATACTCCTTGCAGTGTCCCGTTTGTTTAGAGCTAATCCCACTACACACTGAGGGAACATTCTTGTCCTAAATTATGATTGATCAGTAGTCCCATTTACAACCAATCGCTGACTGCGTTACAAATGCATTACCTTTAAAACAGAGCGTCAAATTAAGCCAACTGTGATTACATAATGTTACGTCATGGCTGCACATTGTTTTATGCTCAATTAACTTGCTAATTGTGTGACAAACGAGGCTATCGGCTTCGACATAAAGTAAACACTACGGTATGGAAACCAACAGACTTGGGAAGACCCAAGATTAAATGAAGGACTGTCATGTTACTGTACTTAAGTGATAGATTTGATTGAATGAGAAGAATCGACACACTTCCTCAAAAGTTCAAGTACCGTATCTGAAGCCAATCCAGCAATGGCCGGAGAGGGATTTCTCGGGCCATTGCTTCAGGAATATGGTAGGAAATTGTATAGAAGGCTTACTTCCATGAGCTTATGAATGAAACAACCTACTCAGAGACTACGTGCAGTAGAGGTGTGTTGCAGATTTGCCCATTCCCCCTTATTAATATGTAACCTTTCTCTCTCACTCTCAACTCTGATCTCTGAATGGTGTAACTCAGCTGTGTTGGACAAGAATTGCTGATGTGATTTGGAAGACATACAACATAACTTAGAAGTTTACTTAGCCTGATCAGGCGATCAGAGCAGTGCCAGTGGTTGATAAGTACCCTTATATATAGTTGACCAGCCTTAACCTGGGCTGTACATAAAGTCACCCCTCAACCCATTTGCCTTCCCTGGCCATCGCAGGCTGATGGTGGGTGCATACCAGTTATAGGTAAAGCCTATTTCTGCAACAGGTGTGTGAATATTACCTGAAGCACCAATATTGTACAAACTAAAACATAGAATAATCTAATTATTCTCATGTCGGGGGAATTTTCAGTGTGTAAATTACGCAGCTTCCGACAATATCCAGAGGGGGGCGGAAGGGACGTACGCCCCCCCTTTTTTTGCTGACCACGCCCCCTATTTTCGGCCGAACAACCTGCATGTTTAAAAAGTTTAACAATCCAATATAGGATTTAGTTTCAATTTGGTAATTATTTTAAAAGTCCACTAAAAGTTAACTGTAAAAACAGATGTACGTACACCATTTTTGACAGCCACACAACATATTTATGAGTTTATTGGGGTAATTCCAGCTTATTAGTAAAATGAAACAGTTTCTGTGGGGTACAACAGATGATGTCACTTGGCCAATTTTCTCACACATTGTCTAACAGTTCAAGATGTTTTATCAATTAACTTGTATTATCTAGTACCAACCAAATAATTTAAATGTTCCTCCTGCCATATACTTGTAACTATATTGTATCTGAACACAATTCTATTAAACATTGTACAATCAACATCAACTTTTCACAGATGGCATCTAAACGCAAAGGCCACATAGTTCAGGAAGTTGTTTGCCAAGTCTACAGCAATGGCAAACAAGGCTGGCCTTGAGGAGACCGAACTTTCTAGACCCCGGGCCGTAGGACGCCAAACATTGAGGTCTAATATAGAAGCATCCACACCTGAGGAGTATTGGCGCCGAACCATCTTCTTGCCATTTATTGATTGTCTCACGAATCAACTAAATGAGAGATTTAAGGGAAGGACATACTCTGCTGTCCAGGCACTCTACCTTTTGCCCGACAATTTAGAAAAGTACTCCTCAGACCATGAAGATACCATTAAAACAAACTATGAAGATGACATGCCTAGTCCAGGATCATTTAGTCAGGAAGTGAGGCTGTGGAAGCGTTTTTGGTCTACAGAAAAGCAGAAACCTAACACCATTTCAGGGACTCTTGAAAAGGTGTCACTGGACGAACTCGATAAGTCTTTCCCAAATATCATGGTAATCCTAAATATTCTGCTAACTGTGCCCTCTACAAGTGCCAGTGTCGAGAGAGCCAATTCATCCTTAAAGTATGTAAAAAACGTGTACCGTAATCGGATGAGTGAACCACGCCTGAATGCTCTGATTCTTATGTATGTACACAAAAACATTCCCCTAGACTACGACAAAAAAATAGACATGTATGCAGGCGACACCCAAGAAGAATGATGTTTATTAATCCATGTGGAGACAGCTAAGTGATCAAAGAGACAATTCCACTCTCGCTGACAACAACAATATTGCCTTATGTTAAGTTTTAAATGTGTTAGTTGACTACCTTTAGCTGACATTATCTCATTAAGTTATAATGTGCTAGGCCCAAAAAATCGAAAACATTTTAAATTAAAAATTTTATTTCTATTAGGTACGTGCCGAATACAAAAATTTAAATAGTAAAACAACTGAACAAGTTTTTTTTTTAAATTGTAAACCTTACCAAGTGCCTGTCCATTCCCGGTCTCTAAAATAGCTTTTGTTGGTGTAAATACACACGATATAAACAAATCGAATACTCTTTTACTTTTGCTTTTGGTAGAATTAGCCAGTTGGTTAAACTAGCTTTAAGTTTTATTTTTAGATAAAATTAAGTTAGCCTTAATTTTTCACATCTTTTTTCAATTTTTAAAAAAAGGTTGATTCAGATGACATTACAGCACCAATAAATTAAAATATAATTTAAAACTACACTTTAATATTCAAAGTAGAGATTGGGGCATGTTTATATGTTACAATAGGCCTACAACTAAAGTGGGATTGTCTCTTTACTTTAGGCTGAACTTTATTATTAATTAAAATAACAAAGATTAAAAATTAAAACTCTTCTTATGTTCTTCTTTGTCGTTTTATCTTGTCGCGATTGTATCTTTATTATGAGCGGATTTATAAAACTACTATACTAGTGATTGGGTGAATGCAAGTCTTAGTCTTACGATTTTATTAATTAAGTCCACAGAATTGCTTCTTTGAAGTATGAATTCTGAAAAATTTTCTTGGAAAAGGGTAGGGGGAGACCCCCTTTCCCTCGTGCACCCTTACCCCCTTCAACTGGATACAGACCGGGATAATCCTCGGGCTTCGCCCTCGATCTCATCGGGCTACGCCCTCATCCCGCCCCCCCTATCTCCAAACCCTGGATCCGTGCCTGAAAGTCACCTAATGAAACTGACGAAGAAACAAATGACAAAATGAAATGAAGTTCACATTCATCGATTTATTCCAAATTATTGTTAGACTAAGTAAGGCACAGACTGACCATTATAAGGGTAAAATGATACCTGGGGTCAAACAGCAAAGTTACAACAGCATCACAACAAAGTCAGTAATGGGTACACCCTCCTTTTTTTGCCAAACAAGCATTGATCCGACGCAAAGGCGTAGGAGCTCGATAACAGTTAGGGGGGCAGAACCCGAAACGCCCGAAAAAAAAATTTGGGTTTACAGACAGCAGTGAACTTGTATCGCCCCCCCCCCCCCCCCAAATAAAATTTTGGAATATTTAACGGCTGCAAACACGTTTTTCTGCTATTGCAGACAGTGTACAAAGCAACTTCTATATGCTGTGTAGCGTACGCATGCGGTTGCTATGCTTGTTTGAAACCTGTCATTTCGACGGTGTGATTTTATTTCTTCGCAAAAAAAACCTGTGTATGAATCACTATGAAAATTAGTGTCTGTCCTATTCATATCAGTATCAGCCTGTCTTGTATTTTTTTTTTTAAATGTATCACCATCAGTTATTTACGGTCCATATAGAGTTCAATAAGTTGTTGTATTTTTATTCACTTGTTGAAAATCTTCGATTTTGACCAGTCTGATTATGACAGAATGACCATAGCAACCATTATTGTCAGACCATCCTTCAAATAAAATTTACTTATTATCGTTCAAATACACCACTAACTTTGTTTTTTTTGTGTGTTTCAGGTGTGTGTTTCAATAAACCAATGGTTGAATTTCATTGTTGATGACATACAAGAAAAAATCATGAAGATTTTCTAGAATAAAGTTTTGAGGTGTAGAATTGTTGGCCACTGCAAACAGAGTCCTAGTTCCAAGAAAATATTCATTCGCAGTGAGTCGCCCAAGAAATTTAGAGGACTGTTATACTCATTCGACACCACTTTTCGACCAATCAGAATCCACGAAATTGCCATTTTGGGCTACAATACAGCTTAATTAAGGTTTACAGTCCTCGAAGACGGGACCATTAGGGGAATTTTTTTTAAAATTTTACTGCCGCAAACGCGTTTTCCTGCTATTACAGCCGGTGAACAAAGCAACTTCAAAGTTGTCGAATATAGCTTATTATTAAGGTGGCTAACTCGAATTCCACTGAATCGTTTACAATCCACGAAGACGGGACCGTTAGGAGAAAATTTTGGAAATGTAAGTTCCCCAAACACGTTTTCCTGCTATTCCAGTCTGTGAACACAGCAACTTCAATTTGGTCCAATATAGCCTACCTGGCTGAACCGAATTTCAAACAACCAATCAATCGTCGCGTGGTATGGAGGCTTAACCCTCCCGGGAAAAAATTTGAATATTTAATCACGGCAAATGCTTTTGTGCTATTCTAGTGTAAGCAGCTCAAAAAGTATCAAATGGTTTTGTAACCGAAATCCCACTCTGAATTGCAACCATCCAATCAGACTGTTGCATCTGTATTCACAAATAATAATCGATGCCCGAAAAATGTTACACAAAGTAGAGTGGCTCCGTACAAAATGTTTTAGTCTATAGTCAACTTGGTAAAAAAATCGTGATATGCAATTACAAGAAAAGTAAAATTAGTGTTTTATTTGGGCTCGTTGACAGTAAGGGAAGCAAAACTAGAGATGACCGAAAAACTTCGGGTTTATAGACAGCAGCACTGGTTTTCTTTGCGAGGCGAATAAATTTTAGATTATTTGACGGTCGCAAACGCGTTTTACTAATGGTTTCCTCTGCCGTTTCCGACCCGATGCCCGTTTTTCGGGCAATACATGTATCTTTTTTCGGACAATACCATTTTTCGGGCATACCTTTCATAAGAGAGCTGCGGGCATATTTTCGGGCATGCAGTGGACAAGAAAAGGACGAGAAATAAGTTAGTTATATTTTTGTCTCTAAACGTTAATAGAAAAAAAAGGTCGTCGAATTTTTCATTGCCCGGAAATAAATTTTGTCCCCCCCTGCCCCCCGGCTCCTACGCCTATGATCCGACGTGGCATACTCTTAATGAGACCTCTAAGGTCATTTTGGTCCAGATTGTCCCATTTTGGACATTGGTAGCACGTTGTTGATGTTGACGTAACCTCTGTCAAAGCATGTCCCAACATGGACTGCCAAAATGTTGTCCCGGTAGTACTGGCCTGTAACACACCCTGTAACACGCCCTGCAACAACATGTTAAGCCATTGTTCAAGCAACAGTGATGCCTCCCCACACCATAACAGAACCACCCCCAAATTGATCATGTCTGATGACGTTAACGTCTTGAAACTGCTCGTTTCGACACGCCACACCCTCCTACGTCTGTCAAAAAAATCAACAGTGAACCTTGACTCATCTGAAAACATCACATTGCTCCAGCGTCGATTATCCCAGTGTTGACGATCCCTACACCAACGACGTCTTGCCTGAATGTGATGATCTCTCAAACAAGGGATCACGCGAGGACGTCGGGCGCGAAGGTGACCCCTGTGCAGTCGATTCCGAATCATCTGGCCACTCACTCTCACATCAGTGTCTGTTTGAAGACGAGTGCTGATCTGATTTGCTGTGATGACACGATTTCTCAAGGCCAAGGTACAGATAAATCGATCCTGGGCTTGAGTTGTCGCTTGTGGTCTGTCCTGTACAGATTGTGTATCACGGTATCTGGACCATAGCCTGCTTATGACAGACTGAGAAACATACATCGTCCGCGCCACAATTGCCTTAGTTCAGCTCTGAACGTCGGTCTCATTACACTCACCCTGAGCGTTCAGAGACCGTCCCTTTCAATCAATAGTTTAAACTTACAGGTATTTTATTGCATCAACATTTCTTTGTACAACAACTTATTAAAGTGTATCTGAAACTGTACCTAAAGGAATTTGTTCTGTTCGTGAGGCATCATGAGAAAATGAACAGTAGTCCAGCCTATATTTCACCAAGAATCAAGATCCTAAAGTGTATCTGAAACCGTATCTGAAGGAATTTGTTCATATGTATATATATAATTTGTAATAATATTAAATATATGAAATCTATCCAAAAGAATTTGTAATAATAATTATTCAAAATATTCTCAAGTGTTATGGGGGAAAATCCACTAGGCTGGACAGACAACCCAACTCTTTGTCCACGCCACTCACAAACAACTCAATGACAAATCTTATGATCTTTGTTCAATTTTATTTCAATAATAAATTATGGGTCTTTAGCAATGATGAGGGAAAATGTGGGATTGAAATCACGTCACCTGACTCAATGACAGATCTTGTGATACAGCATGCACAGGCCAAAGGCTAGTAGGGGTGCCGGGGGGGGAGAGCCCCCCCCCCCCCATGACCATTCCTGTCGGAATTTTTCTGTCTGCGCCGGAAAAAAAATCGCTGGGTAGCATGCTTGCATTATCGCCGGGAGAGAGTTTTAGTACGACATATCCTCTCAAATTCGGCCGAGAGATAGTTAATGTCGGCTGGAAACTCTTAATTTTCCGACACATTCGCCACCTGCATGTCATAGAGGCCTATATTTACTCTCACAGCTTCTAATTTTCGTGCTCTTCCCTCCTCCTGCATACGGCAGTCGGCGATGACCTTCGTTCATTGATTTTTTGTTGTCGGAAATTTATCTTTCTCGCCCCCCTATGTTGGCTAAATTTTGGTTTCTGGCTTCGGGCCTGAGCATGCAGTTGTTATGTTGAACCAACCCGTGTCTTACTCACTAAGCCACGGAGTCTCCGAAACTATTATAAAAAATTTATGTCTTTAAATTTGCTAAATAGTTACACATTGCTGCAAATTCCATTTGGAATTAATCGATTTATCAGAAATATTATATTTATATAGTTTCTCATGGTGACTGTAAAGTACTACTCTGATTGAATGATTTACTACAAACATCACATTCACAAGGTTTTTCTTCAGTATGAATTCTCATGTGTCCCTTTAATTAGCGATTGTTAGTAAATGATTTACCACAAACATCACATTAACAAGGTTTTTCTTCAGTATGAATTCTCATGTGTCCCTTTAATTGGCGATTGCTAGTAAATGATTCACCACAAACATCACATTTAAAAGTTTTTTCTCTGGAATGAGTCTTCAGGTGTCCGTGTAGATGACTTCTCTGATTAAATAATTTACCACAAACATGACATTTAAAAGGTTTTTCTCCCGTATGAGTTCTCATGTGTGACTGCAAAGTACCATTCTGACGAAATGATTTACTACAAACATTACATTGATATGGTCTTTCTCCAGTATGAACAGTAATATGTTTCTGTAAATTACCTGTGTGACTAAATGATTTACCACAAACAGAACATTGATAAGGTTTTTCTCTTGTATGAATTCTCATGTGTCTCTCATATAGACTACCCTTACATGTGAATGGTTTTTCACAAACATCACATTTATAAGGCTTTTCTCGTATTTGCCCTTGCTGACTAACATCTTTTTCTCCAGCATGAATACTAAAGTGTTCCTGCAGATTACTATTCTGAGTAAACAATTTACCACAAACATTACATTTATAAGGTTTTTCTCCTGTGTGAATTCTCTTGTGCTTCTGCAAATTACAACTTTGAGTAAATGATTTACTACAAATGTCACATTTATAAGGTTTTTCTCCAGAATGAGTTTTCATGTGTGTCTGTAATGTTCCAATTTGGCTAAATGATTTACTACAAACATCACATTTATAAGGTTTTTCTCCAGTATGAGATCTAATATGGTTCGTTAGATTATATTTCGTACAAAATGATTTACCACAAACATCACATTTATAAGGTTTATCTCCAGTATGAACTCGAATATGGTTCTGTAGATGACTATTCTGAGTAAATGATTTACCACAACTATCACATTTATAAGGTTTTTCTCCAGTGTGAGTTCTCATGTGGGTCTGTAGTGTATCATTGGCAGTGAATGATTTACCACAAACATCACATTTATAAGGTTTATATCCTGTATGCCCTTGCTGATAAACCTGTATTTTATAGTAATTTTTACCATTTTGTAAAACAGAATCCTCTTCTTTATGTATTTCACAGTGATTCTCTAAATCAGATTCTAATTTAAATTCTTCATCACACAAATTGCACTGAAAAACTGTTTCAATATCATTGGTTTTCTCTTCTTTAACATGACAATATCCATCTACATCATTGGTTTTCTCTTCATTAACATGACAATATTCATCTACATCATCAGTTTTCTCTTCTTTAACATGACAATATTCATCTATATCATCAGTTTTCTCTTCTTTAACATGACAATATTCATCTATATCATCAGTTTTCTCTTCTTTAACAGGACAATATTCATCTAATTCATCTTTAACATGTATTTTTGTGTGTTTTTCTAAATCATCGTAGTGTTGAAAAATCTCATCACACACAACACATTGATGGAAAGTTTTAACATCATTAGTATCCTGTAATACATAAAAGTTATAACATCATTAGTATCCTGTAATACATAAAAGTTATAACATCATTTGTATCCTCTAATATATAAAAGTTATAACATCATTAGTTTCATGTAATACATAAAAGTTTTAACATCATTAGTATTTCTGTAATTTATAAAAGTTATAACATCATTAGTATTTCTGTAATTTATAAAAGTTATAACATCATTAGTATTTCTGTAATTTATAAAAGTTATAGCATCATTAGTATCCTGTAATATATAAAAGTTATAGCATCATTAGTATCCTGTAATATATAAAAGTTATAACATCATTAGTATCCTGTAATATATAAAAGTTTTAACATCATTAGTATTTCTGTAATTTATAAAAGTTATAACATCATTAGTATTTCTAAATTTATAAAAGTTATAACATCATTAGTATCCTGTAATATATAAAAGTTATAGCATCATTAGTATCCTGTAATATATAAAACGTTATAACATCATTAGTTTCCTGTAATATATAAAAGTTATAGCATTATTAGTGTCCTGTAATATATAAAAGTTATAACATCATTAGTTCCCTGTAATATATAATAGTTATAACATCATTAGTTTCCTGTAATATATAAAAGTTATAACATCATTAGTTCCTGTAATATATAAAAGATATAACATCATCAGTATCCTGTAATATATAAAAGTTATAACATCATAAGTTTCCTGTAATATATAAAAGTTATAACATCATTAGTTTCCTGTAAATTATAAAAGATATAACATCATTAGTTTCGTGCAATATATAAAAGTTATAACATCATTAGATTCCTGTAATATATAATAGTTATAACATCATTAGATTCCTGTAATATATAATAGTTTTAACATCATTAGTATTTCTGTAATTTATAAAAGTTATAACAGCATTAGTTACCTGTAATTATAAAAGTTATAACAGCATTAGTTACCTGTAATTAGAAAAGTTATAACATCATTAGTTACCTGTAATTAGAAAAAAGGTTATAACATCATTAGTATCCTGTAATATATTAAAGTTATAATATCATTAGTATCCTGTAATATATAAAAGTTATAACATCATTAGTTTCCTGTAATATATAAAAGATATAACATCATCAGTATCATGTAAATTATAAAAGTTTTAACATCATTAGTTTCGTGCAATATATAAAAGTTATAACATCATTAGTTTCCTGTAATTTATCAAAGTTATAACATCATTAGTTTCCTGTAATTTATCAAAGTTATAACATCATTAGTTTCCTGTAATATATAAAAGTTATAACATCATTAGTTTCCTGTAATTTATAAAAGTTATAACATCATTAGTTTCCTGTAATTTATAAAAGTTATAACATCATTAGTTTCCTGTATTATATAAAAGTTATAGCATCATTAGTTGCCTGTAATATATAAAAGTTATAACATCATTAGTTGCCTGTAATATATAAAAGTTATAACATCATTAGTTTCCTGTATTATATAAAAGTTATAGCATCATTAGTTGCCTGTAATATATAAAAGTTATAACATCATTAGTTGCCTGTAATATATAAAAGTTATAACATCATTAGTTTCCTGTAATATATAAAAGTTATAACATCATTAGTTGCCTGTAATATATAAAAGTTATAACATCATTAGTTTCCTGTAATATATAAAAGTTATAACATCATTAGTTGCCTGTAATATATAAAAGTTATAACATCATTAGTTTCCTGTATTATATAAAAGTTATAGCATCATTAGTTGCCTGTAATATATAAAAGTTATAACATCATTAGTTGCCTGTAATATATAAAAGTTATAACATTATTAGTTTCCTGTAATATATAAAAGTTTTAACATCATTAGTTTCCTGTAATATATAAAAGTTGTAACATCATTAGTTTCCTGTAATATATAAAAGTTATAACATCATTAATTTCCTATAATATATAAAAGTTATAACATCATTATTTCCTTATTGTATACTAAGCTGCAGAAGAGACGTCAGGATTGTTTGTTACTCTGAAAAGACGCATTGCATAAAACTTGCCAAATGTTTTTATTGTATGTATTTGACCACATCTCCAAATTTACATCATGAAAAATCTATTTAGCAGTAGCTATATTATAAATATGATTTATAAATAATAGACCAACACCAAGCTGTAAAAATAGACTAATACCAAGCTATATTATTTGAATTATAAATAATAGACTAACACAAAGCTGCAGAAACAATTGGTGGTTAAAGAGAGAGAGAGAAATGGGCTTTAACATCCACTCGACACAAACTAGGTCATTTTAGGACTAACGTATGGTTTTCAATTTCAATTCAAAATCTATTTAGCAGTAGCTTTATTATTTGATTTATAAATAATAGACTAACCATTGGTGGTTAAAGAGAGAGGGAGGAATGGGGTTTAACATCCACTCAACACAAACTAGGTCATTTTGGGACTAACGTATGGTTTTAAATTTTTATTTCAAAAATTTGCTTGTGCGTAGGAGTCTTAAGCAGTGGGAGGAAACCGGAGTGCCGGGAGCAAACCCACGAGGTTGAGAAGGCGCCCCTATCTCCATGTCACAGACACTCACACTAGGGCAGAAACAACATTGGTGGTTAAAGGCTACACACGTAAATAATAATGTATACAAAACATAGTTAGAGCTGACTTTTCAGGCCTCGCAGTTTGAAAAATGATGGAGAGCCATAAAAAGTCCTCGTGAAAATCCACTGAATATATTTTGAGTGTACCTGTAATGGTGCAACTGTAATGTATTTTATTTGTCGAAAAAGTTCAAATAAAATAATCTAATTCAAATGCTATCAAGTTTCTGTTCGTTTAAAGGAGCTAAATCGCTAATGTTTATTTTGTGTAAAATATTGGATATCAGTAGCCTACCCTTTCCTGGTAAGATCGTAACATCAATGTTGATTTGAATTGACAAATAATTCATGTTTTTAATGTGTAATCCTGTAGATACTATTGAATTAGAGGCTTGGCTACTTTAATAGTTAGTGCAGGGGGAATGCGCCACATATGATTTACATAAAGGACAAATATAACGACAAGACATCATACTCCGAAACAACAAAAAAAACAAACAAAACAATCAAAACAATACTGAACATGTAAACCTTTGGATACTGAACACATAGAATAAAAAACTGACTAGTGTTCCATATATAGATGAAATTGTCACAGTATTTTCATCATTCATGAATTACAGAATATAACAATAAAAATGCATCTGCTAAATGCAGCCATTTTGCTGCGCTGAAAGGTGATTCTTGTACGAAGATCTGTCATATTACGTGATATTGATATAAACAGCCAAGTTATTTAGTCAATGAAAACAAAGTGCTATCATTACGATAATTTGAGTTTGGCGATGAAAAATATAATTGAAGGCAATTACATAGGAGATTTAAATTGAAATCATTGGTCGCCAGTCTATCAAATTTTATTCACAATGAAAATATCACTAATTGCACGGATACTCGTAAAAATAAAGTCATATATAAACTATAAATATCCTAACTATAAATATTGGAAATAAGCAACAGACGTTATACGTCAGGCTTTATGGACATAACTATCATATTTCTCTTATTTTCATATATATATCTGTATATCACTTTCCAAGTCGTACAATGCGACCCTACATTAATACATTAATTTATTGTCATGTTGTAACCTTTACTTGAAGAATAAATACATAAATTTAAAAAATCTCATTTGATTGAGGTCACATTTTTGTCTTTTCACATAAAAGGCAAAACAGATTTTTTGACGAGAATGCTTCACGGGAACAGAACAACGAGTGGGTTTAATTACAACTTCAAAACGAGGTTTAATACCAATCATCAGTACAACAACTGACTTCCACTTTTCAGCAAAATTAAGGTCAAATAAAGGGAGGCCATTTTAGAACAAAAGATCGAGTAATTGAGTATCGTGTCAGCGGACATCTTTGTTTACATAATAATACATTCTTTTGTAAAATGGAAGTCAATGAAGCAAAGGAAAATATTTACTTCATAATTAATTTAATTTAAGAAATAAGCCTAAAATGTAAAAATTAATATTTATATAATTATCCACATTTGTAATTGTATGCTTGATAACGACCAGTGAATTCTTGTCGAAACGTCGTGTGTTTATAAAATAGTGATTGTTATCCATAGAACTGTGTTGTGTTATTTTATATAATGTAAGTAGTGTTATACTGTAAATACTAAATATGTATGTATGTACTTTTATAGCTTGTATTTGTTTGGCACAAAATGGCCAGAGTACTGTGTTGACTTGCCATAAAGCAACATTCATTCATTTATTGTATTTGTTTTTAAATTTATTTGTTTTTTGTGAATGTATTGAATTATGTTTTAACATTCTGACTTTACTAATGTCTCCAGAAGCCTACTGCACAGAGAAGTCACATCTTCTACAAATGTTTCCCAATTTACACCCTGACCTCATCCTTCTCTCACATAATGCTTGGCCTTATGTTGCTCCACAGGGATGGCGAAGCACCAACTTATCACTATTTCTTTTCACATCTTCTTCGTTCCCAGTTAGGTAGTGATAAAATAATATTTGCTACCAACGAAGAAAAATCGATGACTAAATCTTTGTATGAAGTATTCCAAAATTCTAATTTCATACAAATTACAAAACACATTAAGGAAAATTTATAATTAGAGAAAGCACGAACATCACAAGAAGAACGTTCAATTTTAAGAAATTTAATTTTTGGTAAGGAAGGTTACCTTGTAAACATCAAAGGAGTGCTAATCCAATTCCATCATCAGGTGGGGTCCTCCTTCCTTGGCTGTTTCGGCGCTATTCCACAACAACCTCCAGAGGTGCGCCGGCTCAGGTGATCAATCTGAACCTGGAACTGGATGGCCTACACGGCTCCTATGTCTCAGCTGATGTCATTGCTGTTCTTCTGTAACTGAATGCTGTTCTGTATATCTAAATCTGTCCATTATCTACACAATAAATGTTCATTGTTCTACCACTTTGTACTTTTCCACACTTCGTCTCTTTTCCTCCAAATCCACTGTGATGCCACTTCTGCTTCTCTACACACTTCTGTAATCAGTTTCTTCCTCTCTGCTCCTACTACTCCCAAGGTCCTAAGTGCCCGCCACATTGACTGTCCTGCAAAGCCCCTGCATCCGACTTCTATTGCCATACACCACGTCCTCCATCCCCGCTGTTTGCAATCCTCTACTAGCTGCTGGTATTTTGCCATCTTTCTTTCATAAGCTTCCTCTATTCTGTCTTCCCATGGGACTGTCAGTTCCAGCAAGACCGCCTGCCTAGTTCCCTGTGACCAAATGACTATATCTGGTCTTAGCCATGTTGCTGCTATTTCTGCTGGGAAACTCATGCGTTGATGTATGTCTGCTGTCAGCTGCCAGTCTGATGCTGTTCCAAGTATCCCTAAACCTTCTGCCTGGTTGTCTTTCTTTTCTCCAGCCCTCACAAAATTTACAAATGTGATGTTCTTCTGCATCTTTCTCTTCTTTCTCCTTGTGGTATCCAACTTTGCTGCTATTGTTTTCAATACACTGTCATGCCTCCATGTATATCTTCCATCTTTCAATGCGACTGGACATGCTGACAACACATGCTGTAGAGATGCTGGTTTGTCTTTGCATAAGGTGCACGTTGGGTCTTCTATCAACCCCCAGGTATAGAGGTTCGATGGGCTTGGTAAAACGTCATACACTGATCTTAGTAGAAAACTCAATCTGTACCCTTCCATACTCCAAATCTCGCTCCAGGTCAAAGCCCTGCTTCTCGCTCCTTGCCAATTCAACCAACTACCCTGCTGTTTCATTCCTACTGCCTTAACATTCCTACTCTCTTCTTCCATCTGTCGTATTTCCTGTTGCACCAGTTCCCTCCGTCCCTTCTCATTTGCTGTATCCCACCTTGGTTTTGTTGTCATACCAAATCCCTGTCTACCAACTGCTGTTACACCAACGATGACACTGTGCTTTAGTCTAGTCTCAGCTTCCTTAACTGCTTCCTCTGCTTTCCATTTTCTTCCTGTCCTGATCTTTACTTTGGCTCCTCTCACTTTAGCATCTTTGCTGTCTCTCAACGTCATAACCTGTCTTGTCTTTGTAACTTTATACTCTTCTGTCAATGCCTTCATTGGTAATTGTAGCTTTGTTCCTGTGCTGTAAAATCCAATACTGCTGAAACTTCTTGGCACACCCAACCATCTTCTTAGGCATGCACTGATCTTTCTCTCTAAGGCCTCAACTTTGGACAATGGGAACTCGTAAACTAGTAATAGCCACAATATCCTTGGTAAGACCCCATGTTGATATATCCAGGCCTTATATCTTCCTGGGAGCCCACTTTTGTCTATCTTCGTCAGCCATTCTACCAATTGCACTTGAACTTCACCCATGTTTACCGTATCTGCTAGTGTTGCATCAAACTTTTTACCTAGACATTTCACTGGTTTCTCTCCAACTGTTGGTATCTTTTCACCTGCTAACTCAAATGTCTCTTCTTGCACTTTGCCTTTCCTCAATACCAAACTTCTAGATTTACTTGGTTTGAACTTCATCCTGGCCCACTTAATCATCCTTTCCAATTCCTCTAAAGTCCATCTTCCCTCTATGACTGTTTTGGCTGTCACTGTCATATCATCCATAAAAGCTCTTACTGGTGGTTGCCTGACCCCTGATGCCAATAATGGTCCTCTACTTGGTTTTTCTACTGATTTTACAATCAAGTTCATTGCTGCTGCAAACAGGACTACTGATACTGTACACCCCGTTAGTATTCCAACCTCAAGTCTCTGCCAAGCTGTGGTGAAGTCTCCAGCTGTGAACCTCATTTCAATCTTGTCAAAATACTCTCGCAGCATAGTTCTGATAGTTGGTGGTACATGATACCTCTCCAATGTCAGGTCTACTAGTTTGTGAGGTATGGACCCATAAGCATTAGCCAGATCTAGCCAAAACACTGCTAAGTCACTTTTCTTCTCCTTTGCTTCTCTTAAAATCTGTGTAATAACGCTAGTGTGTTCGATGCAACCAGATACTTCAGGCATGCCTCCTTTCTGGACTGCGATGTCTATATATTCGTTGCCAAGCAGGTACCTCGTCGTTCTCCTTGATAAAACTGCCAGGAATATCTTCCCCTCAATGTTCAATAGGGAGATGGTTCTAAACTGTTCAACTTTCCTGGAGTTCTCTTCTTTTGGTATAAAACATCCTTCTGCCTTGTACCATGACTCTGTCATCTTTCTCCTTCTCCAAATTACTTTTAATAGCTTCCACAACCTTCTGATCAGTCTGGGACAGTTCTTATATACCCTATATGAAATACCATTTGGTCCTGGTGCTGACCCTGCTCTTGCCTTTCTCACTACGTCCTGCACTTCTTGGAACTTCAGGTCTGACTCATCAAACTGTTCTTTTGGCTCCTCTGGTGTTAACAATTTCTCACATTCTTCCAGGTCTTCTCCTCGTCTCTCATCACTGTGGGTCTTCCTGAGATGTTCTTCCAGGAAAGTATACTCATAAAACGACATGGATTTTGAAATGAAAAAAGATGATTTGTCTGTTTATTTTGAAAACTATCCTAGATTTGAACAATATTGTATGTTATTAAGCCCTTTCAAAATAAACTGATAACAATGCAGAATCAATTAATAATAAACTAAAACAAGAAACCGATTGGCATATTCAGAATTTACCCAACCTTGTGTCAACATTTCAAATTCTCAACATACGTCGTCGGGCTTTACACAGGACAGGCAGTGGACAATTTGTAGACCACAAATCGGAGATCCGTCCTGACACATGGGCTTGTATGGAAGCGGAGAAGAAAACTTGCATGTTGAAAAAAATATATAATGAAGAAGAAAAATGAATATAATGTAAATATTGTTAATTCAAAAAATGTTGATTTCGGGTGCGTAAAGCCCAAAGAAACGTCTGGCAAAAAAACAGGGCAACGTAAATCAAAGCTCGTAGAAAAAAACCTCATTGAATTACTATTTAAGTTTTAATAAAATATTTCATATGAAACATGTTTATATGTTTTAATAAAATATTGGTTTGTAAAGGAATTAAAATGAACCGCCAGGTATCTCGTTACCTCGTCAGGTAGCGCCTCTTTGCGTAGAATGTATGGCAGTTAATTAGAATTCCTTTATAGACTAATTATTTTGTATATTTATATTTTCCTTGGAAACATTTGTAAATATTTGTATGTTTTAAATAAGCGTATGGCACTGGTGCCCCCCCACCACCACAATATTTGACGCCCATGTATAATTAAAACGAATTGCAACGAAAGCATACCTTAACTCATTGAACCCTAGACCTAATTAGGTAACTACCCCTTAATCTCCCTGAGCCAATTAACTAGACAATAGCTTATCTCCATGGAGCTAATTAAAGGATTATCCATTAATCTCATATACGGTAGATTATACAAAATAACACAAAAAATATCACTCCAATCAAAAAATGTTTATAATATCAAATGCAGATATAAAATCAGGCATTACAATGATATAAAATTTAATCAATAATACAAAATAACAACAGAGTTATTATTTAATAAAAAAACATAAGTAAAAAAACATTCACATTACAAGATTATAAATTTTGGCAAGTCAATAATTCTTCCTAATTAAAATGTCTTTTTAAGTCAACAATTTGAAAAGAAATAGTTACTCCAAATATATATAATATTACTATAAGTTTAGAAGAATTATCAGTGTCGATTTAGCTATTTCAGATTTTAGTTCACAACAGATTATAAATGATTAGCACTGAGTAAAGTTCATCAATCAAGATGTCAACTCAATGGCACTGTTCTGTTTTTCACATTTCTTTACAACACTCACATTACTGTTGTTTTATTAAGTAATTACCGAAATAATAGTCTCGTGACCAATACATATTACTTCTTGGCTGCGTTGATATACCCATAAACACACGTAGAGCCAAAAATTATCAAATTTCTTCTCTCCATTTTCATATTTTTAGCATCTTCACACGTGGTACCGATTCATTTCATCAGCGATTAACGTGTATAAATTTAATCCGAAAAACAAACTAAATAAATCAAACTCGTTCTTCCCCTCTTTCAACATATTGTTGGCCCATGCTCAGGCCCTAAAAATGACCGACTGGTCACTTGATTTAATGTTGTTTACCATTAAACTCGTTATAAATACTTCAAGACAGGCCGCCATTATGGTTATCGCTGGCCGTTGTTTATATCAAGATCCTCGCCTTCTTCGCTCGAAATATCGGAAAAATCACTTCCCGCGGCATTAATAATATCGATATCACCATCCAAAGTATCTTCGGGTAACAAAAATTCGAATTTTGAGTCCGTATAACTTTCCATAATGAAGATATTGTTAGAAAACGGAGCGTAAAAATAATCGATAATACGTAAAAAAAACCCAATATGGCGGCCAGCGAAAAGATTTTTAGCACAAAGTTCATGACCTTATAACCCCTAAACTTTTGTTGTGACGTACGCATTTTTTGTGTTCATTCGTTAGCTAAAACTATATTTGATTGAATTAATTACTTTTAGTTTGCCAATTGGCTTTTATTTAACAATTATGGTTCGAGGAAACAATGCCTCAAGGGGACCGCGAATTTAAGTCTCTCGGGTATGACACTAATAAGCAGTGGACCGTATATTTAAGCAATCGGTATAAGAGAGGGGTTTAATTGGCCCTTATATTTAAGCAGTCGGACCCGATGAGTTAAACAAAAATCGCATACACTAGGGGTTTCAGGTCAAAGTTTTAAATGAGAGAAAAAAATTTTTTTTAAATATTTTTTGAAAATATACATAAAATGCTACCCAATACTTTTTATTTCATCAAAATATTCTAATTAGATCCAAAGTTATGAAATTTTAAAATCCGAGATTGACGTCAATAATGTAATCAAACTGCTCTATACCCATCAATGCGTAGCACGGCACCAAAATAAGTGCGTTTCAGTCATATTTGAGTGACGTCGTAAGCGGTATTTCCCCTTCAGAATCGCTAGTACTGATTTTAAAACTGTAATCCGATCGTTATTATCAGCTAAAAGTTATTACAATCGTAATAATTTGAATGATAATATGTCAAATATTTATAATCTGGATGATACCTCAAGAAATTTTTTTTATATTTAGTCGAAATTTAGCAATTTTCAGTCATCAAAACAGATAAATTCCATTTTCTAGGGCTCTAATTGTCCGATTTCGAGGTATCACGTACAATAATAATCACAAAAATGTTATCTATCGTTTGATTGGTTTTATATGAAAATCACCTGAAAACTAACGATCGGATTCACCAATGAAGTGGGCCGTAGCAATGCCGTCAATGGAAATTTACCAGCCGCGTGACATGGCGGTATTTTCCCGCTAGCGTCTCCAGTAAACAAACGGTAATTTCGCTAACATTTCGATAATTTTTTAGCCTAAATCTTTGCAGATATTGAGATTAATATTAAACTATTGTAATACAATTGTTAGGAATGCATTTACATCAATTAGTAATTCAGAATCGTAGATTGAAGTGGGCTATATTTCAGCTGTTGGCTGTCCCGATTTCAACCTAAAGTGTCCTGACCTGAAACCCCTACATATATAGGGGTTTTAGGTCACGTGACTTTTCTTTATTATTGTGTAATTGGACGCGCCCTTTCCCACCCTTTTCAACCCTAACCATGTGACTTGAATAGTACGAGTAATCCTCACCATTATATTCTGTGTAAAGTTCTGCTGTAAATGATCCTATTGCTGAAGTTCTAAATCTGATTCAACAAGAAAATAAACAAGAGAAGGGTGGCTTTGTGCTTTTCCAAGTTCATTTCCGGTAGAGAACGGATATCGGTTGTATAATGTATATGGTAATGGATCTATCTAACGCGAACATCTCACAAACGTCACATGCCACGCATAATATTATTTGTAAATGTAAATCAAAAGGAAAGGAATGTTTAAACGTCTCACGAACTGAATGTTGTGCGCGCGCTTTATCATAAAGCCCGTCATTGAGTCAACTGCCATGGCCTGGTTTCGAATCGCCGGTTGTACGTGGCAAGGAGTAGGGTCGCCTGTCTAGCCTTGTGGGTTTTCTCTGGGTCCTCCAGTTTCCTCCCACTGCTAAATTCTCTCTGTCTCTCTCTCTGTCTCTCTCTGTCTGCCTGTCTGTCTGTCAGTCTGTCTGCCTCTCTCTCTCTCTCTCTCTCCATTTGTTTTTTTTCCAGTGTAACAGACCGTAAACAGGCTGTGTCCCCTTTTCAATGTTGATCAATGGGCCTGACTGAAATTTTCCACTGGTGATTGATTGTTAAAGCGCTTACAAACGATTGAATTAATTTAGAATTGCAAAATGCAACACTAATTTATTATTCGTTACATAATAAACCTTAAAGACGCATTCCCGGGTAAAAACTTTGTGATTTGATGATATATTTGTACTAAAACCATATTCAAAGTAACCAATTTATCAAAAATTTGCTCTAATTCCCTTTCGAAACTCTGTTTTCACCGTGGATACCTATAGCTATAAGTAACTTGTTGTTAGACACAATGTTTGCCAACTTAGCTTCATTGTGGGAGGGTCTATTTTTCAGAATGTATCTATCATTACTTACTCTACATTTACCATACTTATTTAGGCCTAAGTAAATTCTTAATTTTCTTTTTATGCCATTTAATTGAAGAGTCGTTTGTACGTTGACAACCCTCAATATTCCCCAAACCGCCTAACCACTTGAGCAAGAAATAACAACTGCTCCCTGACCCAAGTCAGCAGACAATAAGCTAGCAAAATCTGTCGGGTTGACAGTTTGGCATTCCCTGACAATATTGCCTAGTGCTTGCCCCATGGGCGTTTTTCGCGTAATCCAGTATTTTTCTAGTAAGATTGGGTGTCTATACTTTCCATATATACCACATTTGCCATACTTTTATTAGAAATTACCACTCGATAAATACTTTGCTGGGAACCCACCTTTAAGTAGGGGTGGGATATATAACCGGTACCCCGGTGTATTGCGATACAAACTTGCCAATACATCATATCGCGAGATAGTTCAGCTCTGAACGTCGGTCTCATTACACTCACCCTGACCGTTCAGGGACTGTCCCATTCAATCAATGTCGAAAATAATTGGAACCCCAGTCAATTTTACGGTCAGGGTGAGTGTAATGAGACCGACGTTCAGAGCTGAACTAATTGCGATACACGTCCAAGAATCGGTTTAGTGAATACAATCGGCAACTTCCGTAATAATCATCGGAATATTCCGTGAGATTGTCAATTTTATTGAAAACTTGAGAATTTCCGTATTAATATTAAGTCACAAAGGTACATGTATTGGGCTTCAGTTCCGTCGAAACAATTGCCCCGAAATCTTAAAAGAGTTACGTGTCCGGATAAGCAGTTTTGGCGTTCACGTCCATACGACTCCATATTTTGAGTTGAAATTTTGAATACACCATTCCCCTATATTTTGTCGTTTTATTTTCATACATTCTCAGACCTTTATTTTTGAGCCCCTGTTTAATTCGGGATTGTCCCTTTAAGTCACAAAGGTACATGTATTGAGGTGCAGTTCCGTTGATGGTCTTATAGGTTGTCCGTATGATTTTGAAGTGTAATTCAAATTAATTCAGGATGATGTGTTCCGATTGTTTCGTTCCTGTAAGAAGGCTCGCCAGGGAATTTTGACCTCTTTGTAATTTCTCGATCTGATATTTATGAAGGTTATAAAGAAGTCAGTTTTGGTGATCTAATTTATTTGTAATGAAGGAGTGGATGAGAAGTTCTGCTGTATTTTGGAGTGAGATATTTCTTGATTCTGCTTATTTTTGTGAGATGATAGAAAGATGAACGAGCAGAGAGATTTGGTATGAGCATGAAAACATGGCTCGGTGCCATCACAGCTCCCATATTTTTGGCAGATGAAGTGGGGATTAAAGACTGCTTTTGAAAGTTGAGGATAATTGTGTCAAATTCTTCCTATATATAAATCGCTGGTGATTTTAAGATGGTTGTTTCAGTACAATGAAACTTCTTGTATGCAGACTGACGAACATTGTCTTGGTTGTATTTATGCGCTGTAAGTTGTCAGGTTGGTATAATTCTTTAATATATCGGGGTCCAAATTTGTTTTCTTCAAGAGGGGTTTCACCAGAGGTTCTGTGGCTTGAACCTCATTTCATTTGTTCATATTCTGGTAGTTGGAAACCGATATAAGGATTAAGTTGTAAGAGTAGGCCGCAGCTGTCAGGGCAAAATTTCCCTCATATCACACTGTATGGCGTATGCCCATCTTTTATTAGTCAAGTTCCGAGCAGAACAGAAGGATGTTAAGTTAAACCCCATTTCATTTGTTCATATTCGGTCGGCTATAATAGCAACTCGTCATTAATAGGATTATGGAAATTCATGATGGCGAGGGTTAGGTCTATTTGATAAGGCTAACTTCAGGTTTGTTAAATAGTCAGGAGATGTAAACAGGGCAAGTGCTAATCGGCAATCCCAAACCCTGGACCTAGCCCAAACCTGCAATCTTATTAACATATCAGGCACACCACCATTAATAGGATTATGGAAATTCATGATGGCGAGGGTTAGGTTTATTTGATAAGGCTAACTTCAGGTTTGTTAAAAGGTCACGAGATGTAAACTGGGCTAATGCTAATCCCAAACCTAACCCTGGACCTAGCCCCAATGCTTGAACCTACAATCTTGCTAATAATCACCTGCCCTAACCTTAATTACATATTGGGGCCATCCATAAAGTACGTACGCTTGAAGGGGGAGGGGGGGTACGCCAAAAACGTACAGGTGCATACATGGGGGAGGGGTCATTGGCAAGCACAATTCCCTCACGTTCGACGCATGCTGCTTTCGTCTCAGACTGCCTTGTCAGCATTGTCATGCTCTGTGGATCCACACGTCAAGACCTTTGACCTGGCCCAGAATTCAACGCCCACTGACACGCGCAAACACATCGCGAGATGGCTTTTATTTGCGATTCCCGGTCCCAGGGTTAAACACTAGTTAAAATCCGTTTAATTATATATCTGACTCCTCCTGATTTATACGATTGTTTTCCCGGGATTGCGTACGGGTGTACAGGGGGGGGGGGGGGGTTATGCCAAAAGCATACAGGAGCGTACAGCAGGGGGGAGGGGGGGCTGAATTTTACCCATTTTGAGCGTATATACTTTATGGATGGTCCCCGCAGTGAAAAATGAGCTGGCGTTAATAAATAGATTAAGTCTGATGGTAGTCAAGTTCCCTAGTCTGATGCTGGCCTTAATAAATAGATTTAGTCTAATGGTGATCACGTTCCCTAGTCTGATGCTGGCCTTAACGAATAGATTAAGTGTGATGGTGGTCAAGTTCCCTAACCTTATTTACATCTAAGTGAAAATTGAGCTGACCTCAATGAATAGATTTAGTGTGATGGTAGTCAAGTTCCATAACCTTATTTACATCTAAGTGAAAATTGAGCTGGCCTTAACGAATAGATTAAGTCTGATCGTAAGTTTTATCGACTGATTCTCCATGAAATGAATAGTGTATCCTACATGTGAATAACCATTCTAAACATCTGAGACACGCTATCTGCGGAAAAGTTATCTTAGACACATTCAATCGACATGTTTTCATATCACATGGTCTATACGTTGCAGGTCATGAGGTCAACACACTAACAATAACAATCATGGCTTCCTTCTTCCTTGTATTTCTTTTGTAATATCCATGGGAGAATTTGAAAAATCAGGCTCTTGCCTAACTTCAACTTTGAAAATGTATAGCGTCCCAAAACTTTTCGCTCATGGGCGCTGACATCTTGGAATTATTTTGTGCTTCGGTCGGGTCTATTTCAGATATACACAATCAATTATTTTTATGTTTTCAGCGTGGGGATTGACTAATAGTTAATTTATTATAGTTTTCAACAAAAAAATTAAATTTTATAGCAATTTTAACAAAATAGCCAAATTCTTGCTGGGATTACTGCGCAAAATGGCCAGCCACTCTGAACGTGCAAAAAAAAAGCCAGCTACGTCATATATTTCGGCACGTTAGTCATGTTGGTGTATAACATTTATTTATTGGTTTCAAATTCAGAAACAAGCCAAATATCAGGTAATATCGGGAAGAGGGATTAATCCAATCAGACAATCTAATGGACGTAAATAGGACCTTGACTATCAACTCATTTTGACATATTTTGTCTGTTTCCTATCGGGGAGAGGGATTATATAGGCTCTGCCTGTTTCCTAATCCTAATATTCAAAAAAATATCAGGTAATACAACGGAAATAGAAGACTAACAGGGAACAGGGTGTAAAGGCTAGTTTGTATTCCTCAGAACACTGATGACGGGGAAATTACAAATGTCTATATCAGGGTGGTTCTCATAAAGTACGTACGCTCAAAATGGGTAAAATTCAGAGCCCCCTCAACCCCTGTACGCTCCTGTACGTACAATGTGCCAATGAATTTACGCACCTGTACCTTTTTGGCGCTACCCCTCCTTCAAGCGTACATACTTTATGGATGGCCCCAATATCAGGGTGGTTATCGACGTAAGGAGGCTTGGGTAACCAATCATGTAATTTCAGAAATATAATTATTGAAATAAAGCTGAACGAAATGTTATTTCGGGAATGACCAGGGGCCTGTTTCACAAAATTTTAACTTAAGATACAATCCAAATTTTAGTACATACTTAAATCTGATTGGCTAAGCGCTAAAATCAATCTAATACCATCCAATCGAATTACTAAAATCAGATTTTTATCTTAGTTAAAATTTCGTGAAACAGGCCCCTGGTTCTCTCTCTTTCTTTAGGAGACACTGTTAAAAATTTAAGAGGCACCAGACCCATTGATATCAATGTAACGACTAATCTCAAATTACCAAACTGAAATACAGAGGCCCATACTACGGGTAGTAAATGATTAGGGCTAAACAACACATTTATTAGCTTTTTTCAAGTACAAGTTATCACAAACATCACTACTTTTAACCAGTATGTATTCTCATATGCGTTTGTAGACTGGTACCGGTAGTAAATAATTTACTACAAACATCACATTTATGAGGTTTCTCTCTAGTATGAATTCTCATGTGTCTCTGTTGATTACTACAACGGTTGAATGATTTACTACAAACATCACATTTATAAGGTTTTTCTACAGTATGAATTCTTACATGTTTCTGCAGATTTCCTTTGTGAAAAAATGATTTACTACAAACATCACATTTATATGGTTTCTCTCTAGTATGAATTTGCATGTGTGACTTTAGATTACTACAACGGCTGAATGATTTACTACAAACATCACATTTATAAGGTTTCTCTCCAGTATGAATTCTCATGTGTGAGTGTAAGTCATCAACTCTAGAAAATGATTTACTACAAACATCACATTTATAAGGTTTTTCTCCGGTATGGATTATAATGTGTCTCTGTAGACTACCATTGAAAGTGAATGATTTACTACAAACATCACATTTATAAGGTTTTTCTCCAGTATGAATTATAATGTGTCTCTGTAGACTACCATTGGAAGTGAATGATTTACTACAAACATCACATTTATATGGTTTCTCTCCCGTATGTTTTCTCATGTGTGCCTTTAGACCACATTCCTGTGTAAATGATTTACTACAAACATCACATTTATAAGGTTTCTCTCCAGTATGAATTATAATGTGTCTCTGTAGACTACCATTGGTAGTGAATGATTTACTACAAACATCACATTTATAAGGTTTTTCTCCAGTATGAATTCTGATGTGTCTTTGTAAATCATAAAATCTAGAAAATGATTTAGTACAAACATCACATTTATAAGGTTTTTCTCCAGTATGTGTTCTGATGTGGACTTGTAGGGTTCCAGTCTGTTCGAATGATTTACTACAAAAATTACATTTATATGCTCTTTCACTAGTATGAATTCTCCTGTGTTTCTGTAGATTACTATTCAAAGTGAATGATTTACTACAAAAATCACATTTATAAGGTTTTTCTCCAGTATGTGTTCTGATGTGGTCCTGTAGATGACCATTCCGAGAAAATGCTTTACTACAAAAATTACATTTATATGCTTTCTCCCCTGTATGAGTTCTCATGTGGTTCTGTAGAGTATATCTTTTAGTAAATGATTTAATACAGATATCACATTTAAAAGGTTCTTCTCCAGTATGAGTTCTCATGTGTTTCTGTTGATTACTACGATGGGTGAATGATTTACGACAAACATCACATTTATAAGGTTTTTCTCCGGTTTGTCCTGGCTGACTAACATGTACTTCACAGTGTTTTTCTAAATCAGTGCAAGATTTAAATTCTTCATCACACAAATTACACTGATAAACAGTTTCAATATCATCAGTTTTCTCTTCTCTAACATGACAATATGCATCTACATCATCAGTTTTCTCTTCTTTAACATGACAATAGTCATCTACATCATCAATTTTCTCTTCTTTAACATGACAATATTCATCTATATCATCAGCTACATCATCAGTTTTCTCTTCTTTAACATGACAATATTCAAATACATCATCAGTTTTCTCTTCTTTAACATGACAATATTCATCTACATCATCAGTTTTCTCTTCTTTAACATGACAATATTCATCGACATCATCAGTTTTCTCATCTTTAACATGATAATATTCATCTACATCATCAGTTTTATCTTCTTTAACATGACAATATTCATTTACATTATCAGTTTTCTCTTCTTTAACATGTGTTTTATTGTGTTTTTCTAAATCATAATGTTGTTGGAAAATCTCATCACACACAACACACTGATGTAATGTTATAACATCATTAGTCTCCTGTAATATATTAAAGTTATAACATCATTATTTTCCTGTAACATATAAAAGTTATAATATCATTAGTATATATCCTGTAATATATAAATGGTATAACATCATTAGTATCCTGTAATATATAAAAGTTATAACATCACTAATTTCCTGTAATATATAAAAGTTATAACATCATTAGTTTACTGTAATATATAAAAGTTATAAGATCATTAGTTTCCTGTAATATACAATATATAAAAGTTTAACATCATTTGTATCCTGTAATATATAAAAGTTTATATCATTATTAGTATCCTGTATTATATAAAAGTTATAACATCATTAGTTTCCTGTAATATATAAAAGTTATAACATCATTAGTTTCCTGTAATATATAAAAGTTATAACATCATTAGTTTCCTGTAATATATAAAAGTTATAACATCATTAGTTTCCTGTAATATATAAAAGTTATAACATCATTAGTTTCCTGTAATATATAAATGTTATAACATCATTAGGTTTGTGTAATATATAAAAGTTATAACATCATTAGTTTCCTGTAATATATAAAAGATATAACATCATTAGTTTCCTGTAATATATAAAAGTTGTAACATCATTAGTTTCCTGTAATATATAAATGTTTTAACATCATTAGTCTCCTGTAATATATAAAAGATATAACATCATTTGTATCCTGTAATAAATGAAAGCTGGAATGAATTATAATCTCTACAAACGTAAGAGATCTATGGTAACTAATGATAATCTATCTATAGGATATTCATTTGACTGGCAAGTTGGCTAAATAGTACATTCCATGTCTAAAACTAATTGAGCCTGCTAACTCTTAGTTAAGAAAACAATTTCGATAACCTTCTCTAATTTTATGACCTTTTTTTTTACAAAATGAAAAAATATTTAGTTATTTTGATCACATTTTAAATTTTAACATACAAAATAAATAATAAATAATAAACATATTTATTTTTTTAATTAAACACAGAACACTCAAAGGAGTTCATCTTGAAATGTAACAGTGAATAGAAAGTGTGAGGGAAATAGCTTTCTTCAACGTCCACATTCGGGGGATCACATGGCTAAGTGGGTAATACGCTGACTCGCTAGTCTGGAGGCCCGTCGTTCAATTCCTGCATAGGCTGTGAATGTTCATCCAGATTTTCCAGCATGGTTCCCCCTTGTCAGCGCAAAATTAATTAACTATATGAATATACTTTACTACCCTGCATTGGCCGCGAATGTAACAATCTATTTGTTCCGCACCTGGGGAATTAATCCCACCAAACTCTCTAAGTCGAACAAAATAATTAATACGAGGTAATAGAATGGAATGCAGTTAGTGCTTGGGATCATCATGGGGGTCCAACCCAAGATTTGCACGACTCTGACTTTAAATGTTACAGTCATTGTGGCATTGAATTCGAGGGTGGAAACATCAGTTTAATTGTTTTGATATGCGTCGGCTTACCCAAAATGAAAGGTTACGTGCCCTTGGCATGCTACAGATCGGCACAACACAGGCGGTTGTGGCGCGGACGATGAATGTTTCTCAGTCTGTCATAAGCAGGCGATGGTCCAGATACCGTGATACACAATCTGTACAGGACAGACCACGCTCATGTTGACCAAGGGCGACAACTCAAGCCCAGGATCGATTTATCCGTACCTTCGCCTTGGGAAATCTTGTCATCACAGCATATCAGATCAGCGCTCGTCTTCAAACAGTCACTGGTGTGAGAGTGAGTGGCCAGACGATTCAGAATTGACTGCATAGGGGTCACCTTCGCGCCCGATGTCCTCGCGTGATCCCTTGTTTGAGAGATCATCACATTCAGGCAAGACATCGTTGGTGTAGGGATCGTCAACACTGGGATAATCAACGCTGGAGCAATGTGATGTTTTCAGATGATTCAAGGTTCACTGTTGATTTTTTGGATAGACGTAAAAGGGTGTGGCATTGTCCAAACGAGCGCTTCCAAGACGTTAACGTCATCAGACATGATCGATTTGGGGGTGGTTCTGTTATGGTTCTATTACCGGTTGTTGCAGGGTGTGTTACAGGCCAGTACTACCGGGACAACATCTTGGCAGTCCATGTTGTGCTGTTCGCACGATGTTATGGCCGCCGTTTCATCTTCGTGGATGACAACGCAAGATGTCACAGGGACAGGATCGTTACAGGTTTCCTCCAAAAACAGAACATCACCATATTACCTTGGCAAGCACTGAGTCCCGACCTCTCCCCCATCGAGCATGTCTGGGACATGCTTGGACAGAGGTTACGTCAACGTCAACAACGTACAAGAACTTGCTGCTGCGTTGCAACAGGAATGGGACAATCTGGACCAAAATGACCTTAGATGTCTCATTAGGAGTATTCCACGTTGGATTAATGCTTGTTTGGTGAACAGAAGAGGATTTACCCGTTACTGACTTTGTTGTGATGCTGTGGTAACTTTGCTGTTTGACCCCGGGTATCATTTTACCCTTATACTTGTCAGTCTGTGCCTTAATTAGTCTTTTGGAATAAATCGATGAATGTGAACTTCATTTCATTTTGTCATTTGTTTCTTCGTCAGTTTCATTACGTGAGTTTAATAACACTTAAAAATCAAATATCCCCTACTTTTTTTGAATAGTATATATAAGAAAGAGAAGGGGACCAAGTACAGAGCCCTGTGGTACGCCAGCAAATTTGAATTTGTCATAAAAGAGCCAAACACCGTTATGATACATGAATTGTCAATTTGGAAAACAGTGTGCAGTGTGGGAGAGAGGTGGTAAAACTTTTGAGGAGCGACCATTGCTTTCTCTGACCAAATTTCGAAAAAAAGCCGATTTTACGTTATGTCCCCTTGGTTATTTCAAATTTTTAATTTTTTCCGATAAGAATAAACCAACACTACCATTCGGGTCCATTCGTTTAAATCGAAATTTGCTATCTGATGAAATCTGTTGCCTGCCTCGATTAAATTTAAGATTTCCGATCATGCGTGACGCAGCTCAGTTTTGGAACTGGTATTCATGCGTAATTAATTTTAATGTGTGCAGTCTAATTAAAATTTATTTAAGGTTTGTAGATATATTTGACCAATATATTTATATTTTCTGTATACCCATAGACACATAGGCCTATTTATATGTGAATGTGTCATTTTTAAATTAATATTTGATGTCCCATTTAAGAAATAATGTTTGGAAAGTATGTATACTGACGAAAAGTTTCATGGCGTAATTAGAGTATTAAATAAACAATGATAGACTTTTTAAATCAATCTAATTGAAAAATATGCAATAGCTGATCAAGTTATGTACAGATTGAGATGTATATTGATAAAGACGAGAGAACCCTCGTCGAAACGTCGCTGAAATAAACTCTTTAAGTAACTTGTATTACATATAATTGTGTCATGTGTTATGTATATTGACATTTTGAAGTTGGGTTTGAATAAGTAAATACAAACTAGAAGATAAATAATTAAGAACAAATTCAAATTCGGGAGGACGTTCCTTCTTGTAGGATAGCATTTACACAAGAATAAATATGCTTATTATATTAATAGGCATTGCCTATAATTTCATAGGGACTGAAAGGATCGATAACATTAACAAAAACACATCTCATCGTGACCATCGCCCTCTGAATCAACATGTATACCTGTATGTTAGATCTTCTTTCTTAACGGCATGTACTGTGTAAATAAAGTGTTGAAACGCTTTTCGGTGCTGTCTCTGTCTGCATTGTATTTCTAATTTCTTTTATTATTGATTCACTAATCTCTCCAGCTATATCATCAAGATCTGCCAAAATTTCATGAAAAGTTTCAAGAGTAGTTTGTGCAGATTTATCAGCCATATTTCGAAGACCAATAATAATTGGCGTATGTACCGAATTTGGAGCCAAATTTTGTAGTTTCGTCCGTATATAAAGTGGTATTTTTCGCTGACTTTAGGGTTTCCGAAACATGTTTTAAAGATACACCGACGCGCTCACATGATATTCTTTGAACTGTAGTTTTTGTTGGAGTATAATTAGATTTGAGTCTCTCGACAGCCAAACATGCGGTTATAACCGCTTCGACGTTCCTATCTGAAACATTGCGTTTTTTTAGTTGCATGACCAAATTTTCGACATCATACAGAATTACTTCTTCCCTACGAGGCTGGGAAATACAGCTCTTTTTTCTATTTGCCAAAACTTTCTTATTGTTAGCCTTCGTGCGAATCAATTCTTTTGAGGTCTTCCTTAGTCGATTTGTTAAACTGAAAATTGTTTATTTATACCTATTGATCCTACTTGCTAAATTCCTATTTTTCCTATTTAATTTCGTCGGGGAAAAAGGGACTGTCGAGATAATCGTCATATAATTTTAAAGCATTATTAGAATTATATTTATTTTTACCCAGCTTTATAGTCTTTGCCTTCAGTCTGACCAGCCTACTTCGAATTCTTGTGTCAGCAAACGTCGCGATGTCGTCATGTAAACTAGTAATTATAGACTGGTGCTCCGTATTGGTCAATATTTATTAATAATGCCTAGTACTAGCCTATTTGTAATTCTTGCGAAGGGAAGTTTAGTTATTGCACCCAAACCAATGCTGGAAAGTAATTCATCGTTGGATGTCATGCCTGCTAAAATAACTGAATGGATTGACAACAAATTTCAAAAAGTACAACTGTCTTAACCCTAAACAAATTAAAAAGATTTGTTGCCCTTTAACCCTAAAAGCCAATAGTCTCTAACAATAAATTAACGTCAATCGAGACTATTGTGCGTTTCGATTAATTTCCGATAGGGATGGATTAGGATTAATTAAAAAGCATATATATGGCCCATGAAGAGAGAAATTATACAATTAAAAATATTAAAAATGTTGGACATTGAACGGATAATGCAATCAAATGGTTTTATTGAAAGGCATTCTTTAATTAATTTCATGGGCGTAAACATGTTGTTTTAAGAGGAGTTACCTCCCTTAGACATTTATGATAATGTAAAAACATCAGGCCCATAGTTCACAAAGCATTCTCATACTTACATTATAAATTTACTCAACTTTCACTGTTTATGAGAAAAGTCTTCGATTCAGAAACACAAAAGGTACCGAAATGACATATAATCGTAGCAAGCTGGCACCCCTTTATACGAAATGATATCCCCCAAAGTGTGACGTAAACAGCCTCCATTTTGGTTGTTCCCTTTGTCAAAAGTTTGTTTGAGTTCAATTTTTCACGAGAGAACTTAGTTAATTAGTTGTGGTATTTAATTGTGCAACAGATTTTAGTTAACCGAAGTTGGTTTTAAACACACTGGTAAGTTTTTAATAACCAAAGTTAAATAGTTTGTTCATAATCGAAGAAATCCGTTTATAAAATAAGATAGTTTAGACAGTAATCTATTCACTCGTTAAAAGTTTGCCTATCTTTCTTTCCTTTGTTTTGAATTAAAATAATAATCGTTGTGTTGTTTTGTTTTTATAATCTGAAATCACCTCACCATTTTATTATTACCAATCTCTGTTGTTTATTTGTGAAGCTTTTGTAACACAGAATGGCTGAAATGTCTCTTCTACAACTAAAAATCACGAAAATATGCATTCATTTCTAAGTAAACCAATCTTCGGAGAATGAAAGCCAGAATTGGTCGCTTCAACGTAACCTTTCAGATTCAGATTCAGTGCAGAACAACGAAAAAATAATTCGTTTCCGGTAGGAGATTGTATACATAATATGGTACTGGATCTCTCCAACCCGAATAGTTCACAATTTTTTTTTTTTTTTTAAATTCACCCCAAGTAAAAAGTTCGGATTTGATCATATTTCGGGAATCTTCAGCCATAAACTTACAATTTTGAAAACGTGCCTTTTCTTATGCTTGTCCTTTTCTATGGAATAGACTACCACAGTCAATGAAACAATTACTGTCTGTGACCCATTTTAACTCTCAACTAAAAACATTCTTATTTCAAAACTCTGATTTGTAAATAATCAGCATTAACGAGTTTTATAAATGACAATATTATTATCATTATTATTAGACTGTCTAAAACATTACCTGCATCAATCAGGTGTATGTTTATACAGGGTATTTTAATACGACTTTTTTGTAAATCATTTTAGTGAAGCCTGTACCACAACAGGCCCGGGACTGTACAGCGCAGTGGACGCTTACGGCTAGCCCCCGGATCCATTCACTTGATTTGAATTGTATATTTGTTTGTTTGTTGTTTTGGAGTATGATGTCTTGTCGTTATATTTGTCTTTTATGTAAATCATATGTGGCACAGTCCCCCTGCACTAACTATTATAAGAGAAGAGCCCAAATAAGCATTTTTCCTCAGCTTATTGTCAGATTCTTTTAGAGCCCAAAAAGGCATTTTACCGATGTGGTAAATGATATAGAAACTTGGTCCGAAACTTGCCACATAATTTATTTAATTTAAAGCTATAGTACCATAGATCCTTTAAAGCTATATTATCTCTAAAGCTGTATTACCATTAAAGTTACATTACCATAAATCATGTATTAAAGCTATATTACCCTAGCTACTTTAAAGCTATATTACCCTAGATTCTATAAAGCTATATTACCCTAGATTCTATAAAGCTATATTACCTTAGATCCTATAAAGCTATATTATCCTAGATACTTTAAAGCTATATTACCTTAGATCCTATAAAGCTATATTATCCTAGATACTTTAAAGCTATATTACCCTAGATTCTATAAAGCTATATTATCCTAGATACTTTAAAGCTATATTACCCTAGATTCTATAAAGCTATATTACCTTAGATCCTATAAAGCTATATTACCTTAGAGTCTATAAAGCTATATTACCCTAGCTACTTTAAAGCTATATTACTATTACCTTAGATGATTTAAAGCTGTATTTAATAGATATGTCTACCCAAATCAAATCCCATTGACAATTGACAAACACAGAACAAACTCTACAGGAAGGTGTCACTACTTCTGATTCAAGGGATTTAGACGACAAATCATCAAGCATTTAAACATATCAACACCAGGAACCAGGTTTTAGGCTGAAACAGCAACTGTTTAGCTGTGTGATGAAAATTTGAGGACACAGAGAAACTCCACCAGATTGGACAGATGGCCATACTTCTTGCTACGTACAAGCAGGGATTCGAAATGTTAACCCTTTGGAGTTGTTCCTTACTGAATTTCAGAATTTACCAATATGGTAAATAATATAGAAACTTGTCCCCAAAAACTTGTTCCAAAAATCTATTGGCAAGATCACCATGGCTTAATAAAGATTTATTAAGCCATGGTGATCTTGCCAATAGATTTTTGGAACCGAAGCCGAAATTGTCAATCTAATGACAATCTAATTGTCGTGGTCTGTTTTTACGCATTCCATACCTTGTTGGTATCATGATGAACTCCATACCTTGTCATGATGAATTCCATACCTTGTTGTTGTCATGATGAATTCCATACCTTGTTGTTGTCATGGTAAATTCCATACCTTGTTGTTGTCATGATGAATTCCATACCTTGTGGGATGTCATGATGAATTCCATACCTTGTGGGATGTCATGATGAATTCCATACCTTGTTGTTGTCATGATGAATTCCATACCTTGTTGGTATCATGATGAATTCCATACCTTGTTGTTGTCATGGTAAATTCCATACCTTGTTGTTGTCATGATGAATTCCATACCTTGTTGGTATCATGATGAATTCCATACCTTGTTGTTGTCATGATGAATTCCATACCTTGTGGGATGTCATGATGAATTCCATACCTTGTGGGATGTCATGATGAATTCCATACCTTGTTGTTGTCATGATGAATTCCATACCTTGTTGTTGTCATGATGAATTCCATACCTTGTTGTTGTCATGATGAATTCTATACCTTGTTGGATGTCTTGATGAATTCTATACCTTGTTGTTGTCATGATGAATTCCATACCTTGTGGGATGTCATGATGAATTCCATACCTTGTTGGTATCATGATGAATTCCATACCTTGTTGGTATCATGATGAATTCCATACCTTGTGGGATGTCATGATGAATTCCATACCTTGTTGGTATCATGGTGAATTCTATACCTTGTTGTTGTCATGATGAATTCTATACCTTGTTGGTATCATGATGAATTCCATACCTTGTTGTTGTCATGGTAAATTCCATACCTTGTGGGATGTCATGATGAATTCTATACCTTGTTGTTGTCATGATGAATTCTATACCTTGTGGGATGTCATGATGAATTCCATACCTTGTTGGATGTCTTGATGAATTCTATACCTTGTTGTTGTCATGATGAATTCCATACCTTGTTGTTGTCATGATGAATTCCATACCTTGTTGTTGTCATGATGAATTCTATACCTTGTTGTTGTCATGATGAATTCTATACCTTGTGGGATGTCTTGATGAATTCCATACCTTGTTGGATGTCATGATGAATTCCATACCTTGTTGTTGTCATGGTGAATTCTATACCTTGTTGTTGTCATGATGAATTCTATACCTTGTGGGATGTCTTGATGAATTCCATACCTTGTTGGTATCATGATGAATTCCATACCTTGTTGTTGTCATGATGATGAATTCCATACCTTGTTGGTATCATGATGAATTCTATACCTTGTTGTTGTCATGGTGATGAATTCCATACCTTGTTGGTATCATGATGAATTCTATACCTTGTTGTTGTCATGATGAATTCTATACCTTGTTGGTATCATGACGAATTCCATACCTTGTGGGATGTCATGATGAATTCCATACCTTGTTGGATGTCATGATGAATTCTATACCTTGTTGTTGTCATGATGAATTCCATACCTTGTGGGATGTCATGATGAATTCCATACCTTGTTGTTGTCATGATGAATTCCATACCTTGTGGGATGTCATGATGAATTCCATACCTTGTTGGTATCATGATGAATTCTATACCTTGTTGTTGTCATGATGAATTCCATACCTTGTTGGTATCATGATGAATTCCATACCTTGTTGTTGTCATGATGAATTCCATACCTTGTGGGATGTCATGATGAATTCCATACCTTGTGGGATGTCATGACGAATTCCATACCTTGTTGTTGTCATGATGAATTCCATACCTTGTGGGATGTCATGATGAATTCCATACCTTGTTGGATGTCATGATGAATTCTATACCTTGTTGTTGTCATGATGAATTCCATACCTTGTGGGATGTCATGATGAATTCCATACCTTGTTGGTATCATGATGAATTCCATACCTTGTGGGATGTCATGATGAATTCCATATCTTGTTGTTGTCATGATGAATTCCATACCTTGTGGGATGTCATGATGAATTCCATACCTTGTTGTTGTCATGATGAATTCCATACCTTTTGGGATGTCATGATGAATTCTATACCTTGTTGTTGTCATGATGAATTCCATACCTTGTGGGATGTCATGATGAATTCCATACCTTGTTGGATGTCATGATGAATTCTATACCTTGTTGTTGTCATGATGAATTCCATACCTTGTGGGATGTCATGATGAATTCCATACCTTGTTGGTATCATGATGAATTCCATACCTTGTGGGATGTCATGATGAATTCCATATCTTGTTGTTGTCATGATGAATTCCATACCTTGTTGGATGTCATGATGAATTCCATACCTTGTTGTTGTCACGATGAATTCCATACCTTGTTGTTGTCATGATGAATTCCATACCTTTTTGATATCATGATGAATTCCATACCTTGTTGATATCATGATGAATTCCATACCTTGTTGGTATCATGATGAATTCCATACCTTGTTGATGTCATGATGAATTCCATACCTTGTGGGATGTCATGATGAATTCCATACCTTGTTGGTGCCATGATGAATTCCATACCTTGTTGGTGGATATCATGATGAATTCCATACCTTGTTGGTGGATATCATGATGAATTCCATACCTTGTTGTTGCCATGATGAATTCCATACCTTGTGGGATATCATGATGAATTCCATACCTTGCTGTTGTCATGATGAATTCCATACCTTTTTGATATCATGATGAATTCTATACCTTGTTGGTATCATGATGAATTCCATACCTTGTTGTTGTCATGATGAATTCCATACCTTGTTGATATCATGATGAATTCCATACCTTGTTGGTGGATATCATGATGAATTCAATTACCTTGTTGTTGTCATGATGAATTCCATACCTTGTTGTTGTCATGATGAATTCCATACCTTGTTGTTGTCATGATGAATTCCATACCTTGTTGGTATCATGATGAATTCCATACCTTGTGGGATGTCATGATGAATTCCATACCTTGTGGGATGTCATGATGAATTCCATACCTTGTTGTTGTCATGATGAATTCTATACCTTGTTGTTGTCATGGTGGATTCTATACCTTGTTGGATGTCTTGATAAGTTTAGAATCTAAAGCCCTGTTTACATTACAAATTTTAAGCGTACCAGGAATGGTACCAGGTAACACACCCTTTGTTTTTTTGGTAGTGTAAACGGGACAAACGTAAGCGTGCCGTACCTGGTGCGGTGCAAATCTGGGCCACTGAAATGATGTGGTCTGAGCACCATGCCTGGTACGGCACCCAATATGGCACGCTTATCGCGGCCAAGTGTGAACAAGACTTATATGTGTTGTTTGAATGAACATTGGTTATGTTAATACAGGTATCTGAAATATCACTGTTGAATACGGACAAAGATTACAATTACTTCAGTTGGCAGGGTTCACATTGCTAAGTGGGTAAGACGCCGACTCGCTAGCCTGGAGGTTGGCAGGGATCACGTGGCTAAGTGGGTAAGATGCCAACTTGCTAGCCTGGATGTTGGCAGGGATCACGTGGCTAAGTGGGTAGGATGCCAACTCGCCAGCCTGGATGTTGGCAGGGATCACCAGGCTAAGTGGGTAAGACGCCAACTCACTAGCCTGGATGTTGGCAGGGATCGCGTGGCTAAGTGGGTAAGACGCCGACTCGCTAGCCTGGATGATGACAGGGATCACCTGGCTAACGCACTAGTCTGGAGGTCGCATGGGTTAGGGTTAGGGTTAGGGGTTAGGGTTCAATCCCTTCATTGGCAGAGAAAGTTCATCCAGATTTTCTGGGGTGTATGAAATAGAAGTTAGACCAGATGACGTCACTGGAATGAAAATTTCTGTGTATCTATCTTCTACCTCAAAAAGTACCACTCTGTATTTTGAAGCCTTGTTAAATTATATAAAACATATTATCGAACCAGGTATAAGGCTGAAACAACAACTCCTCCCCAAAGTATTATCACAAGTATTAGTGAAAATAGACAGCCCTCACAATGAAAAAAAATATAAATTAATATTTCCAGGTCATTGTGGGAGAGAGAGAAAGAGAAATGGGGTTTGACGTCCTAACATATGGTTTAATTTAATTTAATAATTCGCTTGTGTGTAGGGGACTTTAGCAGTGGGAGGACACCGGAGGACCCTACAGACGACCCTACTCCTTGCCACGTACAGCCGGGGACTCGAAACCATACCAGTTGATTTAAGGACAGGCTTTATGATACAGCGGGCAGCAATGATGGGATTTCAAAATTCAGCCATCCAACCCACCTATATGAAACATAAAATCGAACCAGGTATTAGGCTGAAACAACAAAAACTCCTCCCCAAAGTGTTATCACAAATATAAGTGCAAATAGACATCCCAATGAAAAAAAGTAAGTTAATATTCCATGATAAAAGAGAGACAAAAAGGGGGGGGGGGGATTAAGGTCCACAATCTCGGCCATTTCAGAACTAACATATACGCTTTTTTCCTCTGCGAGTCTGCGACCTCTACCCTAGCGAGCCAGTGTCTTATCCACTTAGCTAACTTACTATACAGAGTTTATGCGTTCCAAGAATAAGAGGGGGAGGGGAGGATGGGGTTTAACGTCCACTCGACACAAACTTGAGTAAACTGGTACCAGTTAGGGGGTTGAGAGAAGGACGTTACCATGGTTTCAACCTTTTTAATCATATAGCTCTGTATTGTTGACTCAGGCCTCGAACTGATTAGATCAAATATATAACATAGCTCCGTAATGCTGATGGGACTAACATATGGTTTAATTTTAAAGATAATATATCAAACATAGAGAAGAATATATTATCAATGGAACAGAATATCTCAAATTAACAAAACTGCAACATGCAGCCCCATACAACCGGTAGAAAATGATTTGGGAGCTACAGTGGCTAAACATCACATTTATTAGATTTATTAGGTTTTTCTAGTACAAGTTATCACAAACATCACTACTTTTCTCCAGTATGAATTTTCGTGTGTCTCTGTAGATGACTACTACAATTAAATGATTTACTACAAACATCACATTTATTAGGTTTTTCTTGAACAAGTTATCATAAACATCACTAGGGTTTCTCTCTAGTATGAATTCTCATGTGCCTCTGTTGATGACTACTACGATTAAATGATTTACTACAAACATCACATTTATATGGTTTCTCTCCAGTATGAGTTCTGGTGTGTATCTTGAGATTACTATTAAAAGTGAATGATTTACTACAAACATCACACTTATAAGGTTTTTCTCCAGTATGAGTTCTTATATGTATCTTTAGATTACTTTTAAAAGTGAATGATTTACTACAAAAGTCACAATCATAAGGTTTTTCTCCTGTATGAATTCTCTTGTGGTTCTTCAGAATATGTCTTTTAGTAAATGATTTACTACAAACATCACATTCATAAGATTTTCCTTCAGTATGAGTTCTCACATGACCCTGTAGATATTTTCTCTGGCTAAATGATTTACTACAAACATCACATTCATAAGGTTTTTCTCCAGTATGCAGTTTCTCCCCTGTATGAGTTTTCATGTGGTTCTGTAGAGTTTGTCTTTTAGTAAATGATTTATTGCAAACATCACATTTAAAAGGTTTTTCACCAGTATGTTTTTTGATGTGGTCCTGTAGGCTTCTATTCTCACTAAATGATTTACTACAAACATCACATTTAAATGATTTTTCTTCAGTATGAATTCTCACATGTTTCTGTTGATAACGTCTGGTTGTAAATGATTTACTACAAATATCACATTTATAAGGTTTTTCTCCTGTATGAGTTCTGATGTGGTCCTGTAGGCTTCTATTCTGACTAAATGATTTACTACAAACATCACATTTATGAGGTTTTTCTCCAGAATGAAATCTTGTGTGTTGCTGTAAAGTACTATATTGAGAGAATGATTTACTACAAACATCACAATTATACGGTTTTTCTCCTGTATGAATTCTTACGTGTTGTTGTAATTTAGATTTAAAAGTGAATGATTTACTACAAAAATCACATTTATAATTTTTTTCTCCAGTATGAATTCTCATGTGGCCTTGTAAGTCATAACCTGTAGGAAATGATTTACAACAAACATCACATTTATAAGGTTTTTCTCCGGTTTGTCCTAGCTGACTAACATGTACTTCACAATGTTTTTCTAAATCAGTGTAAGATTTAAATTCTTCATCACACAAATTACACTCATAAACAGTTTGACAATGGCCATCCACAGGATCAGTTTTCTCTTTTTTAACATGACAGTATTCATCTACATCATCAGTTTTCGATTCTTCAAAATGAACATGACAATATTTATCTACATCATCTGTTTTCTCTTCTTTAACATGTATTTTAATGTGTTTTTCTAAATCATCATATTGTTTCGAAGATGTCATCACATGCAATACATTGATGAAATGTTTTAACATCATTAGCTTCCTGTAAAATATAAAAGTTATAACATCATTAGTTTCCTGTAATATATAAAAGTTATAACATCATTAGTTTCCTGTAATATATAAAAATTATATGACATCATTAGCTTCCTGTAATATATAAATGTTATAACATCATTAGTCTCCTGTAATATATAAAAGTTATAACATCATTAGTTGCCTGTAATATATAAATGTTATAACATCGTTAGTCTCCTGTAATATATATAGAAGTTATAACATCGTTAGTCTCCTGTAATATATATAGAAGTTATGACATCATTAGCTTCCTGTAATATATAAATGTTATAACATCATTAGTCTCCTGTAATATATAAAAGTTATAACATCATTAGTTGCCTGTAATATATCCATGCTGTCTGATTTCCAAAATGGACGCCCAATTTGAAGAAAAAAACGCATTTCCAGAGAGGTTCGGGATGATTTTCATGCAAGGTATCAAATATATGTTTTTTGTTGTAATTGAACTGAAATATAATCTTTAAAATAGGCCGCCGGCTGCCAGGCAGGATACGCCCACATTTTCGAGAGATGGATAGAGAACAAGCAAAACAGAAAGTGATTTTACCTAAAATCAAAGGCTATAATTCATTAAGTTACAATTTGATAAGCGCAAATATCGAAAGGAATCCAGATCTTTGAGTTATATACATGCATTTCAAGTTTCAATAAAATTGGATTAAAATTGTGACCTCTGCAGGGTCCACAACCCTGATAACATGCATTGATGGGTACCATATTTGATATGCGCAAATATTCAAGATCTTTGGGTTATAAACATGCATTTCAAGTTTCGTCAAAATCAGATAAAAATTGCGACCTGTAGAGAGTCTACAAAAATCTGGTCCGATTTTCCCAGACATTCGAACTCAATCCTCCTTAGGGTGTAAAGGTAATATAATCAATGAATCAGACGTTTTTTGAAATTGGCTAATAATTTCGACCTCCAGAGGAACCAAAAGCTAAAATAGGCCAATTTTTTCCGACAATCAGGGGCCATAATTCAGGAAGTTACGTTCCGATGGGCACAAATATCGAAAGGGACCAAGATCTTTGGGTTATAAACATGCATTTTAAGTTGCATCAAAGTCAAATTGTGACCTACACAGGGTCCACAACCTTGATAAACAATTTTTTTTACACTTTTCGCATACAAATTTTTGTTTGGTTTTCACAAAATTCGAAAACTCAACCTTCCTTATGGTGTAACAATGATACAATCAGACGATTTTTTAAATAGGATAATAATTGTGACCTCCAGAGCGTTCGAAACTAATGTGACGAAATTTAAGGTAGCTGGCTTCCTTTTCACACGTATCCAGTGAACTGCCATTTTGCTCAGTAATCCCAGCCAGAATTTGTTTTTTTTTTAAAATTGCGTTAAAGTTTAAAATTTTCGTTGATTGTACATAGGCTTGCCATTTTGTAATTTACACACGGAATTGACATGTAGTATGCCTGTCTATTTAATTTGGTTTATTATATGTTTTTTAAGTGATTTTGCGACGTTTATTTTTTTTATTTAAAGGGTAATGTGTGTTGCATAATGGTACACTCTAATACAAGATGGCGACGGCGCAATGAAGTGTATGGAGTCTAAGGTAACTGTGCCTATATTTTCATCGATGTGCATCAATCCTGGGGAGTAAGATTGGGAGGTAGAAGAGCCTTCTGCGGTTGTAACAAGGTATCTGATTGGCTGAAGAGGAAAGAGAGCTAGCTGCACAGCCATGGACAGTACACTGAGGAGGGAATCTGTGGATATTGCAATGCGAATAAATTCGCCTAGTGGAAAACCGGCTTAATGGCTACGAACTGCGCAGGGGAACGCTCTTTTTCGCAACTAAAAAGAATTCAAGATGTTAAACGATCAACGATGAGTCAAAAACGTCTTGGTATACTGGCACTTCTCTGCATTGAAAGTGATTTATTTAATACAATTGACTTTTTAAAAAACTAACTGACGAATTTGCAGTCACAAAAGCACGCAAAGTCGTAATCTAGCTAGGCTACTCATAGTAAATACAGTACCCATGGCCGGATTAACCATGGGGCACCATGATGCACAGGTCCCAAGGCCCCAACAAAAATCTCAGTTGCATCCAGCCCCCTCCTCTAGAGATGCCATCATTTCATAGCACTCGCATGGATTGGTCCACTGAAATAACGTGGAGGTACTTCTAAATGGCTCCATACAAATGCCTGAAATTCCAGGAAATCACGTTTCCGGCCTTCAATTTGTGGGGCTTCGCACCCTAGGCGCTCACGGTCCAGGCCCTTGGGCCCCCACCATGGTTAATCCGGTGTTGACAGTACTGTCAATGTTCTGAATTTGTTTGTAAAAAATTTTCTGTTGCTAAATTTAACTTAATAATTCCTATTGTCAATGAGCCCAAGATATCTGTATTTTCAGGCCACCTATCAAAATGATCCCACCAAACTCTCGAAGTCTAACCAATAAATTAATACAAGACAGAAACACAATAATAGATTTGTAGCTAGCTACATGGAAAGGGTTCATAGAAATCAATTGTCCCAGCTAATAATACATCTTAGGCACATCTTAGGGATCTATGAAGTCTTATATTTGTTTATATTCTGATGGCTATTATTTAGGCCTTTACTTTCCGCTCGGTAGGGCCTTCAGAGCTTTAATCCGGCTATGAGCTGCATGTTTTATTTCATATATATTATTACATTTTTGGGGGGAGGGGGATAGGGAGCAATAGATTGTGTATAATACAGCTGCATGTTTTATTTTATGCTTAGTATTACATTAATTTTGTTGCTTTTGTTTCGGGGAAGGGGGTAGGGTGAAGGGGAGGGGGGTGTCGAGCAGTAGATTGTGTATTTCATAATGATTATTACTTTATTTTGGTGTTTTTGCTTGGGGGGTAGGGGGGTCTCTATTTGTTTTGTATTTGCATGTTACTCTATATATCTATGTGTATATATAGATTGTAGTGTAAGAGGAACCCCCTGAAAATTAGTACACTTGTGCTAAGGGGACTATCCTCATTAAATAAAGTTATTACTATTATTATTATTAATATTATGTGTGCTTTTGATGTCATCCTTGATTCGTCATGAGCAGGTGTGACAATCCCAGTGTGTAGTGTAATATAAATGAGATTATTTAATTATTAAATATTAAGTTTATGATGTAAGGGGGGGTGAATGGCTGAATGGTTAGCACCCGCTGTATCATAAAACCTGTCATTGAGTCAACTGGTGTGCTTTCAAATCCCAGGATGTACGTGGAAAGGAGTATAGGGTCGCCTGCCCCCCCCCCCCCCATGTTGGTTTAACAGCTACATGTATGACTCCACAGTGGTTTGGACCTGGATAGAAAATTTGAGTATTGCACCAATCATATATTACACCAAGGGCAATAAAAACAGAGTGCTTGTTGGAATGAATTCACATTAGGTATTACAGGAGATTAATCCAAAAGTTGACAGTTCTTGATATAATAGTTTTAAAAAATAGGTGGCCAGGCAACGAAACATACACCCTCAGCAGCTAAATCGTCCGGGCAGTCAACAAGAGATGTCGCATATTTTAACTTTTTTCGGTAATGAAACATTATAATACACTAAAATTTGATTAAAAGTAACAACTCATTATGTAATTATCAGAAAATCATTCGAATTTGTTTGGCATTGATAAAGTTCTCCTCCATGCTTGCGTTTAATATCATGGATTTAGCTGTTATCACAATTCAATATACTTGTTCATCTCAACACCTTAAACTTTGTGTATAAATCTAAAGTCAATTGGATACTGACATTAGCTTCTAGAGTGTCCACAAGATTTTTTGAAGTGATCAAGGGCCATTAGTCTGACAGTTATTATCGGTTATCGCTGAAAATCAATAGGCTTCTTCGTTTTATGTTCTTTAACACTGTGTATAAATTTAAAGGCAATCGTATATTAACTTTAGCCTCTAGAGCATCAATAAGCATTTGTTGGTTCCGGAGCGACGGACAGGGGTGACGACATTTCAATGTGGGCGCATAAAAAAGATAATGTAAATAAATAGCTTCACTCAGAACCGAGCTTTAGAATTTCTGGCAAGCTTTGATCTGGCAATTATATCTTCATTTAACCTTAAAAAAATATATTCCAATGCAGTATATATCGCAGGCTGGCGGTAGAATTGAGAGTTGATTAAATAGGTATCGGTATATTTGACTGTGTGTCGGGTTTGATTCCCAGGGTAAAAAAGGCCTTTACCGACTAACAAGGACATGTAGGACTATTTCAATAATTAGCTTGCGCGTAGGGGTCTTTAGCAGTGGGAGGAAACCAGAGTGCCTGAAGGAAACCCACGAGGTTGAGAAGGCGCTCTTATCTCCATGTCACATACGTTCACACTAGGGCTCAAACCACAGCCGCAAGCCAGAGGTGACCGGCCAGCAAGAGGTTGAAGCGCTGCACTCTAGACCACTAGGCCATCTTCATGGAAGAGGTGCACTCCTTCCCATAATAAATCCCATAATTCTTGCATTTAAATAAACACACATAAATTATTGGGATAAATGAGAGAGAGAGAGTGAAAAATGGGGTTTAACGTCCACTCGACACAAACTAGGTCATTTTGGGGCTAACGTATGGTTTATTTTTATTTCAATAATTCGCTTGCGCGTAGGGGTCTTTAGCAATGGGAGGAAACCGGAGTGCCCGGAGGAAACCCACGAGGTTGAAAAGGTGCTCTTATCTCCATGTCACATATGTTGACATTTGGTAATAGACTTCCGTTTCCGGAAATGAGGTTACGCATGCGAAAAGAGTACATCCGTCACCAGGGACGCGGACAGATTGTTATGTTGTTGGATACGAGATACGATGTGCGAAGGATGTGTAATCGACGTGTAATTGATGTGTTGTGAACTTGATAGTTAGTATATATTTGATTGTATAGAAATAAACATTGGTAGCAGAGTGTGAAGAATGGCGAACTATAAATTCCCGCCGCAATTTGGTGAACAAATGTTGTACGATACGTGGAAAAATGAACTGAAAAGTTACCGGGATCACGGTGGCTAAGTGGATAAGGCGCTGGTTCGCTAGCCTGGAGGTTGAGTGTTCGATCCCTGCATTGGCCGAGAAAGTTCATCTCGATTTTCCGGCGTGATTTCCCCTTGTCAGTGATGCAGAAGGAGGGCCTGACAAGGACAGCTGCCTAGTCGTTCGGATGGGACGAAAAACCGAGGTCCCGTGTACAAATTGGAGTGCACGTAAAAGATCCCTTGGCAGTTGGAATTCGATATAAGAGTAGGCCGTAGCGCCGCTGCCCGGGCAAAATTTCCCTCATAGCACACTGTTGGCGTATGCCCGTCTTCAATTGGCCCAGGTTAGGTGCTTAAGCGTAGGACATTAAACCCCATTTCATTTTTAAGAGGAGTTACCTCCCTTAGACATTTATGATAATGTAAAAACATCAGGCCCTGAGTTCACAAAGCATTCTCATACTTACATTATGAATTTACTCAACTTTCAATCACTGTTTATGAGAAAAGTCTTCGATTCAGAAACACAAAAGGTACCGAAATGACATGTAATCGTAGCAAGCTGGCACCCCTTTATACGAAATGATATCCCCCAAAGTGTGACGTAAACAGCCTCCATTTTGGTTGTTTCCTTTGTCAAAAGTTTGTTTGAGTTCAATTTTTCACGAGAGAACTTAGTTAATTAGTTGTGGTATTTAATTGTGCAACAGATTTTAGTTAACCGAAGTTGGTTTTAAACACACTGGTAAGTTTTTAATAACCAAAGTTAAATAGTTTGTTCATAATCGAAGAAATCCGTTTATAAAATAAGATAGCTTAGACAGTAATCTATTCACTCGTTAAAAATTTGCCTATCTTTCTTTCCTTTGTTTTGAATTAAAATAATAATCGTTGTGTTGTTTTGATAATCTGAAATCACCTCACCATTTTATTATTACCAATCTCTGTTGTTTATTTGTGACGCTTTTGTAACACAGGATTGCTGATTTGTCTCTTCTACCACTAAAAATCACGAAAATAGGCATTCATTTCTAAGTAAACCAATCTTCGGAGAATGAAAGCCAGAATTGGTCGCTTCAACGTAACCTTTCAGATTCAGATTCAGTGCAGAACAACGAAAAAATAATTCGTTTCCGGTAGGAGATTGTATACATAATATGGTACTGGATCTCTCCAACCCGAATAGTTCACAATTTTTTATTTTTTTAAAAAATTCACGCCAAGTCAAAAGTTCTGATTTGATCATATTTCGGGAATCTTCAATCATAAACTTACAACTTTGAAAACAAACTTACAACTTAAACTTACAATTTTGAAAACGTGCCTTTTCTTATGTTTGTCCTTTTCTATGGAATAGACTACCACAATCAATGAAACAATTACCGTCTGTGACCCATTTTAACTCTCAACTCAACACATTCTTATTTCAAAACTCTGATTTGTAAATAATCAATATAAACGAGTTTTATAAATGACAATATTATTATTAGACTGTCTAAAACATTACCTGCATCAATCAGGTGTATGTTTATACAGTGTATTTTGTTACGACTTTTTTGTAAATCATTTTAGTGAAGCCTGTACCACAACAGGCCCGGGACTGTACAGCGCAGTGGACGCTTACGGCTAGCCCCCGGATCCATTCACTCTTTTTGAATTGTATATTTGTTTGTTTGTTGTTTTGGAGTATGATGTCTTGTCGTTCTATTTGTCTTTTATGTAAATCATATGTGGCGCAGTCCCCCTGCACTAACTATTATAAGAGAAGAGCCCAAATAAGCATTTTTCCCCAGCTTATTGTCAGATTCTTTTAGAGCCCAAAAAGGCATTTTACCCATATGGTAAATGATATAGAAACTTGGTCCGAAACTTGCCACATAATTATTTAAAGCTATTGTACCATAGATCCTTTAAAGCTATATTATCTCTAAAGCTGTATTACCATTAAAGCTACATTACTTTAAATGTATTAAAGCTATATTACCCTAGCTACTTTAAAGCTATATTACCCTAGATTCTATAAAGCTATATCACCTTAGATCCTATAAAGCTATAAAGCTATATTACCTTACATCTTTAAAGCTATATTACCCTAGATTCTATAAAGCTATATTACCATAGATCCTATAAAGCTATATTACCATATATCCTATAAAGCTATATTACCCTAGATACTTTAAAGCTATATTACTATTACATTAGATCCTTTGAAGCTATATTACCTCCGCTACTATAAAGCTATATTACCTTAGATCCTTTAAAGCTGTATTACCACGTCTACTGTAAAGTTATATTTAATCAATTTTATCCTTAATAGATAGGTCTGCCGTAATCAAATCCCATTGACAATTGACAAACACAGAACAAACTCTACAGGTAGGTGTCACTACTTCTGATTCAAGTGATTTTGACGACAAATCATCAAAAATATCAACACAACCACAGGGAACCAAGTCTTAGGCTGAAACAACAACTGTTTAGCTGTGTGGTGAAACATGAGGACACAGAGAAACTCCACCAGATTGGACAGATGGCCATAAGTCTTGCCACGTACAAGCAGGGATTCGAAATGTTAACCCCTTTGGAGTTGTTCCTTACTGAATTTACCAATATGGTAAATAATATAGAAACTTGGCGGGGGGGGAATCATTATTCAACCATGGTGATCTTGCCAAAAGATTTTTGGAACCGAAGCCGGAAATGTCAATCTAATGACAATCTAATTGTCATGGTCTATTTTTAAGCATTCCATACCTTGTGGGATGTCATGATGAATTCCATACCTTGTTGGTATCATGATGAATTCCATACCATGTTGTTGTCATGGTGATGAATTCCATACCTTGTTGGTATCATGATAAATTCCATACCTTGTTGTTGTCATGATGAATTCCATACCTTGTTGATATCATGATGAATTCCATATCTTGTTGTTGTCATGGTGAATTCCATACCTTGTTGATATCATGATGAATTCCATACCTTGTTGGTATCATGATAAATTCCATACCTTGTTGTTGTCATGATGAATTCCATACCTTGTTGGTATCATGATGAATTCCATATCTTGTTGTTGTCATGGTGAATTCCATACCTTGTTGATATCATGATGAATTCCATACCTTGTTGGTATCATGATAAATTCCATACCTTGTTGTTGTCATGATGAATTCCATACCTTGTTGGTGTCATGTTGAATTCCATACCTTGTTGTTGTCATGATGAATTCCATACCTTGTTGTTATCATGATGAATTCTATACCTTGTTGGTATCATGATGAATTCCATACCTTGTTGGTATCATGATGAATTCCATACCTTGTTGTTGTCATGATGAATTCCATACCTTGTTGTCATGATGAATTCCATACCTTGTTGGTATCATGATGTATTCCATACCTTGTTGATGTCATGGTGATGAATTCTATACCTTGTTGATGTCATGATGAATTCCATACCTTGTTGGTATCATGATGAATTCCATACCTTGTGGGATGTCATGATGAATTATATACCTTGTTGATGTCATGGTAAATTCCATACCTTGTTGTTGTCATGATGAATTCCATACCTTGTGGGATGTCTTGATAAGTTTAGAATCTAAAGCCCTGTTTACATTATAAATTTTAAGTGTATCAGGAACAGTACCAGGTAACGCACCCTTCGTTTTTTTGTAGTGTAAACGGGACAAACATAAGCGTGCCGTACCTGGTGCGGTGCAAATCTGGGCCACTGAAATGATGTGGTCTGAGCACCGTGCCTGGTACGGCACCCAGTACGGCACGCTTATCGCGGCCAAGTGTAAACGTGACTTATGTGTGTTGTTTGAATGAACATTGGTTATGTTAATACAGGTATCTGAAATATCACTGTTGAATACGGACAAAGATTACAATTACTTCAGTTGATGTTGTTCACCATTGCTAAGTGGGTAAGACGCCATCTCACTAGCCTGGAGGTTGGCAGGGATCACGTGGCTAAGTGGGTAAGACGCCAACACACTAGCCTGGAGGTCGCATGTTCAATCCCTTCATTGGCAGAGAAAGTTCATCCAGATTTTCTGGGGTGTATAAAATAGAAGTTAGACCAGATGACTCATTGGAATCAATTTCTGGGTATCTATCTTCTACCTCAAAAACTACCACTCGGTATTTTGAAGCCTTGTTAAATTATATGAAACATAAAAATGAACCAGGTACATGTATAAGGCTGAAACAGCAACAACTCCTCCTCAAAGTATTATCACAATTATTAGTGAAAATAGACAGCCCTCCCAATTAAAACAAGTAAGTTAATATTCCCAGGTGATTGTGGGGAGAGAGAGAGAGAGACAAATAGAGTGGGGATTAAGGTCCACAAACTAGGTCATTTCGGGAGTTAATATTCCCAGGTCATTGTGGGGGAGAGAGAGAGACACACACAAAGAGAGAAGGGGGGCTCCACAAACTAGGTCATTTCGGGAGTAACATATAGACATTTTCTTCTGCGACCTCTAGGCTAGCAAGCCAGTGTTTTTCCACTTAGCTATCTTACTATACAGAGTTTATGCGTTCCAAGAATAAGAGGGGGAGGGGAGGATGGGGTTTAACCTCCACTCGACACAAACTTGAGTAAGGACGTTACCATGGTTTCAACCTTTTTAATCATGTAGCTCTGTATTGGTGACACAGCCCTCGAACCGATAAGATCATATATATATAACATAGCTCCGTATTGCTGAAGGGACTAACATATGGTTTAATTTTAAAGATAATATATCAAACATAGAGAAGAATATATTATCAATGAAACAAAACATCTCAAATTATCAAACTGAAATACGGAGTCCCATACTACCGGTAGAAAATGATTTGGGAGCTACAGTGGCTAAACATCACATTTATTAGATTTATTAGGTTTTTCTTGTACAAGTTATCATAAACATCACTAGGGTTTCTCTCTAGTATGAATTCTCATGTGCCTCTGTTGATGACTACTACGATTAAATGATTTACTACAAACATCACATTTATATGGTTTCTCTCCAGTATGAGTTCTGGTGTGTATCTTTAGATTACTATTAAAAGTGAATGATTTACTACAAACATCACACTTATAAGGTTTTTCTCCAGTATGAGTTCTTATATGTATCTTTAGATTACTTTTAAAAGTGAATGATTTACTACAAAAGTCACAATCATAAGGTTTTTCTCCTGTATGAATTCTCTTGTGGTTCTTCAGAATATGTCTTTTAGTAAATGATTTACTACAAACATCACATTCATAAGATTTTCCTTCAGTATGAGTTCTCACATGACCCTGTAGATATTTTCTCTGGCTAAATGATTTACTACAAACATCACATTCATAAGGTTTTTCTCCAGTATGCGGTTTCTCCCCTGTATGAGTTTTCATGTGGTTCTGTAGAGTTTGTCTTTTAGTAAATGATTTATTGCAAACATCACATTTAAAAGGTTTTTCACCAGTATGTTTTTTGATGTGGTCCTGTAGGCTTCTATTCTCACTAAATGATTTACTACAAACATCACATTTAAATGATTTTTCTTCAGTATGAATTCTCACATGTTTCTGTTGATAACGTCTGGTTGTAAATGATTTACTACAAATATCACATTTATAAGGTTTTTCTCCTGTATGAGTTCTGATGTGGTCCTGTAGGCTTCTATTCTGACTAAATGATTTACTACAAACATCACATTTATGAGGTTTTTCTCCAGAATGAAATCTTGTGTGTTGCTGTAAAGTACTATATTGAGAGAATGATTTACTACAAACATCACAATTATACGGTTTTTCTCCTGTATGAATTCTTATGTGTTGTTGTAATTTAGATTTAAAAGTGAATGATTTACTACAAAAATCACATTTATAATTTTTTTCTCCCGTATGAATTCTCATGTGGCCTTGTAAGTCATAACCTGTAGGAAATGATTTACAACAAACATCACATTTATAAGGTTTTTCTCCGGTTTGTCCTAGCTGACTAACATGTACTTCACAATGTTTTTCTAAATCAGTGTAAGATTTAAATTCTTCATCACACAAATTACACTCATAAACAGTTTGACAATGGCCATCCACAGGATCAGTTTTCTCTTTTTTAACATGACAATATTCATCTACATCATCAGTTTTCGATTCTTCAAAATGAACATGACAATATTCATCTACATCATCTGTTTTCTCTACTTTAACATGTATTTTAATGTGTTTTTCTAAATCATCATATTGTTCGAAGATGTCATCACATGCAAAACATTGATGAAATGTTTTAACATCATTAGCTTCCTGTAAAATATAAAAGTTATAACATCATTAGTTTCCTGTAATATATAAAAGTTATAACATCATTAGTATCCTGTAATATATAAAAATTATATGACATCATTAGCTTCCTGTAATATATAAATGTTATAACATCGTTAGTCTCCTGTAATATATATAGAAGTTATGACATCATTAGCTTCCTGTAATATATAAATGTTATAACATCATTAGTCTCCTGTAATATATAAAAGTTATAACATCATTAGTTGCCTGTAATATATCCATGCTGTCTGATTTCCAAAATGGACACCCAATTTGAAGAAAAAAACGCATTTCCAGAGAGGCTCGGGATGATTATCATGCAAGGTATCAAATATATGTTTTCTGTTGTAATTGAACTGAAATATAATCTTTAAAATAGGCCGCCGGCTGCCAGGCAGGATACGCCCACATTTTCGAGAGATGGATAGAGAACAAGCAAAACAGAAAGTGATTTTACCTAAAATCAAAGGCTATAATTCATTAAGTTACAATTTGATAAGCACAAATATCGAAAGGAATCCAGATCTTTGAGTTATATACATGCATTTCAAGTTTCAATAAAATTGGATTAAAATTGTGACCTCTGCAGGGTCCACAACCCTGATAACATGCATTGATGGGTACCATATTTGATATGCGCAAATATTCAAGATCTTTGGGTTATAAACATGCATTTCAAGTTTCGTCAAAATCAGATAAAAATTGCGACCTGTAGAGAGTCTACAAAAATCTGGTCCGATTTTCCCAGACATTCGAACTCAATCCTCCTTAGGGTGTAAAGGTAATATAATCAATGAATCAGACGTTTTTTGAAATTGGCTAATAATTTCGAACTCCAGAGGAACCAAAAGCTAAAATAGGCCAATTTTTTCCGACAATCAGGGGCCATAATTCAGGAAGTTACGTTCCGATGGGCACAAATATCGAAAGGGACCAAGATCTTTGGGTTATAAACATGCATTTTAAGTTGCATCAAAGTCAAATTGTGACCTACACAGGGTCCACAACCTTGATAAACAATTTTGTTTACACTTTTCGCATACAAATTTTTGTTCGGTTTTCACAAAATTCGAACTCAACCTTCCTTATGGTGTAATAATGATACAATCAGACGATTTTTTAAATAGGATAATAATTGTGACCTCCAGAGCGTACGTAACTAATGTGACGAAATTTAAGGTAGCTGGCTTCTTTTTCACACGTATCCAGTGAACTGCCATTTTGCTCAGTAATCCCAGCCAGAATTTGGCTATTTTTTAAAATTGCGTTAAAGTTTAAAATTTTCGTTGATTGAACATAGGCTTGCCATTTTGTAATTTACACACGGAATTGACATGTATTTCAGCTAGCAGTATGCCTGTCTATTTAATTTGGTTCATTATATGTTTTTTAAGTGATTTTGCGACGTTTATTTTTTTTATTTAAAGGGTAATGTGTGTTGCATAATGGTACACTCTAATACAAGATGGCGACGGCGCAATGAAGTGTATGGAGTCTAAGGTAACTGTGCCTTTATTTTCATCGATGTGCATCAATCCTGGGGAGTAAGATTGGGAGGTAGAAGAGCCTTCTGCGGTTGTAACAAGGTATCTGATTGGCTGAAGAGGAAAGAGAGCTAGCTGCACAGCCATTGACAGTACACTGAGGGGGGGATCTGTGGATATTGCAATGCGAATAAATTCGCCTAGTGGAAAACCGGCTTAATGGCTACGAACTGCGCAGGGGAACGCTCTTTTTCGCAACTAAAAAGAATTCAAGATGTTAAACGATCAACGATGAGTCAAAAACGTCTTGGTATACTGGCACTTCTCTGCATTGAAAGTGATTTATTCAATACAATTAACTTTTTAAAAAACTAACTGACGAATTTGCAGTCACAAAAGCACGCAAAGTCGTAATCTATCTAGGCTACTCATAGTAAATACAGTACCCATGGCCGGATTAACCATGGGGCACCATGATGCACAGGTCCCAGGGCCCCCACAAAAATCTCAGTTGCATCCAGCCCCCTCCTCTAGAGATGCCATCATTTCATAGCACTCGCATGGATTGGTCCACTGAAATAACGTGGAGGTACTTCTAAATGGCTACATACAAATGCCTGAAATTCCAGGAAATCACGTTCCCGGCCTTCAATTTGTGGGGCTTCGCACCCTAGGCGCTCACGGTCCAGGCCCTTGGGTCCCCACCATGGTTAATCCGGTGTTGACAGTACTGTCAATGTTCTGAATTTGTTTGTAAAAAATTTTCTGTTGCTAAATTTAACTTAATAATTCCTATTGTCAATGAGCCCAAGATATCTGTATTTTCAGGCCACCTATCAAAATGATCCACCAAACTCTCGAAGTCTAACCAATAAATTAATACAAGACAGAAACACAATAATAGATTTGTAGCTAGCTACATGGAAAGGGTTCATAGAAATCAATTGTCCCAGCTAATAATACATCTTAGGCACATCTTAGGGATCTATGAAGTCTTATATTTGTTTATATTCTCATGGCTATTATTTAGGCCTTTACTTTCCGCTCTGTAGGGCCTTCAGAGCTTTAATCCGGCACTGAGCTGCATGTTTTATTTCATATATATTATTACATTTTTGGGGGGAGGGGGGTAGGGAGCAATAGATTGTGTATAATACAGCTGCATGTTTTATTTTAATCTTTAAGTGGCATTTAGCGATCGGAAACACATTAACAGAACACAGTTTTTATGGGGTACAATCACTAGTTTATTCTAACAGCACGACGTTTCGACAAGTATCCTCTTATCGTTATCTGTGCTTGACATTTGTGCTTGATAACGATAAGAGGATACTTGTCGAAACGTCGTGCTGTTAGAATAAACTAGTGATTGTACCCCATAAAAACTGTGTTCTGTTAATGTTTTATTTTATGCTTAGTATTACATTAATTTTGTTGCTTTTGTTTAGGGGAAGGGGGTAGGGTGAAGGGGAGGGGGGTGTCGAGCAGTAGATTGTGTATTTCATAATGATTATTACTTTATTTTGGTGTTTTTGCTTGGGGGGTAGGGGGGTCTCTATTTGTTTTGTATTTGCATGTTACTCTATATATCTATGTGTATATATAGATTGTAGTGTAAGAGGAACCCCCTGAAAATTAGTACACTTGTGCTAAGGGGACTATCCTCATTAAATAAAGTTATTACTATTATTATTATTAATATTATGTGTGCTTTTGATGTCATCCTTGATTCGTCATGAGCAGGTGTGATAATCCCAGTGTGTAGTGTAATATAAATGAGATTATTTTATTATTAAATATTAAGTTTATGATGTAAGGGGGGTGAATGGCTGAATGGTTAGCACCCGCTGTATCATAAAACCTGTCATTGAGTCAACTGGTGTGCTTTCAAATCCAAGGATGTACGTGGAAAGGAATATAGGGTCGCCTGCCCCCCCCCCCCCATGTTGGTTTAACAACTACATGTATGACTCCACAGTGGTTTGGACCTGGATAGAAAATTTGAGTATTGCACCAATCATATATTACATCAAGGGCAATAAAAACAGAGTGCTTGTTGGAATGAATTCACATTGGGTATTACAGGAGATTAATCCAAAAGTTGACAGTTCTTGATATAATAGTTTTAAAAAATAGGTTGCCAGGCAACGAAACATACGCCCACAGCAGCTTAATCGTCCTGGCAGTCAACAAGAGTTGTCGCATATTTTAACTTTTTTCGGTAATGAAACATTTATAATACACTAAAATTTGATTAACTCTTAAACGACCCAGAGGTTTGACGTCATAACGTCATAAAAACCCACGTCATAATGGTCAATAGTATTAAAATATACATATCATTTTCAAGTCATATTATTAAAAAAAACTGAAGATAGACCCTTTATGTAAATGAATGAAATAATTTAAATTTAAGGCCATTTTCATAAATATAAATTTTATACAAAAAATTTAATTAGATATTTCATGCAAACTTCATGTGTATAATGGTTATTTCTATTTTTCTGTTCGGCTGTTGTGAACTAAAAATCATTCATCATCGAATCTTTTAATTTAAGCTTATTTAATTACCGTAATTGAAATTTGTTGATTAACTTAGCCTAGCCTTTTTGTATTTTAATTATCACGTTCTACTCTAGGCCTTACGCAAAACGATAAAAATCTACACCACAGATACAATCTGAATCACTGTCATTCAATAAGGATGGTAATCCGTCATTAGAACGTTGCCGTAGAGGTCTAGACGTATCACCGTTTTATTATAATTTTCAAGGAGAAACCGTAAGATTTTTAACTGTCAAAATGTCAAACAGGAAGTAAACAAATGAGATAAAGACGTCTGTTAATAAGGGAAATAACTCTCATTACGCTAGGAACGTTGCATTCGGCTAACATGTTTTGTCGACAAAAGTCGCCTTGGGTACTAAACGGTAACGTTATAGTTGTCGACAAATGTTGCCTTGGGTCAGTTAAGAGTTAAAAGTAACAACTCATTATGTAATTATCAGAAAATCATTCGAATTTGTTTGGCATTGATAAAGTTCTCCTCCATGCTTACGTTTAATATCATGGATTTAGCTGTTATCACAATTCAATATACTTGTTCATCTCAACACCTTAAACTTTGTGTATAAATCTAAAGTCAATTGGATACTGACATTAGCTTCTAGAGTGTCCACAAGATTTTTTGAAGTGATCAAGGGCCATTAGTCTGACAGTTATTATCGGTTATCGCTGAAAATCAATAGGCTTCTTCGTTTTATGTTCTTTAACACTGTGTATAAATTTAAAGGCAAACGTATATTAACTTTAGCCTCTAGAGCATCAATAAGCATTTGTTGGTTCCGGAGCGACGGACAGGGGTGACGACATTTCAATGTGGGCGCATAAAAAAGATAATGTAAATAAATAGCTTCACTCAGAACCGAGCTTTAGAATTTCTGGCAAGCTTTGATCATCATTACTAAACTCGCTACAATAAAGAAAAAAGTCCAATTATATGTTCATTTAACCTTAAAAAAATATATTCCAATGCAGTATATATCGCAGGCTGGCGGTAGAATTGAGAGTTGATTAAATAAGTATCGGTATATTTGACTGTGTGTCGGGTTTGATTCCCAGGGTAAAATAGACCTTTACCGACTAACAAGGACATGTAGGCCTATTTCAATAATTAGCTTGCACGTAGGGATCTTTAGCAGTGGGAGGAAACCAGAGTGCCTGAAGGAAACCCACAAGGTTGAGAAGGCGCTCTTATCTCCATGTCACATACGTTCACACTAGGGCTCAAACCACAGCCGCAAGCCAGAGATGACCGGCCAGCAAGAGGTTGAAGCGCTGCACTCTAGACCACTAGGCCATCTTCATGGAAGAGGTGCACTCCTTCCCATAATAAATCCCATAATTCTTGCATTTAAATAAACACACATGAATTATTGGGATAAATGAGAGAGAGAGAGAGTGAAAAATGGGGTTTAATGTCCACTCGACACAAACTAGGTCATTTTGGGGCTAACGTATGGTTTATTTTTATTTCAATAATTCGCTTGCGCGTAGGGGTCTTTAGCAGTGGGAGGAAACCGGAGTGCCCGGAGGAAACCCACGAGGTTGAGAAGGCGCTCTTATCTCCATGTCACATACATTCACACTAGGGCTCAAAACCACAGCCGCACTCCAGACCATTAGGCCATCCCAACCCCCGCCAAGTCATGGAAGAGCTGTGCCCCTTCCCATATTAAATCCAATAATTCTTGCATTAAAATAAACACATGGGGATGGATTGATGGATTAGGATTATTTAAAAAGTATAGATATGGCCCATGAAGAGAGAAATTATACAGTAAAAAATATTAAAAATGTTGGACATTGAACAAATAATGCAATCAAATGGTTTTATTGAAAGGCATTCTTAAATTAATTTCATGGGCGTAAACATGTTGTTTTAAGAGGAGTTACCTCCCTTAGACATTTATGATAATGTAAAAACATCAGGCCCATAGTTCACAAAGCATTCTCATACTTACATTATGAATTTACTCAACTTTCAATCACTGTTTATGAGAAAAGTCTTCGATTCAGAAACACAAAAGGTACCGAAATGACATATAATCGTAGCAAGCTGGCACCCCTTTATACGAAATGATATCCCCCAAAGTGTGACGTAAACAGCCTCTATTTTGGTTGTTCCCTTTGCCAAAAGTTTGTTTGAGTTCAATTATTCACGAGAGAACTTAGCTAATTAGTTGTGGTATTTAATTGTGCAACAGATTTTAGTTCACCGAAGTTGGTTTTAAACACACTGGTAAGTTTTTAATAACCAAAGTTAAATAGTTTGTTCATAATCGAAGAAATCCGTTTATAAAATAAGATAGCTTAGACAGTAATCTATTCACTCGTTAAAAATTTGCCTATCTTTCTTTCCTTTGTTTTGAATTAAAATAATAATCGTTGTGTTGTTTTGATAATCTGAAATCACCTCACCATTTTATTATTACCAATCTCTGTTGTTTATTTGTGAAGCTTTTGTAACACAGAATTGCTGAAATGTCTCTTCTACCACTAAAAATCACGAAAATAGGCATTCATTTCTAAGTAAACCAATCTTCGGAGAATGAAAGCCAGAATTGGTCGCTTCAACGTAACCTTTCAGATGCCGAGATCAAGCTAGCACACAATTAGCCACCACACAATAAGACCACTTACCACACAATAAGGGACAATCAACTCAGCACACAATAAGAAATTCGCTGGATGAACAGGACTTCAGTGAAACCACGTGCTCGGTATGAGCTAATCCAAGCCTTCGATAAATAAAGTAGTCTATTTTTAGTAACCCATTTCTTCGCTCAAAATAAAAATGCTTTTATCTCTTCTAAAGTATGTAATCATGAATGTGCCAGAAAATAACAAGTATAGTTAAAATGCCATACACACCTACTTTCCGGTTATGTATGACACAATATCTGGAATTTCGTATTAAGACATGTATTTTGACATTAAACACTCGCCCCACCCCACCACTCTCTTTAAATTTAATTCAGCAAGCGAAGGCTACGAAACTTGTATGAATGTATCAATTTTAATTTAAAAAGTATATATGCATTCCGTCGAAAGTATAATAAATACATTTCAAGAGAGAATTAACTTTACTTTTCAGTATAGATCTACAGAATTTTGGATTAAGTCTCTCATTTTTATTTCAATTACACCCCCCCCCCCCCAACACACACACTGATACACACTTTTCGCTTTTCAAGGCAAGTCAATATAAATGTGCCAGAAAATTATTTATCTATTTGAAAAGAGCAGTGAACGTCCTTTCTACTTATATGTAGCATGATATCTGGAATTTCGTATTAAGACCCGTAATTAGACATTGAAAACTCCCCCACCCCCATCATTTAATATATTTTAGTACCGTTCGTCTTTGATCACCTCTGAAGGTAAGTTTATGTGAATGTGCCATAAAATTATTTATATATTTGAAAAGAACAATGAAAGTGCTTTTCAGTGATATGTAACATGATATCTGGAATTTCGTATTAAGACCCGTATTTTTACTTTAAATACCCCCCCCCATCATTTTATAGATTTTTGTACCGTTCGTCTTTGATCACCTCTGGAGGTAAGTAAATATAAATGTGCCAGAAAATTATTTATATTTTTAAAAAGAGCAGTGAACGTGCTTTCTACTAATATGTAGCATGATATTTGGAATTTCGTATTAAAACCCGTATTTTCACTTTAAATAACCCCCCCCCCATCATTTTATAGATTTATGTACCGTTCGTCTTTGATCACCTCTGGAGGTAAATAAATATGAATGTGCCAGAAAATAATTTATATATTTGAAAAAAGCAATGAACGTGCTTTCTACTTATATGTGGCATGATATCTGGAATTTCGTATTAAGACCCGTAATTGGACATTAAATGCCCCCCTCCCATCATTTATTAGATTTGCGTACCGTTCGTCTTTGGTCATCTCTTAATGTAATTAAATATTATTGTGCCAGAAAATTATTTAAATATTTGAAAAGAGTAATTAATGTGCTTTTCAGTGATATTTAACATGATATTTGGAATTTCGTATTAAGACCCGTATTTTTACTTTAAATACCCCCCCCCCCCCCCATCATTTTATAGATTTTTGTACCGTTCGTCTTTGATCACCTCTGGAGGTAAGTAAATATGAATGTGCCAGAAAATAATTTATATATTTGAAAAAAGCAATGAACGTGCTTTCTACTTATATGTGGCATGATATCTGGAATTTCGTATTAAGACCCGTAATTGGACATTGAATGCCCCCCTCCCATCATTTATTAGATTTGCGTACCGTTCGTCTTTGATCATCTCTTAATGTAATTAAATATTATCGGCCAGAAAATTATTTATATATTTGAAAAGAGTAATTAATGTGCTTTTCAGTGATATTTAACATGATATTTGGAATTTCGTATTAAGACCCGTATTTTTACTTTAAATACCCCCCCCCCCCATCATTAAATAGATTTTGGTACCGTTCGTCTTTGACCACCTCTCAAGGTAAGTAGATATAAATGTGCCAGAAAATTATATATATTTTTCAAAAGAGCAGAGAACGTGCTTTCTACTAATATGTAGCATGATATCTGGAATTTCGTATTAAGACCCGTAATTGGACATTGAATGCCCCCCTCCCATCATTTAATAGATTTGCGTACCGTTCGTCTTTGATCATCTCTGAAGGTAATCAAATATGATTGTGCCAGAAAATTATTTATATATTTGAAAAGAGCAGTGAACGTGCTTTCTACTTATATGTAGCGTGATATCTGGAATTTCGTATTAAGACCCGTAATTAGACATTGAAAACTCCCCCACCCCCATCATTTAATATATTTTGGTACCGTTCGTCTTTGATCACCTCTGAGGGTAAGTTTATGTGAATGTGCCATAAAATTATTTATATATTTGAAACGAAGAATGAAAGTGCGTTTCAGTGATATGTAACATGATATCTGGAATTTCGTATTAAGACCCGTATTTTTACTTTAAATACCCCCCCCCATCATTTTATAGATTTTTGTACCGTTCGTCTTTGATCACCTCTGGAGGTAAGTAAATATAAATGTGCCAGAAAATTATATATATTTTTAAAAAGAGCAGTGAACGTGCTTACTACTAATATGTAGCAATATATTTGGAATTTCGTATTTAGACCCTTATTTTTACTTTAAATACCCCCCCCCCATCATTTTATAGATTTTTGTACCGTTCGTCTTTGATCACCTCTGGAGGTAAGTAAATATGAATGTGCCAGAAAATAATTTATATATTTGAAAAAAGTAATGAACGTGCTTTCTACTTATATGTGGCATGATATCTGGAATTTCGTATTAAGACCCGTAATTGGACATTGAATGCCCCCCTCCCATCATTTATTAGATTTGCGTACCGTTCGTCTTTGATCATCTCTTAATGTAATTAAATATTATTGTGCCAGAAAATTATTTATATATTTGAAAAGAGTAATTAATGTGCTTTTCAGTGATATTTAACATGATATTTGGAATTTCGTATTAAGACCCGTATTTTTACTTTAAATACCCCCCCCCCCCATCATTAAATAGATTTTGGTACCGTTCGTCTTTGACCACCTCTCAAGGTAAGTAGATATAAATGTGCCAGAAAATTATATATATTTTTCAAAAGAGCAGTGAACGTGCTTTCTACTAATATGTAGCATGATATCTGGAATTTCGTACTAAGACCCGTAATTGGACATTGAATGCCCCCCTCCCATCATTTAATAGATTTGCGTACCGTTCGTCTTTGATCATCTCTGAAGGTAATCAAATATGATTGTGCCAGAAAATTATTTATATATTTGAAAAGAGTAATTAATGCGCTTTTCAGTGATATTTAACATGATATTTGGAATTTCGTATTAAGACCCGTATTTTTACTTTATATACCCCCCCACCCGTCCATCATTTAATAGATTTTGGTACCGTTCGTCTTTGACCACCTCTCAAGGTAAGTAAATATAAATGTGCCAGAAAATTATTTATATTTTTCAAAAGAGCAGTGAACAAGCTTTCTACTAATATGTAGCATGATATCTGGAATTTCGTATTAAGACCTGTAATAAGACATTGAATACCCCCCACCCCCATCAATTAATAGATTTTGGTACCTCTTAAGGTAATCAAATATGATTGTGCCAGAAAATTATTTATATATTCGAAAAGAGTAATTAATGTGCTTTTCAGTGATATTTAACATGATAACAAGCTTTCTACTAATATGTAGCATACGAAATTCCAAATATCATGCCACATATAAGTAGAAAGCACGTTCATTGCTCTTTTTAAAAATATATATAATTTTCTGGCACATTTATATTTACTTACCTCCAGAGGTGATCAAAGACGAACGGTACAAAAATCTATAAAATGATGGGGGGGAGTATTTAAAGTAAAAATACGGGTCTTAATACGAAATTCCAGATATCATGTTACATATCACTGAAAAGCACTTTCATTCTTCTTTTCAAATATATAAATAATTTTATGGCACATTGTTGATGTCATGATGAATTCCATACCTTGTTGTTGTCATGATGAATTCCATACCTTGTGGGATGTCATGATGAATTCCATACCTTGTTGGTATCATGATGTATTCCATACCTTGTTGATGTCATGATGAATTCAATACCTTGTTGGTATCATGATGAATTCCATACCTTGTTGGATGTCATGATGAATTCCATACCTTGTTGTTGTCATGATGAATTCCATACCTTGTTGGTATCATGATGAATTCCATACCTTGTTGGTATCATGATGTATTCCATACCTTGTTGATGTCATGATGAATTCCATACCTTGTGGGATGTCATGATGAATTCCATACCTTGTTGTTGTCATGATGAATTCCATACCTTGTGGGATGTCATGATGAATTCCATAACTTGTTGGTATCATGATGAATTCCATACCTTGTTGTTGTCATGATGAATTCCATACCTTGTTGTTGTCATGATGAATTCCATACCTTGTTGATGTCATGATGAATTCTATACCTTGTGGGATGTCATGACAATCTAATTGTTGTTGTCATGATGAATTCTATACCTTGTGGGATGTCATGACAATCTAATTGTTGTTGTCATGATGAATTCTATACCTTGTGGGATGTCATGACAATATAATTGTTGTTGTCATGATGAATTCCATACCTTGTGGGATGTCATGATGAATTCTATACCTTGTTGTTGTCATGATGAACTCCATACCTTGTTGATATCATGATGAATTCCATACCTTGTTGTTATCATGACGAATTCCATACCTTGTTGGTGTCATGTTGTCATGATGAATTCTATACCTTGTTGGTATCATGATGAATTCTTGTTGTCATGATGAATTCCATACCTTGTGGGATGTCATGTTGTCATGATGAATTCTATACCTTGTTGGTATCATGATGAATTCCATAACTTGTTGGTATCATGATGAATTCCATACCTTGTTGGTATCATGATGAATTCCATACCTTGTTGTCATGATGAATTCCATACCTTGTTGTTGTCATGATGAATTCCATACCTTGTTGGTATCATGATGAATTCTATACCTTGTGGGATGTCATGATGAATTCCATACCTTGTTGGTATCATGATGAATTCCATACCTTGTTGATGTCATGGTGATGAATTCTATACCTTGTTGGTGCCATGATGAATTCCATACCTTGTTGGTATCATGATGAATTCCATACCTTGTGGGATGTCATGATGAATTCCATACCTTGTTGGTATCATGATGAATTCCATACCTTGTTGATGTCATGGTGATGAATTCCATACCTTGTTGATGTCATGGTGATGAATTCCATACCTTGTTGATGTCATGATGAATTCCATACCTTGTTGGTATCTTGATGAATTCCATACCTTTTTGATGACATGATGATGAATTCCATACCTTGTGGGATGTCTTGATAAGTTTAGAATCTAAAACTACTAGAATACGAAATTTCAGAAGGCTCCTATGTTGCCGTTTCGAGATATATTACCGTAAACATACTAAACATATGGGGGGAACCGAGTTAGGGTAGGCTCACTATGCACCCAATAACTTCTAAACTAGCTTTGGTGGCATCAATATCTTTATTTCCCCAACTGAACAGATGCATAAGGTATGCACATGCCAAATATCTAAAACCCTGTTTACATTATAAATTTTAAGTGTACCAGGAACAGTACCAGGTAACGCACCCTTCTTTTTTTTGTAGTGTAAACGGGACAAACATAAGCGTGCCGCACCTGGTGCGATGCAAATCTGGGCCACTGAAATGATATGGTCTGAGCACCGTGCCTGGTATGTGTGTTGTTCGAATGAACATTGGTTATGTTAATACAGGTATCTGAAGTATCACTGTTGAATACGGACAAAGATTACAATTACTTCAGTTGGCAGGGTTCACATTGCTAAGTGGGTAAGATGCCAACTCGCTAGCCTGGAGGTCGCATGTTCAATTCCTTCATTGGCAGAGAAAGTTCATCCAGATTTTTTTGGGTATACGAAATAGAAGTTAGACCAGACTGGAATCAAAATTTCTGTGTATCTATCTTCTACCTCAAAAAGTACCACTCTGTATTTTGAAGCCTTGTTAAATTATATGAAACATATTATCGAACCAGGTATAAGGCTGAAACAACAAAAACTCATCCTCAAAGTTTTATCACAATTATTAGTGAAAAAAGACAGCCCTCACAATGAAAAAAAATATAAATTAATAATTCCAGGTCATTGTGGGAGAGAGATAGAAATGGGGTTTAACGTCCTAACATATGGTTCAATTTAATTTAATAATTCGCTTGCGCATAGGGGTCTTTAGCAGTGGGAGGACACTGGAGGACCCTGCAGACGACCCTACTCCTTGCCACGTACAGCCGGGGACTCGAAACCATGCCAGTTGATTTAAGGACAGGCTTTATGATACAGCGAGCGGCAGTGATGGGATTTCAAAATTCAGCCATCCAACCCACCTATATGAAACATAAAATCGAACCAGGTATTAGGCTGAAACAACAAAAACTCCTCCCCCAAAGTATTATCACAAATATTAGTGCAAATAGACATCCCAATGAAAAAAAATAAGTTAATATTCCATTACAAAAGAGAGACAAAAAGTGTGTGGGGGGATTACGGTCCACAAGCTAGGCCATTTCGGAACTAACATATATGCTTTTTTCCTCTGCGACCTCTACGCTAGCGAGCTTGTGTCCTATCCACTTACATGTATCTAATCCTACTATACATAGTTTATGCCTTCCAAGAATAAGAGGGGGAGGGGGAATGGGGTTTTACGTCCACTCGACCCAAACTTGTTATACCAGTTAGGGGGTTGAGAGAAGGACGTTACCATGGTTTCAACCTTTTTAATTATATAGCTCTGTGTTGTTGACTCAGGCCTCGAACCGATAAGATAGATAAGATCATATATATATATAAAACATAGCTCCGTAATGCTGACACAGACCTCGAACTGATAAGATCATATATATATATATAACATTGCTCCGTATTGCTGAAGGGACTAACATATGGTTTAATTTTTAAGATACTATATCAAACATAGAGTAGAATATATTATCAATGAAACAGAATATCTCAAATTAACAAAACTGCAACATGCAGCCCCATACAACCTGTAGAAAATGATTTGGAGCAACAGTGGCTAAACATCACATTTATTAGCTTTTTTCTAGTACAAGTTATCAAAAATTTCACTACTTTTAACCAGTATGAATTCTCATGTGTTTTTGTTGATAACCTCTGGTGGTGAATGATTTACTACAAATATCACAATTATAGGGTTTCTCTCTAGTATGAGTTCTTATGTGTTGCTGTTGATTACCAATAGTTGTGAATGATTTACTACAAACGTCACATTTATAAGGTTTTTCTCTAGTATGAATTCTTATATGTCTTTGTAAGTCCTGAACTCTAGCAAATGATTTACTACAAACATCACATTCATGAGGTCTTTCTCCAGTATGTGTTCTGATGTGGTCCTGTAGAGATCTGTTCTGAGAAAATGATTTACTACAAACATCACAATTATATGGTTTTTCACCAGTATGAATTCTCATGTGCATCTTTTGATTACAACTAGAAGTAAAAGATTTACTACAAACATCACATTTATAAGGTTTTTCTTCTGTATGAGTTCGTCTGTGTCTTTGTAAGTATTGAACTGTAGAAAATGCTTTACTACAAACATCACATTTATAAGGTTTTTCAACAGTATGAGTTTTCATATGGGTCTGCAGATTTCTATTCTGATTAAATGATTTACTACAAACATCACATTTATAAGGTTTTTCTCCGGTATGATTTCTCATGTGGGAATGTAGAATAAAGTTTGAAGTAAATGATTTACTACAAACATCACATTTATAAGGTTTTTCTCCTGTTTGCCCTAGCTGACTAACATGTATCTCTGAATGTTTTTCTAAATCAGATTCAAATTTAAATTCTTCATCACACATATTACACTGATAAACAGTTTCAATATCTTCCATATGAGTTCGCATGTGTCTTTTCAGATAACCGCTTGCAGTATATGATTTACCACAAACATCACATTTAACAGATCTTTCCCTTGTATGAGTTTTCAGGTGTTTTTGTAGATTGGTATTAGTGGCTGATGGTAAACCACAAACATCACATTTATACGATTTTTCTCCCGTATGAACCATCATATGAGATCGTAGACACGAACGTGTAATAAAACGTTTTCTACAAACGTCACATTGAAACGGTTTTTCGCCCGTGTGACGTCTCATGTGTGTTTTTAGAATGGAACTGGTAACAAAAAGCCTCCCACAGAGATCACATGTAAACAATTTCTCTCCCGTATGAGTTTTCCTGTGTCTCTGTAGATGCCATTGCTGAGTAAACGATCTATCACAAACATTACACGTGAAAGGTTTTTCTCCCGTATGAATTCTCATGTGTGTTCGTAGACCACCATGGAGAGTAAAAGGTTTTCCACAAACATCACAATTATAGGGTTTTTCTCCCGTATGAATTCGGTTGTGTTTTCTAAGATCATTGGACATAACGAATGATTTATTACAAACATCACATTTATAAGGTTTCTCTCCAGTATGAATCTTCTGGTGTCTCCGCAGATAGCTATTGTTAGTAAATGATTTACTACAAACATCACATTTATAGGATCTCTCGGCAGAATGAAGACGAATGTGTTCATTTAACTTGCTTCTTTGACTAAATGACTTATCACAAACATCACATTTATACACTTTCTCTCCTGGGTGAATTTTTTTTATATGAATCTGCAAGTCTGAATTGTTCATAAAGGATTCACCACATACACAACACATGTGAGGTTTTTCTCCGGTATGAATTTCCATGTGATGGTGCAGACTACTACTCTGATTGAATGATTGACCGCAAACATCACATTCACAAGATTTTTCTCCTGTATGAATTCTCATATGAATTTGAAGGCAATAGTCTTTAATAAAAGATTTACCACAAACATCACATCTATGTAAATTTTGTATTTCTGTTTTATTGCTCTGACTAAAAGTTTCCTCAAAAATTTTACCATGCTGTAAAACTGTATGTATTTCACAGTGTTTTTCTAAATCTGTTTCTAATTTGAATTCTTCAGCACACAAATTGCACTGATAAACAGTTTCAACATCTTCAAATTGTTCTTCTTTAATATGACAATAATCATCTACATTCTCTGCTAGAACATTAAATTGAACATGACAATATTCATCTGCGTCATCAGTTTTCTCTTCTTTAACATGACAATATTCATCCACATCATCAGTTTTCTCTTCTTTAACATGTATTTTTGTATGTTTTTCAAATTCATCATATTCTTGAAAAACCTCATCACATACAACACACTGATGAAATGTTTTAACATCGTTAAATTCCTGTAATATATAAAAGTTATAACATCATTAGTATCCTGTAATATATAAAAGTTATAACATCATTAGTATCCTGTAATATATAAAAGTTATAACATTGTTAATTTCCTGTAATATATAAAAGTTATAACATTGTTAATTTCCTGTAATATATAAAAGTTATAACATTGTTAATTTCCTGTAATATATAAAAGTTATAACATTGTTAATTTCCTGTAATATATAAAAGTTATAACATTATTATGCTAATAGCTTCAAAACAACAAAACAACACAAACAGCTTAACATTAACCCATTAGCTGCCAGAAGTTAAATGAATGGTTACGTTACATCAAACGCTTAAAAAATACATATGACGTAATAAATAACCTGTTTTGTTCATTCAACTATCATGAAAAAGCTATTGAAAATCATACATTACAACTAGGGCTGCAACGATACGCCAGGTCACGATACGATGCGCATCATGATTCATTGCCTACAATACGATTTGCATCGCGATATAGAAAATAAATATAAAAAATGCTGTTAAATTTTGACAGTCTTTCTCTGTGAAAATTCAAAGGTCTGCTTGTAAGATTTACTTTATATAAATGTGGTGTTTACTAGCTAATGTAGGTCAACTGACCGGATTTATTTGCTGCGACGAAAGAGATCTCTGTAGGCGAGTTTAGATGAGATATGAAGTGGTCAAGGTATTTTCACCAAGAAGATGACACAATTATCATTCATGGAAACAAGATTTATCCTTTATAAGGTCCGTGATTTACCGAATAAACATAATAATTCATCAGTGCAGCCATGTTGCTGCAGCAAGAGGCGATCGGTCATATTACTTGATCTTGATATAAGCGGCCCAGTTATTCAGCCAGCGGTAACCGAAGAATTCCGAATGTATGGGCTGCCTATATCAACAAGTCATAAATGACAACACATGATCGAGATTCAATTCAATGATTTCATTGTTTTTTGATGGCTCTCGGATTCAAAAGGAGCGTGAATATGAACACGCCTGACATGAAATTTAGATGCGCGAGCGCGCACCTAAAAAAGGAAGGCTTGTCAGAATATCAATCTATTTTTGTTAAATTATTATTTGGATAACGAATCGCGATGCGACCATTGTTTATATCGTGCATCGTGGATTTTTTAAACACCGCGGTTCATCGATTCATCGATGAATCGTTGCAGCCCTAATTACAACCAAGTGTTATTTTATAGCAAATAAAATCATCTTGCCAATGGTGTGTAGTTTTTAGGGCACAGAGGTATATATTTCCTCAGAACGTCCGTCAATGCCTGGGTATTATTATCAAAACTACTGCACTGAAATCTTAGTCCGAATGCTCTGGATGACCATCCGTTTCCTCCGAACTGCTTTCTTCAAATTCTGAATCTGATACTATCAAAAGACCCAATGCAGTCGTAACATTCATTCGTGTTGCCATGTTGAACCAGTTGAATGTAGGTCACTAGTGATGAAGGTCAGAGGGTATAACCCAGCTAGCTAGTCATATGACTTGTACCGTTATCTTCCGGTATCAAAGTTCATGCTTTGTTTACTAAGGAAAGTCGAATACAATGACCTGGTTTTCACACCTCGAGAATGTCGGCACATGTATTAGCTATCAAAGGAGCCTTTAATGAATGATATCAGTGCAGTAGTTTTGATACAGTGAATAATATTAACAGTATGGACGTTGGTGGATGTTCTGCGTGCTAATGAGTTAAAAAATAAATGGAAAACCATTAAAAAATGTATCTTGAGCAGTGTTATTAGGAATTTTTGTTGACCAAATTTTAGATTGGAATCTTTCCAAAATTCCTATCCTCCAAAATCTACCCCCTGACAAAGTTAAAACCTTAATTACCACAATCTTAGAATTGTATTTTTCAACGACTATATTTTATCAGTTTAGGTAAACTAGAAGTCCTGTATCAAGTTCAAAAGCGTGCGGCAAGGAGCATTTTGGAGGAAAAACCTGATTCACATCACTAAATTGGCTTACAATCTACCAAAGCATTCAATACAACCAAGGAATGCTCACCGTCTAAAAATTCTAAGAGACAAATTACTATCATATTTATATTTTCTATAAATGGTTCGCGCTTGTACATGTATCATAAGGTCTGTCACTCTCAACTGGCAGGGTTTCAATTCCCTGCTTGCATTTGAAAGAAATTAGTTCTGGATACACAAGATTAAATGATACCTGGGTTACAGTGACAAGTGGCACCATTTTGTTGCAAACTAGTTCCGAAACCAACAAAGCTGAACATGTCATTTCCAAACGCAAGATAGTTTAACGTCCACTTCCGCCTAGACAAGATAGAAAAGTCCAAAATAAACTCTATAAATAAAAAAAACCTCACTGTCTATATTTCACCGTCAGACGGTTCCTTACTTAATTTACTATTTCGCTGCCACATCCGTTCTGTCAGCTGTAGTTCCGTTCCACATGCGCAGTTGATTGATATATTCCACCATTTTGGACAACTCGCCTTATAAGTTTGGCGCAGAAACACGATTTTAAGTGAAAAACATATACCAAAATAATAATATAATATTCTTAGAATAATATAATATTCTTAGAATAATATAATATTCTTAGAATAATATAATATTCTTAGAATAATATAATATTCTTAGAATAATATAATATTCTTAGAATAATATAATATTCTTAGAATAATATAATATTCTTAGAATAATATAATATTCTTAGAATAATATAATATTCTTAGAATAATATTCTTAGAATAATATTCTTAGAATAATATTCTTAGAATAATATTCTTAGAATAATATTCTTAGAATAATATTCTTAGAATAATATTCTAAATGCTTTTCAACAATTTACATTTATTACCGGGTATCATATTTTCTTTTAAAAATAATTCTCCAGTTTCTACCATCAGAATTCAACTTCCTTATAACAAATGGAGAGAGAAGAAATGTTAGACAAAAACGAATGATAGGGTGGGGTGCCGCAGGGTTTTCCGCCAGAAAAAGCTGGAACGGGGTACAATTGATACAGTCGACCGATAAGCACCCGCCTAATACCTCTAATAAAAAGTCAAAAGAAGGCAGGGTGTACATGTATCGACCTGAATGGCAGAAAAGATGCACTGTATCACATCTTGAGATGTTATATGATATTTCGTTAGGTACAGATCATTTTAACACTCTTTCTCTTACACAAAACACAAATTGAAAACATTACTCAGCTGACTGAAGGGGGGGGTATGCTCCCCCTCCACCCCCAACTGAAACCCTGGGTGGGGTCCAATCTGATTAAAACACAGATCTAATTTCCTTTCATTTTTTACAGTTCAAAATTTCGTTTTTACTTGTCTTTACTACTCTTAAGTCTTGACTTGTTATTTAACTCGTGTTCTGGGCGAAATGTGGGGGCCAGCCAATCAAATGGTCTGTTGAATCGAGTATTTGACCTGTTTTGCGCGGAACTGTAAGTAGACATTACCAGCGATGGAAAGGAAAACAAAACAAAAGTTGATTTTAAAAAACATGGCGGTTGCTAATTGGTCAATGGAATGACTGACGCTATCGGGTCAAATGTTGCTTGTTTGGTATCTGACGTCATAGAATGTGAACTCCCACCATAACGCGTTAGATCTACATGTAGTGTAGGCCATAGAAAGTATAAAAAACGAAACAAAATATAGATCTGTAATTTAATTAGATTATAAGATTGGGTTAGTGTTAAAAATCATTGCCAAAGCGAAAACTGCTGAAAACTGATAAAAACAGGAATCCGAGAACTGCGCATGTCAAACGGTGGTGGCGGCGATTAGTAAGTAAAGTAAGGAACCGTCTGGCGGCAAAATATAGGGCTACACTGCGTTTTTAAAATAAAAAAAAACCCTCACCATAATTTTGTTAGCAATTTCTGTTGTCTATTTGTGAAGCTCCTGTGTAACTGAATAGTGATGATTATTTATTATAAAAAAACAAGGATAACTGATCTGTCTTATCTACAACTGAAAGTTATAGAAAATAGGCATCATTAAGCAATTAAAGTCTTCATTGAGGTAAACAACCCATCGGATAAGAACAAAGCAACGCCAGCTTCCGGAAGATTAGAGGTTACGTCATGGAAGAAAATCGTTTCCGGTAGCTGGTTGTATATTTTAAAAGGTAATGGATCTTTTTCAACCCCGATAACTCACAATCAAATGTAATTCAGGTCATTCAGAAAAATAATGAATGAAATGGTGTATGACGCACTGTGTATCAAAATTTACCCCAATCCGAGATCTTTGCGTTATACGATTCTCTATGCAGCGCCCGGTACAGTTTTACGAAATGGACCATGTAAACTGCATTTCCTTTAGTACGGCTCCGGTTGCGGATACGGAAAAAAACACTTCCATTGAATTTCAGTAGAGTGTTTCCTTATGTCCGGGTGCGGATACGGTTCTCTATGCGGCGTCTGGTACGGTTTTTCGGAACGGACCATGTAGCGTTCGGTACAGAAACGCATGCGGAGCTGTGCCCGTAACCGTACGTAAGGAAACACACTTACTTAAATTCTATTAAAGTGTTTTTTTTCCGTATCCGTAACCGGACCGGAAATGCAGCTTTAGTTGGTGGCTCTTTACCAGGGCCGTATGTATGCTGCAGTCAGTATTATCAATGTTTGTTCTTCTTCTACGACCCTTGACAAATCCGATGTCATGTTGAATAGAGAGTCCTTCCGCTTGAAAAACGCATATAAGGAAACACAACCTGCCGTGTGCCATGTCTGCTCCCGAACCGGAGTCGTACAAAAGGAAATGCAGCTTAACGGTGATGGAAATATGCTGTGTACTGTGTGGTGAGAGGAGGTTTTCTTTAATTGTTTTTAGTCCTACACCTTGCCATACCCATTTACAATTAACATGGGGAAACAAGGCTAAACAATGCTGTAGAATGTTCTCAGCCACGGCTGGTATCGGACTCGAGGAATTGTTTTTAGTCCCACACCTTGCCATACCCATTTACAATTAACATGGGGAAACAAGGCTAAACAATGCTGCCGAATGTTCTCAGCCACAGTCGGTATCGGACTCGAGGAATCTCCTTGCTAGTGTGGCCGGTATCGGACCCGAGGAATCTCCTTGATAGTGTGGCCAGTATCGGACCCAAGGAATCTCCTTGCTAGTGTGGCCGGTATCGGACCCGAGGAATCTCCTTGCTAGTGTGGCCGGTATCGGACCCGAGGAATCTCCTTGCTAGTGTGCAAGATCCCGAGGACAAGACATGCAATATGAGGGAGTACACTATAATCAATAAAAGCATCAGGGGTGAATCTTGCCCTGGCAGCAACCTTCCTCGGATTCCAGTCATCAGGGGTTCTTTAACGTGTACACTGTTCCTTTCCACGCCCCCATACTTCACCACTGACAAGGGAAGACCACCCCGTCCTTCACCGCTGACAGGAGGAGACCATTCCATCCTTCACCGCTGACAAGGGGAGACCATTCCATCCTTCCCCACTGACAAGGAGAGACCATTCCATCCTTCCCCACTGACAAGGAGAGACCATTCCATCCTTCCCCACTGACAAGGAGAGACCATTCCATCCTTCCCCACTGACAAGGAGAGACCATTCCATCCTTCCCCGCTGACAAGGGGAGACCGTTCCATCCTTCCCCACTGACAAGGAGAGACCATTCCATCCTTCCCCACTGACAAGGAGAGACCATTCCATCCTTCCCCACTGACAAGGAGAGACCACCCCGTCCTTCCCCGCTGACAAGGGAAAACCATTCTGTCCTTCCCCGCTGACAAGGAGAGACCGTTCCATCCTTCCCCACTGACAAGGAGAGACCACCCCATCCTACCCCACTGACAAGGGAAGATCACCCCATCCCTCCCCACTGACAAGGGAAAACCATTCCGTCCTTCCCCGCTGACAAGGGAAAACCATTCCTTCCTTCCCCGCTGACAGGAGGAGACCACTCCGTCCTTCCCCGCTGACAAGGGAAAACCATTCCTTCCTTCCCCGCTGACAGGAGGAGACCACTCCGTCCTTCCCCGCTGACAAGGAGAGACCATTCCATCCTTCCCCACTGACAAGGGGAGACCATTCCATCCTTCCCCACTGACAGGAGGAGACCATTCCATCCTTCCCCACTGACAAGGAGAGACCATTCCATCCTTCCCCGCTGACAGGAGGAGACCATTCCATCCTTCCCCACTGACAAGGAGAGACCATTCCATCCTTCCCCACTGACAAAGGGAGACCACCCCGTCCTTCCCCACTGACAAGGGGAGACCATCCCGTCCTTCCCCACTGACAAGGGGAGACCATCCCGTCCTTCCCCGCTGACAAGGGGAGACCATCCCGTCCTTCACCACTGACAAGGAGAGACCATTCCATCCTTCCCCACTGACAAGGGAAAACCATTCCATCCTTCCCCACTGACAAGGGGAGACCACCCCATCCTTCCCCACTGACAAGGGGAGACCATTCCATCCTTCCCTACTAACAAGGAGAGACCATTCCATCCTTCCCTGCTGACAAGGAGAGACCACCCCATCCTTCACCACTGACAAGGGGAGACCACCCCATCCTTCCCCACTGACAAGGAGAGACCATTCCATCCTTCCCCACTGACAAGGGAAAACCATTCCATCCTTCCCCACTGACAAGGGGAGACCACCCCATCCTTCCCCACTGACAAGGAGAGACCATTCCATCCTTCCCCACTGACAAGGAGAGACCATTCCATCCTTCCCCACTGACAAGGGGAGACCACCCCATCCTTCCCCACTGACAAGGGGAGACCATCCCGTCCTTCCCCACTGACAAGGGGAGACCATTCCATCCTTCCCCACTGACAAGGAGAGACCACCCCGTCCTTCCCCGCTGACAAGGGGAGACCACCCCATCCTTCACCACTGACAAGGAGAGACCACCCCATCCTTCACCACTGATAAGGGGAGACCATCCCGTCCTTCACTACTGATAAGGGGAGACCATCCCGTCCTTCACCACTGACAAGGAGAGACCACCCCATCCTTCACCACTGACAAGGGGAGACCACCCCGTCCTTCCCTGCTGACAAGGAGGAGACCATTCCATCCTTCCCTGCTGACAAGGGAAAACCATTCCATCCTTCCCCGCTGACAAGAAGAGACCATTCCATCCTTCCCCGCTGACAAGGGAAAACCATTCCATCCTTCCCCACTGACAAGGAGAAACCATTCCATCCTTCCCCACTGACAAGGGGAGACCATTCCATCCTTCCCCACTGACAGGAGGAGACCACCCCGTCCTTCCCCCCTGACAGGAGGAGAGACCATTCCATCCTTCACCACTGACAAGGGAAAACCTTTCCGTCCTTCACTCTGCTAGCATATTTGGCTGAACATAACTGATTAGATATTACAGTAAAAACAGCCACGATTTAATGCAAATCAGTTTATATACATTAATATTACATTATTATATGCGTTGAGACCTATTTGTGTGCATTTCTAAGTCCAAAATATTAGCTAGAAATCAATTCTATTAGGAGATAATATTTTGTTGATTGGAAAAGGTATTTAAAAATGGGAGGAAACCGGAGGACCCAGAGAAAACCCACGAGGTTGGACAGACAACCCTACTCCTCATACGGCACAACAGAGGATTCGAAATCACGCCAGTTGACTCCATGACAGGCTTGATGATACAGACGCATGAGCTAACCATTCGCCTCTCCCCCCCCCCCTTGGCAATAGAGACTTTTGGTCCAACACATTTTCACCTGGTTTCTTGCAGTTGGTCTGTGAGCTACCTAACCCTACATTTTGTGCGTGTCGAAACATGCACAGTGGGTTGTGAGCTACCTAACTCTACAGCTCACATGTTGAAACATGCACAGGGGGTTGTGAGCTACCCTACATCTCGTGTGTGTCGAAACATGCACAGGGGGTTGTGAGCTAGACTTTAGTCGGTTCATTCTGCATGGAGTAAAACTAGTTTCCATGGCAACAGGCATTTTTAAAATAAATAACAGGTATGACAAAATTTTAGATTGATAAATATAATATATTAAATAATTTGATAAATATATAATTCGATAATTATAATATGCTAAATAATTTGATAATTATAATAATATACTAAATATATTAAATATTATAATTTTAACTAAATCATTAAACAAGCCTGGAAATAAGGCACCTGTCACTGACAATGTCAGGCTCAGATTCTGGCTTTGTCAGGCACAAAATCTTTGGTGCCTGCCATTTTGTCCGGCACTGATCTGTCTTTTTTAATGATACTATTAATACATGTCCAGCAGATCTGTCTTTTTTAATGATACTATTAATATATGTCCGGCACTAAGTTGAAAATGTCAGGTACTATTTCATTAGTGCCTGACATTTTGTCATGTACATCTTAAAACCGTTATTTTCAGGCCTGATTAAAGATTATAATTTTACCCAATATATTAAACATTATCTGAAAGGTTTCCTGAAAAGGGTGACTCGGTAAATTGATTTACCACAATGGGTTCAATGCAAACTACGTCATTTCAGGACAAACATATTAATACATGTATGGTTCCATTTTATGTCTACAGTCCGCTTGCGTGTAGGGGTCTTTAAATGAAAGGGCTAATGAAATAAAATAAAAATCAAGTACGAACAATCCAAACCATAAGACAGAATTTGAAGTCGTAAAAAACGTTATAGGCATAATAGTGTATTCAAGCAAAATAGTTTAATCAGCCAATGGACATTTCATTTCATAATTATTTAGATGGAATGGAAACAAGGTCCCTTTGCAGTTAGTATTCGGTATAAGATTAGGACATAGTGTTGCTGTCTGGGATAGATTTCACTCATAGAGCACTGTATGGCGTACATGTATGTCCGCCTTCATTAGCCCATTTCAGAGCAGAACAGTAGGACGTTCAACCCCATTTCATTTTATTTTATTTACTCCATAGCCTTATCTCTAATATGTTTTTTAAAGTTCATTAGGATTTTCCGGGGTGGTTTCCCCTTGCCAGTGATGCAGGACTGAGGGCCCGACAAGGACAGCTGCCTACACTAAGGATCTGGTATCCTTTAACTTGGTTGTTTTACTCTTTAATTAATATAATAGCCTTTAATTTCAAAACATCGTTTGATAGTTGATAATAACACTTTAAATTTCAAAAATGGTTTAATTAGTACTATGGGTTAATTTAATTTCTGCTCAGCTAGTAATTAAAGGCTTTAGATAATTGAACGGGTCATCCATTTCTAAACTCCTCTCTGAGAAATTAAAAAGCACGAAAACCAAGATTACTTTACATTTCCTTTCATTTTTTTGGCGTGAATTTTCATGTGAGTTTGTAGATTCGAATTCTGGGTAAATGATTTATTACAGACATCACATTTAAAAGCCTTTCTCATGTCTCCCATATGAGTATTCATATGGACATTAAGGTAGCTCTTCCGCTTGAACAATCTAAAACAAACGTCACATCGATACGGTTTCTCTTCTGTATGTGTTGTCATGTGTTGCTGTAATATTTCAATACGACTAAATGATTTATTACAAACATCACATTTAAATTGTTTTTCTCCAGTGTGAGTTTTCAGGTGTCTCTGTTGATTACCCCTGTCACGAAATGATTTACCACAAACATCACACCTATATGGTCTTTCTCCAGTATGAGTTCTAGTGTGTCGCTGTAGATGAACATTCTGAGTAAATGATTTACCACAAATATCACATGTAAAAGGTTTTTCTCCGGTATGAATTCTTACATGTTTCTCCCGCATACAACGTGTATTAAATGATTTACCACAAACATCACATTTAAAACACGTCTGACTTGGAATCTTACCACCTTCTTTAAGAACGGTACCGAGGATTGCCTCTGCCTTACCATGGATTTTACAATGTTTCTCTAAATTCGTGGAAGATTTAAATTTCTCATCACATACATTGCACTGATGAAATGAATCAATATCTTCAGTTTTCTCTTCTTTGAACTGTACATGGCAATATTCATCTACATCATCAATTTTCTCTTCTTTAACATGGCAATATTTATCTACATCATCAGTTTTCTCTTCTTCAACATGACAATATTCATCTACATCATCAGTTTTCTCTTCTTTAACATGGCAATATTCATCTACATCACCATTTTTGTCTTCTTCAACATGGCAATATTCATCTACATCATCAGTTTTCTCTTCTTTAAAATGACAATATTCATCTACATCATCAGTTTTCTCTTCTTTAACATGGCAATATTTATCTACATCATCAATTTTCTCTTTTTTAACATGTATTTCATTATGACTTTCTAAATCATCAAGTTGTTGAAAAATCTCATTGCATACAACACACTGATGAAAAGTGATAGCATCATTAGTTTCCTGTAATATATAAAAGTTATAACACCATTAGTTTCCTGTAATATATATTTACGCGAGCGGTTCGTTGCTCGCGCAGAATTTTAAGAAAAACCTGTAAAAATAATCAAAATATTGACAAGTTTATTGCCAAAAACAATGTCAATAACGTCATAAATTCGTCTGTCAAACTGAGATTTACCAAGCTGCGCGTGGCATTTACTCCTTAAATTTGATTGGCTAATGAAGTAACTCGCCAATCTAGCCAAGGCGTGTTACTAAAAATACACTTTAGACTGGAACGTCATGACTGGTTTTCCTACGAACACCAGTAATAAACGTGTGATAAAGTAAAGAATGTTTACATCCGGCTTTGGCATTCATGCTGAATGAACACGCTTTAAACTAATATTTATCGGCATTTCCTTTTTTATCAGTTTTTCGTTTTTAATTCCATTGTGCAGTCGTATAATTTTCAATCTAAGCGTATTGGTCAAAGGAAATCTGATTGCCCTATCCATGTTTATGTTGTGGGGTGAAGAAATCCATACGGAAATTGCTTTTAAAGAAGAGTATGACATGACTGTCAATTGAAAAACAGAAAGCGATGGTCACACATGTACTATCACTATCTAAAAAAAGAATTGAAAAAAAATATATTACAAACTATCATTATTTATTTAATAAAAGTATCCAGTCAAGAAATTTATTTAAAATTGAAACAATGTTACAAAATGTTTTTTTGCTCGCCTTGCTCGCCCAAACCTATATTTGCGTGAGCAGTCATCTGGTGGCCATCAATTTATTCGTGGCCAGTCCTTAAGATGAATATATGAAGGGTTGATGGTCGAATGGTTAGCGTGCGCGCGCTGTATCATAAAGCCTGTCATTGAGTTATCTGGCGTGGTTTCGAAATTCCCGGTTGTTAGTGGCAAGGAGTAGGGTCGCCTCTCCAGCCTCATAGGTTTTCTCCGGGTCCTCCGGTCTCCTCCCACTGCTAAAGACCCCTACGCGTAAGCGAAGTATTATAATAAAATAAAATTAAACCATATGTTAATCCTGAAATGACCTAGTTTGTGTCGAGTTGCATTAAACCCCATTTCTCACTCTCTCTTTAAGCGAAAATTTCAGTTTTTCTAAGAAATTCAAAACATAATTATTTGAATGTATTTTACTACCGTGAGCTGCTTGGAAATAATATCATTTCATTTCACTGGAAAACAACGTCTACATAGCTAAGCGGTCTGTGGTTAGCCAGTTAATGAGAATGGCAGTAAAGTCGTCCACAAGCGAAGTCGTACACACGATAAATCTGGTTAAGTCGTCCACACCCGTTGGTGGAGTCGTCCACACTCGTTGGTGGAGTCGTCCACACGACTTAGTATAATTTCTGGATATAGTAATAACTGAGATTTACCAAGCTGTGCGTGGCATTTACTCCTTAAATTTGATTGGCTAATGAAGTAACTCGCCACTCTAGCCAAGGCGTGTTACTAAAAATACACTTTAGACTGGAACGAACGTCATGACTGGTTTTCCTACGAACACCATTAACAAACGTGTGATAAAGAAAAGAATGTTGACATCCGGCATTCACGCTGAATGAACACATTTTAAACTAATATTCATCAGCATTTCTTATTTGATCAGATTTTCAGTTTTAATTCCATTGTGCAGTCGTATAATTTTCAATCTAAGCGTAACAATTAGCTATTCCAGCTTCAAGATGTTTATGCCCCAAAACGACAAGTTTGTTATACTTTATACCTTACACCCGACTACCGTAGCCTAGGCTTACTATATTATTAACAAGGGTGTTATATTCTATACCTTACACACGACTACCGTAGCCTAGGCTTACTATATTATTAACAAGGGTGTTATACTCTACCTTACACACAACTACCGTAGCCTAGGCTTACTATATTAATAATAAGGGTGTTATACTTTATACATTACACCCGACTACCGTAGCCTAGGCTTACTATATTAATAATAAGGGTGTTATACTTTATACATTACACCCGACTACCGTAGCCTAGGCTTACTATATTAATAATAAGGGTGTTATACTTTATACATTACACCCGACTACCGTAGCCTAGGCTTACTATATTAATAATAAGGGTGTTATACTTTATACCTTACACCCGACTACCGTAGCCTAGGCTTACTATATTAATAATAAGTTCACCGGATCTCTTTATACCTTCAACAGAAGCCTTTCATATTTTTATAAAAAGTAAACTACAGTAGGCAGACGCAGATCCAGAGGGTCCCCCCCCCCCCTGCTCTGACTTGAAAATTTTGAAACTTAAATCTAAAGACAGAATCTGACCCACAAATTGGGAGTTTGTAAACACTGAGTTGAGCAGGATGGTAGAAAGGCTTCTACAGCCTAATCCTTTACCCTTATTAAATAAAGTTATTATTAGTCATGACTTGCATTCAATTGTGGGCAAAAAACCCCAAATAATCACAAACAGCTCTAGCAATTAGCCCAAAACGTCGACAACATAAATCGCCGTGGGGATAAATTAACCCCACGGCAAATCCCCTATTGAGGACGGTAATTTTTTAATACAGTACTGTATGTATGAAAATATAAGTTTTATTAACGCCTGTTGACGTTGAAAATTGTTGTGTTTGCTTTTTTTCATTTTATCGGCAGCGTTGTAAAGAAAAAAAAACCTGGTCATTTTTTTTAACAGATTTTTAAAAAAAAATATGCTAGCAGAATTTATCTGATTTTTAAAAAAATTGCTACTTAAGGGCGTTGGGCAGTCTAAAATGCACATTTTAGGCTAGCACTGTAATTTTTGTTGATAAGATATGACGTTTTTTGTTATTTGGGGTGATAAACTACATATTAATCACCAAAAAAATACAAATTTTATTTACCAACTATTTTCCAAACTTAGCCCAAAAGCATATTAAAAAGGGGTATTGATAACAACAGAAGTAGACTTTTCTCAATTATGCCTGCATATATTTTCATCAAATTTGGCATGAACAATGCTTATGGCAAGTCCCAAAGAAACACTGAGCAATTTTTGGCTATAGGTTGTGGTTTGTCTGGTATCCATGGAAACGCAAAAAAACGATTGGTTTTCTTGGAAATTCTATAAGTACAAGCTTAATAGATTTATCGATAATCCCCTCAGTTGATCAAAAGTAGAGGTTATAAGCTACATTTCGACACCAAAAACGTTAACAGATACCAACTCAAAGTATTTTAAAAGTGTTGTTCATTATTTACCTGCAAACAAGATTTTGTGATTTTGGGTTAATTCTTTGAATACATCCGCACCAAGTTTTAAAATACACCGATTCGGACGAATAAAGTAAATATCTACTTTAGGCACTATTCGGCCTCTCTAAAAAATCATTTTATACATTAATAAATGACAGTCTTTGACCATCAAAAAAATAAATTCAGCCACGTTCCAATCACAATAGACGGTAGAGGGAATTCCTTCTGACGTCATACCTAGATAGGCGTGAATGATCCAGTGTCAAACTGCTACTGGACACGGCCATGATTGTTTACAGTGGATGACGTGAGCTGTGTATACGACGTCATAATTTATTCAAGAACTGATTTAGGTCAGGGAAAACCTTCTCGTTTGCTATAAATAGTTTTTCTTTCTCGGCTTGTACCTCGATTATTACACATCAAACGGTCGGGCTTTTACGTGTCCTCTTGGCTATTTTACATATGGAACACGTGTGCAAAGTCTGAATAAGATTGGTGTTGAAAAGTTAGTGCGTATCTTAGACTACTCAACGCCCTTAACATATTCACCGCTTATGTATTATTTATCATATCTGAAGAGAATGTCTGATTAGGTGAACTTGGAACATGCCCTTACCGCGAAACAATGGAAGGTAGGCCTACACTACACCGATGGAGTGCAAGTAAAATACCTCCGACAGGTCGTTATTCATAAGACTTTTTTTATACCGCATTTAAAACAATTGCTGCGTGAGACGTAACAAAACGTGTGTTTAAAATCGGGTAATTAGAGATTAAAAATGCCAAATTTTTCTGGGGGAGGGCCCCAAAACACCCCGTTAATTGGTTTAGCGCCTTCGGCCCTGGTTGCGGTGGGCTAGTTAAACAATTATCAAACCTAGACCCCCCCTGCAAAACATCCTGGATCCGCGCTTGGTAGGGGCCTACTATTATTTTCACATTCAGCCAAAATAAATTATTAAATCTTTATTAAATTAATCTAGGCACTCGCATAAATAAATAGGTTTTCTTTTTGGATTTAGAATGAATAAAAGTTCAAGTATTGAATTAATATTAATAATATTCACTTATAGTGAAGAACATTAGAAAATAAAATAAAGTCTTAGATCTTTGGAATGGAAGTTAATCAATGGAGTCTAGGCCTAGTTATTCGTGGTGGGTGGGTAGGTAATTTTAACGCGTGATAAAGTCTCCCTCTTTTGACCTTAATTCTCCTGACATTTAGCCCCGAAATGACCTAGCTGTGTTGAGTGGACTTTAACCCCATTTCTCTCTCTCTCTCTCTCCTGACATTTTTACAAATATTTCCTGACATTTTACATGTGGCCAATCATGTTTACACTGACAAAATACAAACTACTATCTACAGTGATAACAGAGCAATCTCCAGGGCATGTAGTGGAGACGGTAATTTATTAGAATAGAGAATGAATTAATAAAATTATCTTACCATTTTACAACAGCAGTCAGGATATTATCGTAACAAAAGAAACAGTCAGACACTTCCGGTGAGAATAATAAATTTATTTTGGACATGGACTAGGCCGACGCGAACGGTTCTTAACTGGCGATGTTGAGTGACCGAATGGTCTAACATGTGCGTGCGCGTGGTTTCGATCCCACTGTGAGATATTCGGGTCGGGTTTCATTTAGAGACCTGACAATCGAGTCATTGTCCAGATACGAATTGTCAAACTGATCCCGCAGTGAATATTCGCTTGGCCGCTAGTATCACTGATAAAGACGACATCCTATGCTTCTTAATTCTGCCAAATATTAACTATTTTCCTCCGACAAAATAAGTTCTAAAACATTTTTTTGAAGTATAAGAAAAATAAATAAAGGTGTTTGAAGTATATCTGGATAACAAATATTTCATACTTAGCTTAAATAGATACAGAAGTAATCTTTTTTTGACGTTATAAACGCCATCTTAATTTGTTGGTAAACATTAGAATGTGACGTCACCCATTGAACTATAGCGGTCTGACCTTTCAACTTTCAGTCATCTTGGACAAAGATAAAAGTCGGCTGTCTTTAACTTTGTAAAACAAATTGACGAATTGTGGCGGTATTAATATTGTGAGTTTTGAATAATAGAAATGGAAGTCTGTTTTTTTCTGTGTTTTTCAATTCCAACCTGGCTGCTGAAGCCTCGCCCTAAAGAAATTCTACACCCACACTTGTACGTGACAAGGAGTAGGGTCGCCTTCCAAACTCATGCCCCGTCCCCTCCATTCTAAACGGATAGACTAATGACAGGAATTCACTTATAAAAAAACATCAAAAATCAAACACTAGTTAATTTTGATAAAAAAATAATTTCAGGAACCCCCAAATTTCGAAATACTAGTGCTTTATTAGACTCAAACCTATTGTTTAAAATCACATACAAAATATTTGTTCAACTGCCTTTTATCATATACATCGAATTAGAAAGATCCAACGCTATCTTAATTATGAAAAAAGAGGAAAACTTATACATGCATTCATCTCAACTAAACTAGATACCCATAATGGTTTACTATACGGCTTACCAGACTATCAAATTAACAAACTAAAACATGTTCAAAATTCAGCAGCTCGACTCCTCAATAAAACTAGAAAACCTCATCACATCTCCCCTGTATTGCAATCTTTATATTGACTCCAAATTCAGCAAAGAAATAAGTTCAAGTTACTCCTTTTCGCCTTCAAAGTGTTAAAGGGTCAAGCTCAATCTTATATAAAAAGTCTTGTAGAAACCCTATACTACCAGCAGAAATCTCCAGTCTCAGAAATAAAAAACATCTTCTAAAACCCCAAGCAATTGCAAACCTTTTTAAATGTGACTTGGACTTAAAAATATTTTCGAACCATCTGGATAGGTAAAATATGATGTAATGGATAATTTACACAACGGGTCCCTTTAAATAGAGAGGTCTTTAGCAAAGGTTTAATATTTTCGATGATGTCATTAATATGGTTAACAAATAGAAGCGGTCTGAGAACAGAGCCCTGTGGAATGACATTGTCGAGAACAACACTTATAAAGGAGACAAGTCTCTAACTCAATATCATCCACAGTCGTTGACATTGCAAACACGACTTGTTGTCAATTTAAATCAACATTGATATCGTTATCTTACTGTGAAAAGATGGGCTTCCTGATACCCAGTATTAAAGACAAAATGGATCGTGAGCCAGAATGCGTTTGAGTGCTATTAGTAATAAAGCGACTCGATGAACGAGGCTAAAAATACCCCACAGGAGAATAGTACAGGTGTAGCAAGTGTTACGGAACCTCGGACCTAGTTTCCACTTAACGGGTGACCGCCATTGACCAATTTATTCGATGTGGATATACCTTGTCCTTCGTATATAGTCGTTATTATTGTGTACATTCTAGAATTGCTCCTAAAGGTAAACCAAGTCGCTTTTATTATTAATTAGATTCTGATTCCTTAATTTAGTCCCGAAATGGCTGGTTTTGTGTTCGGCGGGGGTAGATGGCCGAATGGTTAGCGTGTGCGCGCTGTATCTAAAGGTCTGTAATTGAGTCAACTGGCATGGTTTCGATTGGCCGGTTGTACGTGACAAGGAGTTGGGTGGTTTGTCCACCCTCGTGGTTTTTCTCCGGGTCCACTGGTTTTCTCCCACTGCTAAAGACCCCTACGCGCAAGCGATTTATTGATATAAAATTGAAACATATGTTAGTCCCTAAATTCTTTTATATAAATAATATTTATTCAGAAACATGGGGAATTTGGAAACAGGCCGAGGCTACATAAACCCTTACCCCTTAATGACCTAGTTTCTCACTATCTGTTTTGTGTCTAGTGGACGTTACCCCCCCCCCCTATGCTCAACAGTACATGAAAACCACATGTGACCATATTTTAGAATCACCTATACAAGCCTCATATCAGATTGTCATTCACTGATAACAGATATAATTGATTTCAGTAGATGATAATTTAATAATATTTTACCATTTTACATTCCAGTGTTTAGTATTCCCTTAAAATCAATAGAGATACTGTACATATGTTACATGATACGTACAATCAGCATAAATATCAATATTCTACAGTAGATTGTAAATATGCTGGGCGAGGTATAGATATATACGATGATAGTAGCATATCTGTCTGTCTTTGTGTGTTTTTATATGCACACAGTTTCATGTGGACGTATGTTGTCGTCGCCCCTGTCCGTCCGTCGACATTTTGTTTTTGGACACTCTACATGTAGGATTGTCAAATCATAAATGTCATTAGTGATATAAGGGAGATAACTACTGTTCACAAAGTAATAGTATTAATAGAGTTATCCTAAGAAGAACCACGTGTATGTATGAAACAAACTAGAATGTGGCATTCGGCAAACCTCGACAGATTCCGGTACCCTCCGTAACCTACATCTAGACTCGGATGTATGATAGTACCTACGACCATACATTTGCGATGCGACTTGTCGACTTCCGATTTACTTTAAGAGGGAAACGTTCCGCTTTTACAAAAAAGTCCCAAAATGGCAGCCCCGGATGATAGAGACTACATGGGGACAGCCATTGTTTATCCGGGTCCTTTAAAGTAGTTCCAAAATGGCAGAATTCATCATACATCCGAGTCTAGGTGTAGGGTACCGGAATCTCTCGAGATTTGCCGAGTGTAGAATGTAGAAGACAAGAATAAAGAAACATGTTGAAACAATTGTATCTTATGATTCTCAAACGAACGCACGACCCAACACTACGGGTCACACTTTTATCCGACTTTTATGAAACTTGAAATACTAGGTCTATCGTCTTTCTCCAAATGATCTAGGTTTCCTTCGATATCGACATGTCTCGGACCATAACTTCATGGATTATGGTCCCTGGTTGTACGAAAAATCACCTTTACAGCTTGTGGACACTCTACAGGTCACAATTTAAATCAGATTTTGAATTATGGCCCCTGATTGAATGAAAAATCACGTTTTTAGCTTGTGATCTCTCTAGAAGTAACAATTTTTATCTGATTTATAAAACCGTTTGAATATATCATCGTTACACTCTAACGATGGCGGGGTCCAAATTTCTTGAAAATCGTGCCAACATATCCAGACAAGTGGCCGCCCCTTTAGATAACTTTTTGATATTTCGACATTGGATGGTTGTTGCTGCATTTGAGGGTTGAGGGAAAAGAAGTTCAAATGTGATGAGGAAATGGTCGGACATCTGTTTGTCTTCAACGACAGCATCCCTAATAATATTATCATAATGTCTTGTAATAATCCAGTCTAATGTGTGGCCAGATTTATGTGTAGCACATATTGTAAATAATAATATATGTTATGTCACGGTTATTGAAATTTTTTATTTCACCAAGATCTTTGTTCTTTTCGATAAACACGAAAATCCGAACGTAACGTCCCGGATTATGGCCCCTGATTGTTCGAAAAATCACATGTTTAGCTTGTGGACCCGCTAGAAGTAATAAGTTGTATTCAATTTCCATAAACCTTTTAATGTTGTAACACTTTGAGCCTTAAGACAATACAAGATGTACAGGATTGTCTATTATTGTAGTCAACTCGAATAAATTATCATGTTAAATTCACATGCACCTAAGAGTTTGACGAGATGTGGGTTCATAAAAACAGGATTGTTTTTAGTTAAAATTATTAAATTGTCAAAATTAACCTATGATGGTTATCCAAATAAGGTATTATTAATCACTTGTTTGCATGAGAATTCAGCAATTTATGATGTAATTTTATGTAAAAGTCGAACAAGTATATATTGGGGTTTTAGAATCATATTAATTATATAGATACTCAGAAGCTTCCGATAGAACCAGCCATTATTGTATCAAGAATCTGTCTAACTTTATTTCTAAGTTCTAATAAAGTTGTATAAAGTGAACCACTGTAGTATCAATTTATTGACGATCACAAGGGAAGTATTACTACAAGTTATCACCGTTACACATCAATGAAGGTGACGTTTGAATTTAGTAAATATCTGACCAAACCGCCGGACAAAATGGTCGCTCGTTGTACGCAAATAGTGTAAAAGTATGAAATACCATGCAAGGTTGTGGATACTCTAGAAGTTACAATTTTTATCCGATTTTGATGAAACTTGACATGTGTGATTGTAATCCAAAGATGTTGTTTTTTTGTGACATTTGCGCATGTAGGACTGTAACTTCCTGGATTATATCCCTGATTGAACCAAAAATCACCTTTTTAGCTTGTGGACCCTTTTTTATCCGAGTTTAAAAAACGTTTAAATGTATCACTGTTACACCCTAATGACGGTTGAGTTAGAATTTCATGATAATCGGACCGAAGCTGCTCGACAAAATGGTCGCTCCTTGTACGCAAATAGTTTGTGTCGAGTGGACATTAAACCCCATTTCTCACTCTCGAACTAAAGCTGCTCGATAAAATGGTCGCTCCTTGTACGCAAATAGTTTGTGTCGAGTGGACATAAAACCCCATTTCAGCCGGTTTCATAATTTTTATCCCATTTTGTTGAAAATGAAAACATGTGTATATCCCAGAAATCAAGGTTACTTTCGATATCGAACCGTACCTCCGTGGATTGGGGCCTGTACAAAAATATTGATGAAACTTGAAATATTTGTAAATAACCCAAAGGTTTTGTCCTTGCCGTCTATCGGACAGTTACTTTACATTTTTAGCTTGTTCTCTGTCCATCTCTTGCAAATGTTGGCGCATCTGGCATGGCAACTGCTTGTTTATTTGAGAAAGACCATGGGTGACGGATTAACCACTGGGCATGGTGGGTTCAAGACTCTAGTGGATCGGATTGTCAAAGTCCTGGACATTGGGGCTGTCATGGTATAAAATAGTTATAGGCCTAACGTGAGGGAAATTCCATTAGGGAATTCCGAGCTGGTATCACGTGATCAATGGTCATAAATATATACGGTGGATAAAAATGGCAGATTGGTTGTTAGTTGTCTTTAAAATTCCATCCACGAAACAGGGTACCCTTGAACCCATTCGGTGTTATCTGGCAATGTTGCATTGTACTTTTAATTGGTTTCTTTTTTTTGAGCGGGAAATGTGTATCAAGAAAACGCATTAAAAATCCTCTATAGCTGGTAATGTTTTGGAGGTGGAATTAATGTAACTTTTAAAGCCCCAATACCACTCTTGTTGTAAATGAATAATATGCTCCAATCATTATTCTGGTCAACAAATTGTATTATTTTACAATATTCCAATTAATTAATGATACAAATTTAATCTTAACTACATGGTTTGAAAAGCTTTAATTTACTTGGATTTAAACATATTTTCGAACCCTCTGGATAAGTAAAATAGGATGTAATGGATAATTTAAACAACAGGTATGACACTTAAACATCTAGTAGTTCAGATAAGGCTAAAAAAAATTCCCGGTTTCCAATGAACATAATCTCTTACAGGCCTACCTTCCTGTAATTGTAGTTAGCTGTATAATTCTTCCGTACAAACATTATCACATACAATAGTTAGGCCCCGAGTTCACAAAGCATTCTCAGAATTAAGTTAAGAATCTACTAAACTTTCAATCACTGTTTATGAGAAATATCTTTGATCCAGAAACACAAAACTTTGTTGGATACCTTAAAACAACAAAAGTTTTATAAAAGTCTATATTTTAGTTAAAGTAAGGCGAACAATTTTGAGTAAATTCTTGACTTAAAGGGACTGTCCCGAATAGAACATAGCCTAAAAAATAAAAGTCCGAGTACGTATGAAATTTAAACGCCAAAATATAGAGTCGTTTGGACGTGAGCGTTAAAACAGTTTATCCGGACACGTAACCCTTTTAAGATTTCGGGTCAATTCTTTCGTTGGGTGACCCGATTATCGATTCCCGTTCTTTTAGAGGTCTATACGGTGAATGGTCAATGTGCTGTACTTGATAACAAAAGGTAAATTTCACCGACACATTAGTTTTACAAAATAAAACTCTGGTTTTATCAAATCACCGCATAATACAGTTTTGGACACCGGACTCCATTTCAAGATGAAGACTGTGGGTTTAAGAGCGTGTCCGCGAGAGCACCATGCAGAGGGTGATAACCCTTGGGTCGGGGATTTGGACCAAATTTTTTCTGTGAGATGGGTTAGTACCCAGATAAATCCGCACAAAATATTAAGTTGATTCAGTTGATACCAGCCTGGCAAATTGGAAAAATATGTTTTTAATAGAAAAATACTCAAAAATGGGCTAAATTGGAACTAAATTTGTATGATCTGTTATTCGTAAAATAATTGATTTGGACAGACGAAATTTTGGGCATTAGTAGGACTACCCAGGCTCCTCCTACACACCGAGTTTTAAGTTTCTACTGCCAATGATATCTTGGTACTGGCCAGATACGCAACTCGCTCTTAAAATTTAATTTAATGAAAACCAAAGTTTGAGAGGCTGTAGTTCATTCTTGGCGGGGACTAGGACCAAAGTTGAGTGTTACCCACAACCAGCAACCTTTCTACTAACAATATAAAAAATAAAAATGACCGGAATAGGCATAATAAAAAAAGCAGAAAAAAATTAAAAACACCCAAAATTGGGATAAAATGTCCCAATTGTCAATATCCCAGATGAAGAAAATGTATGAACATCTTTACAAACATAATATATTCCATTGAATCATTAGCAAGGATGATTGAGAATTGAGGGGGAGAAAAAAAATGTCAACTGGACACAAACTAGGTCATTTGGGGACGAACATATGGTGATGCACATGTTTTGTCATCGTTACAAAGTTTATATTATCCATTCAGTCGTCATCTAGGATTAGAATGATTTTGACTTGAGAGAGAAACGAGGTTTAAGGTCCACTCGACACAAGCTAGGCAATTTTGGGACTAACATATGATAAGTTTTATTTCAATAATTCGCGTACGCGAAAAGAGAGAATCCGTGAGATTGGATATTTACACAGAATAAGTCTTATATGAATATGATATAATATAAGTAAGTGAACACTTCTGGTCAAATATAGGTATTATGCCGGAGTTTGGCATGTGTAGTCAGAATTATCCTTGATTGTCTGGAGTGCTATGAAACCAGTCCTGTTGTGATCTATGTCACCTTCCCCCTCGGGGATTTCAATATGGAAAGCATTACGTTCTCCTAAACAAGGACACCACCAGATATTAAATGCTTCTCCATGAGGTTCTTCTTACCTGAGAATGTGGATAATAGATATATCAAGTTTATGATAGTCATGACTGCCCATAAATCTTTACGATGATCTGCCCCTAAGTACAGATCTTACCATGGACTCTGTATAGATGGTCAGGCAATGTTCACAAAACCTTTAGAATTCTGTGCCGCTGTAAAAAGCAGACCTGACAATTGTGACTAAAATAAAATTACCCCCCACCTCCCCTAACTCAATTACCAGTATTAAGTTTAAAATAAAAAAAACCACGATATCAATTCATAATATTTCTATTAATCTTGCTAATCTTTTTTTTCAAACTATACATAAATATACTACTGGTGATTGGGGTGTAAATATACCAAAACATCGTCTTGTGTACTTCGGACTGCGAACACGCCCATGTGAATCCGAAAAAAAACAACATGTCAAGTTTTCGTTAAAAGCAAACCTACTAAAACACCCTTTTAATTTTTACTTGTGTACAATTGTTCATCATTACGGACATTATTATACCTGAACTTTATTTTCATAATTTTAAAATCCTTCATACTTGCGGGAATTTGGATTATTAAGCAGAACACAAAGGCTTGCAAAACTACGAAAATATTGAAATCGATCATTTTAAAATTTTCAACTGCTGCATTTGGAAATTTCAAAGTTCTAAACTGGAGAAATTTGTCACTACCGGATAGAAATACTTATTATTTGAAAAATTACTGTGTAACTATAAGAATACAGTAAAATCTAATGAGGAGTTCGAGAAATTACTCTGTATGAAATCCTGCAATGTCCAGAACCACTTCGCTTGGTTTACCGTTGCCTGTCCATCTTTATACGGTTAATGATCTTACTAACCGTGGTCTGATCACAGCAAAATTATGCATGACTTATGACCTTCCCTACAGCTATCCAGCGAACGAAAACGTTATGATTTTTGACCTAAGTACCCTTGTGATCATTGGTGAAAAGGCGCTGCTTTGGTTAGATTGTGCTGATATAAAAGCTTGCCATGGCAGCCCATACATTTTTAACCTGCTAGTAACTTCAGAATACAAATGAGAATAATAGTTTTCTGATTCTGCAGAATTGTACAACAGTAATTTTACGCCCCTTCACTACGATGATCGTGAACGTCCGATTTTGTTACAAAAACTTTATGATTTTTACCAAAATGACATATTTGGTATGAGGAACGCTCAAATAACAATAAATATAGTACTAATGTTGATAATCGATGGCCATTGTTACTCTTTAAGATAGTCGTCGATCATCAGTAAAAGAAAAATCACATGGAAAATACTGCTTTTTACATATTTTCAAAATATTGTAGCACACTAGTGGGTTTAGTTCCGGTCAATTTTTTTCTTCTGACATATACTTAAACGAATGCCCTTTATAACCACACCCAGCAGTTCTAGGTCAGACCCGCCAAGAAGCCGCTACATGCGTTTTAGGATGACACAGTTTTCAACATACGTAAAATGACCACTTTAAGATAACTCACAGAAAATTCCACACGATCAATTTATTCCCAAACGACTGCAGGATTTTAAGTCGACCACTTGGCCTATCATACCTGACCAATATCAAAATTTTACAATCACAACATTTTGAGAAGGAGCGTTTTGAAATTTGGGCAAAAAAATGGTCGAAATATGGCAAATTTTGACCCAAAACAACAATTTCCAGCTATACCGGAAGTTGTCATTTAATTTTTTTTTCACTGCATCGCGTGACTTCTGTCGCCTAGGGGTCCCCATAGACCAAGTATGATTGAAAATCGCTGACCCCCCGGGTTATCATTTTTTTCAATTTTTGCATGGTCCTCTCGCGGACGCGTTCTTAAGTTGTTTGAAAACGTATCACATATATTGAGTTAGTTGCTCGGGCCTAAGGTAGAGGATCTTAATCGATTTTAACGTAAAATTAAAGAGCTTTATTCCCCAAAAAACATTATCGGGATCGACCCTTTAAGTCTAAGAATATTTTGTGAACTCGGGGCCTGATTTTTTGATTGAATCTTGTAATAGCGCGTGGTTCTTACGGTATCTCTCCGTATCAACCTCTCTGTTATTTATCACTAAACAACTTGATATTACACAATAACACTATTGATGGATTAACAATGACTGGTTTATTAACATGCAACGTTTCGACGATGGTACTCTCGTCTTGCTTGATAAAGACGAGAGTATCATCGTCGAAACGTTGCATGTTAATAAACCAGTAATTGTTAATCCATCAATAGTGTTATTGTGTTACTGTTCAATTACTAAATGCCACTTAAAGAAGAACTTCAAATTAGGTTTAATGTTGTTGCATTCATGCGTGGAATAATACTACCTACGTTCTGGTCACTTGTGTTAGGTTGGAGATCCCCAACCACGGCTGAGAAAGACTTTTAAATAGTGGGTATTATTTACTAGATCAGGGTTTCTGCCAAGAGTAAGCATACCCTAGAATATAACACACTAGAATGCAATACCCTAGAATATAAGTATTCTGTATTGTGTTGGATCATACACACATAACTATGTTAATACAGCTTACAGTAGCAATATTGTAATTAATATATAACATACCAACTATGTCCACCTGCAGCATACAATAATATAATGGTCATCTACCAACCTGTACATAAACTCTTTTTTAAAACCCTTTTAATTCTAAAATTGGTAGGCTGCTTTAAACGTTTGGTTGCGAGGAGTAAGTTAAATAGTGGACAGTATTTATAGTGCCGGAACCTAAACTGCTAGAATCTCTTAATGAGTATAAGTCCCGAAATGACCTAGTTGTGTTAAGTGGACGTTAAACCTCTAAATGAGTATGATTTCAAATCTCATAAACGACAATAAAGTATTTTATTTAGCATGGGCTGATTAATGTTTTAAATTCCTTAGCCAATGGACTGACAGAGAGAGAGAGAGAGAGAGAGAGAGAGAGAGAGAGAGATGGGATTTAAGGTACACTCCACACAAGCCAGGTCAATTCAGGACTAACATATGGTGTTCAATTTTATTCAATAATTCGCTTACGCGTAGGGGTCTGTAGCAGTGAGAGGAAACCGGAAGACACGCGGACCCCCCCCCCCCAACGAGGTTGGACATATACTATGAACATATATTACTAATGAATATAAATATCGTCACCCGCGTGCTGCAATATACCTTTTAGTTTTCCATTGATTGAAACTATGTACGCACAACCAAATATCTGGCATGAAATGATTGGACTAAATTACGTGGGCAGAAATTATGTTAACGTGGCTATGTGTTTCATTGTCAGACGAACTGAATATAAACTAACTGTATGATATGTTTTAGACAGAAGAAGCCAGAAAGCACCCAAGTACTACAACTTTATACACAAGCTTCAAGCAGATATATTCAACTGGTGAGTATGTTATTATTCAAACTAAAGGGCGCTAGTCTGTCGTCGTCCTACTCCTCATAAGTTATGAAACAGTAGTTTTGTTTTTGTTTGTTTTATTCAAAAATGTATAAGATTTTAAAGTAAAAAAAAGTGTATCTGTTGTTGCTATATAGATATATATTATTTCTGACAAGCTCCCCGTACAAATTAACAGAACACAGATTTTATGGGAATCGATCACTGGTTTATTAATAAAGCACGACGTTTCGACAAGTATCCTCTTATCGTTATCAAGCATTTTGATACCGATAAGAGGATACTTGTCGAAACGTCGTGCTTTATGAATAATAATAATAATAATAATAATAATGTATATTTGTAAAGCGCCAATTCATCCACAAATGCATGCTCTAGGCGCGTACTATGTACTCTATGGTCCCTATATACACACAAATCCTGGTCCACTCCAACTAAAACGCAGTGGTAAACAAATGAGTTTTTAATTTAGTTTTAAAAGTTTCAAGTGACGGAGCTGTTTTAAGATGATGGGGTAAGGAATTCCACAAAACGGGTGCACTGTACTGAAATGTTCTAGAGCCAAAAGTTTGTAGATTGTACTTTGGAATGCGCAATAAGCACATATCTTGTGATCTTAAGTTACGAGATGGTACGTAATCGTTTATTAGCTCCGATAGATATTCAGGACTGGAACCATGAAGACATCTATAAACAATACAGAGAAGTTTGTAGTCAATTCGGGAGTGAATTGGTAACCAGTGTAGTTCCTTCAATATGGGTTTAATGTGAGATCGTCGGGATGTTTGACTAACTATTCTGGCAGCATTGTTTTGGATAATTTGTAGTTTTTTGAGTAGATTTTGGTTTAGACCGATAAGGATACTATTACAGTAATCTAATCGCGAAAACACTAAAGAACGGACAAGTGTGTGGGTAGCATCTTTTGTTAGTAGGTGTCTGATGTTACTGATAGATTTCAGATGAAAATAACAGATTTTGCACAGATTACATACATGAGCTTCCATTGTTAGGCTTGAGTCTAAAAAGACCCCAAGATTTTTAACCCTATTTTGAGTTGTTATTTCTGAGTCAGCAATAATTAATGTTGAGGAATCAAGTTTCTGTAGATTATGTCTTGTACCAACGATCATTACTTCCGTTTTATCATCATTTAGTTTAAGCATGCTAGAGGTCAACCAGTGATTGATTCCCATAAAAACTGTGTTCTGTTAAAGCCCCAATACCACTCTTGTTGTAACTGAATAATATCTCCCAATCTTTATTCTGATCAACAAATTGTACTATTTTACAATATTCCAACTAATAAATGATACAAATTTCATCTTAACACATTTTTTTTTCTTTTTTTTTGTAACATATTTATTCAATTTAAAAGTCATATAACAATTGTAACAGGAGTAATATAGTATAAGTAACAATTTAAACTTTAGATGTACATTATTTTTTTTATATATGTTAGTTAGAATATACTATATGAATATCCATGTGGATCTACTATGCTGTATTTACAAAAGTGGTCCCTTAAGTGTTATACTTTCTTCGTTATAGGTGAAGTAATTGTTATTCTTTGTGAATATATTATTAAAAACATTCACAGAATGTGTTTTAATATATTTAAGCTGGTGTTTAACTAGGGATTTAAACATTTTTCCAACATTTAAGATAATTCCCGAATCAAGCCTTGCTTAAGGATAAAATAACATTCATAAAATAACGTTCTATATCCGTCGCTGGGTTATGTTTTCCTAATATGAAGTACTGTTCTAGATCTGTGGCAGAGAAACCTAGCGGTCTTAAGTCAATGAATAAACTAAATATTCATTATATGGACAACTAAATAACATATGGCAAACTGTTTCAACTTCATTTTTACATAGCGGACAGAGATCATCTTTCGTTATTTTGATCCTGTAGAGTTTTTCTTTCGTGTACAGAATGTTATGAATTATTCTGAAATCCAATTCTATCGCATCAGTATGTTTATATGGTAGAAATACACTTTTATAATTATTTCGACAGAGGTTAAACCCCCTTTCTTGCCAAAATCTTGCACTTGTTGGTTGATTATAGTGCTTGGATCTCAGAATATCGTAGCATGCCTTTACACTAAATTCGGAGAACTTAATTAGTCTACCATTAACATTTATTTCGATATCGATTAATGCATTCCGTTTTTCTACAGTGGAGGGTGATGAAATCAATTCTACCCAATACATAGGAATACAATCTAATATTTTTCCATACAACTGTTTAACTGTGGCGCATTTAAAATTTGGAAACAGTTCCAGCACCTTTTCTACTATTGTTTCTGTTGTATAGAAACCCAGAATGATTTCGTAGCTAATATCTGCTACCGTTGTCAATTGACTCTTAATAAAAACATCACTATTCTTAATGGTTTTACCGTTTTCTAAATTAAGATTACAAAATAGTGACTGTTTCAAAACCTCACCAATATTTCGGGGTGTACATTTAAATTCACCTCGAAAAGTATCCCAAGCTATTAATAATTTTGCGTAGAATTTGGGCAATATTTTTAAGCCGGATTTCTCATATTTTAGATAGAAAATCCCCTCTTTGAGATTTAAGTTTTTATAGGAAGACCAAAAGAGGGTCATAGTGGTCTTCCAGATAAATTGTTCCTTGTCTACATACTTTTTTTTAGCAATTTTAGACGCAGCGCACATTTTTTGAGACTCAAATCTGGAATATTGAGCCCACCTTTCCCCAATAATTGTAGAATATTTAATTTCGGGTGGTTTCCTGTTCCATAGAAACGATGTGACTATCTTTTTGAATTCGCTGTTAACCCAATCAGGGACTGGGATTACACATGTGAGACACCATAATTTTGATGCGATTAAAGTATTTATTATGACTGCTTTCCCATTAGGGTTAATTTACGTTGTGACCAAATATTTAAAATAGTTTTTATCTTCGTTAATTTTCAAATATTTAGAATAGTTTTTATCTTCGTTAATTTTTCTTTCCAATTTAATATTTCACATTGTTCATTATTGGCCCCAAGATATACACCCAAAATCTTTGTGCAATTCTTATTGAAAGGAATTTGTATACATGTATCATTGATGGTAATTAAATCAGACTGAATATCTCCAATACCGAGAATGACTGTCTTTTCTATATTGACCTTTCCATCCGATGCTCTACTATAACGCGCAATAGATTTGAAGCACTGGATAACCGAATCTTCGTCGACAACCGTAACGGTGGTATCGTCTGCGTGTTGATAGAGAAGGGATATTGAATCCTTTACTTTTACACCTGTTATTAATTTATTATCTTTTATAGACATATTGAGGGTTTCCGATATTATAACAAAAAGTAGAACCGACACCGGACAGCCCTGTCGCAGAGATCTTTTATCATCAAAAAAGTTTGAAATATGTCCATTGCACTTAATGCAACTTTTTATATTTGAATACAATATCTTAATATAATTGTCGAATTTTGCACCGAAGCCAAAACTATTTAATATTTTCGTTAAGTAGTCGTGGTCCACTAGATCGAAGGCTTTCATCTGGTCAACCTGGACAATATATGCAGAAGACCTATCGTGAATTATAAGATCAATGATGTTTCGGATTGACATAATATTATCGGCGATATCTCTTCCGGGAATTGAACTGGTTTGCTCAACTGAGATAATAGATTCTACCGCGACTCTTAATATAAGTGCCAAAGCCAGAGAAAAAATTTTGTTGTCTACAATTAGTAAACATATAGGACGCCAATTTTTTAGATCTGCTTTATCACCTTTATTTTTATAATGAAGTGTAAACATTCCTTTTCGCATGGTTTGGGGCATTTGTTAGTTTTCAATGGACTTATTCATAATCTTAACACATCTTATTTTAAAAATTGGAAAAATCCAACTACATGGTTTGAAAAGCTTTACGTAAACACTTTCAAATTCAACTTGGATTTAAACATATTTTCGAACCCTCTGGACAAGTAAAATAGGATGTAATGGATAATTTACGCAACAGGTAGGACACTTAAACCTCTAGTAGTTAGAATAAGGCTAAACAAATATTCTGGACCTGGCAAGTCAGCAAGAGTGTTATTGTCCCTTTATAGATAGTTTTGTGATACCCATGACTTTGTTTTTAACCACTCCTACTACTTGAGTCCCTCGGGCTCAGGTTTCAAAATGCATTCACATTAAAATTTTACTTAACTTTCAAATTGATTTTTTTTCGCCAAGTCTAAAAAAGAATCGCCAGTACCCTAAAACTTTATCGCCAAAGTTATCGCCAAGTAGAAAATTTAATCGCCGCTCCCATGATTTTATCGCAAATTGCGACTTTGGCGACCGACAGTGTGAGCCCTGCTTTCAATCACTTTAAAGGAGAAATAGCATCCCGAAACACAAATAATTGCACATAGTTTCTACTTAATGTATTTGATTCATTAACAAAATCAAACAACAAAAGTTTTATACATGGCTTTGTTTTAGTTAAAATAAGGCAAACAATTTTTAGTAAATGCTTAACTTAATTCTGAGAATGTTTTGTGGAACAGGGGCCTGTGTCACGGTATCGAGTTTATTATGGCTTGGATCCCATATAGTTTTATGTTATTTTCCCCTCTGCCTTTCGAAGAAAGCAGGGGACTATTAAAAATGGTCTGTTTATTCGTCACACGTTTTGGGTCACAATAACTCTCTTCAAATGGAGCTAGAATATTCAACCTTGGTGTAGGAGTTTATTAGGTAAATGTCTTGACGCAGTTCAATGGTGAGCATTGCCCGCTTAGGGTAAGCAAGGATAAGCCATTTGATTGGTTGATGCTTTGGGACGTCATAACTGTAATTCTAAGATGATCAAACTTGGTGTATAGTTTCATTACATCAATAAATTTGAATTTCACGAAAATCGGATCCAGACTGGTCGATAAAATAGCCGCTCCTTGTATGCACATTGTGTAAAAGTATGGAATATCTTCGTTGAGGACCCTCTAGTCTAGAGGTCACAAATTTGATACAATTTTTATGAAACTTCAAATATGTGTATCACAAAGATCTCGGTTCCTTTTGATATTTGCGCATATCGGAGCATAACTTAAAGGATTATGGCCCCTGATTGTACGCAAAATCGTAATGACGGATGTGTTTGTATTCCTTGAAAATCAGATCGAAACAGCCCGATAAAATGGCCGCTCCTTGCGCGCAAATAGTTTAGAAGTATGGAATATCAAGGTTGCGTGCCCTCTTGAAGTCAGAATACGAATTAATTTAGTTTTTTTCGATTTCCTATTTCTATTTCCAATTTTTAATTTTGTAACTTAAAAATTTTATATTTTGTATTTTAATTTCTATTTTGTAAAATAGTTTATAATTATGTAAATTATTTTATAATTGTGTAAATTATTTTATAATTGTGTAAATTATTTTATAATTTTGTAAATTATTTTATAATTTTGTAAATTATTTTATAATTTTGTAAATTATTTTATAATTTTGTAAATTATTTTATAATTTTGTAAATTATTTTATAATTTTGTAAATTATTTTATAATTTTGTAAATTATTTTATAATTTTGTAAATTATTTTATAATTTTGTAAATTATTTTATAATTTTGTAAATTATTTTATAATTTTGTAAATTATTTTATAATTTTGTAAATTATTTTATAATTTTGTAAATTATTTTATAATTTTGTAAATTATTTTATAATTTTGTAAATTATTTTATAATTTTGTAAATTATTTTATAATTTTGTAAATTATTTTATAATTTTGTAAATTATTTTATAATTTTGTAAATTATTTTATAATTTTGTAAATTATTTTATAATTTTGTAAATTATTTTATAATTTTGTAAATTATTTTATAATTTTGTAAATTATTTTATAATTTTGTAAATTATTTTATAATTTTGTAAATTATTTTATAATTTTGTAAATTATTTTATAATTTTGTAAATTATTTTATAATTTTGTAAATTATTTTATAATTTGGTAAATTATTTTATAATTTGGTAAATTATTTTATAATTTGGTAAATTATTTTATAATTTGGTAAATTATTTTATAATTTGGTAAATTATTTTATAATTTGGTAAATTATTTTATAATTTGGTAAATTATTTTATAATTTGGTAAATTATTTTATAATTTGGTAAATTATTTTATAATTTGGTAAATTATTTTATAATTTGGTAAATTATTTTATAATTTGGTAAATTATTTTATAATTTGGTAAATTATTTTATAATTGAAACTGTATAAGAACTCCGTAAGTTCGGAATTATTTTCAAGAGTTTTGACAGTGCCTCCGCCCAAGCTGAAGAAACATATTTCACACTGAGCGAGATTACTATCTATCTGTGCCTGACAATTAGAAAAAGCACCTGACCCAAGCAAGTACCTCCCATAGAGCTGTCAATATATACAAATCGTGACGTCAAAATAACTTAAGGCCCACACTTAAATACAATGAATATGAAAACAGGCATAAAACTAGTTATGTGTCATACAAGTTGTCTACTACCAAGGCTCCAAAACAAGTTTCCGGCAGTCTAATTATCAAAGTTTATGTGGGACCCCCCACCCCCACAGCTTCGCGCTCTGTAAGTCGGACATTATAATATTGGCACCCAAACACTCCGCTGGCCTATTTAGTTCTATGTACACACGAGCTACATAACATGAACAGTAATATAACACCGATGTTTGCCGAATGGGCTCGAGAAAAACCAAAATTATAAATTAATTTACAAAATTATAAATTAATTTACAAAATTATAAATTAATTTACAAAATTATAAATTATTTTACAAAATTATAAATTATTTTACAAAATTATAAATTAATTTACAAAATTATAAATTAATTTACAAAATTATAAATTAATTTACAAAATTATAAATTAATTTACAAAATTATAAATTAATTTACAAAATTATAAATTAATTTACAAAATTATAAATTAATTTACAAAATTATAAATTAATTTACAAAATTATAAATTAATTTACAAAATTATAAATTAATTTACAAAATTATAAATTAATTTACAAAATTATAAATTAATTTACAAAATTATAAATTAATTTACAAAATTATAAATTAATTTACAAAATTATAAATTAATTTACAAAATTATAAATTAATTTACAAAATTATAAATTAATTTACAAAATTATAAATTAATTTACAAAATTATAAATTAATTTACAAAATTATAAATTAATTTACAAAATTATAAATTAATTTATAGGCAAAATAGTGTATTCAAGCAAAATAGTGTAATCAGCAAATGGACTGCTCCTCGTGTACAAAAATAAACGACAAGCAGTGGTAACAGGTGTCCGGAAGAGTGAGCTTATGTGTTATCACTGAAATAACCTATTATGTTTAAACAATTATATGGTCTTTAGTTTTAGAAAACCCCTGTGAACCGAATTCCTGTTAATCTTATCTTGTTTCATTAAATTTTAATGTCACCAACAGCCCTTTTTTTATACGCCCACATTTTCTACGCCCCTGTCTGTCCGACCGTTGGGATCACGGTGGCTAAGTGGGTAAGGCGCTGGTTCGCTAGCCTGGAGGTTGAGTGTTCGATTCCTGCATTGGCCGAGAAAGTTCATCTCGATTTTCCGGCGTGATTTCCCCTTGTCAGTGATGCAGAAGGAGGGCCTGACAAGGACAGCTGCCTAGTCGTTCGGATGGGACGAAAAACCGAGGTCCCGTGTACAAATTGGAGTGCACGTAAAAGATCCCTTGGCAGTTGGAATTCGATATAAGAGTAGGCCGTAGCGCCGCTGCCCGGGCAAAATTTCCCTCATTGCACACTGTGGCGTATGCCCGTCTTCAATTAGCCCAGGTACGGTGCTTAAGCGTAGGACGTTAAACCCCATTTCATTCATTCTGTCCGACCGTCAACAACTTGTTTGTGGACACTCTTCAGGTCACAATTTTTATCAATTGGTATCTTTTTATGATGAAACGTAAAACATGTGATTATATCCCAGAGATATCGGTTCCCGCGTCGATATTCGTGCACATCGAACCGTAAATTCCTGGAGTATGGCCCCGGATTGTTAGTTTACAAAATCAAGATCTTAGCTAGGAGACCCTTTAGAGGTCATAAATTTTATCCGATTTTAAAAATCGTGTTAATAGGCCCATATCATGTCTGACAAATTGGTGTAATAGTGTAAAAGTATTGTGGACCCGCTAGATCTTTGTCCAATTTTGATGAAACTAAAAATATATGTTTATATGCCAAAGATATCAATTCCTCTGGATATACGCAAGTATCAGACAATTATTTTCTGGATTACGGCCCCTGATTATACGAAAAATCACACTTTCAGCTTGTGGATAGGGCCCTGTTTCACAAAAACTTAAATCTCCTTAAAATCATTGAAATACGATAACAAATGAAGAAATAAAAAAATAAATGAATGATTATTAATTGATAGCCATTCCTGCTATCGCTCTTGGAATACTTGCGCAGGGATACACTTGAGTGAGAGAGAGAGAGAGAGAAATGGGGTTTAACGTCCACTCAACACAACTAGGTCATGCCGGGACTAACATATAGGTTTTTTTAATTTCATTTCAATTATTCGCTTGCGCGTAGGGGTCTTTAGCAGTGGGAGGAAACCGGAGTGCCCGGAGGAAACCCACGAGGTTGAGAAGGCGCCCCTATCTCCATGCCACATACGCTCACACCAGGGCTAGAAACCACAGCCGCAAGCCAGAGGTGACCGGCCAGCTAGAGGTCGAAGCGCGGCACTCTAGACCACTAGACCACTCTTAACCGTGGACTTTGCCCTAGCCTTGTCCCTCCAACCACCCTACCCCTAGTTGAAGCTCATGCCTTTGCCCCCTTAACCACGGACTTTGCCCTAGCCTTGTCCCTCCAACCACCCTACCCCTAGTTCAAGCTCATGCCTTTGCCCCCTGAACCACGAACTTTGCCCTAGCCCTGTCCCTCCAACCACTGGCGGCTAACGCCGCCTCTGACCTTGACTAAGTTCGATAATGAGCATGTTCTGCTCAGTGTAAGCAAAGCGATAAGGATTTTGATTGGATGAAACTTTGTGTATAGTTTGATTTATCGGTTTTTTTCAAAAAAATAAATGAGCGATTCGTTAATATGTGTCATCTATTTATTTTGGGATTTCGGCGGGGGGACATCAGCCTCACTGTTGGCTTGTTTAGTTTGTTCTCTATCCATCTCTTGCAAAATGTGGGCGTATCTTGTCTGGGATCCGCTGGTTGTATTTATTATCAAAAATGTAAATTGTACACACAAAGATCATCTTCTTATGAAACTGTGTGGTCTTTAGTTTTAGAAAACCCCTGTGAACCAAACCCATGATATGCCAATGGAAATTGTGGTCAAAGAGGAGAAGGCTATATATGTGAGTGTACCGGTGACTTTACTGGCACAAATTGTGATGGTAAGTGACACATTGTTATATGCCTACTTTCGGAGTATACATGGACACTTTTATCGTACCTGATCATATCTTTGTATATTGATAAATTGGCATGTGGAAAATGGTAGAAAGGGTCACTTTTCGAGATTTCTCACTTGTTAATATCACATAACACATTTTGCTTTTACAAGTGTTTAATTTCTCAATCACCGTTAAAAATAAATATTCTTATTGATTAAAAACGGTCAGGAAATTAAAATCGATGAAGGCACATTGTTCTAACTTCTGCTTTTGTTATTCCAATGCAAATACGTGTCGGAGTTAATAAATAAACATATATAGTTTGTTTCAATTTAGAAAAAATTAAATATATCCAACATTCAATAAAGGATAGAAAATGGCTGCCGACAATAAACAGGCCTATCTCTCGTAATTTCTCATTCGGCAAACCTCGACAGATTCCGGTGCCCTACATCTAGACTCGGCTGTATGGTGAAGTCCGCCATTTTGGAACTATTTTAAAGGACCCGGATAAACAATGGCTGCCCCCATGGCCATGGAGATTATATCAACAAACTGAAAAATGGCTGCCCCCATAGAGATTATATCTAAAAAAGACGCCATTTTGGGACTATTTTGTGAAAGCGGCACGTTTTCCTGTTGAAGTAAATCGGTAGTTGACTAGCCGCATCGCAAATGTATGGTCGTAGGTACATATCAATTACTATCATACACCCGAGTCTAGATGTAGGTCACGGAGAGTATTGGGATACGTGTAAACTTATAAAGAAGAAGGAAAATACAAACTACACATGAAATAAAATGTTTTTTCATAAGTTAGAAAAAAGTTAGCGACATCGTTCAAGTCGGGTCGGTCAAATCTGCTTAAATTATGTTCCAAATTTCATGGGTAAATTAATTGCTTGATAGATACGAGAGTATCATCGTCGAAACGTTGCATGTTAATAAACCAGTAATTGTTAATCCATAAATAGTGTTATTGTATTAAAGAAGTTGTTAGATTAAAATCCTCTAAACCTCCGGAACGAAATCACAGTGACGAATTTTTTAAATTTAAAAAGTGGAAATTGCAGGTAAAAATGAATTTTGTCAAGGTAGTCCTACCCAAAGAATAAAAAAACCCCAACAAAGTAATAATATGAGCAATAATGGAGCGCTGCTGTCTGTAGCCACTTTGATTTGGACTGATTAATCCATTACTTTCACAATAATATCTTTAGCCTACTATTAACCATAGTCTCACAATAATATCTTTAGCCTATTATTTACCGGGGAACGCTTACTAATCCGCCGGTGCACTAATCCATACTTTCGCTAGCCCACAGATTCATAAGTCATCAGATATCAATTATTCGAGTTGGGTTAGGGTTAGGGTTAGGGTTAGGGATGGATTTATCGATACCATATTTATAGTATTTCTTATAGCGGTGGGGGGGCTGGGGGGGGGACGTCCTAGTGGTCTAGAGTGTGCCGCGCTTCGACCTCTAGCTGACCGACCACCTCTGGCTTGCGGCTGTGGTTTCGAGCCCTGGTGTGAGCGTATGTGGAATCGAGATAGGGGCGCCTTCTCAACCTCGTGGACATCTAACAATGGGAGAGTTTCTTCTTTCACCTTTGCGGATCACGGTGGCTAAGTGGATAAGGCGCTGGTTCGCTAGCCTGGAGGTCGGGTGTTCGATCCCTGCATTGGCCGAGAAAGTTCATCTCGATTTCCGGCGTGATTTCACCTTGTCAATGATACAGAAGGAGGGCCTGACAAGGACAGCTGCTTAGTCATTCGAATGGGATGAAAAACCGAGGTCCAGTGTACACATTGGAGTGCACGTAAAAGTTCCATTGGCAGTTCGAATTCGATATAAGAGTAGGCCGTGGCGCCGCTGCCCGGGCGAAATTTCTCTCACAGCAGGCTGTATGGTATATACCCGTCCTCAATTGGCCCAGGTTAAATGCATAACAGTAGGACGTTAAACCCCATTTCATCTTTCGCTGTCTCTATGGTTGATTAGGGGCTCTGACAGCACCACGGCTTCATCCTGCGAAGCCAACATAAATGGGAGACGTGCCGCGGGTGCCTTCTTCAAAATGGGTCAAGGGAATTTCTGACATTATCATGGAAAGGGGGCTTCCCTTTGGTAACCCATTAATTTGCAGGAACAAGTCGTCGTCCCATGTGAAGTAGTCCCGCAACATAATGATTAGTTCCATGATGCTGTTGGTAGTTCGTTGGGGGTTGGGATGGCCAAGTGGTCTGGGGTGCCGCGCTTCGACCTCTAGCTGGCCGGCCAACTCTGGCTTGTGGCATGGAGATAGGGGGGCCTTCTCAACCTCGTGGGTTTCCTCCGGGCACTCCTGTTTCCTCCCACTGCTAAAGACCCATACGCGCAAGCGAATTATTAAAATAAGATTAAACCATATGTTAGTCCCGTAATGACCAAATTGTGTTGAGTGGACGTTAAACCCCACTTCTCTCTCTCCCTCTGGTAGTTCGTTGGGTTTCAAATGGAACTTCTAATTTACCAATGTAATATCATGGGATAAAATTCTGACAGAGCCGCTTTGAAAAGAGTTTGAAAATAACATTATAGAATACGGAATCCCTGGAGCAACCTAGAAACTTGGCCTTGATTGATTGGGTTTGTATGGGTTTTGACAGTAGCTCCGGGGTACAGAGGACGTGTTTGGTTGGGTATTAACCGATAGAAGAGTTCTTTGGTAACATCTTGGAGGTTTCGGGGTTTTTCTAAATTCTCATTCAACTTTTAACTACTGTTGAATTTGGGTTTTAAAAATTTTCTTGTATGTGGTATTAAATAGTTCCTTTTTCGTGTAATGGGGGGTGGCCTAGTGGTCTAGAGTGCCGCGCTTTGACCTCTAGCTGGCCGGCCACCTTTGGCTTGCGACTGTAATTTTGAACCCTTGTTTGAGCGTGACATGGAGATCGGGGCGCATTCTCAGTCTCGTGGGTTTCCTCCGGGCACTCCGGTTTCCTCTCACTGCTAAAGACCCCTACCCGCAAGTGAATTGTTAGTCCCAAAATGACCTAGTTTGTGTCGAGTGGACGTTAAACCCCATTTCTCTCTCTATCTCCTTTCCCGTGGCGTTGTAGTCATCGGTGTCCATTATGACTGTTGGCGCCCTTCCTTTGTCCGCAGGAATTATGGTTATGGATTTGTCATCTGTAAAATCGTAGCCCCTCAAACCAGTATAAGTAGATGAAGTCCTTGGTAGTTTTGAAGTTGGATTTTTTGATTAAACGTTTCGGACTATGGTGTCCTTCCTACGTTTAGATGTCGTCCTGTCACAAGCTTCCAGCTACTGCGGACCTTTTTTGTACGAGAGTTGTTGTCGTTGTCCGCTGCTTTTCTAATTTATATTTAATGTAAACATCAATAATTATTTCCTTATATCCTTTGCCGTTTCGATTCGTTTTGGGTTTAGATTCTATTATCGAGTCGGCTGTTTCGTGGCTTAGAAAACCAACTCTGCCGCTCGGGGCCAGTTGTATTAGGCCTTTCTCGTTTCATTTTGTTGTGGTGTAGGTTGAGCTGGTCTGCACCGAGATCTTCATCACTGAGGTCCACTAGTGTCTTGGTGAGGAGAGCTGTCTTGGATTGAGTTGTATTACCACTAGGGATTGTGGGCCGCTGAAATGTCTCGGATTATCGCCCTTATTGTTAATTCTTTTTGACGTTATAACACCTGACGTCAACAGGCTAACTATCGCCATTGAAGAGACGACCGCTGTCGAGATTGGTCGTATTTTTGTTGCGTCTTTTTTGTAAATCATTTTAGTGAAGCCTGTACAATAACAGGCCGGGGATTGTGCAGCGCAGTGGACGCTTACGGTTGACCTCCGGATCCATTCGCTTGATTTGATAATTGTTTGTTTTTGCGATGTGACACATCTATTTTCTTTCTTGTCCGCAGGTTTATCTTGTTGATTTTTGTTTTGCGTGTGGTGCGACCCTCCTGCACTTTATATTAAGGTAGCATTGTTTAATTCGATCTGAGTTGGCTAGGTTGGTGGTTAGTCTGAACTTGAAGGATATGGATACAATCTTTATTTGTGAGATGGTCGTTATTGTTATTGTTTGAATTGGGTTCTAACTAAAACGGGGGGGGGGGGGGGGGGTTAGAATGGCCTAATGGTCTTAGAGTGCCGCGCTTAGACCTCTAGCTGGCCGACCACATCTGGCTTGCGGCTGTGATTTCGAGCCCTGGTGTGAGCGTATGTGGCATGGGGATAGGGGCGCCTTCTCAACTTCGTGGGTTTCCTCCCACTGCTAAAGACCCCCACGCGCAAGCAATTTCTTGAGAAAAAAAAATTAAAAGTATATGTTAGGGCCGAAATGACCTAGTTTTGTTGAGTGGATGTTAAACCCCATTTCTCTCTCTCTCTCTCTGTAACTAAAACTTGATACATTTCATTAATTCGGTTGATCGCAGATTGCAGAGGTCATTAAAAGTGGCAGGAAACCGGGGTACCCTAAGCGACACCACGAGATCAGACGACAAGCGATAGGTCTGATATAATAACCACGTCATTTGATTCGAATGATACACCTTATGAACTAAAGCACCCCCCCCCCGCCTTACCTGCTTCCACTTTCAGGATTGCGGTTAAAATGCATTCAAGTCTTGGTCATCACAAACAGATACTTCCACTACGCCATATCCGGATGCCCATTTGTTAATTCTATATCATCATAGTAACGTCACACGTCACTACAAAACCACGTGAGAAGGCGTGTTTTGTATTTTTTGCTCGCGTTAATTCAAGGCGGAGCTGTTTAAACCCCAATTTGCGATGGGTTGAAAGTCCAATTAGGGAAATTCTGTAACCACAGATGTTCTTCTTTACGTTTTGGTGGTTGGGGTTGTCGCGTTGGATCGTATGGTCAAGTGGCGTGGTTTCGATTCCTCGCTTGTACTTGACGAGGAGTATGGATATTTTAAACCTATTCTATTGCATCGGCATCGGCAATCCATTGTGCAATAAAAAGGAAAGAGAGAGAGAGCGAGAGAGAGCTGGGGTTAAACGTCCACTCGACACAAAACCATACAACGGGATTAATGATAGCTTATACCAGGCATGTTTGCCTGTTCAACCTCGTGTGGGTTTTTCTCCGGGTAATCATATTTCTTCCCATAGCTTAAGTCTTGAAATAAGGTAGTTTGTGTCAATTGGACGTTAAACCCTATTTCTCTGTATATACTGAGATACTCTTGTAAATTATCTAATAACCTCACATTTATTTCATATTATTGTAATTCGCTTTACATCATTTGTATTTTACAGGTAGTACCTTGGGTAGAAGACATCGGTAGAACCTTTCACAGAATAAACAGCCGCTAGGAACAATCCATACCATAAGACAGAATTCGAAGTCCAAAAAACGGTATAGGCAAAATAGTGTATTCAAGCAAAACAGTGTAATCAGCAAATGGACTGCTCCTCGTGTACAAAAATACACGACAAGCAGTGGTAACAGGTGTCCGGAAGAGTAGGCTTACGTTAAATGGAATGTATATCGATGACGTTGTTGGTCTAAACATAAACGTCACAAGGGATGAACGACGTCTGCTGTAGCTGGCAAAATGACTTTTAGAATTAGTATCGGGAGGAAAATAACGTCTAAAAAATGTTTGTGGGTTCTAATCATAATGTATGTCATCGCTAGTTCTCTTTTATTTATTCGCTTCAATAAAAAGGTAACTGAAGCCCTGGAAACAAAAAACTATGCGAAACTGAACCAACTGCCTGTTAAACGCGATTCCGGCTACGGGTCTCCGGTTATAACTGATGATTTGAAAGGTGCGTTCCAACCCTGCTCTAGTGAAAACAGCCAGTTTCATGGAAAGACTAATTATGTCTGTAAATGGCTGGATGATCGTTACTCTGATTCAACCGGAAATTACGTAATGTACGCTCGCGAGTTCGCTCTACTAAATGACGTCATAGTTGATCCTGGTCAGGCGAAGGGTCGAGTTGGGGGTGAAAATATAACTTTGGTTTGGAATCCGGAAGAACCAGCTGAATATTTAAAACTCGATAAATCTTATTTTCAATTAAACTGCTCAAAGATACAGCACCCGCCCTTTACTGGCAGAAATCATTTAAACGATTGGCTGGGTTCTGTCACGTGTGTTTCTAAGGACAGTTAAAAACATGGCCGACAAGTATCTGGATTAACTATAGCTGTACAGCGATATGAATATGTTAATTTCTATCATACCATGACCGACTATTTTAACGCATATTTAATTATGATTTTATTCAAAAAATCTCCCAAGGATATTAGCGTACTCTACATAGACGCTCATCCGGTCGGAAGTCTCGATGCAACATGGGACAATTTATTCAATAAAACATATCGTGCCGGTAACCTAGCTACCACGACCAAGTTTTCCAAAATGGCGTGGAATATACAAAGTTATAACAGTCCTTTAAACAACCACGGTTTACCTTATGTGCCTTATTTGGAAGAATTCAGACATTTTTTTCTGTCCCGACATAAAGCAGATAAATTAAAAATTCTAGATTGTAAAAACTTATCAGTGTTGTTCATTTGGAGACGCGATTACGTCGCTCATCCTCGGAATCCATCTGGAACTGTCTCCCGGAAAATAAAAAACGAAGATGAACTATTAAAAAGTGTTAAAGATCTACTTCCGGGTCATGATATAAAGGCCCTGCAGCTGGATAAATTAAAAATGGATAAACAATTAGAACTGATATCAGGCACTGATATATTAATAGGTATGCATGGTGCGGGGCTGACCCATACTTTATTTTTACCCAAACATAGCGGCCTTATAGAACTCTATCCTACATATTGGCCACAAGCAAATATACATTTTCTTACCATGGCAAGATGGCGTCATCTGCATTACCTTGCGTGGAAAAATCATGATCCGGAGAATGAATATGCAAATAAAATGACGTATATTCCCCCACGTTCCTTGATAAAGATGGTCAAGGAAATGGTGACTTAAATCTGTAAAAAATAAAATAAAGGAGGGGAGAGAGAGGGAGAGAGATGGAGAGAGAGATGGGGTTTAACGTCCACTCGACACAAACTAGGTCATTTCAGGACTAACATAGGGGTCTTTAGCAGTGGGTGGAAACCGGGACCCAACGCCTTGCCACGTACAACCGGGTATTCGAAACCACGCCAGTTGACTCAATGACAGGCTTTATGATACAGCGCGCGCGCCAATTATTCCACCATCCAACCCCACCAATAAAGGAGGCATTATGACTTTCAATCAAAAAATGAATTTAATTAATAGACTACCATATCGTGACTTCGCAGCAAAGTATTTTGTGTAAGCGTGTGCGCATCATGAAAAAAAACCCTGACCATTGTCTGGAATTACGCATGCGCTGGAATTAAACACAGCGAATTCAAACAGTCAACCCCCGGGCACACCTTGATACATCGTAATTGGTCCATATTTCTTTATCTATTATTGTTGAGCTGAAGATATTTCACTGGGGAGTTTATGACGGCACAAGCACTAACAATATCAATGTGTGTGTACGCCTTTAATACAAACAACACTCACCACTTTGTGTATGTTCACCTTTGATACAACCAGTGTATGTAACTTCGCCTTTAATGCAACCAACTCCAACCACAATATGTGTGTGTTCGCCTTTAATGTATCTTTAATTATTTTTAAAGTGTCTTTATACATTCCAGTTATAGCTAAAGTGTCGTTATATATTCCAGTTACAGCTAAAGCCCCGTTTTCAATTGGCCCAGGTTAGGTTCAGATGAGTAGGACGATAAACCCCATTTCATTCCAGTTATTTCTAAAGAGTCGTTATACATTCCAGTTATAGCTAAAGTGTTGTTACACATTCCAGTTATTTCTAAAGTTTCATTATACATTCCAGTTATAGCTAAAGTGTTGTTATACATTCCAGTTATTTCTAAAGTTTCATTATACATTCCAGTTATAGCTAAAGTGTTGTTATACATTCCAGTTACAGCTAAAGTGTTGTTATACATTCCAGTTATAGCTAAAGTGTTGTTATACATTCCAGTTACAGCTAAAGCCCCGTTTTCAATTGGCCCAGGTTAGGTTCAGAAGAGTAGGACGTTAAACCCCATTTCAATTCAATTATTTCTAAAGTGTCGTTTTACATTCCAGTTATATTTAAAGTGTCGTTATACATTCCCGTTATTTCTAAAGTGTCGTTATACAATACAGTTATATCTAAAGTGTCGTTATACATTCCAGTTATATCTAAAGTGTCGTTATACATTCCAGTTATTTCTAAAGTGCCATTTCACATTCCAGTTATATCTAAAGTGTCGTTATACATTCCAGTTATTTCTAAAGTGTCGTTATACATTCCAATAATTTCTAAAGTGTCATTACACATTCCAGTTATTTCTAAAGTTTCATTATATATTCCAGTTATTTTTAAAGTGTCGTTATACATTCCAGTTATATCTAAAGTGTCGTTATACATTCCAGTTATTTCTAAAGTGCCATTTCACATTCCAGTTATATCTAAAGTGTCATTTCACATTCCAGTTATATCTAAAGTGTCGTTATACATTCCAGTTATTTCTAAAGTGTCGTTATACATTCCAATAATTTCTAAAGTGTAATTACAAGTACCAGTTATTTCTAAAGTTTCATTATACATTCCAGTTATTTCTAAAGTGTCATTATACATCCCAGTTATATCTAAAGTGCCCTTATTTATACATACACTATGTAGTCTGGTTGCCTGTCCAATCTCGTGAGGTTTCTTCCCACAGCGAAAGACCCTACGCGCCAGCGAATAATTGAATAAGATTGAACCGTATGTTAGCCTTGAATGATCTCTCTCTCTCTCTCTCTCTCTTTCTCTCTCTCTCTTTTCGATATTTGAAATATAAGCGATTTCTGGTCGGAACTTCAAACCTTCATTCAGCATAAGATAAATTGACTGATAATATTTAACATACAGCTATTCAGTTTCTATTAACTATTTTTGAACTACTACAGGAAGAACAGGGTTCTTTATTTTGATCTTGCATAATGCATCTTATTTTGTACGAATCTATTTCATTTTTGTTGTTGTCTTTTAACATGACAAATTATTTCTTTTGCCCAGAGTTTGTGTTTGTGTGTGTGTGTGTGTGTGTGTGTGTGTGTCGGGGGGGGGGGGGCGGTTGTCATTTGACATTTGGTATAGTGTAGACGAGCGAATAATAAATTTGACTGCTGTTGAATTCCCAATCTGGACCGCCGAGGTGATAATGTGCGGCTAAAGGTTTGCCTACATTGCCAACAAATATCCGATCTAGAAAGAACTGGTTGGCAGTTCATTTAGGGGAAGGCATCTTATACACGACAAGTAATGTAGGGGGTAGGGCATCTTATACACGACATGTCATGTAGGGGGTAGGGTATCTTATACACGACATGTCATGTAGGGGGTAGCTCATCTTATACACGACATGTCATGTAGGGTAAGACATCTTATACACGACATGTCATGTAGGGTATCTTATACACGACAAGTCATGTAGGGGGTAGGGTATCTTATACACGACATGTCATGTAGGGGAAGACATCTTATACACGACATGTCATGTAGGGGTAGGGTATCTTATACACGACAAGTCATGTAGGGGGTAGGGTATCTTATACACGACATGTCATGTAGGGGGTAGGGTATCTTATACACGATAGGTCATGTAGGGGAATACATCTTATGCACGACATGTCATGTAGGGGAAGACATCTTCTACACGACATGTCATGTAGGGGGTAGGGTATCTTCTACACGACAAGTCATGTAGGGGGTAGGGTATCTTATACACGACAAGTCATGTAGGGGAAGACATCTTATACACGACATGTCATGTAGGGGGTAGGGTATCTTATACACGACAGGTCATGTAGGGGAAGACATCTTATACACGACAGGTCATGTAGGGTATCTTATACACGACAAGTCATGTAGGGTATCTTATACACGACAAGTCATGTAGGGGGTAGGGTATCTTATACACGACATGTCATGTAGGGGGTAGGGTATCTTATACACGACATGTCATGTAGGGGAAGACATCTTATACACGACATGTCATGTAGGGGAAGGTATCTTATACACGACAAGTCATGTAGGGGGTAGGGTATCTTATACACGACAAGTCATGTAGGGGAAGGCATCTTATACACGACATGTCATGTAGGGGAAGACATCTTATACACGACAGGTCATGTAGGGGAAGGTATATTATACACGACACGTCATGTAGGGGAAGGTATCTTATACACGACAGGTCATGTAGGGGGGGTATCTTATACACGACAGGTCATGTAGGGGAAGACATCTTATACACGACAGGTCATGTAGGGGGTAGACATCTTATACACGACAAGACATGTAGGGGGTAGGGTATCTTATACACGACATGTCATGTAGGGGGTAGGGTATCTTATACACGACATGTCATGTAGGGGAAGACATCTTATACACGACATGTCATGTAGGGGAAGGTATCTTATACACGACAAGTCATGTAGGGGGTAGGGTATCTTATACACGACAAGTCATGTAGGGGAAGGCATCTTATACACGACAAGTCATGTAGGGGGTAGGGTATCTTATACACGACATGTCATGTAGGGGGTAGACATCTTATACACGACAAGTCATGTAGGGTATCTTATACACGACAAGTCATGTAGGGTATCTTATACACGACAAGTCATGTAGGGGGTAGGGTATCTTATACACGACATGTCATGTAGGGGAAGACATCTTCTACACGACATGTCATGTAGGGGTAGGGTATCTTATACACGAGAGGTCATGTAGGGGAAGGTATATTATACACGACATGTCATGTAGGGTATCTTATACACGACAAGTCATGTAGGGGGTAGGGTATCTTATACACGACATGTCATGTAGGGGGTAGGGTATCTTATACACGACATGTCATGTAGGGGAAGACATCTTATACACGACATGTCATGTAGGGGAAGGTATCTTATACACGACAAGTCATGTAGGGGGTAGGGTATCTTATACACGACAAGTCATGTAGGGGAAGGCATCTTATACACGACAAGTCATGTAGGGGGTAGGGTATCTTATACACGACATGTCATGTAGGGGGTAGACATCTTATACACGACAAGTCATGTAGGGGAAGACATCTTATACACGACAAGTTATGTAGGGGAAGACATCTTATACACGATATGTCATGTAGGGGGTAGGGTATCTTATACACGACAAGTCATGTAGGGGTAGGGTATCTTATACACGACAAGTCATGTAGGGGGTACGGTATCTTATACACGACAAGTCATGTAGGGGAAGGGTATCTTATACACGACAAGTCATGTAGGGGGTAGGGTATCTTATACACGACATGTCATGTAGGGGAAGACATCTTATACACGACATGTCATGTAGGGGAAGGTATCTTATACACGACAAGTCATGTAGGGGGTAGGGTATCTTATACACGACAAGTCATGTAGGGGGTAGGGTATCTTATACACGACAAGTCATGTAGGGGTAGGGTATCTTATACACGACAAGTCATGTAGGGGGTAGGGTATCTTATACACGACAAGTCATGTAGGGGAATACATCTTATACACTTCAGGTCATGTAGGGGAAGGTATCTTATACACGACATGTCATGTAGGGGAAGGTATATTATACACGACATGTCATGTAGGGGAAGACATCTTATACACGACAAGTCATGTAGGGGAAGGGTATCTTATACACGACAAGTCATGTAGGGGGTAGACATCTTATACACGACAAGTCATGTAGGGGAAGACATCTTATACACGACAGGTCATGTAGGGGAAGACATCTTATACACGACAGGTCATGTAGGGGAAGACATCTTATACACGACAGGTCATGTAGGGGAAGACATCTTATACACGACATGTCATGTAGGGGGTAGGGTATCTTATACACGACATGTCATGTAGGGGAAGACATCTTATACACGACATGTCATGTAGGGGAAGGTATATTATACACGACACGTCATGTAGGGGGTAGGGTATCTTATACACGACAAGTCATGAAGGGGAAGGTATCTTATACACGACATGTCATGTAGGGGTAGGGTATCTTATACACGAGAGGTCATGTAGGGGAAGGTATATTATACACGACATGTCATGTAGGGTATCTTATACACGACATGTCATGTAGGGGGGAAGACATCTTATACACGACATGTCATGTAGGGGAAGACATCATATACACGACATGTCATGTAGGGGAAGGCATCGTATACACGACATGTCATGTAGGGGGTAGGGTATCTTATACACGACATGTCATGTAGGGGAAGACATCTTATACACGACATGTCATGTAGGGGAAGACATCTTATACACGACATGTCATGTAGGGAGGAGGGTATCTTATACACGACAAGTCATGTAGGGGGTAGGGTATCTTATACACGACATGTCATGTAGGGGAAGACATCTTATACACGACAGGTCATGTAGGGGAAGGTATCTTATACACGACATGTCATGTAGGGGAAGGTATATTATACACGACATGTCATGTAGGGGAAGACATCTAATACACGACAAGTCATGTAGGGGAAGGTATCTTATACACGACAAGTCATGTAGGGGAAGACATCTTATACACGACAGGTCATGTAGGGGAAGACATCTTATACACGACAGGTCATGTAGGGGAAGACATCTTATACACGACAAGTCATGTAGGGGGTAGGGCATCTTATACACGACAAGTCATGTAGGGGGTAGGGTATCTTATACACGACATGTCATGTAGGGGGCGGGTATCTTATACACGACAGGTCATGTAGGGGAAGACATCTTATACACGACAAGTCATGTAGGGGAAGACATCTTATACACGACATGTCATGTAGGGGGTAGGGTATCTTATACACGACATGTCATGTAGGGGAAGACATCTTATACACGACATGTCATGTAGAGGAAGGTATATTATACACGACATGTCATGTAGGGGGTAGGGTATCTTATACCGGAATCTGTCGAGGTTTGCCGAATGGTAATTTCTGGCAAAAATTCTACTTTGGTTTTCAAGGGCCGACTAATCACCGGTATTCATTTACTATCACCGGAATTCATTTACTATTACCGGAATTCACATATAATCACCGGAATTGACCAGAATTCTTTTGGAAACCCCTGATTTCTAAACAAAACTAATTTATTTTAACGATACACTATTCTGATCTATCGACGGGCCAGATGACTAGGCTGTAAGTGTATTTATTTGAAAGACTTAATTCGATGCGAATTGCTATTTTGTGTTATTTTGGAGTTCGGCCCATCGCCGTTGGGTATTATTACCCATCTTCCGTTATCATAATGATGATGATAATAATAATAAATAAATAATAGTGAGTTCTTATATAGCGCACAAATCCATTGAAGTTAATGCTCAAGGGGATCACGGTGGCTAAGTGGATAAGGCGCTGGTTCGCTAGCCTGGAGGTCGGATGTTCGATCCCTGCAATGGCCGAGAAAGTTCATCTCGATTTTCCGGCGTGATTTCCCCTTGTCAGTGATGCAGAAGGAGGGCCTGACAAGGACAGCTGCCTAGTCGTTCGGATGGGACAAAAAACCGAGGTCCCGTGTTAACATTGGAGTGCACGTAAAATATCCCTTGGCAGTTGGAATTCGATATAAGAGTAGGCCGTAGTGCCGCTTCCCGGGCAAAATTTCCCCTCATAGCACACTGTATGGCATATGCCCGTCTTCAGTTAGCCCAGGTACGGTGCTTAAGCGTAGGACGTTAAACCCCATTTCATTCATTCATTCAGTTAATGCTCAAGGCGCTTTTAGCTCTCCACTTATCACAAGATGATAATAACTAATAAGCAGTTAAAAAAAAGATGAGTCTTTAATTGATTCTTAAAACAGCTAAGGGACTGTGAATTCTTTAAGGTCAAGGGTAATGATTTCCATGGGTTTGGTACAGTGTATGAGAAGCATCTACGACCAAATGTCTTAAGCCTATAGTTGGGTACCGCCAGACACAGTTGATGTTGGGACCGAAGATTTCTTTTGGGGACATAATCAATAAGCGTTGTGGTCAAGTATTCTGGTGCTTCACCTCTCTGGCATTTGTAAGCGATGCACAGTATTTTGAACTTGATTCTGCCTTCAACTGGAAGCCAATGTAAATCCCATAACAGCGGTGTGATATGGCAACTGGAAGCCAATGTAAATCCCATAACAGCGGTGTGATATGGCAATTTCTACTAGATAGGCAAACAATTCTAGCCGCGGTATTTTGTACAAGTATAACACTGATGATATTCCGGCATTCTTTCAAATAAATACACCTGCAGCGCTTTCATCTGGCCTGTGGATACCTTAACTAAGTTCTATAATGAACTTTTTGTGCTCAGGGTAAGCAGAGCAATAAGCAATTTGATTGATCGAGACATTGGTGCACAGTAACTCTCCCTCTAATTGAACTAGAATTTGCAAAGTTGGTGTAGGTGTTTATTAGGTCAATGCCTTGATGGAGTTCAACGATGAGCATTTTCTGTTTATGGTAAGCAGAGAATAGCAATTTGATTGGTTAATGTTTTGGGACACGATAACTTCAGTTCTTTTTTTTGAGCTTGTTTTCTGGAAAATGTGGGCGTATCTTGTCTGGCCTTGCAAAGAAGATGCTAGTCATCTTGGTATTATTGTTCTGATGGTCAGTCATCATCTAGAGTTGTCTCTGTCTGTCTTTGTTCTTATAGGGGGACACCGAATGACTGTCAAAGGGCGGGTGTCAATTTCCCCCCCATGCGTAACAATAGATAGGGTCACCTGTCGTAGGTTTTCCCTAGGTCCTCAGGTCCCAATACGCAAGCGAATTGTTGAAATAAAATTAAACCATATGTTAGTCCCTAAATGACCTTGATTGTGTCGTGTGTACGTTAAACTCCTCTTCTTTTTGTTTCGTTCCAAAGTAAACTTTAGTTCCATGGTAATATACCGTTATGGCCTGTCTACTCCTGACTAAAAGTAATAGTTGTTTTCTGTGTTTATGATGTCATACCCAGATACATATGATGATTCAAAGGAATTGAATGAATGAATGAAATGGGGTTTAACGTCCTACTGTTATGCACTTAACCTGAGCTAATTGAAGACGGGCATGCGCCATACAGTGTGCTATGAGGGAAATTTTTGCCCGGGCAGCGGCACTACGGCCTACTCTTATATCGAATTCCAACTGCCAAGGGATCTTTTACGTGCACTCCAATGTGTAAACGGGGCCTCGGTTTTTCGTCCCATCCGAATGACTAGGCAGCTGTCCTTGTCAGGCCCTCCTTCTGTATCACTGACAAGGGGAAATCACGTCTGATTCAAAGGAAATTTTTGTCTGAAATTCCATAATGCACTGTAATACTGATGCTGCACTCCATTTTCTTTTACAGTTATCCAGTAGACGTGGTACAAGGGTTAATCAGTGAACTGGATGTACGAGATGTGTTGTTGTCGTTTGGGAAAGTAGGTCGAGGGGAAATGTGTAGGGAGTGATAGTTAGGTGTATTATGAATGGTATTTATGATTTGTTAGACAGGAGTGATTTAATGGGTGTCAACAACTGGGTGTGCTGGTACCGTCGCAACGAAGCCGTGGAATTTATATTGTGGGGTGAAGGGCGGACACGGAAACATATACAATGTTGACAGTATGTGTCAGGCATGAGCAGTGAAAACACTATTTTGGCATTGTTTGCGGCGTTAAACCTAAAAATCAAATTAATACACCTATTGCACGATATTGTGGTTGGACGTGTGAAAGGTTATGCGGGATTAAGGACGTATTCAATAAGTAATGAAGTCGTGTTGTTGAATCAACCGCGTTTTGATTTATAGACGCTTTCATTGGTGTTTTTATCATCTATCCCCGAGTAACCTTTGACATGCCATGAAAGTGCAATGAATAGGCCTGTACAACGTGTATCATGTTAAAGTCAGGTGGTGCCATATTCAGACGTTTTTTAATGACTGTTACATATCGAGGGTTTAGAACACACTTGTGATAAGTCAAAATGCCTGATTTTGAGAAAATTGCAATTTAAATTTTTGATTCACTACCCAAATTTCATTTATTAATTTATTTTATCGATATTATCAGACATTTTGAAATGAGCGATGGTATTGATTTATATACCAATAGAAAATGCATCACAAGCGCTTCATTTTAACAGAATAATTTTTGTTGTTATTTTTGATTTATCACCATGATGTTCTATACCCTTGATATGTTAATATAAAAATTGTAGACAACAGTAGTAATGATTGTGATAGTCAGGGGCGTTTTAAAGTTTATTATTGTGGAGGTGACTTTAATTGGAGGGCCGTCATTCGCAAAGCGAGGGGGGTCAGTTGTAGAGGTTCTTCAGAAATTGTCACAAAATGGAAATATTCTTGGTGCTGTTTAACATATTGGGATATGTACAAGTTGTATACAGATAGAATGTTAAATAATCATAATATCTGTTAAAATAAGTAAAAGGGGAGATGAGTATTTGTCGGCCCCACCACATATGGAAAATAAGGGGGGGGGGGTGACGCGCATGACTGCACCCTAACCCAAGAAATGCATTGCGATGAGGAATAGATGTTATGTCACGTAGACAACGGGAGTTGGTAATTTTATGCAAAGAGCTACCGGAAGGAAATTGCGTTGTGCGGTACTGGGAATGAAGGAAGGGTGGTGTATGGCATGCTGCAGTTGCAATGGGATCCATTTTCGGCAAACCTCATGTTGGTGCAAGTCGACACTGTGATTGAGTTAAATTGGCGGGGTACTTGCGATGCAAGATAAAGCTGTCCAGATTGACTGGATAGACTAGGCACTAGGCATACAATTATGCCACAGATCCCGCAAACCGTCGACCACATGGATGACAAGTCAATTATAACTCATTTGGTACGCGAGCGCGTAATAATAATAATAATCGCATCATTTTACAAGGGTAACAAATTAGGCCTGGGCCTTGCTGAAATATTCGCTTTGTAAGACACGGTGAGAATCAGGTGGAAAATGATGACTTTTGCGTGCTGGACAGCACAGAGAGGACACTGCCGCTGCGTAAATATAGGAACATGTGCATAAAGAAGGGGGTAATAGGGATGGTTTGGAGAACACAGGGCGGTATGAAGTTATAAGGTATACTGTAAACGGGCTCAGTAGTGAGCGGGGGAAAAAGAAGTCAGATGAACATAAAAAATTTTTATTGTGGTATATGAGTATGATATACAGGCAATAGTATAAAAGTACAACAGACAGTAACAAAGCATTACAAATACGATTAAAAACAGTATGTTCACAGTGGGGAATGGGCCATTGGATGAACTTTGTAAGAGTTATGTGTCGAAGTTTTGACCCAGATCAGGTACATAACATAAGATGAATGTTATTATTAGACAGTGGTCGTAAATGGAACGTAATTTGATTTGAACCACATGGGAGTATGCAAGATAGCAGATGGAGTTGATGCGGATTGGTGAAATATAACGCCGCATGTTTTAGCAAATATATATATAAAAGTGTTGTGGAAGTACATATGGCAGACATGGGGATGAAGGGCATAGTACAGACAGTGTATAAATACACAAACTGAACAAAACACATGAAACACACAATCAAAATAATGTACACCTATGAATGTATACGCGTGGTGTCCCTTGCTAACACGCAGTCACTGCAAATTGCATAAGCGCGCGGACGTGGGTGAAAGCACCTGTCAACAAGGCGTATCACTAAATATAGATTAGATTTTATATAGTCATAGTGGATGAATTATGAGGGTTGCTCTGCCCCTGGGGGGTCGGGCATGCACCAAAAGCAATAGGAATTATCATTAGGGTATAAGGAATAAGTATGTAAAGTCTGAAGATGGTCACGTAAGAATTGCCATCGCTGCTTCATATTGAGCGACTTGTTTATCCGTTGCCAGGGGCACGTAAAGAGTCTTGATGATATGATATAGACAATAAAATTGCGAGATTTTAGATTTGTTTTGATGTGTTTTACCATACTGAATGGATTTAAAGTTAAAATTAGTTAAACACTATTTGTGGATAACAACTACAGGTTCATCTATATGCAATGCCTCAAAACGCCGCACGCCAATGAACTAAGCAGCACCTATCACCCACACAAACATATAGTGTGTTACAGTTCAATTACTAAATGTCATTTCTAGAAGTATTAGTAACTATCTGTTTCAAATCATGTGTATTACTTGGTGTGCGTGACCCTGTTTGTGACCCTGTTATCCAATTATTGACTTTAACTATTAACACGTCTGAAAATCTCAGTGAGTTACATGTATACAAGCCTTTACTGTCCAGTTCTATTTTAACACGATACATTATTTTGAGGGGTATTTTGACACCAAAACGTTACGACTGTAGATTTGGGTGGATTTGGGTCGATAGTAGTAACTAGAGATATGGGATCTATAATTTATGTATGTTTTAAAAATAGAAATAATGAAGTAAAAAATACGGCCTTCGTGTTATTATTAACTTCATAAATATAGGAAAGTTGTCTCAAATATTTCCGGTCGTTACCTTAAGTACAATTATTACAAAAAAATAATCTAATATCAGCTCATAAGACACTGCTTAATAACACAATAGCCAAACCTCCTACCGGAAGTTACTAACAGTAAGTCGACTTCGCGCATGCGATGTACAACATAATTCATCGTCCAATGACAGATACTGCAGAGTCAGTTATCCATATTATATACAATCTATGGATGCAACACGCACGTGCTAACCATTCGGCCTTCCATTCCACCGTATGGTTTATGCCCATTTTCATTAGCCCCATCAGAGCACAACGTGTTTTACTTATAGAAGAAAAATATCTCATTTGTGAGTGTCTCGTGTTGGTTGGATCCAAGACCAAAATCTCAATACAACGACATATCTGGCGTACCGGAAATCAATTTATTATGAAGAAGAAAGGACTTCCGTTACCGTGTCTTTTTTTATCTGTCATTTCATTTACACTGGATCATCGTACATTTTACCTTGAATGGATTTTTGAACGAATAAAGGCTACCCCTAAAACTCTCCTAGACAAAAAGTACACGCTGATATCGAAATAATGGTGAGTAATGAATTGGGCATAAAACGTAGTTCAGCTCTGAACGAATGCATGACGACTCACTCGGACCAAAGAGAACCCGGACCAAGAGAACCCGGACCAAGAGAACTCGGACCAAAATGGAGACCACTCGGATCAAGCTAACTAGTACCAAAATGGAGACCACTCGGACCAATCAAAAAGACTGCTCGGACCGTACCACAATAAAAGAACGCTCGGACCAAACAAAAAGACTACTCAGACCAATAGATAAATAATTGTTAATATAACTACTCGGATCGCTAATAAATTGGTGTTTTAATAAATTGTATTTGTTTTAATATGACTTTTCGGATCGCTAAGTTGAATAAATTTATAATAAGCCAAAACGAATTTAAAAAAAAATAACATGCAGGAAAAATTTACCACTCGGCATCAAGTACAGCACTTGGAGTCGTGCACCTACGGCAAAAATTCCAATGTTGATAGTTTACGCAAAGAACGTTTTATTTCTTTATATCTGTACAAAATATATGAAAAGGTTGCTGATGAATTTATTAGAAATAGGCCAAGTCAAAACATGACAGAAAATATTTATTAACATGAACTACACCTGGTTAGTAAAAGGCTCCACCAATTTAACGATAAAACATTAGTTGCACTTACGGTTCTTTGATAATCTTCGTTTCCCATAAAAGTTATATATTTGTAAACGAATAATATGCTGATGAATTTATTTGATTATGACCTAGACAAAAACAAAAGTAAATATTTACACGATATGCACTCCTTTTTTTTACAGCTCCTAGAAAATTGTTAACGATAATACGCAAGCTGTACGTTGACATGCATTTCTTGACAAGCTCGTCGATAAATAAGTGCGTTGCAAGCAAAGGTTTTTTTTCAGGAAAATATAAGAAATGGCAACGATCAAAGCATGCAAAGAAACCCAGCGGTACTTTTGTGGATGAGGAAAAACTCAAGTTATCAACCATCGAGAATTGCGGCAGTGTGTTGATTGCAATTATCCTGTTTCACGAAAAAACATTAGCAGTGATCGGTCAATCAAGCTCGTTTACTATTTGATAAAAGAAAATGTACTAAATGTACATAAATATGTCATTGTCAAGTTTTATACTCCTCGATGAAACTTACCTGTACCAGTGCCATGTTACGGGCATATTAAAAATAAAAAATATTTTATAATTTGTTGATTGGTCTTTTGGGTTGGTCTGAGTTGTCTTTTGGGTCGGTCAGAGTGGTCTTTTGGGTTGGTCCGAGTGGTCTTTTTGGTTGGTCCGAGTGTTTTTTTGGGTTGGTCCGGGTGTTCTTTTGGGTTGGTCCGAGTGGTCTTTTGGGTTGGTCAGAGTGGCCTTTTAGGTTGGTCCGAGTGGACTTCATGTTGGTCCTAGGGGCCTTTTTTTGGTCCGAGCGGTCTTTGGTGCGAGTGGGTTTGATACTCTCTGAAAGTAGCCTACGGTCTCATCATTACACTTCAACACTAAAATTGGCCCTCAGCGATGCAGGGATCAGACACGTGACCTCCAGGCTAGCGATGCAAGGATCAAACACACGACCTCCATACTCAAGAAAGAATTGATTATTCGTGGTAACTACAAGTAATGATGTTATAACTTTTATATGTTACAGGAAACTAACGATGTTATAACTTTTATATATTACAGGAAACTAATGATAATCCTTTTAAGACATATAGAAATAGATTTCACTTAAAATTAACACACTTGTATGGATATACTACTTCTGAATTTTATTAACATGCTACATTTCAATACACATACACTAATGATGTTATAACTTTCATATTTTTCAGGAAACTAATGATGATGTTATAACTTTTATATGTTACAGGATACTAATGATGTTATAACTTTTATATATTACAGCAAACTAATGATGTTATAACTTTTATATATTACAGCAAACTAATGATGTTATAATTCATGTTGAAGAAGATAAAACTGATGATGTAGATGAATATTGTATATTACAGGATACTAATGATGTAGATGAATATTGTCATGTTAAAGTAGAGCAAAATGATGATGCAGACGAAATGCTTTATGACTGTGGTTTCTGTGATCAAGTATTCAGATTAGAAACAGATTTAGAAAAACACTGTGAAGTCCATGTTCAAGTACAGGGATCTGTGTTACAGCATGGTAAAAGTTTGGAGAAAGGTTTTAGCCAAAATAACAAAACAGAGATACGAAATAAGACATGTTTTAACACAAGTAAATGTGATGTTTGTAACAAATCATTTCGTAATAAATATGACCTTCGAAGACACAGGAAAACGCATACTGGGGAAAATAATTTTGAATGTGATGTCTGCTTGAAGATGTTTTCTCGCAGAGACAGTCTCCAGATGCATTCGAGAATTCACAATGGAGAAAGACCCTATAAATGTGATGTTTGTTGTAAATCATTTACCCAAAATGGGAATCTACAAACACACATGAAATCTCATACTGGTGAAAAATCGTATAAATGTGATGTTTGTAGTAAATTCTTTAGTCACAACAGCATTCTACAGAGACACGTGCGAACACACAGTGAGGAGAAACCTTATAAATGTGATGTTTGTGGTAAATCATTCACTGATACAAGTAACAGGAGTAAACATATGAAAACACATACAGGAGAGAAACCTTATAAATGTGGTGTTTGCGGTAAATCATTTATTCAGAATATTCAGCTTCAGAGGCATGTTGGTGTCCATACAAAGGAGCGACCCTATCAGTGCGGGGTGTGTGGGAAGTCGTTCACTTTAAACAATAATTTGCTGATCCATATTAAAATTCACACCCGTGCTGAAAAAAAAGTTTGAAAATGAACACTCACAATAATTGACTAGTTTATTTAAATACTGTTCGTGTTACGCTACAATATTCCTATTATAGTGTTGTTTTACCTGGTTAGTATAATAGGCCTATATATTGTTGTGTCAACTTACAGGTGTAATAGGCCTATATATTGTTGTGTCACCTTACAGGTGTAATAGGCCTAGATATTGCATTAGTGAATCGCCATGCAGGTGTGTATTTAACACTAGTGACACAAACAACACACATGAAATATTTGACTAATCGGGGACATGATTTCAAAGATTATACTTAACAGTGCACTTTTAAAAACTGTAACTTAAGACTTTTAAAATAACAATTGTTCCAGTTTTGAGAGGTTATGTTCTGTCCCGTGAATTCGACACTTCTGACAGCTATAAATAATATGAAAATTCTCTCCTTTGTCTTTATTTGTTAAATCCACCTTTTGTTTTACTGAATCTCTCCTCCTTCCTCTTTGTCTTCTGGATATATGTTTTATCTCCGACTGCGATGTCGGCCCCGGTGTAATGACATTCAATTACTTTATTGAATTGTCAGATATTATCTTACAGTCCCATATAAGAAATGTTGGTCTTCGAAGGGATTATTAGTGAGCAGGAATTTAGCCGTGTGTGTGTTATCACTCGTCGCTTCAGTCAGTTAAATAGAGCAGAAGACCGTGTTTTCACTTTCGTTACGTCACTGCCGATTCTGTCAGCGTGTAATACTCCGCTATCGTTGCACTGATCTCTGCGTTAAAAGTATATTTGGAATGTGTTTAACCAACTCTATCACATATGTGTTAATGACTGGCACCAATATTGTCCTTTAAGTATAGTTAGGTGAAATGATATCTAATGGGCTTTTATCTCCCACTGTTCTACTCCGACTGGGCTAATGAAGACGGGCATACGCCATACAGTGTGCTATGAGGGGAAATTTCGCCCGGGCAGTGACACTATGGTCTACTCTTTTATCAAATTCCAGCTTCTATAGGATATTTTACGTGCGCACGAATGTGTACATTGGACCTCGGTTCTACGTCCAACCCGAACGACTATACACTGTCCCTTGCAAGACTCCCATGTACTGCACCACTGACAAGAGAGAAACACGCTAGAAAATCGTGATGTACTTTCTCGGCCAACATGAGCTTCAGATAATTGAGCCAACGTGAGGGAAAGTTTTGCCCGGACAGTGACACTACGGTTTACTCTTAGTCCCTTGCAAGACCCCATGTACTGCACCACTGACAAGAGAGAAACACGCCAGAAAATCGTGATGTACTTTCTCGGCCAACGTGAGTTCTAGATTAGCGAGCCAACGTGACTAGTCACTAGTTGCTTATCGGCGGTTCTATAAGTGTGTATGTATAATAATTGTTATCGTACATTTCCTGTTTTAAAGATTGACAAATCATTGCAGAGAGTCCTGTAATAATATCTGTAGAACCATCCCGGGCAGTTCCCATCACGATTACCCTATCTTGTTTATGTGTTTATTACACCAATTCATTTCAAATCAAGATGACCAAACCTTCGTCAACATATGCCGCCTTTCAAATCTTAGCACGTGTTTGTCAACTCAGAAGTAACATACCTAGATTACAAAACAGAACTAGATCTCTTTATGTGTATATGTATCTCGGTTAGAGTTTTCGTTAAGATAACGGTACTTATAAGATGTACTGTGTAAGATTAAGATAAAGAGCTGTCAGTTCTCGCTATAATAGTTTTAAAATTAGATAATTTCAATCACATTACTTCATTTTGAGGAGGAGTTAAAAATGTTTAGTTTCGATTCTCATTGCTAATTACCATAATAACAAAAATCTTAATTATTTATGTTTAAATTAAATTATTAAATGGAGAGCTAGTTTCAATCCGAAATCACAACCATCCGATGGCCCAGGGGGGGGGGGGGATTATGGGCTTGTCACGTGAATAAATGTTCAATTAATAGGCAGTTTTAGCTCTTACACAGTGTATTTGATTTTCGGTCAATATAGCGAATTGAGTAAAGAGTCGATTTGGAGTGTTAGTTCAAAAGGTCTGTCATTGTGTCAGCCGGCGTGGTTTTGATTCTCCGCTTGTACGTGGCAAGGAGTAGTGTCGCCTGTCCAGCCTCGGGTGGGTTTTCTTCGAGTCCTCCGGTTTCCCCCCACTGCTAACGACCCCCACGCACAAGCCCCGAAATCACTTGCAATTTAATCTAAACCCCTATTCGTTTTTTTTTTTTACCGAAATCGACCCCAGCCTTACAAGATCCTAAATTCTGCTCCCAACCCCTGACTGTATTTTCGCTCGCCACATTTTCTACTGCAGGAGGTCTAATGGTTTAACGCGTACGCTTTAGATCATAAGGTCTGTCATTGAGAGATTTTCGACACAAACTAGGCCATTTCGGGACGAACATATGGTTCAATATATTTCTGACAGATGGTCGAGCACACCTCGAGAATAACGGTCCAGATTAATAAACAAAGTAGCAGACCTACTAGAGAGAGACCTGGAAAAATTTGCAGAAATGGAATCACGTGACCAAGGGAAACCACTCCGACTAGCTAGAATAATGGAAATACCAAGAGCTATTTATAACTTGAGATTTTTTGCTTGTGCTATTTTACACGATTTGAACAGGTAGGCACACGGACATTAAAATTACCATTTACACTTGACAAGATCTTAAATAACCCTTTACACTCACACTAAGATCTTAAATTACCCTTTACACTCACACTAAGATCTTAAATTACCCTTTACACTCACACCAATATCTTAAATTACCCTTTACACTTACACCAATATCTTAAATTACCCTTTACACTGGCAATAAGATCTTAAATTACCCTTTACACTTACACTAAGATCTTAAATTACCCTTTACACTTACACTAAGATCTTAAATTACACTTTACACTTACACTAAGATCTTAAATTACCCTTTACACTTACAACAATATCTTAAATTACCCTTTACACTTACAACAATATCTTAAATTACACTTTACACTTACACTAAGATCTTAAATTACACTTTACACTTACACTAAGATCTTAAATTACCCTTTACACTTACAACAAGATCTTAAATTACACTTTACACTTACACTAAGATCTTAAATTACCCTTTACACTTACACTAAGATCTTAAATTACCCTTTACACATACAACAATATCTTAAATTACCCTTTATACTGACAACGAGATCTTAAATTACCCTTTACACTTACAACAAGATCTTAAATTACCCTTTACACTTACACCAATATCTTAAATTACCCTTTACACTCACACCAATATCTTAAATTACCCTTTACACTCACACCAATATCTTAAATTACCCTTTACACTGGCAATAAGATCTTAAATTACCCTTTACACTTACACTAAGATCTTAAATTACCCTTTACACTTACACTAAGATCTTAAATTACACTTTACACTTACACTAAGATCTTAAATTACACTTTACACTTATACTAAGATCTTAAATTACACTTTACACTTACACTAAGATCTTAAATTACCCTTTACACTTACAACAAGATCTTAAATTACACTTTACACTTACACTAAGATCTTAAATTACCCTTTACACTTACACTAAGATCTTAAATTACCCTTTACACTTACAACAATATCTTAAATTACCCTTTATACTGACAACGAGATCTTAAATTACCCTTTACACTTACAACAAGATCTTAAATTACCCTTTACACTTACACCAAGATCTTAAATTACCCTTTACACTTACAATAAGATCTTAAATTACCCTTTACGCCTGACGTACATAAAATTTACCATCAGATCTTAAATTACCCTTTACACTTACAGCAAGATCTTAAATTACCCTTTACACTTACAGCAAGATCTTAAATTACCCTTTACACTTACACCAAGATCTTAAATTACCCTTTACACTTACAGCAAGATCTTAAATTACCCTTTACACTTACAACAAGATCTTAAATTACCCTTTACACTTACACCAAGATCTTAAATTACCCTTTACACTTACAATAAGATACTAAATTACCCTTTACGCCTGACGTACATAAAATTTACCATCAGATCTTAAATTACCCTTTACACTTACAGCAAGATCTTAAATTACCCTTTACACTTACAGCAAGATCTTAAATAGCCCTTTACACTGACACCAATATCTTTAATTACCCTTTACACCTTCAACAATATCTTAAATTACCCTTTACACTTACAACAATATCTTAAACTACCCTTTACACTTACAAGATCTTAAATTACCCTTTACACTTACAACAATATCTTAAATTATCTTAAATTAGCCTTTACGCCTAGAACAAGATCTACATTTTATTCTACTGTAACACATGTTCAAATGATTTTAAACATCTTGGATATTAATCTATATAATTGCCAGTCATCGGTAATTGTAAGCCATTCCAAATATCTTGTTTTGCCTTTGTTATTTTAGTTCAACAGTTTTAGAGAAAGCCGGCGCGATCAACTATACCGTTAAACATCCGGTTGGAGTAGCAGGACTTATCTCCCCTTGGAACCTACCCTTATACCTGTTGACCTTCAAGCTGGCTCCTGCCATAGCTGCTGGTAACACAATCGTTGCTAAGCCGAGTGAGATGACTTCCGTCACAGCCTACAAACTATGCGAACTTTTCAACGAAGCAGGTACGTACGTCTAATGGGTCCGAGTCTAAAGCCGTTTTGGTAACTTTGAATTTCCAACTCTGATTCGGACGTTTGTGATCGGATGTCTGTGCTCCATCTGAGGCCAGATTCTGGTGGACTCCGATGCACGAATGGGAGATAAGATGTTAAATTTTCAGAGTTATCGATCTTGGTGAGGACCCGGACCTGAATGATAGTAAGACAAAACTTTTTTTTTATCTCTCCATTAATATCAGTGATACTACCAGCCTTCTATCTTCTCTCTTCCTGACCAGAAAATAACAATATCTTAAAATAACAGATCTTTCAACCTGAAATTCTGTTTCATAAAAATAAAGATGTCGTATTGGAAAACTCTGTCTCTGTTTTGTTTAACACCGTTTCTTTGTAGAGCTAACGTGGATTAGACGTCTTTTATTGTTGATGTGGTCATTAGAAAATTGTCGTCCCCCTACGCCCCCACGCCCCTTCGCCACTAGCCCGTCCGTCCATTTGACCACCGCGGGAGCGACGATGGAACATTAACCAAGTCTGAAACCGAAACGTCAAAACAACTGACCCACACACAGTGATTTATAAGGCTTCACTAGCAGGAAGGAACCACACCCGGAAATTCTCGATTTTGTGAGTCAACGCAGGGATCGAACATGCGACTTCCAGTTTAGTGTACAACGTCTTACTCACTGAGCCACCTATTTGGATGGTTTCTTATTGATCTACCAAATGATCGACATTTTGGTTTGGAAGTTCAAAACTTAGTTCTTGAATTATCCTCATATTTAATTTGTAACACCGAATGCACGAATTCTGGTTTCTAGTGTAGCCAGCCAAACTGCATCAATGCACAAACACAGATCAGTGAATAGCATATGGAAGTGTAGTGTAGTCAAAAAAAGCCCAAGGGTGGCCGCATTCTGGTTCTACATATCACAAATAGACAGAAACAAATGCAATATAGGCCCTTCACTGGCGGACTTAGAGTACGTGGACTTTACCAGAAGAATATGCAATAGTAATCGGCGCTGTATAACCAGCTATTCAGTGACCAAGCACTAACATCGTTATATAATATTGAGGGTTTTTTATATGGCAATTCAATATTTGTCCCATGCCGACTCGTTTTGCTTTTTTTATTGCTCACGCCGGAAGCCCCCAGGGAATGGTGCTTGTCCTGATGAAACTTATCAACGCTCCAGATATCATTCACTGATTCATTAAACACAACTTGAATGTTTTTGTTTTCACCTTTTTTAGGATTTCCCCCAGGCGTGGTTAACATGGTGTTTGGTTATGGTCACGAAGCTGGCGAAGCTCTGGTGTCTCACGCTGATGTTCCCCTAATATCCTTTACTGGGGGAACCGTCACAGCTGAAAAAGTTCGCATGTCCGCCTCCAAACATTGCAAGAAATTATCACTAGCGGTAAGGAATTAATGCTTCAGGATTCGCGGTATTGTGTTTGAATGGCCTAGGGTTAGGGGTTAGTATTCCCAGGAATGTTATGTCGTGTAATATAGGACTGTACGGCTCAGTGGACGCCAACGGCTGATCCCACGATCCATTCACATGATTTGATATTTATTGTTTATTTCATACAATGTCTTTGTTGTTTGTCTGATCTACGGGTTATCGGATGGTTTGTCTGTTTATATTCAGCTACCGCTGCCATCACAAGCTATAAATTACACTGTACGTAGAGTCGTGTGATTAAAGTTTAACCATGAGGTTACAGATCTAACTCACTCAACCATGGATTTACAGATCTAACTCACTCACCCATGGAGTTACAGATCTAACTCACTCACCCATGTAGTTACAGATCTAACTCACTCAACCATGTAGTTACAGATCTAACTCACTCACCTTGAGGTTACATATCTAACTCACTCACCCATGGAGTTACAGATCTAACTCACTCACCTATGTAGTTACAGATCTAACTCACTCACCCATGGAGTTACAGATCTAACTCACTCACCCATGCAGTTACAGATCTAACTCACTCACCTATGTAGTTACAGATCTAACTCACTCACCCATGTAGTTACAGATCTAACTCACTCACCTTGAGGTTACATATCTAACTCACTCACCCATAGAGTTACATATCTAACTCACTCACCTTGAGGTAACATATCTAACTCACCTAACCATAGAGTTACATATCTAACTCACCCACCCATGGAGTTACATATCTAACTCACTCACCCATAGAGTTACATATCTAACTCACTCACCCATAGAGTTACATATCTAACTCACTCACCCATGGAGTTACATATCTAACTCACCCACCCATGGAGTTACATATCTAACTCACTCACCCATAGAGTTACATATCTAACACACCCATCCATGGAGTTACAGATCTAACTCACTCACCTTGAGGTTACATATCTAACTCACTCACCCATAGAGTTACATATCTAACTCACCCACCCATGGAGTTACATATCTAACTCACTCACCCATAGAGTTACATATCTAACACACCCATCCATGGAGTTACAGATCTAACTCCCTCACCTTGAGGTTACATATCTAACTCACTCACCCATAGAGTTACATATCTAACTCACTCACCCATAGAGTTACATATCTAACTCACCCACTCATAGAGTTACAGATCTAACTCACTCACCCATAGAGTTACATATCTAACACACCCATCCATGGAGTTACAGATCTAACTCCCTCACCTTGAGGTTACATATCTAACTCACTCACCCATAGAGTTACATATCTAACACACCCATCCATGGAGTTACATATCTAACTCACTCACCTTGAGGTTACATATCTAACTCACTCACCCATAGAGTTACATATCTAACTCACTCACCCATGTAGTTACAGATCTAACTCACTTACCCATAGAGTTACATATCTAACTCACTCACCTTGAGGTTACATATCTAACTCACCCACCCATGGAATTACAGATCTAACTCACTCACCTTGAGGTTACATATCTAACTCACCCACCCATGGAGTTACAGATCTAACTCACCCACCCATGGAGTTACAGATCTAACTCACTCAATAACCCATGGAGTTACAGATCTAGCATATTGACCGTTGAAACCCCTTGCCACTGATCAATAATTTGTAATTGTAATAATTTCAGTTAGGTGGGAAGAATGCTGCCGTAGTCTTTAAAGATGCCGAGTTGGATAAATGTATTACACAGTGTATCAAGTGAGTTAAACAATTTGTTCTTTTGTAATTTATCGACTTGTCTTGTAAAATTGTAAAACTATCTGCTCCTCGTGAAGTAATCGGACCACTCACGATGAAGACGTATTTCCTTTAGTTGGCCTCAGTTGAATCAACCGGACCATTCTGATTTCCTCCTCGTGACGACCGTATTTTGGTGCCCATGGATCCCAATCACTGGTGTCCATGGATGATGGTTCAATGATCACTGGCTGTGCTTTGGTGTCCCTGAATGGTCCGATGATCATTGGTTGTGGTTTGGTGGGTCGCTAGATGACTTCAGATATTTATGTATTCCGGGTTCTCCTCTTGATAACCATGTTTTGCTGGTCCGATGATCACCGGTTGTGCTTTGGTGTCCATGAATGGATCGCTAGATGACTTCAGATAATTATACGTATTCCGGGTTCCCCTCTGATAACCATGTGTTGGTGCCCATATATATTAACGTATTCCGGGTTCCCCTCTTGGTGACCCATAGATAGCCCCCTGATAACTGAATGTGTTTGGGAGCCCATGGATAGGTGACTTTAGATGATTAACTATAAAGAATTAGGCCGCTTGGTGACTGCCGGTGCTTCGGTGCCCATAGATACTCCATTTCATGAATCCAGATATTGAATTACCCAGTTTCGGGACCAATTTGTAATCCTATAGATGAACTTAGATACTTTAATGCCCATGTTCATCCATTACCCATCGATATGTCTCGGTTGGTGCATCATTTCATGTTCTCTTGTTGACTTGATAGATGAGATATGAAAGTTTTCCATGTCCTCTTGTTGACTCGATAGATGAGATATGAAAGTTTTCCATGTCTTCTTGTTGACTCGATAGATGAGATGTCAAAGTTTCCATATCCTCGTGTGGACTCGATAGAGGAGATATGAAAGTTTTACAGAAATGAAATATTTCTCTGTATTTGTGTTTTATCAGGTCGTCATTCATGAATCAAGGTGAAATATGTCTTTGTACCAGTAGAATCTTTGTACAGCGTCAACTTTTCCCACATTTTCTTGAATTATTCGTTCAAGCCACCAGGTAAGTTTAAATGTTGACTGAGATATGGTAAAAGTCATTTGAATTGTTACGTGTGCAAGGTAGGAAAATTTGCACGGACATGTGCGATTCTGTCGGGGTTTGGATATAGTCAAGATGTCAGTGGTCGTACCGCACCGATCACTACCTCTGGGAATCAAAACCACGCCAGTTCTTTTTAAAACAATATTTTTATTCATTAATAATCTGTATTTGGATTGGGGAACAGGCTATACCTATGTGTAACTCATTGACATACCTTATGATACACAGATCACGTGCTAACCATTCGACCATTAGTCCCCGCCACCCGCTCGAGCAATATTATCGTCATAGCACACTGCATAGTGTATGTACGTCTTTATTACGTGTAGACCATTTAGTTTTAGACTACCTGTTTTTTTGTGGTTACTTGTTTAGTTAAATTTTACTTGTTTACATTCATATTTGTTGTAATATATAGCAGATCATGACTGATGCTGGCATTCTTTACTGGTTTCTCTGGGTTATATTCATAGTTCTTGTAATATATAGAAGATCATGACTTATGGTGACATTCCTTAATGGTTTCTCTGGGTTATATTAATAGTTCTTGTAATATATAGAAGATCATGACTTATGCTGGCATTCCTTAATGGTTTCTCTGGGTTTTATTCATAGTTCTTGTAATATATAGAAGATCATGACTTATGCTGGCATTCCTTAATGGTTTCTCCGGGTTAAATTCTTGATTGGCTTGTTTGTGATTTCTGAGTATAATGTCTTGTCCATTGTATTTGTTTTTGTGCCTGAAATGTTTTCTAAAGTATTAATTAGACATTAATTAACTGATCCAGGCCTTAATCAACTTTGGATTGCATCAGTTCTCCGATATTAAACAGATCAAAACGTTTCATTGATACTCTGGTTTAATCAAATATGGCACGCCTAGGCGCTTCTAGGCTTAGGTTTGATCAACCAGGACCGTGGTTAAAATTATTGCACACGTCTGCCAAATCTTGAAATGCCAATATCTTCGCTTGCAATAGAGTAAATTGCATGAAATTTTCAAATTATTCATTTTACATCACCTTCTTTCGAACTAGTATAGCAAGAATGGCTAGTTCTTATCTATATCTCGAATACTGTAACTTTGAACATCATTTCATTGTTGGTTATTGTGTTACAGGAAACTGACTGTTGGTAACCCGTATGATGATACGGCTATAATTGGAGCACTGATTAGCGAGCAACATTTAAACAAGGTCAAAGGTTACGTTAAAATGGCGGAGAAAGAGGAAGCAGACGTATTATGTGGGGATATCTCTGATGGTTTAAATTTAACAGACGAGAAGAAAAATGTAAGCTTCGTAATTGATGTCTCTCAGTCTGATTAAAACACAGATCCTATTTCGTTTCGTTTTTGAAGTTCAAAATTTTGTTTTACTTATCTGTACTACACGTGTAGGCCATCGAAATTAAAAAAAAACCGAAACGAAATATAGATATATAAATCTGCATAGCTTTACACTTGACAATATCAAACTGTAGGGTAGGTACCAGTCTTTATTAACCCAGTAGGGGCGAAAAAGTAGGAAGTTCGAGGGGGATCAATGATTAAAAAGCAATCCCAACTTTTCTAATTTACGAGTCTATCTCTGCGTTTAAAATTTAAAAAGCGATGTAACCTTCTTTTGTCTTATAAATATAATACTTGGTTAATGGTTAATATTATTACATGGTTCACAAAGAAAAGCTTAGACAGGTTTGTGAAATTGTCGACGTCTTCTTGACTGGGGAAGTCAAGATCTGACAAAACAAAAAACATGTGTGAAATTGTATCAAATATGATATTTAACATAATGCCGTCTCTCCACCTTGGATTCCCAGCTGCTCAAATTCCCTCGGCTAAACATGTCTGTTGATGATATGTGATTTTGTTGCAGGGTTATTTTATGAGGCCAACAGTAATAACGAATGTTTGTGATGAATCCCGACTGATGACGGAAGAAATATTTAGTCCAGTTGTTTGTGTTGTACCATTTGATGACGAAGATGAGGTAAACAGTGTGTGTGTGTGGGGGGGGGGGGAGAGGTTGGATACTACAATTATCTACCAATTTTCATTGAACGTCATGATAATGATGTCCATATATCTCAGAGTAGGCATAATTTCGACCACTTCCGATCAGCTGCCTTTCAGGTATCAGATTACCTCATGCAGAACGACCGATTCCAGACAACAAATATCAACAAGTACAACAGGTATCTCCCACCGTGTTATAGACAGTATTCGTCATGTTATAGACAGTATTCTATAGACAGTATTCTATAGACAGTATTCTCTTGTCATGTTATAGACAGTATTCTATAGACAGTATTCTATAGACAGTATTCCCCCGTCATGTTATATATTCTATAGACAGTATTCTCCCACCATGTTATAACGGTTTGTTGTTGATTAATCACAGGTTATAGAAAGAGTCAATAAAGTAAAATATGGTCTTTGTGCTACAGTTTGGACTCAAGATGTTTCACGACTTCATCGTGTTTCTCATCAACTACAGGTTTACTAGTATTTTATTATATTTAATCGATATGAAGCCACTGTGAATCAGTGAGTAAGGCTCTGACTCACTAACCTGATGGTCTGTCGTTCAATCCAGATGATGGTCGAGAAAGCTCCATGGTTTCCCCTTGCCATCGGTGTAGGCCAGAGGGCCTTGAAAGGAACAGTGACTAATTGTCTCCCCTTGCCCTTGGTGTAGGCCAGAGGGCCTTGAAAGGAACAGTGACTAATTGTCTCCATGGGACCAGAAAATACATACGTGTCATGTGGCCCATGCTTTGGTGTGTACGTTGAAGAAATCTTGCGAGTTGAAATTCAATTGCTATTGGCTGTCTAGAGAAACTGTCCCTCGCAGCACGCCATGATTGACGTTTAGCAGTCTTCATTGGCCTTGAAAAGTTGGAATTCTATAGCTGCCTGGGCAATCTTTCCGCATAGCACGGCGAATGTTGATCTGCTGGAGCAGAAACATTAAACAATCCATTCATTAATAAAGTCTTTGTTTTTCGGAGGTCACAGTGGCTAAGTGGGTAAGACGCCGGCTAGGTACCATGGAGGTTGGGTGTTCGATCCCTGCATTGTCCGAGAAAGTTCATCTCGATTTTCCCAGCGTGGTTGCCCTTGTCAGTGATGAAGAACGGAAGGCCTGACAAGGACAGTGGTCTAGTCGTTCGGCTTGGATGAAAACCGAGGTTTTAAGTACACACTGACGTGCACGTAAAAGACCCCTTGGCAGTTGTAATTCGATATACGGTTGGACCGTAGTCCCGCTGTCCGGTTAACATTTCACCTGCCGGATCAGAACAGTAGGACGTTAAACACCATTTCATTTCATTAAGCCATTGTATTTTGGCCGTGTTGGACAATAAACCAATTATTTATTCATTGTATTTTACAGGTAGGAACTGTGTGGGCCAACTGTTGGCTGGTCCGGGATTTAAACCTACCTTTTGGTGGAGTAAAATAATCGGGTGTTGGAAGGGAAGGATTAAAAGATTCCATTGATTTTTACACAGAAGAAAAAACAATATGTCTTCAATTATAGCAAAGTGTCAATTATCTACTTGTAGCAGTAACGGAACACAAATTTTATGGGAAACAATCTCTGCTTTTGTTCTAAAAGCACAACGTTTTGTCAAGTATCCATATCGTTATCAAACATTTACAGTTAATCGTTACGTTGCATTTGGCGATTGGGAGATACAGTAACGGAACACAATTTTTATTGGAAACAATCACTGGTTTTATTCTAAAAGCACAACGTTCTGACAGGTATCCTCTTATTGTTATCAAGTATTCAGGCTTAATTCAGTCCGAGTAAACGTTCGTTTCATTTCATGTTTTTTGCTTTAAATTCGCTGACATACTTTCAAAGCGGGCCTCCATCTGTAGCCAACACCTAACCTCAATGACCTCTCTACCTACTGAACTCTGACCTTTATCCTATCTATAAATAAAATAAAATAAAACCAAGTACGAACAATCCAAACCATTAGACACAATTCGAAGTCCTAAAAACGGTATAGGCAAAAATGTGTAAAAACGCAAAATAGTGTAATCAGCATATGGACTGTTCACCGTGTACAAAATACACGACGAACAGTGGTAACAGGTGTCCTAGGAAGAGTAAGCTTACCCTGCCTGGCGCGCCACACCCGCCATAGCTGCATCCAATCTATTAAGCGAAAACTCGGTAAAATAGCGTGATAGACCAATGAACTATCGGTATGCAAAATGCACGTGATGAACAGTGTTAACGATGTAGTACACATATATAATCAGGTAGATAGTATACCCGTCAATTAAATATGTCTAGAATAATAGTCGAGAGAGACATGTTATATTTACCTATCAAGTCAATATGACGACCATAAAACTTTTTAAAGGCTTTAATAAGTCTAGTTCGCAAGTATCCCTATAGTTGAAGCTTAGATGACAAATGCCTCGATCTACTCAAAAAATCAGAATAGAATGAACAAGCTCTCGCGTAACGGATTAGCTGAGACACAAACACTCCATAAGCTGGTGATATTGGAATGTTACTACTAATAAATGGAAAGTTAACAATCGGAAAGTCAAAGTCATCACGTTTATCGTACAATTTAACACTTAGTTTATGGCAATTGTCAAAATCGAGACGCAGATCCAAGTAGGAAGCGCAATTGTCACTGTCAGTAGTATTTTTAATTTCGAGCTCATCAGGATATATGAATTCTATATAATCACTGAATTTTGGACTATTCAGTGATAGAACATCATCGATATATCGATAAGTGAAATTAAAATGTCTAACTAAACGTTTATTAGATTTTACGAGTGCCTGCATGTACTCGGCTTCGTAGGAATAGAGAAACAAATCAGCAAGCAAAGGTGCACAGTTGGTACCCATGGGGATACCTACCACTTGCTGATAAATTTCCCCTCCAAATTCAACAAAGATATTATCAATTAAAAAATCCAACATCTGAATTATCTTGATGGCTGTGTATTTGTTTTTTGAATCACTATGGTTCTTGACAAAATAAGTGGAATTATAATTAACAACTAAATATTTATATCTAGCATGTCCCGATTTAGTTGAAAAGACACTGTGAATAATGTCTTTCAACCGAGTTTTTAATTTACTATGGGGAATTTTAGTGTACAAGGTACAAAAGTCAAACGTTTGTATAGTCGAGACTGAAGCAAGTGATCTAGATTGCAAACCATCAAGTAATTCTTTGGAATTTTTTAAGATCCACATTTGTAGCTTTGCCTCTATGTATGGAAATGGTTACCAATGATTACGGTTCCATTAAGATTTTTGTGATTAGATATTTTACAATAGTGAGTTACTAACATGTGTAAAACGTGTATTTACTTGTGTTATAATAGACTACCGAATACACAACCAATAATGGTGTATATATTGTATAACGTATTAATGACGTCAAAAAGTCTACTCGTCACCCGTCCTCTGTATCACCAGTCGTCTCACTTCGTTCTACTCCACCACTAATAAAGGGCAGATAATTTGAATGAGACCACTGTGGATACCAACATTGACCTGCAACCTGGCATATAATTATATTAGTGCAAGGATTATCTTGTAATATGAACAGTTTTGGTTGACGTTATCGCTGGAAACAGGGGAGATAATTTCTGTATTAAGGAACATGACTAAGGGAGATAACTAAGACTGTGTGAAGGATAGACTAGGTAATAATTCCAGACCACCTGTTAACGCCTCGAACAGTGGCTAGGGCTGATTGTAACATGCCAGGGGGTGATAACTCTTTTATTCACTAACATACCAGGGGGATAACTCAGACTGTTTTTGTCTGATTGTATTTATGTATATATTGTAAATTGGATAATTTTAAAATAAATTGATTTTAATACTCATCGTTATATTATAATGTTGTGTCATAATACACATGGAAACATCGTTCTATATTATATAAATTCCCATTAGTGGTGCTGGCGTGCCGTTTAACAATATTTTGTTGATATTTTGGTTTAGAATGGACGAAGAGGGTTGGAATTAACATTTTTTGCCAGGGTTTGGTAAATATTCATGATTTTGAGGCGGAGGGATAACAGAGTTATCAGGTTGGTTACGGTGACATGGACGGCGAATAATTACATGTTTTTAGTATTCTTCTTCAAGTTTGTGTATCTCAAAATGTTGGTGGTCAACCTCATACATATTTAAGTACAAAAACTTGCCCGACAGTAAACCGTTTTAACAATCCCTTGACGGATGGGTAATTTATTTGCAATTACTGATACTAGTCCGAATTGATTCTTTAAACATAATCAACTTTCTACCAACCATAAAACAGATGGCAATAAATAGATTATTTTAACTAGCAACACTTTACATTAAAACGAAAATGTTACCTACAAAACAATGGCCCTTGATCACTTCAAAAAATCTTGTGGACGCTCTAGAGGCTAAAGTTAATATCCGATGACTTTAAATTCAAACACAGTGTTCAAGGACGTGAAACGAAGAAGTCTATCGATTTTCTGATAATTACACAATGAGTTGTTACTTTTAATCAGATTTTAGTGTATTATAAATGTTTCATTACCGAAAAGAGTAAAATATGCGACAACTCTTGTTGACTGTCCGGACGATTTAGATGCTGTGGGCATATGTTTTAAATGAATTTTAAAAATCAAGATTTTAGTTTAGTTTGAATACTTATTTTAGAATGCTTATTAGCATGATGATTATGACCTATCTGAAAATGTCCTCAACATGTTCGCCTTCCTACCGAAAGGTAATCCCCCCCCGCTTAATGGTGTCTAGATACGGGCCTGTTTCGATGCCAAGTATTTAAAAACATGCGTTGGGTTTGGTCATAAGCCTCCCAATGATTCACGAATGTACGACGTTAAACCCCATTTTCACCCCAAACTTGTCAATAGAAAAAAAAAATGAAATATCGCCAACAACAAACATAAATAAAATAATTTTGCGGTAAGCTACTGCCGCTACAAGAGAAAATAATTCCGTTTAATAAACAAGTTATTGCTCGTTCTTGGAGAAAAAAAATATGATAGGAAAACATTTAGAAATTGCTGTATTACTTGATGAATGTAAAATGAATAGTTACTTCACAACAAATCGATAAACGCATTTCATATTGCATTTGAAGCGTATTTACGGCTACTAGGGAATATGTTTTTGTTTTGTTTTTTGTCGCTAATACCAATAAATAATATATATATATAGTTAGATTTGTAAGTGATTAGGAAACGGGTCGCTAGTCTAGAGGTCGCATGTTCGCTCGCTTCGGGTTGGTAGGACCGTAATCCCCTTTTTGAATCCCCATTTTGAATAAAATACGAAACGTTTAATAAACAAGTTATTGCTCGTTCGTGAGGAAAGATAAACGACAAATCAATAAACGGTTGTCAAATTGCATTTTGAAAGGTATTATACAGTTACTGGGGAATATTTTTATGTTTTTTTCGCTTATATCAATAACTAATAAGATAAATATATGGCGTTAAAGCGTGTTAAAATGGCCAGTTTAATGAAGAGTATAATAGGTTTTGTTGTCAGTTTTCCTTTAGAATTCTAGCAGCAAGATTGATATAAGTTGTTCGGGATAACACTAGGGATCTGGTATCATTTAACTTGGTTGTTTTGCTCTTTAATTAATATAATAGCCTTTAATTTCAAAACATCCTTTGATAATTGATGGCTTAATTTAATGGTACACCATTTAATTTCTCATAGAGGGGTTCAGAAAAGGATGACCCATTCAATTATCTAAAGCCTTTAATTACAAGCTGAGCAGAAATTAAATGGTATACCATTAAATTAAGCCATAGTACTAATTAAACCATTTTTTAAAATTAAAGGGTTATTATCAATTATCAAAGGATGTTTTGAAATTAAAGGCTATTATATTAATTAAAGAGCAAAACAACCAAGTTAAAGGATACCAGATGCCTAGTGTAATTATCGGTACGAGACTATCATTGGTTTTGTTCCCAATCATGTGTATTTTAGCTTAAAACTGTGTTATTATTTGAGAGTCATTTTGTCAAAAGCAGTTTTTTTTATAAATATACAAACTACTTAATTGATTTGTATCAATGCCTTTGCAATTTCTAAAATACTCTGATATTATGGAAGAATCTAGATCATAATTTAACAAAATAGAATGGTATGACTGTTTATCACGTGACTGAATCATGTCTAGTTTATGACAAAGAAAGCTCAGTTTTCTAATTTCTGTACACATATTCAAATCATTTCCATCATTCAATTCATTGATTTATATTGACTTGTTATGATTAATTTTAATGCCGTTGTATTTAGAATTATTCTGTATATTTGTAATATAGAGATCTTATCATTTTTATTAAATTCTAAACAGTATATTGTAACATATTGTTCTTATTTAAAGATGTAACTGAATGTCATCGATTTGGGGGTTTAGCGGACGTACAAAGTCAAAAATCAACATATAAAAAAACAAAAACCCGATTTTATGCAACGAGGGTATGTTTTTGTAACGTTTTCGTCTACCGATCAGGCCCATCCAACAATAACGAAATTCTTCGGCAATCTCCGGAAACATTCGGTTTTGACGTCATCTCAGGAAGGAATGGACATCAATATGGCGACCTTTTCTACTGCCATTTTATGCTGAGATGGTCAACGGATGTGTTTTGTTCGGCTGTAGTGTAGTGCCTCTACCGATACTACCCGTAGTTTGTCTACGCATAACTTTCCAAAGAATCCGGCCACCCAACGACAGTGGGAGAAGTTTGTGCTACCAGGGCAAACTTCGTTGGACCTAAACAACCAAACAACAGTTCGGGCTCGGCTGTTATTATTGAATATTCACAACATTTTACAGAAGATTGTTTCGAAATTTTATCGTCGGTTGCCCAGGTTGAAAGTGATTCACAGAAAAAGTAAGGCCCTTTTTGATCTATTTAGAATAAATAAATAAATTTATCTCATTCGATCTATTCCAAGTCAAAACTAAATTGTGATAGGCCTACCTATTTCTAAAACTAAAAACAGTGATCGGTCAGCTGTCAAAAAAGGTCACAATATGCAGGCATAATTCTCTGGGGATTTTTATGAAGATTTGTAAAAGTAAAATAATACTAGGCCTTGTAATATAATAGGCCTACATATTTCTATAAAAAAGGTGATCAGTGTTAAAAAAAAGTGATGTGCAGGCAGAATATGTCACTGCATTTTGTGAAGATTTGTAAATGTAAAATAAATAGACCTACTAGGCCTCATTATATACTATAGCCCTGTCTATTTCCAAAAAACAGTCATAAGCTGTCAAAACCAATATGCTGAAGAATTCTCTTTTATAAAGATTTGTAAAAATAAAATAATACTAGACCTTGTCATATAGGCCTACATGTAGATCTAACTAAAAAAAGATGATCAATCATCAAAAAAAACAAAACATGATAAGCAGGCAGAAAATGTCACTACCGGTACATTTTGTGAAGATTTGCAAAATTAAAATAATATAGGCCTACTAGCCCTTATTTTTATATATCTCTACCTATTTCTATAACAGTGATCAGCTGTCCAAAAAAAAGTCAAAATATGCAGGCAGAATTCTCTGAGCATGTTATGAAAATTTGTAAAATTTTAATAAAATACTACCAGCTCCCAAAAAGTCATGTGTTAAATTAATTTACAGAGAGGAAGGCAATTGCTCACTATCAAGGAGATTTGGATTTTGGTTCAGATGTTTGTTGATAAAATTGCCTGTTTCCCCCCTGTAGTCAGTTGTGTCGCTAGGAATTTCATTTCAAATTTTACATTTCAGGTAGCATTGCATATAGGCCTACTGTTCATGGAAGCATTAAGGACTGCATTAAATATCAAGACTTAAGTTTGGATTGGCACCAAGTTATGTTAAAATCAGAATTGAATAATTTTTTCTTTTTTTAAAATGGGAATAATAAATTTGAAATATAAAAAGTTGTGGATTTGAACGTTTGTATTGTGTGTATTGGCAATATAATAGAGACCCACAAAATCTAAAGACATTACTGTTCTGAACTATCCTGATTCCTGACAGTGAAGTGACACTGTGTAAAGCTAATGTTTTTGGGATTTCAAAAATTTGCCCAAGAAAATATACCTTAGTTGCATTCACATTGAACCTGAAATTTGTATAAATTTTTGACAAGAAATGTTTCACACATTTGTTGATCAGAAAAACATTGTCAGATTTATGCCGGAAACAATGTTATTGTCTTCGCCATGATAACTAATAAACGGATTTCCTCGATTATGAACAAAATAGTTAACTTTGGTTATTATAATTGTATCTGTGTGTTTGTAATGAACTCCCGTTAAATAAAATCCATTGCACAACTAATTATCACAACTATGAACACAAGTTCTCTCTTGAAAAATATGAAAATTTACTAGTAATTTCGACAGAGTCGAATGTCAACAATATCCTCGTGTTTATTGGACGAATCCAATATACCTGTTGCGGGGGTGGCTAAACATTGATAGATAATTTGGCAAACACGTGATGTAATCAAAACAAAGCGCGAGTTTAGAGCTTTTGAGTTTAGGCGACGAAAATATCAATTGAAGGCAATACCGTTATTCCCGACCTCTGTTCTGGGGCTATTTTGGAATCCTTACCTACTATTTTTTACCTTTATTCTAATTTATTCGCCCAAGAAATCATTTCTTGCCTCAGCCGACACACATTTTTAATGATTCAACACTATTTTCAAGTAGAATTCTGCGAATAAAAACATACACAAAATATGTTTGATCTGAAAGCCATTACGAGACCCGAACATGCGCAAACCGCATGTTTTATTCATCGCTAAATTCTACTTGAAAATTGTGTTATTAATTAAATTGATAAATGGTTCCTTTTGGTTGGAAATAAAGAATCACGTTGAAAAATAGAAGGTTGGTGTTCTAAAACAGCCTGAGAAGAGAGGTGGGTAAGAACGGTATTTTACCGTATTTTCATATTGCAGCCTGTATATGGCACGACAGGAACTGTCAGTGAACATCGTCCGCTCAGGGACAGTTCTTAGCGGAAATACTCCAGTAACATCTTTAAGCGTGTTGCGAAACCCTCAAAGTGCCTATTGGGTGGGTTTGAAATGCTAATAAGCCCGTAAGAAACGGAACATTAATTCCCGAATTGACAGAAATGTAATAAGGCCCGTAAAATGAATGTAGTTGTTTTTGTGCGGCATTCGTGTTCAAAAGAAAATTATCTCATCCGAGTCTCTAATCAAATAAATAAAATAAAATATTTCAAAAGGTAAAGCTATAAAATTTGCAGATTTTTAACTAGAATATAAAAGACGGAAATGTGTGCGAACGCTCAAACTCAATGCTAATTGTCGTAGGTATCCAGACCACTCGAACCAAAGACTACTCGGACTAAGACCAGGCGGACCAAAAAAAAAGACCAATTGGACCAATTAAATTATATTATTAGGCTAGAAGATATGCTATTTATTTATTATTAAATCACAATTAAAAGAAGCAAATAATTCTTATACGGAATTCTTATATTTAGAGTCGTTTAGTTCAATTATTTTGTGTCCGGACTTTTGACAGTTTCTATATAATACTGTTCTTATCTGATAGCCTAATTTTTACTTTTTCCACATTCGCGGTATCCCGAGTGGTTTCATTCCGTTCTACCCAACTAACCCCTGAGTTAATATATGGGGGTGGGGGGGACACGTTTTCAAGTTATCCGTCCTTGAACAGCACATAATCAATCTCCCAAACAGAGTTGTCTTCCCTTACAGTCCACACTATGCTGGATAGCGAGACTTGCGTGGAGAATGGCACATAATAATACGAAGACCCCCTTTTAAATGCCCCTTTTTAAACGTGACTTATGTGGTACTCGGTATCCCCCAAAAAACACTTCATTATTGGTTCGAGTTATAGTCATATTAAAACAAACACAATTATCAATTTATTAAAATGGCACTTTATTATGTGTTCGAGTGATCATATCAAAACAAACGCAATCATAAATTTATTAAAACAACACTTTATTATCGGTCCGAGTCGTATTTCTGTTGGGTCCGAGTAGTCTTTTTGTTTAGGCCGAGTGGTCTATCAGTTGGTCCGACTGGCCTTGAACCGATTGGTGTTGGTCCGAGTGGTCCTGTCATCCCTCATCCGAAATGGTATTTCCCACGTAAACATCTGCCATATTGGAAAATTTCTCTGGGAAGTTTGTGATATTTCAATTTTTCAAGAGAGTACGTGTTTTCATGGTTGTGATAATTAGTTGTGCAATGGATTTTATGTAACGGGAGTTGATTTCAAACACACAGGTAAGATTATAATAACCAAATTTAACTAGTTTGCTCATAATCAAAGTAATCCGTTTATTAGTTATCATGGCGAAGACAATAGATATATTTTCATTCAATCTATTGTAAATTGTGATCTGTGTGTGAAAGTTACAATAAATGGTTTTATGCAATCATAGAGGAGTTGTAAATTTTACAGTTTACTGAATACGTCTGTACCAGTACAGACAAGAGCTGCATGTCTTATGAATTGAATATAAATAAATATTCAGTTAAATTATAGAAATAATTCACAATAATCCATTGATTTCATTCATTATATTTATTGAAATAATTTCCAAAAAATAGAAATGTGTACCTGGAAGTGTATAATGTATAGGAGAAAGCTAAGTGTATTCCAATTCTTCCCAAGAAATTAATTTCAAAGTCTTTCAGGCACTCGCATAACAGCCTGCTTTTCATTTTGTGCAACAACTGTTTTAAAGTTAGGATTTAGGGATGAATGAACACTATTTAGGTATTATATTTTATTGTCTGTCTTCCATGATATAGAAATTCCTTGTGCACATCAAATGAAATTTCTTCATACAATTAAATACAATGGCTATTGTATTATTGGTCTGAAAAAAAAATACATATTAATTAGTAGTAGTAGCATGTTTGACAATAAAATAAAGTTTCTTCAGGGATTTCTGTGTCTACAATTTACAAAAAACAATTTACAGTCGAATAAGAGAAATGCAGTTTTAGTTATAATAATATAATTTATGCATAAATTAGAAAGGAAGTTGGCATCAGATTTTACAGACTATGACTTTACAGTATGGGTTTATATTCAAATCATACTCAATACGAAGGAAGTACCATCAAGTTCAGGTAATGCCAAGGGAATTGGCACACCAAGAAAGACTTTCTTCAACCAGCATTATTCACACGATAGCTCTTTTAATTTTAGTCAAACAAGGCCCTAATTTATATACAAATCCACTCCTTCAATGACATAAATCGGATATCCTTTTCTTCTTGATTACAAAGAAATAATATTCAAAATAAAAATTCCACTGAGTGATATTGATATTCTGATTAGTTGTACACTTTACTTTGAATTAGATCAAATAATTTAAATTTAAAGACAAAATACCAGTAGGCCTATTCATCATTTTGTACTTTTATTTTATTAGTTCCCCAACATTGTAAAATTATAGTTGTGCTCACTGAAATATAGCCCATACAACTGTTTGAAATTCATTCACATTCCTGACATTGTTGTTTAGCGAAGTAGACCTCTATAATATATTAGTAAACAAAAGGGTCTGTACGTAATTCCTTACATTATTTTTTTGTAAATCGCTTCATTTATGTTTCTCAAATAAACGATGACTTGATTGTATGAATTATAGGCCTAATGCATTTTCAACATACCTGTTTATAAAGACGGAGCACAGTTTATACGTGGGCTACTCTACTGGCAGTGATGACAGCCAGTCGTCCCTTCTTCGTCATTTTACAACTCTCCCTGTTGCATTATTTATGACATTTTTTTTTAATAAAGATGAGCGAAGATCACAACATTTGTTTGAAGTGAGGCACAAATGAATAAATATTTAATCCAATTCACTCGCTTGTATTCAACATTATCAAGCTAACAAAATTACGTGATAATTATTTATCACGGCTGCCTCCGTTGATGTTTACCGTTTGCGGTTCGAACATAAATTATGGTTGAATCGGCCCCGTCGCCGAGTTCAAAAGATCGTCGGACACCTCATCATACAAATCAAAGACACTAGAGTAACTGCGATCGGTTGAATGGCTTTGAACGCTCGCAGAATCGTCGCCAATACCGGCCCTCTCTATGAATCACAGCATAATAATATGCCTGACATTGTTGACGTGTTCCTGAGATGACGTCACGCCAGGCTAGTAGACTCGTTAATTTTGTTTCCGTGAGTGTCGAGAAAATTGAAATTCGTATTGTGTCTAAACCGCTGGGCAAATCACATTAAAATTTTAGGATTAAACTACACATATTTGTTGAAAAAATGGTTTATTGGATTTATATTCAGTTATATCTTTAATTTAATTAAATTTGAAATTAAATTTATTGATATATTATTTTGATGACTCGCAAAATAATTGATAGAGTTGTAAGGTGGAGCCACACGGCATCCAGGTTAATATATTCAAAATTAATTTGTAATATAAAATTTATTAGTGTTCATATGAATCACTATTGTCGTTTATTTTGCAAATTGACCAATACTTCATAATACACCCACCCTTAAATATTTACCAATATAGTTCAGTTAATGTTGAGATGAAAATGTTTCAATTTTATGGGAAGATTGATTTCTGATAATTATTATCGGCCAAGTTTTACTTGGTCTAATAATTTTTTTAGCGGTTTTGTCAAATAATTACAGCAATAAAAAAAATATCTGTATCTTTTACGGAGAAATGGTGATTAAAATCCATAGATTTCTAAAATTAGATACCGATGTTTTTAATTTGCATTTCCAGTTCTCTATAAAAGTACCATTATAATTTAATATTTTGAAAACGCTAACTTTAAGCTCAATTATGAACGTAATTATTTCTGTCCACAAAAGTACATGTTGTCAATATTAAACCAAGTGGTTTCTGTCCCCCAAAATACATTTACCTCCACCCCCTCCCCTTACAATACTAATCTTATACACATATAAACGGGTAGTATATTGCATTTTGAAAGACATTCTACAGCTACTTGGGAATATGTTGTTTTTTTTTGGCAATACCAATAAATACTATATTGTTAATTAGACAACCCCATTCCGATTCCAAACTTGTGAATATGTTTTTGTTTTTTTGGTAATACCAATAAATAATATATTGTTAATTTTGTAAGTGAGCAAGGCCCTGACTTGCTAGTCTGAAGGTCGCGGGTTCGCTCGCTTCAGGCTGGTAGGACGTTTAATCCCATTCCGATTCCAAACTTGTAAATATAATAATTAAATACCACTAACAACAAACTAGAATAAAATGCGAAAAGTTTTAATAAACAGGTTATTGCTCGTTCTTGAGTAAAGATGTGATATGACAACTCAATAAACGGATGTCATATTGCATTTTGAATGGTATTGTACAGTTACTTGGGAATATGTTTTTTGTTTTTTCGCCAGTATCAATAAATAATATATTGTTAGTTTTAAGGGACATATAAATGATATATTGTTAGTTTGTGTTAAAACGTGTTAAAATGACCAGTTTACAGAAGAGTATAATAGGTTTTGTTGCCAGTTTTTTTCGCCAGTATCAATAAATCATATTTTGTTAGTTTAAGGGAAATATGGTGTTAAAACGTGTTAAAATGGCAAGTTTAATGAAAGGTATAAAAGGTTTTGTTGTCAGTTTTTCTTCACAGTCCTGGCTGCAACATTGATATAAGTTGGTCGAAAGTTTAAAGGAACTAGGTCCCTAATATTTGACCAAGGCTGTTAATTATTGTTTGACAGTAATGCAGAATTGGCCTAGATGGTTTCGACAAATTATATAAATTGAGTACAGTATCTGAAACTGTTTGACTTAGCTCAAAATAATGCTCCAAATTATAGCATTAAATGAATTTTTGAAACATGAAATTATGCTAATTAGCATATTACGCATTTTGACCTATTTCCACCTAAAATATTTTGGAACATTTTTAGTATGATGTGCAGGAGACCTTACTGTAATGCATACCATTAAAATAAATTATGTTGCAATTTGTTTTGGGTTAGGCCCTTTTTTTAGCTAGATTGACTGGACTAATAAGGATTTTAAATTTATGCTAGGAATAGATAGGCAATTTGACTACCCAATTCTGTTCTAAAAATAGATGTGCAGTGAAGTAATGTGTAAAATAATTGTGCCTTACTGTTGGCCTGTGTAGAATGTTAAACTATTTTCTGGATTAATATTTTCTGGAAGGTGTTATGAATTCTCTTGATTTTGTGGTGGAAGAATCAAGAAGTAAATATACAGGACTGCCCTACTAAAGTAACGTCACAGCATATAGATTCCTTTGACCAGGCCTAGAAAAATATCGAAGCGGTCAATGTCCTTCAATATTCATATCAGGGTGTTTTAATACGTTCAAAACTTTGTCTTACACTCGAGGTTTTGTCTCCGCCCGTCTGTCTTACCGTCCGTGCAGGTGTTTATTAGGTGAATACCTTGATGGAGTTTGAAGATGAGCATTTTCTGCTTCGGGTAGGCAGAGATAAGCAATTTGATTAGTTGATGTTTTGGGACACGATAACTTTATCTTCTTTGATTGGCATTTGGTAATTGAACATAATAACACAAGGTACAATTTTATGGATACACAATTACTGAGTTTCATACTAAGCGACGTTTCGACGAGGATACTCTCGTCTTTATCGAGCAAATGATACAAAATATATGAGTGTGGGCAAATATATACAGAATATGCAACAAAGAATAATAATGCAACAAAGGCTATAATCCAATCCAATAAGATCTTAACACCTTTGATTATGGGGCCATTAAGAACTAAACCTACACAACGAAAATCTCTTGTTAAATGCTGTTATATATAAAGATCAGTGTATTAACACTATTAATGGAAAACCAATTAACCTGAGCTATAGATAAACAATAAAGCAAGAGTGATCACTGATGCTGGTGTAAAGAAAATATTGATAATTAAAAATTAAAAACAAGTTTATAAAATATGTTAATTCAATGAACAGAACACCATGAAAGATATGTTAAAAAATGTGTGTTTTTAGACTGAAAAAATGAAATAGAGCATTGTGAAACAAATCTTCTGCTGTAAAAAAACTTTTTGTTAAGTACTGAAAAAAAGATATGGAAAATGTATAATAAGACTATGAGACCTGGGTAGGCACCGAAAAAGAAATAAAAATGTGGGATCAATTAGTAGGAAGTGCTGGAGGGAAAAAAAACTATTATTTTAGTGTAAACACGGAAGAAAGAAACCGTAAATATATTATTACTATGTGAAACCGTAAATATATTATTACTATGTGAAACTGTAAATAAATTATTACTATGTATATAAAAAAAAATGCTCCAGTCAACTGAAATCAATAAATGGGAAATATATCTTCAGGCTGTAAACTGGATAAGTGCTGAAAGTCAAGATATGGGCAAAGTGAAATTAGATTGTGAAAACCGGATAAGTGCTGAAATAGAAATAAATTATTAGAATCATTGTATGAGTTGGTCATAGGCCCTTGGTATAAATAGTCCAACATCACGGTTTAGCTTGGGCTTGATACGTTTTATGTTGATGGCCTCAAGGAGTTTCCTGGTTTTCTTCTTGTGATGATGTACTGCAAGGGTTCTGGTTTGGTCCCACAAGATTGTCTTTCAATGAGGTTAGAAGTTTCCGCAGCTTAGTTTCGTGGATGGCTGTGGGATCTTTCCTGATTCTTTGGTAGGTGTTGGTATCTTGAAGTAGGCTGTTCACAGTATCCACATAGTCATTGGTGTCCATAGCACCTGGTGGCAAGGTGGATTATCTAAGGCATTAGATCTCCAATATACTTTTGAAAACCAAACCTCAAACCAATATCCTATCCAAATCGCAGCAGCTAGCACTAAAAGAATTAAAAGCAGACTCCAACATCACCATCATCCCTGCTGATAAAGGCAAAGCTACTGTGATTATGGACACCAATGACTATGTGGATACTGTGAACAGCCTACTTCAAGATACCAACACCTACCAAAGAATCAGGAAAGATCCCACAGCCATCCACGAAACTAAACTGCGGAAACTTCTAACCTCATTGAAAGACAAAAAGCAGATCACACCAGCACTTTATTATAATCTGAATCCCTCTCACCCCAGACCTCCATATGCACGAGCCACCATTAAGATTCACAAGAACCCGGTCAAGGCTCGCTTATTGGTTTGCTCTCGAGATTCAGTATATTATAATACAGCTAAATTCTTAACCCGTCTTTTGGCACCACTTGGAAAATCAGCAGAGTCTTTCACCGCCGACTCCAGCGACTTCTGCCACAAACTGGCATCTGTCCCATCAACCGGCACCATTCTTTCATATGACGTAGTAGACCTGTTCCCTAATATCCCCACAGCTCAGACACTCCAAATACTTAAAAAGAAAATCAATGAATTAGAGACACCACTGGATACCAACCTAACCACTGATAATATCATTCAACTGTTACGACTCTGTATAACTGCCACTTACTTTAGATGGGGTGACGAATATTATCAACAAATACATGGCCTGCCTATGGGAAACCCACTTTCGCCACTACTGTCCGAAGTATTCATGACCAGGTTTGAAACTGATGCATTAGAGACTTCCCCCATTAAACCCCTTTGTTGGTATCGCCGAGTCGATGATACATTTGTGACCCTCAATCAAAACGACAACCCAGATACGCTACTCCAACATCTGAACAGTCGACAAACGAGGATAAAATTCACAATGGAAACAGAAACGGATGGCAGTCTCCCATTTCTTGATGTATTAGTGACTAAATCTGACAACAAATTCTCCACTGCTGTTTATAGGAAACCAACTCACACTGATCAATACATTCACTATAATTCAAATCATTCACATCATATTAAGAAATCAATCGTCACCATGCTAACCAGACGTGCCACCAAGATATGTGATGAAGGAAGTTTACCCGCAGAATTAGATCTTTTAAGGAACGTCTTCACAAACAATAACAGTTACCCCAACCAACTTGTCAATGACACCATCACCACCACCATTCAGAACCAACACAGGCCAAGAACGCCAAATACTGAACACTCTGGCATCAGAATAACCATCCCGTTCCACGGCAAAATCTCCTACCAAATTAGAAGGTTGATGAAACAAGAAGTGGGTAAACAGAACCATACAGAAATTACCGCAAGCCAATGGTAGATCAACACAAACCAAACCCCCACAGCCCAAAGGATGTATTTACGAGATAACTTGCTCATGCAATGAAAAGTACGTGGGGGAAACGAAGCGCCCACTTGATGTAAGAATGAAAGAACACTAAGAATGAAAGTCACTAGCTTCCACCAATCCCTCAGCTGTAGCAGAGCACATTATTAACAATAGAAATTATACAATCTTGTGGGACCAAACCAGAACCCTTGCAGTACATCATCACCAGAAGAAAACCAGAAAACTCCTTGAGGCCATCAACATAAAACGTATCAAGCGCAAGCTAAACCGTGATGTTGGACTATTTATACCAAGGGCCTATGACCAACTCATACAATGATTCTAATAATTTATTTCTATTTCAGCACTTATCCGGTTTTCACAATCTAATTTTACCTTGCCCATATCTTGACTTTCAGCACTTATCCAGTTTCAGCCTGAAGATATATTTCCCATTTATTGATTTCAGTTGACTGGAGCATTTTTTTTTATATACATAGTAATAATATATTTACGGTTTCACATAGTAATAATATTTTTACGGTTTCTTTCTTCCATGTTTACACTAAAATAATAGGTTTTTTTCCCTCCAGCACTTCCTACTAATTGATCCCACATTTTTATTTCTTTTTCAGTGCCTACCCAGGTCTCATAGTCTTATTATACATTTTCCATATCTTTTTTTCAGTACTTAACAAAAAGTTTTTTTTACAGCGGGTGATATGTTTCACAATGCTCTATTTCATTTTTTCAGTCTAATAACACACATTTTTTTAATATGTCTTTCATGGTGTTCTGTTCATTGAATTGACATATTTTATAAACTTGTTTTTAATCTTTAATTATCAATATTTTCTTTACACCAGCATCAGTGATCACTCTTGCTTTATTGTTTATCTATAGCTCAGGTTAATTGGTTTTCCATTAATAGTGTTAATACACTGATCTTTATATATAACAGCATTTAACAAGAGATTTTCGTTGTGTAGGTTTAGTTCTTAATGGCTCCCTAATCAAAGGTGTTAAGATCTAATTGGATTGGATTATTGCCTTTGTTGCATTATTATTCTTTGTTGCATATTCTGTATATATTTGCCCACATTCATATATTTTTTATCATCTGCTTGATAAAGACGAGAGTATCCTCGTCGAAACGTCGCTTAGTATCAAACTCAGTAATTGTGTATCCATAAAATTGTACCTTGTGTTACGATTACTTTAGTTCAATTAAGTGAGAATGATGAAACGTGGAATATAGTTTCATTACTTGACCAAGTTCGATAATGAGCATTTCTGCTCAGGGTAAGCAGAGCGATAAGCAATGTATTTGACTGGTCGAGACTTTGGAACATAACACATCTGTTTTGATGGAGGTAGAATGTTTTAACTTGATGTAGATGTTCATTTTGTGACTGAGTTCAATGATTAACAATTCCCACTAAAGTTAGCAGGGACAAGCAGTGTCATTGATTGATGGTTTTGGCCAAGGAAACTTTGAATCTATTAACTGATGGAGTGTGATGAAACGTATGTGACATGGAGATAGGGGCGCTTTCTCAACCTCGTGGGTTTCCTCTGGGCACTCCGGTTTCCTCCCACAGCTAAAGACCCCTACGCGCAAGCGAATTATTGAAATAAAAACTTGAAAACCATACGTTAATCCCAAAATGAACTAGTTTGTGTCGAGTGGACGTTAAACCCCATTTCTCTCTCTATCTACTACTGTTTTGCTCACACAACAACGTTTAGTCTTCGTAAGAATTTTTAGTGAGCAGGAAAACGCCCACATATCTGTTATCAGTCGGCACTTCACAGCCAGTTATATAGAGGTATGTCTCGTGTTTTTCCTTTGGCGTTTGTCACAGCCGATTCCGGAATCCTGTATAAATCAGCTATCGTAGCAACGATCTCCGAGTTAAAATTATGTTTGGACCGTGTTTAATTAGTTCTATCAAATATGTGATAATGACTGCCACCAATATTATCCTTTTACCTATCAATGCTCGTGGTGTTATTCGTTTACTTCAGTGAGTTCAAAGATTCTCGCAATATTCTGTGATGTGTGTCAACAGAGATGTCAAATACGAGCATTATTTTCATCTAGGGGAATGAAATCATTTGTTTGTGACTCTGAAGAGAATTCTCAAATTCATCTAATGATAGTGCTCTTAGGTCAGTCTGTTATCTAATTGTATCAGTAAATAAAAAAATTGCCTTCTTCTGCTTTAGTTTAAAATGCTTGGAAAATGGGTTTGCGGTTGTCAATTTTGAGAATTTTTCAGGGTGGGATTACCACATTCACCCCCCCCCCCCTTCGACGCTCGCGCCCTGGGAGGTACCTTTGTCACGTACTTGTGTGGGCTTTGGTCAATGACCTGACAGGACTGGGGCGGTACTAAAAACTCATATATCGTTTTGACAGCTGGAATTCGACAAAGGGTACAAGGAAACGCAGATGACTGGACACACAGCTGCATGACGTAAGCCGACATTCATTTCATGATTCGTGTTGAACAGCTGGCAATTAAACATGATTTAACAGCTTTATTATTTCGTATCGGAACAGTACACCGATCCGTGCATCTATCAATCATTTCCAAACATTGATAAATTTTTCTTCAATACTGAAACAGCTAAGAAAATACTAGACACGATATATTACAATAGGTAACTGTTTTAATTCTGTCAAATACCATGAAGAACTAATAACATGGTCTGTTAATCTGGCTGGATATTTTACTGACTGATAAACACAGCAATAAACAAAATAAACAACAGACAAGCAATACACATAGTTTGTTTATTTGCGATGTTGTTTATATTTTAATATCTCATCAATTTAAAGAAGTAAAGAATAGTGTATTGAAAGGAGTACAAGTGAATATATAATAGGTGTTGGTTTAACAGGTTAACTTAAAGGGGTGCTGGTGAATATATTAAAGTTGTTGGTATGTAGTTGCTTTATACCCCCCATCAGACCGGGGCAGTGCCCTTAAGGCGACGGAAAACGGTCTCAGGGCGCGTCAAGATCGCCATAATCGTGGTGAAACCGTGGTCGAAACGCCAGATATCGCGTTGTGGTCTCCATGATTTCAAATGATCGCCGAGTCATGTTCAAAGCGAACGCCAAGGTTCTGCAATATGACCTGGAAAGCTGAGAGAACGTGGTGACATCTCTATGAATGTAGTACATGCGCAGTACACACGTGGCAAAGACCACTGGATACCAACCTAACCACTGATAATATCATTCAACTGTTACGACTCTGTATAACTGCCACTTACTTTAGATGGGGTGACGAATATTATCAAAAAATACATGGCCTGCCTATGGGAAACCCACTTTCGCCACTACTGTCCGAAGTATTCATGACCAGGTTTGAAACTGATGCATTAGAGACTTCCCCCATTAAACCCCTTTGTTGGTATCGCCGAGTAGATGATACATTTGTGACCCTCAATCAAAACGACAACCCAGATACGCTACTCCAACATCTGAACAGTCGACAAACGAGGATAAAATTCACAATGGAAACAGAAACGGATGGCAGTCTCCCATTTCTTGATGTATTAGTGACTAAATCTGACAACAAATTCTCCACTGCTGTTTATAGGAAACCAACTCACACTGATCAATACATTCACTATAATTCAAATCATTCACATCATATTAAGAAATCAATCGTCACCATGCTAACCAGACGTGCCACCAAGATATGTGATGAAGGAAGTTTACCCGCAGAATTAGAACTTTTAAGGAACGTCTTCACAAACAATAACAGTTACCCCAACCAACTTGTCAATGACACCATCACCACCACCATTGAGAACCAACACAGGCCAAGAACGCCAAATACTGAACACTCTGGCATCAGAATAACCATCCCGTTCCACGGCAAAATCTCCTACCAAATTAGAAGGTTGATGAAACAAGAAGTGGGTATACAGAACCATACAGAAATTACCGCAAGCCAATTGTAGATCAACACAAACCAAACCCCCACAGCCCAAAGGATGTATTTACGAGATAACTTGCTCATGCAATGAAAAGTACGTGGGGGAAACGAAACGCCCACTTGATGTAAGAATGAAAGAACACTAAGAATGAAAGTCACTAGCTTCCACCAATCCCTCAGCTGTAGCAGAGCACATTATTAACAATAGAAATTATACAATCTTGTGGGACCAAACCAGAACCCTTGCAGTACATCATCACCAGAAGAAAACCAGAAAACTCCTTGAGGCCATCAACATAAAACGTATCAAGCGCAAGCTAAACCGTGATGTTGGACTATTTATACCAAGGGCCTATGACCAACTCATACAATGATTCTAATAATTTATTTCTATTTCAGCACTTATCCGGTTTTCACAATCTAATTTTACCTTGCCCATATCTTGACTTTCAGCACTTATCCAGTTTCAGCCTGAAGATATATTTCCCATTTATTGATTTCAGTTGACTGGAGCATTTTTTTTTTATATACATAGTAATAATATATTTACGGTTTCACATAGTAATAATATTTTTACGGTTTCTTTCTTCCATGTTTACACTAAAATAATAGGTTTTTTTCCCTCCAGCACTTCCTACTAATTGATCCCACATTTTTATTTCTTTTTCAGTGCCTACCCAGGTCTCATAGTCTTATTATACATTTTCCATATCTTTTTTTCAGTACTTAACAAAAAGTTTTTTTTACAGCGGGTGATATGTTTCACAATGCTCTATTTCATTTTTTCAGTCTAATAACACACATTTTTTAATATATCTTTCATGGTGTTCTGTTCATTGAATTGACATATTTTATAAACTTGTTTTTAATCTTTAATTATCAATATTTTCTTTACACCAGCATCAGTGATCACTCTTGCTTTATTGTTTATCTATAGCTCAGGTTAATTGGTTTTCCATTAATAGTGTTAATACACTGGTCTTTATATATAACAGCATTTAACAAGAGATTTTCGTTGTGTAGGTTTAGTTCTTAATGGCCCCATAATCAAAGGTTTTAAGATCTAATTGGATTGGATTATTGCCTTTGTTGCATTATTATTCTTTGTTGCATATTCTGTATATATTTGCCCACATTCATATATTTTGTATCATTTGCTTGATAAAGACGAGAGTATCCTCGTCGAAACGTCGCTTAGTATCAAACTCAGTAATTGTGTATCCGTAAAATTGTACCTTGTGTTACGATTACTTTAGTTCAATTAAGTGAGAATGATGAAACGTGGAATATAGTTTCATTACTTCAAGTCCTTGACCAAGTTCGATAATGAGCATTTCTGCTCAGGGTAAGCAGAGCGATAAGCAATGTATTTGACTGGTCGAGACTTTGGAACATAACACATCTGTTTTGATGGAGGTAGAATGTTTTAACTTGATGTAGATGTTCATTTTGTGACTGAGTTCAATGATTAACATTTCCCACTAAAGTTAGCAGGGACAAGCAGTGTCATTGATTGATGGTTTTGGCCAAGGAAACTTTGAATCTATTAACTGATGGAGTGTGATGAAACGTATGTGACATGGAGATAGGGGCGCTTCCTCAACCTCGTGGGTTTCCTCTGGGCACTACGGTTTCCTCCCACAGCTAAAGACCCCTACGTAGCAACGATCTCCGAGTTAAAATTATGTTTGGACCGTGTTTAATTAGTTCTATCAAATATGTGATAATGACTGCCACCAATATTGTCCTTTAACCTATCAATGCTCGTGATGTTATTCGTTTACTTCAGTGAGTTCAAAGATTCTCGCAATATTCTGTGATGTGTGTCAACAGAGATGTCAAATACGAGCATTATTTTCATCTCGGGGAATGAAATCATTTGTTTGTGACTCTGAAGAGAATTCTCAAATTCATCTAATGATAGTGCTCTTAGGTCAGTCTGTTATCTAATTGTATCAGTAAATAAAAAAATTGCCTTCTTCTGCTTTAGTTTAAAATGCTTGGAAAATGGGTTTGCGGTTGTCAATTTTGAGAATTTTTCAGGGTGGGATTACCACATTCACCCCCCTTCGACGCTCGCGCCCTGGGAGGTACCTTTGTCACGTACTTGTGTGGGCTTTGGTCAATGACCTGACAGGACTGGTGTAACAAAGTGATATCATTTATAATTTAGGTGCATTGAACTCTGCTAGTTTTGACAATAGATGATTTTGACTTTCACCTCATATTAAACTGTTGTCCAGTCACGAGCTTATTAAATCTAATTAATTCAATATGTCCATTACAAGCTACACATGATCTGTGTACAAGATCCACACGGCTTCAAATGTTTATGCACATGCCGTGACGAGATAAAAGAAACAATTGCAGATATTACCATGTGTTCAACGGGTATATATTGAGGAGTTCTCTGTCAGTTAGAAGCGAAGAGCCGAGAGAGAAGGAAGGCTTGTACGAGGGTAGGGACTCACCCGAGTCCAGCCGCTGCCTTGGCAGAGGGGCAGAATTGTAGATGAAATGTTATATTGTAAGACGCGTTCCTGTAGACGTTTAGTTGTAGAAGACTAGTAGATTTTATATTATGTAGATGTGTTCCTGTCGTAGCCTAGATCTTATAGTTCCGGTATTATGTATTGCTGTTGACAATGTATTCGTGTTGAATGTATGTAACCGAAGCTGTTTAGATACCTGATGTAAATAAATCCTTTATCTACAAAACTCTTATCTGTTTTCACTACGATTGTGTTACAGATATTAGTTATTGGTGCTATCAACCTACAAGACCCCTGGGTGTGTTCCCGTGATTACGAAGAAAATCCCGCGTGGCAGACAAAATAAATTTTACCGCTAGACATCCGTTAGTTAGTGAAAAAAAAGAATTAAAAAACAATGCAGGACTGAAACGTTTATTTGTGAAACCGTGGGTGGCAGGCGCGGTTTCGATGACATGAAAATTCAAAATTCAAGGATGGAAATGGAGAAAATCATCAAACACGGAGAAATGAAGAAAATCACCAAACACGGAGAAATCAAAGAAAAAAAACCCTAAAAAAGACTTTCGGATCAATGGTGACGGAACAGAAATTGTGTGTGATTGTTGTTTTACGGTGAGTCATTTTGTTTTTAAAAGAATATAAATTATAATTGTTTGTTTTTGAACACATATTTTGGTTTTTAAAATGAGTCGTAACAAAGTATTAAGAGGTTTATGTTGAAAAGTAAAATATTTTGTGATTGTTTGGCTGGAATTGAGTTAAGTTCCTAATTAGGAAATTCTTGAATAGACGGTTGAATAGATTTTTCGTCGTCCATCGCTATATTTGCGGTGAAGATATTAACTCACAAACAATCACATAATAAGGCATATTCACGGTTTTATCTCCTATATTGTTTTGTGTGTGTTTTTTATTATACCCGACGTAACGGGAAAATTTTTTAATGAGTTTTCGCCTCGTAAATTCGAGAGTTTTGTGTATTTGTGCCTCGTAAATTCGAGAGCGTTGTGTATTCCTATTAAGAGGAATCGGTTTTTTTATACACTCAAGGAAGAAGGGTCGCGCTTAGGTTAGAAGCGTATATGTAGTGTTTTGTTTTGTTTAAGACATAGAGAGATAAACCGTTGTTAATTTTGATAAGTTCTTTGAAAAATATCTTATTTAAGATTGGTAAATGTGTTCAAATCATTCAATATCATTTTTTTCAAGTAAAAAACAATATGACAAAATCCTATGTTAATGTTTTTCTATATGTACCTTTTCTATTTTATAAAATATTTGTTATTTTTTTCTTCAAATTATATTTTGATTGTATAAATTTCTTTTTTTGTAATGTTTAGAAATGACGTTGATATGGTGTGTGTTCGTATGATATCGTGTATTACATTATCATTTAATTATTTGAAGCAAGTGTCCCACATGTGAGAATGGTGTTACTAATTAATGTTAGTTTGTTATTTACTTAGTAAATATGTTATTTATTTAGTAAATAACTTGTGGGAAGGGTAGGAAATGTAACAAAGTGATATCATTTATAATTTAGGTGCATTGAACTCTGCTAGTTTTGACAATAGATGATTTTGACTTTCACCTCATATTAAACTGTTGTCCAGTCACGAGCTTATTAAATCTAATTAATTCAATATGTCCATTACAAGCTACACATGATCTGTGTACAAGATCCACACGGCTTCAAATGTTTATGCACATGCCGTGACGAGATAAAAGAAACAATTGCAGATATTACCATGTGTTCAACGGGTATATATTGAGGAGTTCTCTGTCAGTTAGAAGCGAAGAGCCGAGAGAGAAGGAAGGCTTGTACGAGGGTAGGGACTCACCCGAGTCCAGCCGCTGCCTTGGCAGAGGGGCAGAATTGTAGATGAAATGTTATATTGTAAGACGCGTTCCTTTAGACGTTTAGTTGTAGAAGACTAGTAGATTTTATATTATGTAGATGTGTTCCTGTCGTAGCCTAGATCTTATAGTTCCAGTATTATGTATTGCTGTTGACAATGTATTCGTGTTGAATGTATGTAACCGAAGCTGTTTAGATACCTGATGTAAATAAATCCTTTATCTACAAAACTCTTATCTGTTTTCACTACGGTTGTGTTACACTGGGGCGGTACTAAAAACTCATATATCGTTTTGACAGCTGGAATTCGACAAAGGGTACAAGGAAACGCAGATGACTGGACACACAGCTGCATGACGTAAGCCGACATTCATTTCATGATTCGTGTTGAACAGCTGGCAATTAAACATGATTTAACAGCTTTATTATTTCGTATCGGAACAGTGCACCCATCCGTGCATCTATCAATCATTTCCAAACATTGATAAATGTTTCTTCAATACTGAAACAGCTAAGAAAATACTAGACACGATATATTACAATAGGTAATTGTTTTAATTCTGTCATATACCATGAAGAACTATTAACATGGTCTGTTAATCTGGCTGGATATTTTACTGACTGATAAACACAGCAATAAACAAAATAAACAACAGACAAGCAATACACATAGTTTGTTTATTTGCGATGTTGTTTATATTTTAATATCTCATCAATTTAAAGAAGTAAAGAATAGTGTATTGAAAGGTGTACAGGTGAATATATAATAGGTGTTGGTTTAACAGGTTAACTTAAAGGGGTGCTGGTGAATATATTAAAGTTGTTGGTATCTAGTTGTTTTATACCCCCCATCAGACCGGGGCGATGCCCTTAAAGCGCTGCTACGGCGACGGAAAACGGTCTCAGGCCGCGTCAAGATCGCCATAATCGTGGTGAAACCGTGGTCGAAACGCCAGATATCGCGTTGTGGTCTCCATGATTTCAAATGATCGCCGAGTCATGTTCAAAGCAAACGCCAAGGTTCTGCAATATGACCTGGAAAGCTGAGAGAACGTGGTGGGTCGCCAGGGCCAAGAGACAGGCGTGGTGACATCTCTATGAATGTAGTACATGCGCAGTACACACGTGGCAAAGACGCTGCGAAACTTGTAAAATTGCAACTGTGCCTTCATGGCGTCTTCACCACAACTCTCGCTTGTCGGCCGCGAACCAACCAAGCGTTCCGAGTCCTTATGGCGTTGTCATGGCTATGTTACGATGATTTCACCACGCTTGCACGATTGCACCACGAACTCTTGTGTATGGAAGCGTATAAGGGTCAATAGCGCGATAGATAGCGCGATATTAATAAGGTCATATGTCAACATATTGTGATTATTGTGATGACTTTACTACTAAAAAGACAATTTTAGCTCAATTAATTGAATCAACACACCGTGGTGTATGTCACCATGTCGTTCTTAATGCGCGTGTTTGAGTAATAGTATTGATATTCTGAAGTTTTGTCAACATATTTCATTTATCGCAATATGGTATATCGGCATATAGCACGGCGATTTGGAATATGTTGACATTGCTTCAAAATAGCAATATGTTAACGCATACGTGCGCATTCAAAACGCAATGACGACAAACGACATGGTGCGTCTCAATTAATTCAGCTAAAATGGTCTTTTTAGTGGTAAAGTCATCACAATAATCACAAGTCTAAAATTTTAAGACATTTCTCCGCGCTGTGTTCAGGCTTGTCGGCGACATTGTGCATTTTCTGGTCGACGAACGGTTCAGCAGCGCAGTAAGGACACCACTCCGGTCTGACGGGGGCATTAAAGGGTTTCAGTTTAGAGTTGTCGGTTTATCTACAAAATGATTCGCCACAATACATATCTGAAAATACAAAATAATATAAATAACATGGTGTTTATTTTTTAAAATTAAATAAACTGTCATAATCCTTCTCGAAATTTCAATAGATTTAGAAACAAAACCCAAATACGTAATCCTCTACTGTCAAATTTCTTTGTGTTAACCTTTCTTCATGTTTCTATATTTTGGTGATTGTGTTGGGCATTTTGACATCCATTATGTCCCAACTATAAAATGTTCTTAATTTTATTAAATATTACAGTCAGAGCGTAATTTTACAGCACACCACCAGGTTATACCATATATATATATATTCAAGGTAGCCATGAAAGATAGAGGTAAACCTACACTATGGCAGACGACTAAAACATGTTAACATCATGACAGATAGAGTAAACCTTTAATACACCTGGGGATCACGGTGGCTAAGTGGATAAGGCGCTGGTTCGCTAGCCTGGAGGTCGAGTGTTCGATCCCTGCATTGGCCGAGAAAGTTTATCTCAATTTTCCGGCGTGATTTCCCCTTGTCAGTGATGCAGAAGGAGGGCCTGACAAGGACAGCTGCCTAGTCGTTCGGATGGGACGAAAAACCGAGGTCCCGTGTACAAATTGGAGTGCACGTAAAAGATCCCTTGGCAGTTGGAATTCGATATAAGAGTAGGCCGTAGCGCCGCTGCCCGGGCAAAAATTTCCCTCATAGCACACTGTATGGCGTATGCCCGTCTTCAATTGGCCCAGGTTAGGTGCTTAAGCGTAGGACGTTAAACCCCATTTCATTCATTCATTCATTTAATACACCCTCCAGTGTACACATTACAATTAACGGGAACGAGAAAAGGCGACATAAAATGTCGATGTCAAATAATTTGTGTCTTTCTTATTTAAATAAAGAGGTTAAAGTTGTTTATATTTTAATCATATTACGGTGGGTGATTATAAATAGAATAGTGAATATTTACCTGCACAGTATCCACCGATACATTGACCATCATTGCTACACCCACCGTCTGTCTTACATGGTTCTATAAATATAAGAAATACACATCATTATATATGACAATATGAATGAAATAAAACCAAGTACGAACAATCCAAACCATTAGACAAAATTCGAAGTCCTAAATAACAGTATAGGCAAAATAGTGTAATCTGGCAAATAGTGTAATCAGGATAAGGACTGTTCACATCAACATATTAAACGAATTAGATTTACAGATGTCTAGAAATATTATCGAATATATATATAAATAGCCAGGGTGGGTATAATGAACCCACTGTCTATAATATATATAAATAGCCAGGGTTAATATAAATGACCCATTGTCTATAATATAAATCATATTTACCGAGACAAGCACCACCTTTACAAGTACCGCCATACCGGCAAGAATCACCATCCTCCATTGTATCACAGCCATGTATGTCTATAATAAAGATAATTAACAATAAACAACTGTGCTTTCATAAGATAAAAGGCTACCATTATCTGTTAGACAAATCATCCAGCATAGAATAATGTCATCAAGGGTACCCTCTGTGAACAGTTTAAACATACACTGCTAAACACGAGGTATCGGTCACTGGCATACGAATGAACCAAGTATTAGTGTGTTATAAAACAACATAATGTATATATTATACTTACACACGCACGTGTCATTTACACATTTAAAATATCTACCAATACAGAAGCTATCATCACCCCCACATCGTTCACCTGAAACAATACAATATGCTTTATTTACAGCAACTTACAGGTTTTCCCAACAGGTCGGTACAAATCCATTTCTTTAATACAGCAAATTTTCTTTGTAGGATTAGGGTCTAACCCTTATTGATAACAGTCCAGTTTTCACAGAGAGTAGATAATTAGTGTATATCGAATACCCCAGAAAACATTAGTAGGGAAGACAGGGGACATATTGACCATGTGTTTACGTAACTTGAAGTGACTGTGATGTATCTACCAGGTGCGTGAATGTGTGTGTGTGGGGGGGGGGGGGGTACTACACCCCCGAAAAAAAAAGAAATAAGAAATAAGTGCAGTCGTTCGCAAAAAAGGGTAGTCGGTATCCAAAAATAGTTCTAAGTGCACACATCACGCTACTCACTCAAAACGTTAGTGTAAAATATTCTTGTCAACTAATCATGTTTGATAAAATGTTGTGTTTCACTCTTATTCTGTTTGGAGTATGTTGGTCTAAGAACAAAATTTCCCACAAGGAGACAAATAGTCGGTCTCAAAATAAGTGCAGTCGGTCTCTGTGATTTAATGAATTAATGAGGTAAACAAATAATGCCAGAATAGACCCCAAATACTAATCGGTCGTAAAATCAATCAGTGCAGTTGGTCGCGAAAAAAACCCAGTCGGTATCAAAATAAATGTTCACTGCACACGTCACGCTACTCACGCAAACATTTAGTATAAAATAACTTTGTCAACTTATCTTGTTCGAAAAAAATGTTTTTCACACCAAAAAAACAATAGTCGGTCTCAAACAAAGTTCTTACGCAGTCGGTCTCAGATGAACGAAATTATCGGGGTGTTTTCTGACCATCTGAATTCTGCAAAATCTCTCCATGGCATTTCAGAGACCAAGTTAGCGTTCCGTTGAGATAAAGTGACCTCAGACCTAGTCCTCAAAAATTGAAAGCTCAGTTTCATATTGTTAGTTCTAACGAGAATTTGTTTCCATTTGCAATGACATTGACTAAACTTTTCAGGCCCAGTGTACAAAAAATTAAAATCTCGGTTACACATCTGAATTTATTTTGCGCCTGCGGCGCTCCATTCTATTATAACATCATTCTTCCTCTCCTCTCCTCTATTGTCTTATACTGTCCCAGCACCATCATATTCACGGTTATAGTGAACTGTACGGTTATATTACTAGAACCACTGGTGCATGTCGTCGGGTGTCAAACTATACAAAGTTATGTCAACTCTTGCAAAACTTGCGGAATTTCTGGTCCTCTCGTCCACATGATTTTCTCCCAGCAATGACCTCAAATGCCAGGATATTGACTCATTTTTTCAAAATTTCTCAGGGTTGCTCAATGTTATAGGCACAATCATATATGGCATTTACTTTATGTCAACTTAAATAAAACTGCTTTCCAGCGAGACAACGATCGGCGAACCATCATCAACCAATACTATCTATGTTCTATCGGGACGCTGTGGATCTTGTGTTGATGTATATTGAACCTAAATCAGTCAACACAGTAAATGAATCACCAGAACTGAAAACAATTCTGCTCGAATACGAAAACATCTTCAAAGGGTTTGGAAGCATTAAAGGCAATAAAGTTGCCCTTCACATTGACAAAGATGAGGTCCAAAACAACAACGTCGCAGATGTATTCCGTTTCATGTACGTAAAGAAGTCCAAGCTAAATTAAAACGGATTAAAATCACTCGACATAATCGAAATTGTAAATGGTTCCACACCGTGGATACATCAGGTTGTTGTAGTCCCAAAGAAAATTGGTGGTGTTTCAAAGAAATCTGGTGTTTGAATATGCATTGATATGAGAGAAGCCGATTAAGCGATTAAACGAGAAAAACATCCAATGCTAACCAACTGTGGCCTTATTTCTGACCTTAATGGAAGTAAAATTTGTTCTAAGTGCGGTCTCCTGAACGCATACCCCCAGCTCGAATTAGTTGAAGAGATTAAATAAATCACAACGTTTACCACTCATGCTTGTCTTCGTCGATACACACGACTACCTTTTCGTGTGAATGCAGCTTCAGAAGTCTTCCAAAGTGCTGTCAGTGAAATATTGGCCGATACACCTCTTAATCTATCCGATGACATTATCATATTTGGAAAGGGTCAGAATGAACACAATTGCAACCTCAGAACTGCTGTACAGAAATTGGAATTAACAGGAGTAAATCCCAACAAGGCCAAATTCGTATTCAGAACAGACAGAATATTATTTCATGGTCATATCTTCGATGGAAACGGAATCTCAGCTGATCCGAAGAAGAAAGGTTCCATCATTAACGCTAAACAGCCAAATAATGTCAGCGAATGGAAAACACTACTCGGGAAGGCACAGTATGTTTCTAGATTCATACTTTATTACGCCTCGCTTACTGAGCCTCCACGAATCAATTGGAAACAATTTTAACAAGTTACTTCGTCATGACCTATTTTAATCGTTGATGCTAGTCCAGTTGGATTATCTGCCCTATTATCCCAAAGAAGGCAAAATAGTTAACTATGTTAGTAGAGCATCAACAGACACCGAACAACGCTACTCACAGACTTAACCAGAGATGCTTGCTGGCGCATGGGCTGTAGAACATTATCACTTATAGTTGTACGGTTCGAAATTCAATGTCATCACATCCCACTACAAGTAATTTTTAAAAGTCTAAATCCTGCATCGTCTGGAATGAAAAGGTGACGAGTTAGATAAATGTCATATTAATACCAGCTTATTTACAAATCTGGTAAATACCGTGATTTTTTTGAGTAGACACCTAAATAATGTATGTCCCGAGAAGGAGTCGATTTCTGATGAATAAAATTAAACCAAGTACGAACAATTCAAACCATAAGATATAATTCGAAGTTCTAAAAACGTTATAGGCAAAAAAGTGTAATCAGCATATGGACTGTCCCCCGTGTACTAAATACACGACAAACAGTGGTAACATGTGTCCGAAAGAGAAAGCGTACCCGCCTGGCGCCACACCCGCCATAGCTCCATCCAAACCATTAGGCGAAACGTCGGTAAAATAGCGTGTTTATCAGGGAGATAGTAATAGTATACGTTTCAATTAAATATTTATAGAATAATAGCCGAGCGAGACACGTTATATTTACCAATCAATCAATATGACGGCCATAAAACTTGCTAAAGGTTTTTAAAAGTTTAGTGCGCAAATATCCTTGTAGTTGAAGCTTAGATGACAAATGCCTCGATCTACTTTAAACAAATCAGAATAAAAAGAACAAGCTCTCGCGTAACGGTTTACCTGAGACAAACACTCCATAAGCTGGTGATATTGGAAAATTACTACTAAAAAATGGAAAGTTAACAATCGGAACGTCAAAGTCATCACGTGTATCGTACAATTTAACACTCAGTTTATGGCAATTTTCAAAATCGAGACGCAGACATAATTGTCACTGTCAGTGGTGTTGTTAATTTCGAGATAATCAGGATATATGAATTCTACATAATCACTAAATTTAGGATTACTAAGCGAAATTTATTTGTTTTTACGAGTGTCTGTATGTAATAGGCTTCGAGTGTCTGTGTGTAACAGGGAATGGTGAAAAACGAAATGTCTTTTAATAGAGAAAACCTGGTTTCCAGGCAAAGACAGAATGGTGGAAAACAAAGTCAGATCTTGCCAAGCAGCAACCAACACTCCAGAGAAAAGAGAACCACTTGTAATGTCTCAAATGCCCCCGGGTCCTTGGGAAAATTTATCAATGGATTTTGCTGGCCAAAAGCAAATGAAGAGTCTGAACTGTTTATTTCCACTCTGAACAAATCAGCCAGAACATGAGTAGCAGCTGTTTTGAAATGGAAGAAAGAATTGGTTGAATTTTTAGGTCAATATAGAGCATCGCCTCACTCTAGTACCAAACCTTCAGCGTTTGAAGCTTTGTATTGTAGAAAAATGAACATTCTTTTACCTTCAAGTAATACTGAGAAACCGTATAATAATCACGAGGAATTGTTGCAAAGAGATAAACAGAGTAAGAATAAAACTAAACAATATACTGATGAAAAACGTCATACAAACCCGTATTTTGTCAAAATTGGTGACAAGTATTAGTCAAACAGTGAAAAATCACAAAATTATCTACACCGTTAAACTCTAAGTCATACAGAGTTATAGAGAAGAAAGAAAGTATGATCACTGCTCAATCTGGTGGTCACAAAGTCACTAGAAATTCTTCACACTTTAAAAGAGTTGATATGAACCCAGAGGGTCATATTTTAAGAAGAAGAGGAAGAAGAAGATGATAACAATTTTGAAAGAATCAAAATATGAAATTACAAACCATACCAGCGACTCAGTGGTTCACTTTCTTTGAAGACCTGTTAAATAATAAATTCATGACAGACGATGATTTTGAGCGAGAAGTCTTTGACCTTCTGAATGATTGTAAGGACCAAAACAATGAATAAGACGATAATCTAGATATAGAAATAAGCATAAAAGAAATCCTTTCAGCAGTCAACAGTTTGCCAAATTCAAAAGCCCCAGGACCGGACGGAATTGTAAATGAGATAATTAAAAATTCAATCGGTGTAACACTCCCTTATTTGCATGTTATTTTCAATCAAATTTTAAGTAGTGGGACTTTTCCAAAGAGCTGGGGGGATGCTATCATACACCCAGTCAACAAAAAGGGTAATCCTATGGACCCAAATAATTATAGGGGGATTTCTCTTGTGTCATCAATACGTAAGCTTTTCACGAAAATCATTAACAGTCGTCTAACACTTTGGTGTGAGGTTAATCAAAAGTATTGTGAAAACCAAGGTGGATTTATGAAGGGGTATAGCACTGTGGATGAAATCTTTACCCTCCAATCCCTTATACAAAAATACCTTACAAAAAAGGGAGGTCGTATGTACTGTCTATTTGTAGATTTCTCTAAAGCTTTCGACAGTGTCAAGCATCATTTTATATTATATGTATTATACAAAAATGAAATCAGAGGAAATGTCTTCAGAGTCATAAGATCGATGTACTCTAATCTTAGATCATGTGTACATACCAGCAAAATGAGACTTTCAGACTATTTTGATTGTACAGTAGGAACCCGACAGGGATGCATGATAATCCCGCTATTGTTTGTACTTTACCTCAACGAGTTAAAAGAAATGCTAGATAATTACAATTGTAAAGGAATTTTTGTTCACCAAGTTGTAGATAATATTGTATCTTTAATGTATGCTGATGATATTTCATGTATAGCGGATACGGTGCCCAGGCTACAGTCACAAATTGATTGTATAAATGATTTCTGTAAAAAAATTCGGCATGAAAGTAAACTTAAATAAAACTAAAGTTGTAGTATTTAGGAGGGGTGGTATAGTGAAAGCAAATGAACAGTGGTGGTTTGACGGCATCAAAATCGACACCGTGTCCTCTTATAAATATCTAGGTATAATGTTTAGTCCAAAATTATGCTGGACTTTGGCTATAAATACTCTTGTACAGCAGACTAGAAAAGCTAGAAATATGCTTTTATATTTCATACGTAGACAAAACATTAACACCACCGATGCTTTGTTTCTTGTCGATAGAATGATAGTTCCAATTGTATGCTATGGTTCGGAAATATGGGGATATACACGCCGTGATGCACCAGAAATTCTACAAACTCAATTGTGTAAATCAATACTAAATGTAAACTCATGTACTTGTTATGCAGCCGTATATGGCGAGCTATGTAAAACCCCATTGTTAGTCAATTATTTGTTTAAATGTATTAAATACTGGTTTAAGTTGCTATATATGTCAAATGATAGATTTCCGAAAGCTTGTTATAATATGCTTGTAAACTTGGATAATAATGGCAGAGCCACGTGGGCTACAAACTTAAACTTATATTATATAAATATGGATATGGGTTCATCTGGGATCTACAATACGTTGGAAATGTTTCTACAAAGCTTTAAGCAAAGACTAACAGATTGCTGCTTACAACAGTGGTCACACGATATATCCACAAATTCTAAACTTGAGCAGTACAGCCATTTTAAGTCCATACTCGAACCCGAGAATTATTTGTCCGTGATTCTAAAAAATAAATATCGAATAGCATTAACGAGATTTAGATGTGGGAACCATAACTTAGCAATAGAAACTGGAAGATGGTATAACATAGATAGATCTGACAGAACATGTAAATATTGTCTGGATAATCTAGGCTGCGCGACTATCGAAGATGAAATTCATTTGATTGTATCATGTCAAATGTACAAAGACCTTAGATCACAACTTATGCCATGGATCGACTTATCCTATTGTAATGACACTTACTTGTATATAAAAGCTATGTCAGATATAAACATTGTAAATAATGTAGCAGAATATATATTTAAGGCCAACAGCATAAGCACTAGTTATTTGTTGTAATATAATTATGTTTTATAGTTGATATATAATTATTTTATACTGCACTACATGTACTATGGGCCAGAGACCTTAAATACTGAATAAAGATTTGATATGAAATTAAAGACTGTTTAAATAAGAAACAACCAACACATTTTCATTGTGTAATGACAATACTTTAATTTCTAAAGAGACGTTCAGTTTATTTTATCGGGTTAATTACAAACAGCGGATCATAAAAGTCCTTTCAGAATTTATTAATTTGAGTTTAAAGTTTTAACCTTTTACATTTTGATAATTAATTTTAGGAAACAAGTTTCTATCGAAGATTAAAAGGATTGTCGTGTCGCGATCTCTGGTTTGATCCGTGGTTTGATTTCATGATAATATTATTGTAGTAGAGTTATCTCCCTAATTGTAGCACGAGGGTTTTAGATTATAAACATCAGGCTGCCTACAAACCGTCTTGTTATTTTTCCCCTAGAAGACTCGTACCCACACAATACACACACATTACAATATTGACCATTTGTTTATGTAAACTGAAGTGACTGTGTTGAATCTTCTTAGTTCGAAAACATTTGACTTGATATTTTTTTTTATAACCCCGTATTATGTAAACTATTTTTTAGCAGCCACATTGTACATGTAAATCTTCTTTAATTAATTCACTTTCAATAGCATAGTTGTTTTTTTCTGGGCCATTGTTTTTTGCCATTAAGGTAATTATATAAATCTAAACATGAACTGGTTATATGATTATGGCTTAGGAAATTATATTATATTGTAAGACAACATACCCTTATCATAACACCAGGTATGCACGCCATCTATCTCTTTAAGACACACACTATCTAAAGTATAAAACATATATAAACTAAATATATAATAAAATTATAAACTAAATATATAATAAAAGTATAAAACATATATAAACTAAATATATACTGAAATTATAAACTAAATATATAATAAAAGTATAAAACTTATAATCTAGTGTCCAAAAGAAACAATACCAACTTTTCTTTCCAATTTTTTTTTTCTAAGTGAAATTTTTAGTATGGAACATCCCTATCACAGCATAGTCCATAAAAATATCGGGAACAATTGATCACTTTAGGGAAAAAACGTAAATTTCGTGAAAGTGACATTTCCCACTCTTGAATGTTCTGCACGTGCATGACAACTGTATAGAACGGCTGATCAGACACGTTGATATCCCAGCAACAAACAGAACACAACATATGCCACGTATGACCGCCATGGAGAGAGAGAGAGAGAGAGGGAGTGAGAGAGCCGTTGGAATGGTTAAAAAGGAGCGTCAGATGTCGACGTCGGCAGCTTGTTGGGCTGCGCAAGCATCACTATCACCAGGTTGATGCAGCGGTTCCGTCTGGCAGGTCATACGTCAGATAGGCCCAGAAGTTAAAGACCACAAGTAACCACGCCCCGTGAGGATCGTTACATCCGAGTATTACACCTGAGGAACCACACCGTTACAGCGACACCCATGGCGGCGACAGCACCGGGACACAGGATTAGTCGACAAACCGTCTACAGGAAACACAGGATTAGTCGACCAACCGTCTATAGGAGACTACGGCAGTATGGTATCCGGCCACGTTACCCCTACCGCGGACCGCCCCTGACGCCTCGACACCGGCACGACAGACTGATATGGGCCAGGCGAGTTCGACGTTGGCAACGGCGGGACTGGACACGTGTTGTGTTCTCTGATGAGAGCAGATTCCTCATGTTCCGAAACAATGGACGACAGCTAGTATACCGAAGAGTTGGTGAACGTTTGGCGCCTAACTGTGTCCTATAGGTTCGGCCATTAGGAGGTGGGGGGTAAATGGTTTGGGGTGGCATATGTGGTGACGTCATCAGTCCGCAGGCGTGTTCTGGCATGTATTGATGCTCACGGTGGAAATACCCGTTACTGACTTGACTTTTAGACATGTGGTGTGTCATTTCCCGTCGTTTCTGTGATCAGTGTTCTAACGAAATGTTTATTTTTCAACCCCACCGATCTTTAACGACATGCATATTTATTGTACCGATTTGATTAAAATGATTTTGTGTACAGATGTTGTGAAAGGATTTCTCAAAAGAATAACACTAATCCTAAACTTCTGCTTTGTTTAGTTTTTCTTTTCTATCGTTGCAAACAGGTGGTATCGTTTCTTTTGGACACTAGTTTACATATATAGTAAAAGGATTTAGTTAAAGCTACTAATCTCATCAAAATTCTAATCAATTTAAATCATAACCACAGTCATCAAATTTAATGATAGCAAATGTAAAACATGTTCAATCATAGTTAAGGGTTCACCCATACATATTACGGACAAACTTATATTTCATGCAAAACTACCGATTATATTATTTATTTTACAATTTGTCTCGGCTGTAAGGGTAGATGTATTGTAAAGACAATACATATGCTTAGATTAAACATACATTATTCAAGAGCTTAATTTGCCTTTTGCAGGTATTTATTTAAGCCTGAAATTATTAATTATACATTAATGAACTTATCCAGTATCCAGACTATAAACAACTATCGATGTCAACGCTTGCCTGTGATATCTATTTGATTATGACCGATTTGGTGCTCAAATTTCATTCATGATTTAAATTGTTCTGACTTTAGTAATGATGATTGAGGCTAGGCTGTAATTTCAATCGATTAATTTTCAATTCATAGTGGATCAATTTGACTGAAATTTTCAGGAAATATTCTTTACATTTGTTTTCAACTCTTATATCTCCATGCCACATACGCTCACACCAGCGCTCGAATCCACAGCCGCAAGCCATTCATTTTGTTGTAATTTGATACTTACTTTTGTCTTCACATCTACCATTATAACACCGCTCGTTGTTCTTACAGGATATACCACCACAATCGGCAGCTGAAAAATACAACCCATTTACTGGTTAGAAGATCCATAACATAGTTCAAGATTTTAATATATTTAACAAATTCACATGTAGATACTGTCGTATTTACCTATTTGACCGTTATTTGAAATTTGACAGAACAATGCACAGATTATATGACGGAATTCTGTTCAATAAAATTATGTAATTAACAGAAGACTGGGTATCTTACCATTATCCATACATCTGAAAAGGTAACACCTTTTTCCCTTACACTCGTTCACGCTACAAACATTCCCTGTAAAATAATATTATAATATAGTTAAGATAAACATTAATTATCTGATAATTGATCAGATATCTTATATCAGTACGTGTACACGTGATTCAACAGCGGGTACGGTGATCATTCTAGAGAGACACAAATCATAATATCAAACACTTTCACATTGTTCACATAAATATTTCACATTCAATCTAAAATAATTAGTTTTTGTCCTTCTTGTTTCTAATATATTTATTTGATAGGTTACCACGGTTACCGTCTCTGACAAGTTTAAATCTATAGTTAGGTCAAGAAATACCAAATCATCTGTCATTGCATCAATTGAAATTTTGTAATTATAATAGCAACTTCGTTTTATACACGTCAACAGCGTGGCTTCCATTAATCAAATTATAGTTAACATGTAAATATGATATACTTACTCTCTCTTACTTGTTCTGTGACTTCTGAAATAGAGACAAAATCCATGACAACGTGACATCCATGAATTATTTTATAGTAAAAATGAAAATAGTTTTTCTTACTATCTTTAATTGTGGTTCGGCTGCTCTTTTCTGAATCTCTGTAAACTATTGTGTTATTTCAGTTGAAACCGTCATTTGAAAATGACAAATAATTCGATGAGTGATTAGAATTGTATTTATTTCAAGTAAATACTTAATAAAGATAACTACATGTGAATATGCGTTTTCAGAATTTCAGATGCAATTATAAGACAAATAAACCCGTAAAGCGTGGCAATCTGATTCGAAAGGAAAATTTCATCATACCACATTTGCTCCCCCCCCCATCCCCCCAACACACAACCACACCACTCCTGGACATGGCGGTTCGATACCTGTCAATATCGACAGGAACCGAGATCAGTGTAATATAAACCTTGTATTTAAGTTTCGTCAAAAATCGTATAAAATACAAAATAATGAACGGGTGACAATATATATATATGGGTGGGCCTATAAAAACCAATAACCATGACAGAGCTAAAAATGGCAAGAAGCAACGAAGTTCCACATGAAACGGAATCTAATATTAAAGATACCAATGGGTAATTCCATTTGTCAATTCATAGCATTCAAACTTGTATGCTTTGCAGCGTGCATATATATACAGTGTATCAATGTTAAGTCAATGAGTCGGTCCCCTATATTTACTAGGTTTTCAAATCGCTTAACGGAGATAACTCTTTTGTTCATTTTATTAACATAAACACTGTGTATAAATATCAAGCTAATCAAATTAGGTCTCTATTAAAAATATTAGTATGTCCACAATATGTGACGGACAGACAGGCAGTCGGGTGATCGTATTGTACCTAATCCCCAGAATTCATCTAAAGATCACACTATACATAAATCCCCCATTTGGAAAACAATGTGCATTGTGGGAGAGAGCTGAGAAAACTTAAGAAGAGCGACCATTGCTTTGCATGGGATTTCTCTGACCAAATTTCGAAAAACGACGATTTTACGTTAATTTAAGTGATGGGATATATTTTATATGATGTGATAGAGACACAGATAGTTGATGCACTAAAATTAACGTAAAATCGAAATTTTACAAAATAATTGTGTTACCGATCACACCGGAATATTCAGAGCGGAATAGAAAGTAACTGAACTATCTGCCGATAATTCATCTGGTGTGCGGTATGATTAATTGTTGGTAATCATTTTTGGTATTTATATATAAAAAAATAACGTTATAGGCCTACTGGGTTCGAAAAAAACATCTTATTCATACACAACTGTTACGACAGACAAGCGTTTGCGTACCCCCCCCCCCCTCCAATTGCAAAATGTTCTATCCCGATCAGTGACGTAATTAGCATCCATTTTGGTTATTTCTCGGTGTCAAGTTGTGACAGTGTCAGTTTTTGATGAGTACAACTTTACAAGAGAGAACTTTTTTATTCCCTAGGATAATAGTTGTACAATGGATTTTATATAACCGGAGGTAATTTCAAACACACGGGTAAGTGTATAATAACCAAAGTAGAGTAGTTTGTCCATATTTGAAGAAATCAGTTTATTATTTACCATGGTTCTCACAGTAGCTTGTCTTTGTGACCATAAAACTATATGTTTTAAATTGTAACAATATGGGCACATTACTGTGGGAACAAGGTAGTACAGGCTTACCTTGTCAAAATTCGCCTATAACTATAAGTCCAATTACAATTTACACCAATTTCTGATATGGATAACACGTAGTAACGCACCTCTACCAGTTCCCTTTTCAAGGTATGGTCGTGGTGGCTGGCAATGACCTCAAGCTTTCTCTCTCCCTCTCCCCCCTCTCTCTCTCTGTCGTGGTAAGGGAATGTCGTTTTAACTCTCTCGAGTAGTAAGTGAAGATCGATTTAATACTCCGCCCTCTCTCCAATATTGACTCAATAATATTGAAAATGTGTGGGCTATATTGATGTAAATCGATTTAAAACTCTCCCCCCTTTCTCTCTCTCCCCCCTCTCTCTCTCTCTCGTAGTAAGGGAATATTGTTTTAACTCTCTCGTAGTGAGTGAAGATCGATTTAAATCTCTCCCCCTTTCTCTTTCTCTCTCCCTCTCTATCTCTCTCTCTGTCATAGTAAGGGACTGTCGTTTTAACTCTCTCTCGTAGTAAGGGAAGATCGATTTAATACCCCCCCCCCCCCCCTCTCTCCCTTTCTTTCTCTCTCTCTCTCTTGCAGTAAGAGAAGATCGATTTAACTCCCTCTATCTCTCTCTCTCTCGATTGAACTCTCTCTCTCGTATAGTAAGGGAAGATCGATTTAACTCCCTCTACCTCTCTCTCTCTCTCTTTATCTCTCCCTCTCTCTTGTAGTAAGGGAAGATCGATTTAACTTTCTCTCTCGTATAGTAACGGAAGATCGATTTGTTGCGTTACTGAAATAGAACCTAATTAAGAATTAAGAAATACGAATTAAGAACTAAGAATTATGTAATATGAATTATTTGAAAATTATCTTACCCTCACAAAATTCACCCTTGAATCCAGCTGCACATTTACAGGACACTCCGTGGGCATCTGGTACACAAGTTCCCTTATTTTCGCAAGGTTGAGCAGCACACAGATCAACTAAAAAATTATATCAAAAACCTTCCTCATAAAATAATCTATCACAAAATAGTGTAAAAATGCTGAAATACGACAACAAATGAAGAAATAAGAGTTCATACTAATTTTAATGTCTTTGTTCTTAATTTTTAGTTCTTAACAAGCTAGAAAGAGTCTTGTTGTACAATATGCATAATTCATCTACGTCACATGGTGGATCATTAAGTAGATCTGAGGATTTCAGGTCAGTAATAAAGTCTGATATTTTCATACCTTTAATGTTCCGACACACTCTTTCAATACGTTCATTAGATGGTTTTGGCATGCACCAATCCATCTGAATGAGGAAATGATCACATATTTGAATATCAGAAACTGATACATTGGACATGAGATTACATGTTTCGGGAGATATAACCTCATCCAGAGTATGGCCATGTTTATGTGTAGGGTTGGATATATGTTGTTGCAGACTAAAGGATTAAAGGAGTTTTCTAAATTTCTGTGTTGTGTGTTCATATTGAAAATAAAAGTACCCAAGGTAAACTGTGTTATCCTTTTTGTGATAACCAATAATAGAGTTTCAAATTCGTCAAAGTTATTAGCAACAGAAGCATTGTTCTTTTTGGATACCGGTGGTCAAAAAATACAGACAGCATGAACCGCCACGTTATAAGAACTGAATTTTACATGAAATAGCTCAAAACAATTGTATTTCCATGAATTGTTATTTAAAACTTCTAGGTTTAATCTAAGGTTTAAACTAAGTTTGAAGATTACTGCTTATGGGGTCCATACACGATCAATAATTCCGTCAATATTATTGACTCAATATATTGCCTCAACATATTGAGCCAATAATATTGACAGGAATTGCCCACATACGAGTCAATATTTCCATCAATAATTTCATCATTTTTTGGTCATTTTTTAAAATGGATGCCATGTTTACTCTTCCGAGGTTGACGATGGAATGAAAATATTGACGCAATTATTGGCAAATTATCCACACACGATCAATTGTGTCATTCAATAATTGACCATCTGCTAATATATTGATGAACCATCAATAAAAGTCGAAATGATTTTGATCCGTCAATATATTGACGCAATGATGGTCATTGACAATATTTTACATCAATATAGCCCACACACGTTCAATATTATTGAATCAATAAGTTGAGTCAATATATTGAGTCAATAATATTGACGGAATTATTGATCGTGTGTGGACCCCATAAGCCTCCGCCAGCACGATTGGGTCAATAATTCCGTCAATATTTTTGACTCATATATTAACTCAATAATATTGAAAATGTGTGGGCTATATTGATGTAAGATATTGTCAATAACCATCATTGCGTCAATATATTTAACTGTGAGATCAATATGGATCTGAGTATAGTGGCTAACGGCTAGCGCTCAGAAGAGGATCTGTAAGTATAGTAACGATGATCGATTTAACTCCCTCTCCCCCCCTCTCTCTCTCCCGTAATATCGTTTTAACTCTCTCTCGTAGTGAGGGAAGATCGATTTAATACTCCCCCTCTCTCTCGCTCACTTTCTCTCACCCTCTATCTCTCTCTCTCTCTGTCGTAGTAAGGGAATATCGTTTTAACTCTCTCTCGTAGTAAGGGAAGATCGTTTTAATACTCCCTCTCTCTCTCTCTTTCTCTCTCGCTCTATCGTGGTAAGGGGCTGTCGTTTTAACTCTCTCTCGTAGTAAGGGAAGATCGTTTTAATACCCCCCCCTCTCTCTCTCTCTTACTCCCTCCCTCTCTCTTGTAGTAAGGGGAGATCGATTTGACTCTCTCGTACAGTAAGGGAAGATCGATTTAACTCCCTCTCTCTCTCTCTCACTCTGTCTATCTCTCTCTCCCCCTCTCTCTCTTGTAGTAAGGGACGATCGATTTAACTCTCTCTCTCTCGTATAGTAACGTAATGCAAGATCGATTTGTTGCGTTACTTAAATAGAACCTAATTAAGGAAGACGAATTAAGAACTAAAAATTAAGAACTAAGAAATACGAATAAAGAACTAAGAATTAAGGAATATGAATTATTTGAAAATTATCTTACCTTGACAAAATACACCCGTAAATCCAGCAGCACATGTACAGGTCACTGAATCTTGGTCTATTGGTACACAAGTTCCCATATTAAAGCAAGGTGTAGGATCACACGGATCAACTAAAAGAACTATAAATTAAGAAAAAAGAAATGCGAATTAAGTACTAAGAATTAAGAAATACGAGTTAAAAACTTAGATTTAAGAAATAATAATAATAATAATGTCAATTTCTAGAGCGCCAAATTCATCCATAGGCATGCTTAATGCGCTCTTTAAAAAAGAAATAAAAACCCACAATTAAATTAGTCTTGATAAGATAGTTTAAACATGTAAGTTTTAAATGTGATTTAAAACTTGATAGAGTTTACAGTCATGGATATTAATTGACAAACTATTCCAGAGTTTGGGTGCAGCAACACTGAAACTTCCATCTCCAAACTGTTTTAATTTTGATGACGGAATGCATAAAAGGTTGTGATGTTGGGATCTCAAAGTACGGGTAGGCTGATATATAGTTAATAGTTCTGAATGATACAAGGGTGCAGTACCCTGTTAACACAGGTAAATCAAACACAAGATCTTAAATTCAATACGTGTAAGAATCGGAAGGCAATGCATGTATTTCAAGACAGGGGTGATGTGTGATTATTTGTTTGTTCTAGTTATATGATCATGGCAGCTGTATTCTGAACTCTTTGTGGAAAGTCATATTTTGAAAGGACGAGAGATTGAACTAATGATTTAGTCGCTTCCACATGCTGTTTCGTATTCCCTTTATTCTTTGAACCCTGGCGTCCTGGTGCCAAATTGCCAGCCACCCTGAGCTCCTGGTGACCTGGTGCCGAATTGTCAGCCAACCTGAGTTACTTAGAACAAGCCAACAGTGAGGCTGATGTCCCCAGCCGAAATCCCAAAATAAATAGATGACACATATTAATTAATTGCACATTTATTCTTTTCAAAAGTATTGAGCAATCAAACTATACGCTAAGTTTCATCACTCTCTATCAGATAGAATCAGACAATGCTCATCATCGAACTCCATCAAGGCATTCACCTACACCTAGTTCAAACATTCTACCTTAATTAGAAGGAGAATTAGTGTGTTCCAAAGTCTAGACCTATCAAATTGCTTATCGCTCTGCTTACCCTCAGCAGAAAATGTTCATTATTAAACTTTTTGATGAAATGAAACTATATACCAAGTTTTATCACTCTCACTTAATTACAACTAAAGTTATTGCATCCCAAAGCATCAACCAATCAAATTGCTTATATCTGCTAACCCTAAATAGAAAATGCTCGTCTTCGAACTCCATCAAGGTATTGACTTAGTAAACATCTACATCAAGTTTGAATATCCTAACTCAATTAGAAGGAGAGTTATTATGTTCCAAAGTCTCGGCCAATCAAATTCTTATCGCTCTGCTTACCCTGAGCAGAAAATGCTCATTATCGAACTTAGTCAAGGTATTGATGAAATAAAACTATATACCAAGTTTCATCACTCTCACTTAATTACAACTGAAGTTATCGTCTCCCATAGCATCAACCAATCAAATTGCTTTTCTCTGCTTATCCTAAGCGGAAAATGTTCATCTTCGAACTCGATCAAGGTAATGACCTAATAAACACCTACATTAAGTTTGAATATTCTAGCTCAATTAGAAAAAAAGTTATTGTGTCCCAAAAAGTGTGACAGATTGACAGACAGACGGACGGACAGACGGGCGGACGAACCCATTTTAATAGTCCCCTGCTTTCTTCGAAAGGCGGGGGACAATAAAATCTAAAAATGAAGGAACCTGAACGAAACTGCTTGTAAATGATGATAAGGAATAGCCTGTAACTATCTAAATGAACATTTAAAACATTTCATATCTTTTAACGCCAGCATTCATGTTTGTTGTGGCAGTCCTGCTAACACGTGGGTCCTTCGCGAATACGGAAGTGCGAGGGGTGCTTGTCATAATTACGCTTTAAAACTGTTCAAAATTCGCTAAAAAAAACCCTCCAAACAATAGAAATATTGGTGAATGTTTTGTGTCCGGTTTAACCGGAAATACTCGCTGAATACTTGCCTCGTTTTAAGAACCGATGTAAACAAAACGCACGTGGTCAAATACCGGAAAACAGGTCTAACAGGGTATAGACAAAGTAGAGTCAGGCCGGTATTCCGGTCTTACGGGCTCAAAGAGATAAACGTCTCAGTTGAAAGTAGCATGATCTGCAGAGATGATGGACCTGTCCTTCTAAAGAAAGAGATGAATCTAGAACTACGCCAAGATTTTTAACATCATCAGAAACTAGGATGCTGGAATCTCCAATGGCTATACTAATTTCAGTTATTAATGTCAGAAATCTTCTCATTGCATTATCAAGCTTTTACACGCTTCAGTGTTTATATATATGTTCCTTTCTGATTTTAAAAATTTGTCGGTTAAATTCAAAGTGCGACTTTCGCCAAAGTCTTTCAGATTTTCCTCGGCGATGCTTAGCTTCTTTGATCTCCTTGTCGTACCATTCGGAGCCTGGTCTGATAATTACCCTTGTGGTCACAAGGGCATTCTTATCCAACAAGCTAGAAAGAGTCTTGTTGTACAATATGCATAATTCATCTACGTCACATGGTGAATCATTAAGTACCTTCCGACACACTCTTTCAATATGTTCATTACATGGTTTTTGCATGCACCAATTCATCTGAATGAGGAAATGATCACGTATTTGAATATCAGAAACTGATACATTGGACATGAGATTACATGTTTCGGGAGATATAACCACATCCAGAGTATGGCCATGTTTATGTGTAGGGCTGGATATATGTTGTTGCAGACTAAAGGATTTAAGGAGTTTTCTAAATTTCTGTGTAGCGGAATTAGTTGTGTCTTCATAGTGAAAATTAAAGTACAGATCGACCTTGCGACGCGACTCAACTGTCGGCGACTATCGTAGATTGCACTCAGATCGAATTCAGCAATGATCGCCGACCAGTTGCTTTCGGTCGTACGATTGAACGCGAGCGCGCTCACATCGACACCGATACACCGACTTGTAGCGTCCTCACGAATAGATCATGTGACTCGTTCAAAATGGCGCCACACAAAATATGCCTAATTATTCCAAAATCTCTCCATCTAATTAGCAGACTATTTTGAGAAAGTAATTTAAATTAACTCGAGGGATTCAAATTTTTGTTTATGATTCTATTTGATATGATTTATATTCCTAAATTTTAGATTTATCAACAAAGGCTTTATGTCAACATATTACAAAAACGTCGTAGACAGGCAGCTACAGCAGTCGCGTTAGCCGTTTATCTAGGCTTAGAAGAGAAGCAAAAAAAAAAAAGACGAATTCGGAAGAAGGATTGGCAATCAGGCTTTCTTCTTCTTCGGTCGTCCACGAGGTCGCCATTTTGATTTTTCATTCGCCGCTCTGATTGGCTAAAATTTATAGCGCAGTCGGCAACCGATCGTAGAAATGCACGCATCGACGATGACGAGTCGGCGACTGGTTCCGTCGCGTCGTAGAAGTAGAACATGTTCAACTCCTCCGACTCAGTCGCCGATCGTGAAAAACTGTCGCACGACGGTCGAAGCTAGACTCAGATCGACTATGGTGCGACGATCGGCGGCAGTCGCCGGAAAACCAGTCGGCGACCAGTTGAGTCGCGTCGATCTGTAGCCGCCTTTATTTATACAGAGATGGCCACTGAAGAAATGTTACATATTGTTCATCAAACGGACGAGTTACTAAAAACTATAAATACCAGGATGAGAAATACTGAAATAAGATTGGCGACAATTGATCATATTGAAAATATGTTAACTCATCTTACAAACAAGGTTATTAACAGCCTTTAAGTAAAAAATAGGAAAACGCGGAGAGTATAATCTATAGAAGACCAAATGGGACAATATTCATGATTCGTGTTTCTACATTCCAGTTTCAACATTTTAGACACGAACGCAACATTCTAAACTAATGATTCTCGTTTCTACATTCCAGTTTGAACATTTTAGACACGAACGCAACATTCTAAACTAATGATTCTCGTTTCTACATTCTTATGTCAACACTTCATGCACAAAATCAACATTTTAAACAAAAAATTGACTTTATGTTCATTTTCGCCGTTTTATCGGTAACTTTTATATATCATTAAATATTAAAATTATAAAATAATTTCTTAATTTTACACGACAAAGAAATCAATTCAATGGTTTCAGAAAGTGTCTAATAAAAAAAATCTGAAATTTGAACTCTTGTGAAAATATCTTCTACGTTTCAAAAAGTCTTGAAGTTAAAATCTTGAAATGAAAATGTCCAGAAAAAAAAAAGAATTATCAACATTATTACACCAGAGGGCGCTAACCGAAAACAATTTGGCGACCTATTCGGCTAGCGACCTATTCGACAGATCCAGCTGGTAGGTAACCTGTTCGTTGGCAACCTATTCAGAATAAATTTAACAGTCGACCAAACTCATCTTTTTTATCAAATTCAAAGTTACGTCTATCAAATGAAAGTAGAATATATTATTATGTATCCATTCCTTTAGCTCAGAATAGCGATGTAATTTCGCATTATCTTACAAAATTCTGGACATCCAACTAAATATATTCCGAACGGTATTTAAATAAGCTTTCCCAAATATTATTAGTAAAAGTTGGCACAGTCATATTAAAGGGGTGCACTCTCATCCTATACATGGCCAATTTTGAAAATAAAAAGACTTAAAGGGAAAGACTGTTAATGTTAATATGCCGTGTCAAAATTCGGACCATCGTACACAATTCTGACGATCCAACTAAATATATTCTAAAAGGTAATTGAATAAGCTTACCAAATATTATTGGTAAACGTTGGCACAATCATATTAAAGGGGTGTGCCCTCAACCCGGGCATAGCCAATTTTTCAATATTCTAAATGTAAAGATAGGCCTGTGTTTTTTTTTCGAAGTCCAAATTAGGATCATTCTGATTCCTACAAAATTCTGAGCATCTGGCTATGTATATTCTGAAAGGTAACTGAAAAAGCTTTCTACATAATATTAGTAAAAGTTGGCACAATCATGTTAAAGGGATGCGCTCTCATCCTATACGTCGCAAATTTTTCACAGCACTTTAATAAATCTTGTTTAATCACCTTTCGGGATATATATAGCTGGATGCTCAGAATTTTGTACCGGCCTATATTTACATTTAGAATAATGAACAATTGGCTATGTTTGATTGTGTCCACTCTTACTAATAATATTTGGAAAGCTTATTCAATTACCTTTCAGAATATGTATAGCTGGTTGCTCAGAATTGTGTACGATAATCCGAATTTCGACTTCGAATAAATAGCGGCCTATCTTTACATTTAGAATATTGAAAAAATGGCTATATTCAGGTTGAGAGCGCGCCCCTTTAATATTATTTTGTCAACTTATACTAATAATATTTAGAAAGCTTGTCTAATTACCTTTCAGAATGTATATAGCAGGATGCTCAGAATTTTGTACGATGATCCGAATTTTGACTCGGAATATCACTGTTCTGTCACTTTCAAATTGAAAGCGCGCCCCTTTAATAAGATTGTGCCAACTTCTACTAATAATATTTGGAAAGCTTGTTTTACTAATAATATTTGTAAAGCTTGTTCAATTACCCTTTAGAATATATTTAGTTGGATCATTAGAATTTTGTACGATGGTCCGAATTTTGACACGGCATATTAACATTAACAGTCTTTCCCTTTAAATCTTTTTATTTTCAAAATTGGCCATGTTTAGGATGAGAGTGCACCCCTTTAATATGACTGTGCCAACTTTTTCTAATAATATTTGGGAAAGCTTATTTAAATACCGTTCGGAATATATTTAGTTTGATGTCCAGAATTTTGTAAGATAATGCGAAATTACATCGCTATTCTGAGCTAAAGAAATGGATACATAATAATATATTCTACTTTCATTTGATAGACGTAACGTTGAATTTGATTGATTGATAAAAAAGATGAGTTTGGTCGACTGTTGAATTTATTCTGAATAGGTTGCCAACGAACAGGTTACCTACCAGCTGGATCTGTCGAATAGGTCGCTAGCCGAATAGGTCGCCAAATTGTTTTCGGTTAGCGCCCTCTGGTGTAATAATGTTGATAATTCATTTTTTTTCTGGACATTTTCATTTCAAGATTTTAACTTCAAGACTTTTTGAAACGTAGAAGATATTTTCACAAGAGTTTAAATTTCAGATTTTTTTTATTAGCCCTTTTCTGAAACCATTGAATTGATTTCTTTGTCGTGTAAAATTAAGAAATTATTTTATAATTTTAATATTTAATGATATATAAAAGTTACCGATAAAAAGGCGAAAATGAAACATAAAGTCAATTTTTTGTTTAAAATGTTGATTTTGTGCATGAAGTGTTGACATAAGAATGTAGAAACGAGAATCATTAGTTTAGAATGTTGCGTTCGTGTCTAAAATGTTCAAACTGGAATGAAGAAACGAGAATCATTAGTTTAGAATGTTGCGTTCGTGTCTAAAATGTTGAAACTGGAATGTAGAAACACGAATCATGAATATTGTCCCATTTGGTCTTCCATAATAATCAGTGTGCTATCTTGGAATGTTGTCAAAGGTCTATGTGATAAACTTAGGGACGGTTCCTTTATTGATATGATATCTACATGTGACGTTGTCTGTTTATATGAGTGTTGGATAAATACTGATGATCAAATAGAAATCCCCAATTATCACGCGTATAAAAATTTGTGAGAGACTTAGGTAAAGGTGGTGGAATAGTTATTTTAGTTATAAATAGAATTGACAAGCTCTATTCAGTGTTCAGTTGTTGATAATGTTTTTGATACTATTATTGTCCTATACATACGTAGTCAGCAAGAGAACGTTTTTATTTGTGCCTGTTATTTTCCACCCTATTATAGTATATATTTTATAATAGATATAATGTTGAATTGTTCATCTATCTAGAAGACACTATTACACTGTTAGAAAAAAAACCTGGTAAAATTACAGTAAATTTACTGGCAGCAAAAGTTGCCAGTAAATTTACTGTAAATAAACATTTAGCTGTAATATTATATAGTTTCTATAATTTCACTTTGTATGTAACTTTACCCGAAAGCAGTAAATAGAAAATAACTATGAGTTTGTTTTTTTTAACTTTGGTCTGTAAATTCACCGCCATAAAGTAAATGGACGGTTACAGTAAGTTTGTTTTTTAACTTCCAAATGTAAATTTACCCAAAAGCAGTAAATGAAAAATTACAGACAAATGTTAAAAAAAACTTGACTGTAACTACCGTTATTTCTATATACACGGTCTAATATTAAGGCAATATGTTTAATCATATACTATTAAAATAAAGTAGGGGATATTTGATTTTGGGGGCATAATACTAAAATATGCAAATGGCTACGAAAAAAGTCACTATAGAACCTAACAGAAGACACATTTCCAATAGCTACCAATAGCTATGCTTGGGATCATCATGTGGTCCAAACCAAGATTTCCACGACTCTGACTTTGAATGTTACAGTCATTGTGGCATTGAATTCCAGGGTGGAAACATCAGTTTAATTGTTTTAGTGACCAGAATTTTTTTTTCATATGCGTCGGCTTCTGGACCAAAATGACCTTAGACGTCTCATAAGGAGTATTCCACGTCGGATCAATGCTTGTTTGGCAAACAGAGGAGGATTTACCGGTTACTGACTTTGTTGTGATGCTGTGGTAACTTTGCTGTTTGACCCCCGGTATCATTTTACCCTTATAATGGATGTGCCTTACTTAGTCTAACGATCATTTGGAATAAATCGATGAATGTGAACTTCATTTCATTTTGTCATTTATTTCTTCGGCAGTTTCAAAAGGTGACTTTAATAACACTTACAAATCAAATACACCCTACTTTTTTTGAATAGTATATTAACTGCGTGTAATCAGCGTTTATACATGTCAGGGATGTTATAAGTTCAATCAGGATGTAATAAGTGCAATTAGCTGTTTATATTGTTTGGATGTGAGAGGTACAATGAGCTGTTTATTACATGGATGAAATAAGTGTAATCAACTTTTTTAAGTGCAATCAGCTGTTGCTTTATTGCATTGATTAATAAATGCAATCAGCTGTTTAGATATTGCATGGCCAAGGGCACGGGTGGAATCGGTGATATATCCCAAGATACTAGTAATAGTATGGGAGATACCCTTCGTTCAGGTGCTTCTAATGTTTTAAATTCCTCGGATACTGTAACATAATACATAAACTCATTGTTGTTCGAAATATACTTTAATTCTGCTGCAACAGGCAACATATACACAGGATAACATATTTACAAAGACTGGATAACATATTTACAAAGACTATCTGGGCCCAGGGGCGGACCCCTTGGCCTGGGTGGGAAGCGACCTCTCAACAACTCTCTGAAAACCCCACTGACCTTTGACTCTTGAAACCAATCATAAATGCTGATTGGTTTAGAGGTAACATAACCAATTAAACTGATTGGCTTACTCCTAGATAATGAGTTTGATTGACAGCAAGATAATCCAACATAAACTAATTACTAGAACTCGCACCTCTAAACTCTAAAGCAACAACCCTAACACCTATCATGGATTCTGACCGATACACCTTTGTACAAGCTATCAAGTCTTACATAATAATTATGACGACTGGTACAGATAAAAGGGATGCGGAATTTAGAAGTTTATACAATGCAGGTAATTAACAATGAAACTAATTATTATTGGTCACCCATTCTAACTTTAAACATAACATACTAGAATATTCAAATACAATATTAAATTCATCAAATACAATATCAAATGATATTTTGTCATAATACTTCATTTATCTCAACTCAACCTTGCTCTGTCAAACTAACTGATATTTTGCATTTTTTACCAGATCAATATAATTGTTATATTTCTAAATGCATGTCTACTAATTGTAAAACCTGCCCTATTTTGAATAGTAATAGTTTGTTTACAAGTTCTTTAACTAATAAAACGTATTTTACACGAGGGTTTGAGAAACTTAATTGTAAAACATCTAATATTATCTACGGTATAAAATGTACACTCTGTGGACTGGTTTATGTTGGCGAAACCAAGGGTCCTTTACATTTACGTTTTAACGGTCATTGTCACAATATAAATAAGGGCAGTAACCAGATTCTTTATAGACTTTTTAACCAACCCGACTACTCTATATTATCAATGAGGGTGTCTTTATTAGAGAAAATTTACCACCATACCAACAGTACTACGTTGAGTACTACATTTCGCAGAGACCGAGAGGAATATTGGATACGTACATTAGGTACTGCCACCCCATATGGGTGCAATGACAATGTAGCTAGTATTGGAAATCTGTCTAGCCCGGCGTGTAGCAATGTTAGTGTCATGACGTTATTCTCCAAGTTTCGTCGTCGAAAACGCAGTCATGGACATCGTCGCTACACACCACCAAATATCAGCACTATTTCACTTGATGCCCTTTTGGAAATTATCCAAGAACCACTAGGGCCACACCATATCCGTACTAAACTGTATTCGATCCCACTTACTATTTTGAAATTGCTTAAATCCGAATGTTTGGATTCAAATTGTACTGATCCTGCATCCATTGAATATAGGGTTGTATCCATTGTTCTTGACATTGCTAACCGTCGTTTGGACATTGCGACTGAGCCTAATGCGTCTAACACCACCAATAGCTCTTTTCTAAAACTGAAATGTGCTAATAAAGGCATTGATGCTATCGGGTTAAGCCAAATATTACACCATAAGCATGTCACAGCACACATTCCTCCTTAGTTCAAAACCGTTACTGTTCCAAGGATTTCTTAGACATATACTTCACCCATTGCACCCAAAATATTTACTTACAGAAACGCATTATCTAACATCAATGCAAAGGAATTGTATGATAACCCTCTACCCTGTTCTTGCTCTACGTCGTCCTTCATTTACCAACCAGCTGGACATGTAGTCACTGGTGATTTGAATATAGTCCAGCATAATAAGTTACGTGAAATTTCATCCAAAGGGCCCAAATACCGGGAACCACAACCATTTTCATGGGATCAAAATTTCAAACTTATTATGGATGCCGTAGAGGACTACGCTAGATCATGGGCCAAGAGGGAAGATGTTATCTCTGATAATCTCTCAGATTGGACTAAGTCTATTAGTTGTTTACTTAAACGCAGAATTTATATGCAAAGTTTGTTAGTTGATACTAGGCCGAAATCTATTTTCAATGATGCTAGCATTGTTGAAAATCTCAACGCCTTACATGACAAGTATGGCATTGTACCAGCTGACAAAGCGTCCAATAATTTAGTGTTTATATGTAAACGGTACTATTATCACTGTCTGTTCAAAGAACTTAATTTCGGGAAACCTATTGACAGTGCTACGTATAAACGCTCGACTTTAAGTAAGGATGAAATTTTATCCAATCACAGATCTGTACTCACTTCATTTGGTACGCTATTTGGGGATACCTATACAGATCTGCCGCTGCTGTATTGGATACCTAAACTACATAAAAATCCCTACAAGCAACGTTTTATAGCAGGTTCATCCCGTTGTTCCACAAAACCACTTTCAAAAGTATTGACATCTATACTAACGGCAGTAAAAGAGGGTATTCAAAAATACTGCGACAAAATATACTCTCGTAGTGGTATTAATCAAATGTGGATCTTAAAAAATTCCAAAGAATTACTTGATGGTTTGCAATCTAGATCACTTGCTTCAGTCTCATCTATACAAACGTTTGATTTTCTACCTTGTACACTTTAATTCCCCATAGTAAATTTAAAACTCGGTAGAAAGACATTATTTACAGTGTCTTTTCATCTGAATCGGGACACGCCAGATATAAATATTAAGTTGTTAATTACAATTCCACTTATTTTGTCAAGAACCATAGTGATTCAAAAAACAAATACACAGCCATCAAGATAATTCAGATGTTGGATTTTTAATTGATAATATATTTGTTGAATTTGGAGGGGAAATTTATCAGCAAGTGGTAGGTATCCCCATGGGTACCAACCGTGCACCTTTGCTTGCTGATTTATTTCTCTATTCCCACGAAGCCGAGTACATGCAGGCACTCGTAAAAGTCAATAAACGTTTAGTTAGACATTTTAATTTCACTTATCGATATATCGATGATGTTCTATCACTGAATAATCCAAAATTCAGTGATTATATAGAATTCATATATCCTGATGAGCTTGAAATTAAAAATACTACTGACAGTGACAATTGCGCTTCCTACTTGGATCTGCGTCTCGATTTTGACAATTGCCATAAACTAAGTGTTAAATTGTACGATAAACGTGATGACTTTGACTTTCCGATTGTTAACTTTCCATTTATTAGTAGTAACATTCCAATATCACCAGCTTATGGAGTGTTTGTGTCTCAGCTAATTCGTTACGCGAGAGCTTGTTCATTCTATTCTGATTTTTTGAGTAGATCGAGGCATTTGTCATCTAAGCATCAACAGGGATCCTTGCGAACGAGACTTATTAAAGCCTTTAAAAAGTTTTATGGTCGTCATATTGACTTGATCGGTAAATATAACATGTCTCTCTCGACTATTATTCTAGACATATTTAATTGACGGGTATACTATCTCCCTGATAATTTATGTGTACTACATCGTTAACACTGTTCATCACGTGCATTTTGCATACCGATAGTTCATTGGTCTATCACGATATTTTACCGAGATTTCGCCTAATAGATTGGATGCAGCTATGGCGGGTGTGGCGCGCCAGGCAGGGTAAGCTTACTCTTCCAAGGACACCTGTTACCACTGTTCGTGTTTTATGACACGGTAAACAGTCCATATGCTGATTACACTAGTTTGCGATATTACACATTTTTGCCTATACCGTTTTTAGGACTTCGTATTTTGTCTAATGGTTTGGATTGTTCGTACTTGGTTTTTTTTATATGTATGTTGTGTTTTTTTACGCCTACATGTTCATGTGGACGTATTATGTCGTCGCCCCTGTCCGTCGGAAAATACTGACATTTTTTAAACATTACCAAAATGTGTTTTGCATTTTTTTGTAAATATCCAATAAACAAAAATACTCCCCTTGATTGGACATAAAACACCGCTTAGGTGTTCTTCGCAATAAGAGCAACGGATGCATCAAAATGATGCAGATTAAAAGATGATTGTTTTCTACACACTTTTTTGGTTTCATCGGTGCCAATTCATAAGTTATTATACAATTGTGTGTTGACACAATACAGGTCACAATTCTTACCCGATTTTGAAATATAGGTTCATACCCAAAAGATATCGGCTGCTTTTGATATTGCCATGTATCGGATCGTAAATTCATTGAGTATGGGCCCTGATTGTACGAAAAATCAAGATTGTAGCTTGTGGATCCTATAGAGGTCACAATTTTGAACCGATTTTGATGAAACTTGACATGCACGTTTATAACCCAAATATCTTGGTTCCTGTCGATATTTGCGTCTATCGCAACGTCATGTCTTGAATTATGGCCCCTGATTGTCCGAAAAATCACCTATTTTAGCTTGTGGTCACAATTATTATCCGATTTGAAAAACCGTTTGATTATAAGGAAGGTTGAGTTCAAATTTCGGCAAAATCAGACCAAAATTGCCATACAAAATGGCCGCCGTTTGTACGCGAATACTTTTAAAAATGGTATATCAAGGTTGTGGACCCTGTAGAGGTCCCAATTGTAATGAAACTTGAAATTCAGAGTTATAACCCAAAGATCTTGGTTCCTTTCGATATTTGCGCATATCGGATCGTAACTTCCTGAATTGTGGCCTCTGATTCTACGCAAAATCGTTTGATTATATCACTGTTACACCCTAAGGAAGGTTGAGTTCAAATTTCGGGAAAATCGGACCAAAATTGCCATACCAAATGGCCGCCGTTTGAAAGCAAATGCTTTTAAAAAATGGTGTATCAAGTTTGTGGACCCTGTAGAGGTGACAATTTTAATTTGATTTTGATGAAACTTGAAATGCATGGTTATAACCCAAAGATCTTGTTTATATTTGCGCATATCGGATCTTAACTTCCTAAATTATGGCCCCTGTTTATACGCAAAATCGGCATTGGTTAGCTTGTGGTCCCTCTGGAGGTCACACTTATTATCCGATTTAACAAAAATAGTTTGGTTATATCACCGTTACAAGCTAAGGAAGGTTGAGTTCGAATTTCGGAAAAATAGGACCAAAATTACTATACAAAATGGCCGCCGTTTTGTGGACCCTGTAGAGGTTACAATTTTGATTCGATTTTTATGAAACTTGAAATGTATGATTATAACCCAAAGATCTTGGTTCCTTTCGTTATTTGCATATATCGGATCATAACTTCCTGAATTATGGCCCCTGATTGTACAAATAAATCGTCTATGGTCCCTCTGGAGGTCACGATTGTTATCCGATTTAAAAAAAAACGCTTGACACTATCACCGTTACACCCTACGGGAAGTTGAGTTTGAATTTCTAGAAAATCGGACTATAGTTGCCAGACAAAATGGCCGCCGTTTTTACTCGAATAGTGTAAAAAATATGGTATATCAAAGTTGTGGAAATGCATGTTTATAACTTAAAGATGCAATATAATAAAATATTATATATCTAATTAAAGCTTTTTTAAATAAGTAAGTTTTAAGAGAACATTTAAAAGATTGTACTGAAGGGCTAGAACGAATATCAGTATCAGAACCAGATGGTTTAAAATCATTCCACATGTTTGGGGCTAGAAATGAAAACGATCTTTCACCATATGTAACCATTCTAGCAGATCTTGGTTTGAGACGATAGATGTCATTTGAACTACGGAGACTGCGAGCATTTGTTTGTTTTTCAATTAGATGACATAGATAAGATAGGGCTAAAACCATAAAAAACATTTATATGCAGTTAAAAGAATCTTAAATTGAATACGATATGGAATGGGAAGCCAGTGAAGTTGTTTAATAACGAAACTCTTAATATGCAGAGAAGACAGTAATCACTGCATGCGACACTATTGATAAGGCATGCTTCAAATTTACAAACAAGTTGATTAATATTGCAAAAAAAAATATACCTATTAAGAATGTGACTATTAGACCTCGCAATAAACCCTGGGTGAATAATAAAATTAGAAAAAACGGAAGAACAAAATTCATAGAAAAGCAAACAATTTGGAATCAACAGTGCATTGGAATGCATTACAGCTTTCATCATGTTTAATTTAAGAAGTTAAACACTACTGGTGAATATTCTGTTTATGGTTGCTTTTAAATACAAACAGCTATTGATTTTAATGTATGACGCATATTGACGCAGAGGTAAATAACTAGCGATATGATATTAATAAACGCTTGATTAAACTTAGAATTTATTAACTTTGTGGATGGAATACAGTCGTACAAAGTCTGTAGCAATTACGCGTGATATTGTTACTGTTAAGTAAATTTGTTTGACGTATACAAATCATTATGTTTTTAATGAATATAAACAAGCAGTATTGACATTTATCATTATAAAAAAGTATTATTTTTGTAACAATTAAATTAGGGGAATATTAAATTAGGTTGATCTTTCATTTAACCAAGTAATAAAACGTAAAAAATTGGAATATCGTAACACCGGTAGCAATGATAACCAAGGCTATACTATTCTTCAAACGACAATACATCTGCTCAGAACGAAGTTTTATTCTTTAATTTTCGACATATCTACTGTTTAATTATTAGAGCAAGAACTGTATTAATTATCTGGCTAGTTATATTATTAAATTAATTGTTTGAATCAGTGAATAATTAATTAATTAAAGAATCCACCATTAATAAGAACTCTGCTTTTGACAAAATAACTCTTAAATAATAACAAAGTTTTAAGATAAGATATAGATGATTGGGAACAAAACCAATTTTTGTCTCGTACCGATAATTATCCCGAACAACTTATAACAATCCTGCTGCTAGAATTCTAAAGAAAAACTAACAACATAACCTATTACACTCTTCATTAAACTGGTCATTTTAACGGGGACATCTCACTGTGCACCCTGGTATATTTATCATGGGGGGATTAATCAAGCAAGGGGATTATCGAATACAATGGTGTTAAAAGTATAGTCCGTTTTTTTAAACTTAAGGATTATAGGTTTAAACTAATTACCAAATGTATTCACAATACATTACATAAAAGTAACAACAAATACATATATCAAACATAATTATATAAACCATAATATTATTAAATGTGACATGGCGTCAGTATATTCAATTGCACTTTTTACTCCATTTTATAGTTCGATTTTTAGATCATTAATTTTATTGTCGATCAAGGCGTGAATCGTGTACATTTGACAACAAAAAGTTTTCGGGCACATTTCGGAAGATATAATGTAATTGGGGGTGACAACTACCCTAATATAATGATAGTGAGTTTCTAATCATATATTTAATTGATTTATAAGTACTGTCTAAATGAAAGGTAGGTGAATAACATTGAAGATACTCGTTAACGTGAACGTAACTTATATATTTTAATAATTAAATCTTAACTAGATGAACAGTACTAATAATGATATAATCCTTTGTTTACTTAAATTTTCACACCCCTGTCTTATAATACCAGTTGATTGGGGGGGGGGCACAGTGAGATTAAAGCATTTTAACACGTTTTAACACCATTCCCTTAAACTAACAATATATTATTGATTGATATTGGCGAAAAAACTAAAACATATTCCCCAGTAACTGTAAAATACCTTTCACAATGCAATATACTACCCGTGTATTGATTTGTCGTATTACATCTTTCCTCACGAACGAGCAATAACTTGTTTATTAAACTTTTCGTATTTTATTCTAGTCTGTTGTTGGTGATATTTAATTATTCTATTGACAAATCGGAATGAGGTTTAACATCCTACCGACATGCAATTGTAACTGAGGTTGAGCGAACCAACGAATACTAAAATTTTAAACTGTATTTATAATGCTAAACGAACTATATTTTTGTATTTGTAAAACTATATTTTATTCAATAAGAAGTGAAAAGTGAAAGTATATTTTATTGAATTAAATGAATTAAATATGTTTTATTGAACTAAATGAATTAAATATGTTTTTTGAACAAAATGAATTAAATATCTTTTACTGAACTAAATGAATTAAATATCTTTTATTGAACTAAATGAATTAAATATCTTTTATTGGACTAAATGAATTAAATACGTTTTATTGTACTAAATGAATTAAATATGTTTTATGAAGTCGTGTCTCGTAGGTCAATTATGGCCGGAAATCATTCTATTTTTATTTGTTCGTTTTTTTTAACATAATATTATGTTTTTAGCTGTATTTTAATGAATTGTGTCACTTTAATAAATAAATTATTATTATTATTATTATTATTATGTTAGTACTAAATCTTCCTAATGTAGATCTGTCGATTAGCCTCACATTATTCTACAAATCATCTATTAAAGTAGCTGTGATCTTACCGGAAAAAAGATGCGCTTCTGATATCAAATATATTAGACATTTTACTAATTGTGTACCATAATGCGCTTCGGGCACATTTGTAACAAACGAACTCAAAGGACGAGGCTAGATATATTCCACCAAATTAAACGGCGTCCCAATATTCTTATCTGGAGAGTTTTCGCAATAAATAATATGTAGACTGGAATAACTAGACGCTAGAAATTGGCATTTGATTGAGACTTCTGGCATATTTCGACGAACATAACGTATTTGAAATAAGAGTAAAAACGAACACGACTGTTTATATTCATTCACATTACAGTATTATATACGTTGCGACCCATTTGTGTCAAATTCTAGGTCCCAAATATTAGCGACCTAGTTCCTTTAAACTTTCGACCAACTTATATCAATCTTGCTGCCAGGACTGTGAAGAAAAACTGACATCAAAACTTTTAATACCTTTCAAATCTCTGGCCATTTTAACACGTGTTAACACCATATTTATCTTAAACTAACAAAATATGATTTATTGATACTGGCGAAAAAACTGACAAAAAAACCTATTATGCTCTTCTTTACACTAGTCATTTTAACACGTTTTAACACCTTAAAACTAACAATATATTATTTATTGATACTGGCGAAAACAGGACAACAAAACCTATTATACTCTTCTGTAAACTGGTAATTGTAACACGTTTTAACACCTTAAAACTAACAATATATTATTTATTGATACTGGCGAAAAAACAAAAAGCATATTCCCAAGTAACTGTACAATACAATTCAAAATGCAATATGACATCCGTTTATTGAGTTGTCATATCACACTTGTACTCCAGAACAAGCAATAAAATGTTTAACAAAACTTTTCGCATTTTATTCTAGTTTGTTGTTGGTGGTATTTAATTATTATATTTACAAGTTTGGAATCGCAATGGGGTTAAACGTCCTACCAAGCTAAATCGAGCGAAACCGCGACCTTCAGACTAGCAAGTCAGGGCCTTGCTCACTTACAAAATTAACAATATATTATTTATTGGTATTACCAAAAAAAAAACCAACATATTCCCAAGTAATTGTAAAATATCTTTCAAAATGCATTATTCCACCCGTTTATATGTGTATAAGATTAGTATTGTATGGGGAGGGATGGATTTTAATCACTATTTCTCCGTAAAAGATACATATTTTTTTTTATTGCTTTAATTATTTGTTGACAAAACCGCTAAAAAAATTCTTAGACCAAGTAAAACTTTGCCGATAATAATTATCAGAAATCAATCTTCCCATAAAATTGAAACATTTTCATCTGAACATTAACTGAACTATATTAGTAAATATTTAAGGGTGGGTGTATTATGAAGTATTGGTCAATTTGCAAATTAAACGGCAATAGTGATTCATATGAACACTAATAAATTTTATATTACAAATTAATTTTGAATATATTAATCTGGATGCCGTGTGGCTCCATCCTACATCTCCATCAATTATTATGTGAGTCATCAAAATAGTGTATAAATAAATTTACTTTCAAATTTAATTAAATTAATAAAAACATTATGTTATTACAATATACTGTTTGAAATGTAGTGTCATCGAATAAGATCTCTATATTACGATAATATACAGAATAATTCTAAATACAACGGCATTAAAATTAATCATGACAAGTAAATATAAATCAATAAATTGAATGATGGAAATGATTTGAATATCTGTACATAAATTAGAAAACTGAGCTTTCTTAGCCATACACTAGATATGATTCAGTTACGTGATAAACAGTCATACCTTTTTTTTTGTTAAATTATGATCTAAATTCGTCTTTAACGTAGCATCAAAATATCACAGTATGTTAGGAATTGCAAAGGCATTGATACAAATCAATTAAGTAGTTTGTACATTTATAAGAAATCTGCTTTTGACAAAATAACTCTCAAATAATAACACAGTTTGTAGCTAAAATACATATGATTGGGAACAAAACCAATGATAGTCTCGTACCGATAATTATCCCGAACAACTTATATCAATCTTGCTGCTAGAATTCTAAAGGAAAACTGACAACAAAACTATTATACTCTTCAATAAACTGGCCATTTTAACACGCCTTAATAGTTATTGATATAAGCGAAAAAAACATAAAAATATTCACCAGTAACTGTATAATACCTTCCAAATGCAATATGACAACCGTTTATTGATTTGTCGTTTATCTTTCCTCACGAACGAGCAATAACTTGTTTATTAACCGTTTCGTTTTTTATTCAAAATGGGGAATCAAAATGGGGATTACGGTCCTACCAACCTGAAGCGAGCGAACACGCGACCTTTAGACTAGCGAGCCAGCGTCTTACTCACTTACCAATCTAACTATATATATATTTTTTTTTGGTATTGGCGACAAAAAAACATATTCCCTAGTAGCCGTAAATACGCTTCAAATGCAATATGAAATGCGTTTATTGATTTGTCGTGAAATAATTATTAATTTTACATTCATCAGGTAATACAGCAATTTCTAAATGTTTTCCTATCATATTTTGTTCTCCAGGAACGAGCAATAACTTATTTATTAAACGGAATTATTTTCTCTTGTAGCGGCAGTAGCTTTATCGCAAAATTATTTTATTTATGTTTGTAGTTGGCGATATTTAATTATTCTATTGACAAGTTTGGGGTGAAAATGGGGTTTAACGTCGTACATTCGTGAATCATTGGGAGGCTTACGACCAAACTCAAGTCATGTTTTTAAATACTTGGCATCGAAACGGGCCCGTATCTAGACACCATTAAGCGGGGGGGTGATTACCTTTCGGTAGAGGGGCGAACATTTTGAAGAAGTTTTCGGATAGGTCATAATCATCATGCTAATAAGCATACTTAAATAAGTATTCAAACTAAACAAAAATCTTGATTTTTAAAATTCATTTAAAACTATTTTAGATTAGTACAAAAAAGATAGGTTGCCGGGCAACGAAACATACGCCAACAGCATCTAAATCGTCCGGTCAATCAACAAGAGTTGTCGCATATTTTACTCTTTTCTGTAATGAAACATTTATAATACACTAAAATCTGATTAAAAGTAACAACTCATTTTGTAATTGTCAAAAAATCATTCGAATTTGTTTGGCATTGATAAAGTTCCCCTAAAGTTAGTATACGAAACATTTAATATTCTTGATTTAGCTGTTCAAGTTATCAAAATTCATTGAAACTCACTATACTCGTTCGTTTCATGACCTACAACACTGTGTACCAATTTAAAGTCAATCGGATATTAACTTTAGCCTCTAGAACGTCAACAAGATTTTTTGAAGTGATCAAGGGCTATAACTCTGACAGCAATTATCAGAAATCTCTGAAAATCAATAGACTTGGATCACTATACTCGTTCGTTTCATGACCTACAACACTGTGTACCAATTTAAAGTCAATCGGATATTAACTTTAGCCTCTAGAACGTCAACAAGATTTTTTGAAGTGATCAAGGGCTATAACTCTGACAGCAATTATCAGAAATCTCTGAAAATCAATAGACTAGGATATTTTAAAATGATTGTTAGAAATTTCTGAGCGAGGGGGCGGGGGCGAGCATTTCACGCGGGGGGGGGGGGGGCATGAAATTGCTTAGCTTTACTTAACTTTAGCGGGAAATGTTAATCAATGAACTCAGTCAAGACAGTCGCCTAATTAACATATATACCTAAAAATTAAAGCAGGGCTGTTATGTTCCAAGAGTTAGGTTGTTATGTTCTTAGACCAAGTAAACCTTCGCCGATAATAATTATCAGAAATCAATCTTCCCATAAAATTGAAACATTTTCATGTGAACATTAATTGCAGTATTTGTCAATTTGCAAATTAAACGACAATAGTGATTCATATGAACACTAATAAATTTTATATTGCAAATTATTTTTGAATATATTAACCTGGATGCCGTGTGGCTCCACCCCACAACTCCATCATCTATTATGTGAGTCATCAAAATAATGCGGGGGGTGTCCACCAAATGGGCACATAACCAGACCCAACTTTTCTAGAGTAAAATTTTGCGTAAAATACGATGCTGAGTGGTAATCAGTCCGTCGTTGGGGCGTTTTCGAGATATTCCGGGTCAAAGGTCAAATGAGGTTATTTGCACTGAAAGTTAATGCGCAACCATTCTTATATCATAAAAATTTGCTGAAAATGATCGAAAGTTATCACTCTTTCAATAAAAATGTCAACTTGCTAAATTCGCCTTTAGACTTTTTGACGCCAGAGGTCAAAAGATGAAATGTTCCGATTTTGCCCTTGGAAGATTTAAAGTAATGAAATGTCTGCATAAAATATAAATCTGTTCTAGTTAATAGTAGGAACATTTAAAACTTATCTTTATGTGGTCTTAGCACCGTGCATTTACCTTGGAACGTCGAAAAGGATCTTACATAACGGAACCAACAGATTTCGGAACCTGTTTCAAAAATACTCAAAAACTGTCAAAACAAAATCTCCCCGATTATATATAACATTGATCGGTATATATAATGAAATTAGTTGTCCAAAAAATAATTGAATAGTTTCATGGTTATAAGGCTCCAGCCTGCAGGCTGCGTTGATTCCCAGGTATCCCAATCTGAGAAAACCGACGTTAACCTTTGACTGAAAATCACGTATCTGACCACGAGATTAAATGTTTGCAATTTATTTTTTTTTTGGAGTTTTCATGAATTTCGCCGGAATAATATAGACACAGATAAAACCAAACGATGCATTGTACATAATAACTCACGGTATATAAACGTCGTATTGATCAATGTTACTGGGTAAATGTTTGACTGCCTTTGTGACGTGGCCTGCAGGCTGGAATCCAACTATGAAACTATTCCATATTTTTTTTCGACAACTAGTATGATTATGTATAGCACTCGTCGTAAAACTTATTCGGAAAATTTTTGATTTGACAGTTTTAACGTATTTTTTTAAACAGGTTTGAAGTGTTATGGTTCTGTTATGCAAGATCTGTTTCGACGTTATGTGCTTAGACCACCTAAAGATACATTTTAAATGTCCCTATTATTAATAAGATTAGGTTTCGCTTTAGTTTTTATATTTTATGCTGACATTTCATTGCTTTAAATCTTCCGAGGGCAAAATCGGAACATTTCACCTTTCGACCTCTGGCGTCAAAAAGTCTAAAGGCGAATTTAGCAAGTGGACATTTTTATTGAAAGAGTGATAACTTTCGATCATTTTCAGCATATTTCCATGATATAAGAATGGTTGCGCATTAACTTTCAGTGCAAATAACCTCATTTGACCTTTGACACTAAATATCTCGAAAACGCCCCAACGGTGGACTGCTTACCACTCGGCATCGTATTCTACGCAAAAGTTGGGTCTGGTTTTGTGCCCATTTGGTGGACCCCCCCCCCTCGCACTGAGCCTGCAGCCTATCAGAATCAAGAGAGACAAAGAGAGAAATGGGGTTTAATGTCCACTCGACACAAACTAGGTCATTTTGGAACTAACATATGGTTTCATTTTATTTCAATAATTCGCTCGCAGAAGGGGTCTTTAGCAGTTGGAGGACCCGGAGAAAACCCACGAGGTTGGACACACGACCAGAATTCGAAACTATGCCAGTTGATTAATGACAGGCCTAATGATACAGAATCAAGCATAGTGGAGAATTTCTTCACCTGGATATAAATCCAAAACTATAAGCACAACCGTAAAGCTACACTTCTTTGTTTCACGGTAAATGATGACAGAAATGCCGACACTTTACTTCATTCTCACATACTGCAGAAAGAAATCAAAGATATAAAATGGAAATACTTGCCAGTTGAACAGAGAGTTAACATCGACGCCAATATTAGGATGACAACAGACATTACAGCTTTCATCATGTTTAATTTAAGAAGTTAAACACTACTGGTGAATATTCTGTCTACGGTCGCTTTTCAATACAAACAGCTATTGATTTTGATGTATGACGAATATTGACGCAGAAATAAATTACTAGCGATATGATAATAAACGCTTGATTAAACTTAAAATTTATTAACTTTTAGTTTACGTGTTATGCTTATTAATATATAATGAAATTGTCGTGTATTTTGTACACGGGGAGCAGTCAGTCCATTTACTGATTACACTATTTTGCTTGAATATACTATTTTGCCTATAACGTTTTTCAGGACTTAAAATTCCGTCTTACGGTTTGGCTTGTTCGTACTTGGTTTTATTTTATTTATTAATACAGCGCTCCATTCGGGAAACTCCGTATACTCCCGTACCTACGCCTAACCTCAGCTGTATGACGAATTCCGCCATTGGAACTAAAGAATAGAATAATTAAATATCACCAACAATAAACTAGAATAAAATACGAAAATTTTAATAAACAAGTTATTACTCGTTCTTGAGGAAAGATATGATACGACAAATCAAATCTCTAGATCTTCGAAATAAATCCTTTTGATTTTCAACTAATTTAAAACGATTGCTATCATTAATTTAATTAGAAAATTGGATTATCGTTACACCGGTAGCAATGATAATCAAGGCTATACTATTCTTCAAACGACAATACATCTGCTCAGAAAGAAGTTTTTTTACTTTAATTTTCTACACATCTACTGTTTAATTATTAGAGCAAGAACTGTATTAATTATCTGGCTAGCTATATTATTACAATAATGGTTTGAATCAATAAATAATTAATTAATTAAAGAACCCACCATTAATAAGAACTCTGCGTTTTACAAAATAACTCTAAAATAATAACAAAGTTTTAAGGTAAGATATAGATGATTGGGAACAAAACCAATTATTGTCTCGTACCGATAATTATCCCGAAAAACTAATATCAATCTTGCTGCTAGAATTCTAATGAAAAACTGACAACAGAACCTATCATACTCTCCATAAAAACTGGTCATTTTAACACGTTTTAACACCATTCCCTTAAACTAACAATATATTATTTATTGATATTGGCGAAAAAACAAAAACATATTCCCCAGTAACTGTAAAATACCTTTCACAATGCAATATACCACCCGTTTATTGATTTGTTGTATCATATCTTTCCTCATGAACGAGCAATAACTTGTTCGTTAAAATTTTCGTATTATATTCTAGTTTATTGTTGGTGATATTTAATAATTATATTGACAAATTGGAATGGGACTTAACATCCTACCAACATGCAATTATAACTAAGGTTGAGCGAACCAACGAATACTAAAATTTTAAACTGTATTTATAATACTTAACCAACTATATTTTTGTACTTGTAAAACTATATTTTATTCAATAAAAAATAGGATTGGGGAACAGGCTAGGCAGTGTAGACATTTATCATTATAAAAAAAGTATTATTTTGTAAAATCAAAGTAGGGTAATATTTGTTTTTAGATGACATAACGGAACAACCCTGATCACTAAACCAATACAATACAAAGGCCAAGGATCTCTATTAAAGATGTATTGTATACGTAGTAAATCTTCCTAATGTAGATCCGCCGAGTGGTCTCACATATTCTACATATCATCTATTAAATTAGCTAAGTCTTTAACTTCGGATATATTTGTAACAAATAAACTCGAAGAACGAGGCTAGATATATTCCTCCAAATTAAACGGCGTCGCCATATTCCTCCAAATTAAACGGCGTCGCCATATTCTTATCTGGAGAGTGTTCGCAATAAATAATATGTAGAGTGGAATAACCAAACGCTAGAAATTGGCATTTGATTGAGACTTCTGGCATATTTCGCCGAACATAACTGAGTTGAAACCATTGAATATTAATCAGTTTATATACATTCATATTACAGTATTATATGCGTTGCGACTCATTTGTGTCAAATTCTAGGTCACAAATATTAGCGACGTAGTTTCTTTAAACTTTCGATCAAATTATATCAATCTTGCTGCCAGGACTCTGAAGAAAAAACTGACAAAAAAACATTTAATAACTTTCATTAAACTTGCCATTTTAACACGTTTTAACTCCATATTTACCTTAAACTAACAAAATATGATTTATTGATACTGGCGAAAAAAGGACAACAAAACCTATTATACTCTTCTTTAAACTGGTCATTTTAACAGGTTTTTACGTCATATGAACCCACAGTAAACTAAATTCAACTATCGAAACATGTAACTTTCTTTGAAAAACGTTGTCGGACAACGATCGTCCATTTTGATTTTTGATTACTTCCCTTTGTTTTAATTACGCAACACAATTAGTCACCGCTAATCTATTTGTTAAGGTTAATTAATATGATGAGTACTGCTTAGATATAGGCTTTATTATCTGCAATTATCAATCAGTTATTTACCAAATAATGAAGCAAATTCCTATGTCAGGACTACGCAGCTACAAGCTCTATGGATCAAAATACAGGAAAATGAATTTAGTTAAAAGTTGCCCAGATAACCAAATTCCAATAACCCAGGATTGAATTCTGAATTTTTTTTTATCACAACTTAGTTCTAGGTTCACACAGTTTTAAAAAAATTTGTAAACAAAAGGCCATTTTGTTTCAAGGACTACTTTCACTGCAGATGTATGGTGTACTACTAGTGACACACTGAGCAGCAATTGCTATGGCATTGGGTAGCTAAGTGGATATGGCGCTGGTTCGCTAGCCTGGAGGTTGAGTGTTCGATCCCTGCATTGGCCGAGAAAGTTCATCTCGATTTTCCGGCGTGATTTCCCCTTGTCAGTGATGCAGAAGGAGGGCCTGACATGGACAGCTGCCTAGTCGTTCGGATGGGACGAAAAACCGAGGTCCCGTGTACAAATTGGAGTGCACGTAAAAGATCCCTTGGCAGTTGGAATTCGATATAAGAGTAGGCCGTAGCGCCGCTGCCCGGGCAAAATTTCCCTCATTGCACACTGTGGCGTATGCCCGTCTTCAATTAGCCCAGGTACGGTGCTTAAGCGTAGGACGTTAAACCCCATTTCTGTTTCTGTCTGGCTATGACATTGCTCCTACTAAATATGATATGAGGTTCAAGCAGCTGCCAGACATTTTGTACTACAAATTGCCTTCATATTTTTGAGATCATATCAAATATATTGTAAAAATAACTTGTGCCTATTTTTAAAAATAATAAAATGAATACCGGGCTCTGCTAAAGCTTAAGGGCAAGGTAAAGTGACACCATTTTGTCACAACACCTGAAATGGGGGGTTCTCAAAAAGGGATTGACACCAGCTTTAATGCAAAATTAATAAGCCATTTTTCATTGGTACCTGAAGACTAAGGATCGGACAAAAATTGGCAGAGATATGGGAGTTTTAAGTTTTTATACTCTTTCATTTAACACCATTATCTCCATTTCTTCAATTTGACCCAAGTATACTGTTTTGTACTGGAGGGTCACAAATGTTGGTATCTACATGTACATGTACCTGAGATGAAACAGAACAATAAAAAAAGATGGATGGAATTCCAAAATGATGACTTTGAAATAAATTGTTTACCAAATAATGAAGCAAATTCCTAAGTCAGGATTGCGCAGCTACAAGCTTTATAAAAAGTAACACAGGAAAATTCAAATGGCTAAAAGTTGCTCAGATAATCAATCTCCACCCATCAAGGCTTGAAATTTGAAAATAAATATCAAAACGTAGTGATAGGACCTCAAAGTTTTCATGCACTCCTTTCACTGCAGATGTATGGTACCACTAGTGGCACAGTGAACAGCACTATTGCCCCTATGATACGAGGTCCACATTGCACAAATAGCCTTCATATTCCTGATATGACATCTAATTGTAATAATAGCAGGCTTTTTGCGGGGATTTTTCATGACTGGAATACAGGGCTATATTACAATGTAGGTATGTCTGCTAAGGCTTATTACATGTATATAGGGCGACCTTCGGGTGCGCTTGTATGGTCACGACTATACGACAGAGTATAGTTCACTACCGGAAGCTAGTTCGACCATAGTCGTCAAAATGGACGCCGTTCTCTTCAATGAACTGCTACAAAACATGTTACTTAACGAAAACGCAAGTTTGCTTAATAAATACTTTGATATGACCACATCATTCTTTAGCGGTTTCCGAGATATCAGGTTACCACACATTTCATGTGGCACGGCTACAGACCACAATTATCAGCCGATTTCAATGAAACTTACAGATTATAATTACATTAATAATATCTCAAACTAGCCAAAATTTCGGCCACTTCCGGTTAGCGGTTTCCGAAATATCGGGTTACCACACATTTCATGTGGCACGGCTACAGACCACAATTATCAACCGATTTCAATGAAACTAACAGATTATAATAAGAGTATTAATATCTCAAACTAGCCAAAATTTCGGACACTTCCGGTTAGCGGTTTCCGAGATATCAGGTTACCACACATTTCATGTGGCACGGCTACAGACAACAATTATCAACCGATTTCAATGAAACTTACAGATTATAATAAGAGTATTAATATCTCAAACTAGGCAAAATTTCGGTCAGTTCCGGTTAGCGGTTTCCGAGATATCAGGTTACCACACATTTCATGTGGCACGGCTACAGACCACAATTATTTACCGATTTCAATGAAACTTACAGATTATAATAAGAGTATTAATATCTCAAACTAGCTAATATTTCGGCCACTTCCGGTTAGCGGTTTCCAAGATATAAGGTTACCACACATTTCATGTGGCACGGCTACAGACCACAATTATTTACCGATTTCAATGAAACTTACAGATTATAATAAGAGTATTAATATCTCAAACTAGCCAAAATTTCGGCCACTTCCGGTTATCGGTTTCAGAGATATCAGGTTACCACACATTTCATGTGGCACGGCTACAGACCACAATTATCAACCGATGTCAATGAAACTTACAGATTATAATAAGAGTATTAATATCTCAAACTAGCCCAAATTTCGGCCACTTCCGGTTAGCAGTTTTCGAGATATCAGGTTACCACACATTTCATGTGGCACGGCTACAGACCACAATTATCAACCGATTTCAATGAAACTCACAGATTATAATAAGAGTATTAATATCTCAAACTAGCCAAAAATTCGGTCAGTTCCGGTAAGCGGTTTCCGAGATAGCAGGTTACCACACATTTCATGTGGCACGGCTACAGACCACAATTATTTACCGATTTCAATGAAACTTTTAGATTATAATAAGAGTATTTATATCTCAAACTAGCCAAAATTTCGGTCACTTCCGGTTAGCGGTTTCCGAGATATCAGGTTACCACACATTTCATGTGGCACGGCTACAGACCACAATTATCAACCGATTTCAATGAAACTTACAGATTATAATAAGAGTATTAATATCTCAAACTAGCCAAATTTCGGTCACTTCCGGTTAGCGGTTTCCGAGATATCAGGTTACCACACATTTCATGTGGCACGGCTACAGACCACAATTTTCAACCGATCTCAATGAAACTTACTGATTATAATAAAAGAATCAATATCTCAAACTAGCCAAAATTTCGGTCACTTCCGGTTAGCGGTTTCCGAGATATCAGGTTACCACACATTTCATGTGGCACGGATACAGACCACAATTATCAACCGATTTCAATGAAACTCACAGATTATAATAAGAGTATTAATATCTCAAACTAGCCAAAATTTCGGCCACTTACGGTTAGCGTTTTTTTTTTGTTTAAACAATATTTTATTCAAACTAGTGAATAGGATTGGGGAACAGGACAGAGCCTATATCACCCCTCTCCAATACAAAGAAAAGTATAAAATGAATTATGAGAAATAATGGTTAAACTATAACATATATACAAATATACAAATATACATTTACATACATTTCAATATATGATAATCTTTTCTTGGAATTTTAAAATAATAGCTTTAATAAATAATGAATATGATAATGATGGTACAATAATTATTTTATAATATGGTATAATATAATAATCCAATTTAATGTTTAAGCACATGGTAAAATCTTACCATCATAAAATAAAAATAAATAAATTAAAAAAAAATTAAAAAATTTGGCAATATATTAACATTTTAAGAGGAAAAAGTATAGTTAATCAATGACTAAAACGCTTCGATTTTTCAATAAAGTCATGAGCAGCTTAAAAAACTTTAGTATTTTCTTTTAGTGAAATATCGGAATTTCCATATAGAAGGATTTTAATATTATGATATAATGGTGGTAGACATAATATGGTATTATTTCTGACATCTGAATGCAAGGAACAAACAAGAAGGAAGTGATATACGTCTTCAACTTGATGACCACAAATGCAAGCTGGAGAATCAGAGAGATGACGAAAAAAAAAGATGAGAATTTAAGTCGCTACAAGAAAGTCTGAATTTGGAATGAATTATTTGAATTTGGAATGAATTATTTGATTTTTACGTTTGCCAAAACTATAATAAATAGGAACATTGATATCAGATTTAGTAAAATGTAATTTAAATTTTGCTAATGATTCCGAGGACTGGACAGTAGAGTCAAGCGAATTCTATAATCTAGTAGCAGATGGAAAGAACGAATTATAAAATAAGGTAGTGCGGCAACAGAATTCTGGGATTTTGGTATGTCTAAAAGAATAATATTGGGGTTTGGTAATTCATAAGTTAGATAGGTATTCAGGAGTTAGATTTTTAACAATTTTATAAAATAAAAACAATTTATGTCTTTTCCGTCGTTCTTTCAAAGGTACAATTCCCGTTTCTTTATATCATAAGGAATGGCTAGTTCCTCTCACACCGCCACAAATAGTGATAGTGGTAAATTGTTTTTATTTTATAAAATTGTTAAAAATCTAACTCCTGAATACCTATCTAACTTATGAATTACCAAACCCCAATATTATTCTTTTAGACATACCAAAATCCCAGAATTCTGTTGCCGCACTACCTTATTTTATAATTTGTTCTTTCCATCTGCTACTAGATTATGGAATTCGCTTGACTCTACTGTCCAGTCCTCGGAATCATTAGCAAAATTTAAATTACATTTTACTAAATCTGATATCAATGTTCCTATTTATTATAGTTTTGGCAAACGTAAAAATCAAATAATTCATTCCAAATTCAGACTTTCTTGTAGCGACTTAAATTCTCAACTTTTTTTTCGTCATCTCTCTGATTCTCCAGCTTGCATTTGTGGTCATCAAGTTGAAGACGTATATCACTTCCTTCTTGTTTGTTTCTTGCATTCAGATGTCAGAAATAATACCATATTATGTCTAACACCATTATATCATAATATTAAAATCCTTCTATATGGAAATTCCGATATTTCACTAAAAGAAAATACTAAAGTTTTTTAAGCTGCTCATGACTTTATTGAAAAATCGAAGCGTTTTAGTCATTGATTAACTATACTTTTTCCTCTTAAAATGTTAATATATTGCCAAATTTTTTAATTTTTTTTTAATTTATTTATTTTTATTTTATGACGGTAAGATTTTACCATGTGCTTAAACATTAAATTGGATTATTATATTATACCATATTATAAAATAATTATTGTACCATCATTATCATATTTATTATTTATCAAAGCTATTATTTTAATATTCCAAGAAAAGACAATCATATATTGATATGTATGTAAATGTATATTTGTATATTTGTATATATGTTATAGTTTAACCATTATTTCTCATAATTCATTTTATACTTTTCTTTGTATTGGAGAGGGGTGATATAGGCTCTGTCCTGTTCCCCAATCCTATTCACTAGTTTGAATAAAATATTGTTTAAACAAAAAAAAAACGCTAACCGTAAGTAGCCGAAATTTTGGCTAGTTTGAGATATTAATACTCTTATTATAATCTGTAAGTTTCATTGAAATCGGTTGATAATTGTGGTCTGTAGCCGTGCCACATGAAATGTGTGGTAACATGATATCTCGGAAAGCGCTAACCGGAAGTGGCCGAAATTTTGGCTAGTTTGAGCTCTTAACACTCTTATTATAATCTGTAAGTTTCATTGAAATCGGTTGATAATTGTGGTCTGTAGCCGTGCCACATGAAATGTGTGGTAACCTGATATCTCGGAAACCGCTAACCGGAAGTGGCCGAAATTTTGGCTAGTTTGAGATATTGATACTCTTATTATAATCTGTTAGTTTCATTGAAATCGGTTGATAATTGTGGTCTGTAGCCGTGCCACATGAAATGTGTGGTAACCCGATATTTCGGAAACCGCTAACCGGAAGTGGCCGAAATTTTGGCTAGTTTGAGATATTATTAATGTAATTATAATCTGTAAGTTTCATTGAAATCGCTAACCGGAAGTGGCCGAAATTTTGGCTAGTTTGAGATATTAATACTCTGATTATTATCTGTAAGTTTTATTGAAATCGGTTGATAATTGTGGTCTGTAGCCGTGTCACATGAAATGTGTGGCAACCTGATATCTCGGAAACCGCTAACCGGAAGTAGCCGAAATTTTGGCTAGTTTGAGATATAAATACTCTTATTATAATCTGTAAGTTTCATTAAAATCGGTTGATAATTGTGGTCTGTAGCGGTGCCACATGAAATGTGTGGTAACCTGACATCTCGGAAACCCCTAACCGGAAGTGGTCGAAATTTTGGCTAGTTTGAGATATTATTGATGTTATAATAATCTGTAAGTTTTATCGACATCGGTTGATAATTGTGGTCTGTAGCCGTGCCACATGAAATGTGTGGTAACCTGATATCTCGGAAACCGCGAACCGGAAGTGGCCGAAATTTCGGCTAGTTTGAGATATTAATACTCTTATTATAATCTGTAAGTTTCATTGAAATCGGTTGATAATTGTGGTCTGTAGCCGTGCCACATGAAATGTGTGGTAACCTGATATCTCGGAAACCGCTAACCGGAAGTGGCCGAAATTTTGGCTAGTTTGAGATATTGATACTCTTATTATAATCTGAAAGTTTCATTGAAATCGGTTGATAATTGTGGTCTGTAGCCGTGCCACATGAAATGTGTGGTAACCTGATATCTCGGAAACCGCTAACCGGAAGTGGCTGGAATTTTAGCTAATTTGAGATATTAATACTCTTATTATAATCTGTAAGTTTCATTGTAATCGGTTCATAATTGTGGTCTGTAGCCGTGCCACATGAAATGTGTGGTAACCTGATATCTCGGAAACCGCTAACCAGAAGTGGCCGAAATTTTGGCTAGTTTGAGATATGAATACTCTTATTATAATCTGTAAGTTTCATTGAAATCGGTTGATAATTGTGGTCTGTAGCCGTGCCACATGAAATGTGTGGTAACCTGATATCTCGGAAACCCCTAACCGGAAGTGGCCGAAATTTTGGCTAGTTTGAGATATTATTAATGTTATAATAATTTGTAAGTTTAATAGACATCGGTTGATAATTGTGGTCTGTAGCCGTGCCACATGAAATGTGTGGTAACCTGACATCTCGGAAACCCCTAACCGGAAGTGGTCGAAATTTTGGCTAGTTTGAGATATTATTGATGTTATAATAATCTGTAAGTTTTATCGACATCGGTTGATAATTGTGGTCTGTAGCCGTGCCACATGAAATGTGTGGTAACCTGATATCTCGGAAACCGCTAACCGGAAGTGGCCGAAATTTCGGCTAGTTTGAGATATTAATACTCTTATTATAATCTGTAAGTTTCATTGAAATCGGTTGATAATTGTGGTCTGTAGCCGTGCCACATGAAATGTGTGGTAACCTGATATCTCGGAAACCGCTAACCGGAAGTGGCCGAAATTTTGGCTAGTTTGAGATATTGATACTCTTATTATAATCTGTAAGTTTCATCGAAATCGGTTGATAATTGTGGTCTGTAGCCGTGCCACATGAAATGTGTGGTAACCTGATATCTCGGAAACCGCTAACTGGAAGTGGCTGGAATTTTAGCTAATTTGAGATATTAATACTCTTATTATAATCTGTAAGTTTCATTGTAATCGGTTCATAATTGTGGTCTGTAGCCGTGCCACATGAAATGTGTGGTAACCTGATATCTCGGAAACCGCTAACCAGAAGTGGCCGAAATTTTGGCTAGTTTGAGATATGAATACTCTTATTATAATCTGTAAGTTTCATTGAAATCGGTTGATAATTGTTGTCTGTAGCCGTGCCACATGAAATGTGTGGTAACCTGATATCTCGGAAACCCCTAACCGGAAGTGGCCGAAATTTTGGCTAGTTTGAGATATTATTAATGTTATAATAATTTGTAAGTTTAATCGACATCGGTTGATAATTGTGGTCTGTAGCCGTGCCACATGAAATGTGTGGTAACCTGACATCTCGGAAACCCCTAACCGAAAGTGGTCGAAATTTTGGCTAGTTTGAGATATTAATACCCTTATTATAATCTGTAAGTTTCATTGAAATCGGTTGATAATTGTGGTCTGTAGCCGTGCCACATGAAATGTGTTGTAACCTGATATCTCGGAAACCGCTAACCAGAAGTGGCCGAAATTTTGGCTAGTTTGAGATATTGATACTCTTATTATAATCTCTAAGTTTCATTGAAATCGGTTGATAATTGTGGTCTGTAGCCGTGCCACATGAAATGTGTGGTAACCTGATATCTCGGAAACCGCTAACCGGAAGTGGCCGGAATTTTAGCTAATTTGAGATAATAATACTCTTATTATAATCTGTAAGTTTCATTGTAATCGGTTGATAATTGTGGTCTGTAGCCGTGCCACATGAAATGTGTGGTAACCTGATATCTCGGAAACCGCTAACCGGAACTGACCGAAATTTTGGCTAGTTTGAGATATTAATACTCTTATTATAATCTGTAAGTTTCATTGAAATCGGTTGATAATTGTGGTCTGTAGCCGTGCCACATGAAATGTGTGGTAACCTGATATCTCGGAAACCGCTAACCACTATCACTATTTGTGGCGGTGTGAGAGGAACTAGCCATTCCTTATGATATAAAGAAACGGGAATTGTACCTTTGAAAGAACGACGGAAAAGACATAAATTGTTTTTATTTTATAAAATTGTTAAAAATCCTGAATACCTATCTAACTTATGAATTACCAGACCCCAATATTATTCTTTTAGACATACCAAAATCCCAGAATTCTGTTGCCGCACTACCTTATTTTATAATTTGTTCTTTCCATCTGCTACTAGATTATGGAATTCGCTTGACTCTACTGTCCAGTCCTCGGAATCATTAGCAAAATTTAAATTACATTTTACTAAATCTGATATCAATGTTCCTATTTATTATAGTTTTGGCAAACGTAAAAATCAAATAATTCATTCCAAATTCAGACTTTCTTGTAGCGACTTAAATTCTCATCTTTTTTTTCGTCATCTCTCTGATTCTCCAGCTTGCATTTGTGGTCATCAAGTTGAAGACGTATATCACTTCCTTCTGGTTTGTTTCTTGCATTCAGATGTCAGAAATAATACCATATTATGTCTACCACCATTATATCATAATATTAAAATCCTTCTATATGGAAATTCCGATATTTCACTAAAAGAAAATACTAAAGTTTTTTAAGCTGCTCATGACTTTATTGAAAAATCGAAGCGTTTTAGTCATTGATTAACTATACTTTTTCCTCTTAAAATGTTAATATATTGCCAAATTTTTTAATTTTTTTAAAATTTATTTATTTTTATTTCATGACGGTAAGATTTTACCATGTGCTTAAACATTAAATTGGATTATTATATTATACCATATTATAAAATAATTATTGTACCATCATTATCATATTTATTATTTATCAAAGCTATTATTTTAATATTCCAAGAAAAGACAATCATATATTGATATGTATGTAAATGTATATTTGTATATTTGTATATATGTTATAGTTTAACCATTATTTCTCATAATTCATTTTATACTTTTCTTTGTATTGGAGAGGGGTGATATAGGCTCTGTCCTGTTCCCCAATCCTATTCACTAGTTTGAATAAAATATTGTTTAAACAAAAAAAAAACGCTAACCGTAAGTAGCCGAAATTTTGGCTAGTTTGAGCTCTTAACACTCTTATTATAATCTGTAAGTTTCATTGAAATCGGTTGATAATTGTGGTCTGTAGCCGTGCCACATGAAATGTGTGGTAACCTGATATCTCGGAAACCGCTAACCGGAAGTGGCCGAAATTTTGGCTAGTTTGAGCTCTTAACACTCTTATTATAATCTGTAAGTTTCATTGAAATCGGTTGATAATTGTGGTCTGTAGCCGTGCCACATGAAATGTGTGGTAACCTGATATCTCGGAAACCGCTAACCGGAAGTGGCCGAAATTTGGGCTAGTTTGAGATATTGATACTCTTGTTATAATCTGTAAGTTTCATTGAAATCGGTTGATAATTGTGGTCTGTAGCCGTGCCACATGAAATGTGTGGCAACCTGATATCTCGGAAACCGCTAACCGGAAGTGGCCGAAATTTTGGCTAGTTTGAGATATGAATACTCTTATTATAATCTGTAAGTTTCATTAAAATCGGTTGATAATTGTGGTCTGTAGCGGTGCCACATGAAATGTGTGGTAACCTGACATCTCGGAAACCCCTAACCGGAAGTGGTCGAAATTTTACCTAGTTTGAGATATTATTAATGTTATAATAATCTGTAAGTTTTATCGACATCGGTTGATAATTGTGGTCTGTAGCCGTGCCACATGAAATGTGTGGTAACCTGATATCTCGGAAACCGCTAACCGGAAGTGGCCGAAATTTTAGCTAGTATGAGATATTAATACTCTTATTATAATCTGTAAGTTTCATTGAAATCGGTTGATAATTGTGGTCTGTATCCGTGCCACATGAAATGTGTGGTAACCTGATACCTCGGAAACCGCTAACCGGAAGTGACCGAAATTTTGGCTAGTTTGAGATATTGATTCTTTTATTATAATCAGTAAGTTTCATTGAAATCGGTTGAAAATTGTGGTCTGTAGCCGTGCCACATGAAATGTGTGGTAACCTGATATCTCGGAAACCGCTAACCGGAAGTGACCGAAATTTGGCTAGTTTGAGATATTAATACTCTTATTATAATCTGTAAGTTTCATTGAAATCGGTTGATAATTGTGGTCTGTAGCCGTGCCACATGAAATGTGTGGTAACCTGATATCTCGGAAACCGCTAACCGGAAGTGGCCGAAATTTTGGCTAGTTTGAGATATTAATACTCTGATTATTATCTGTAAGTTTTATTGAAATCGGGTGATAATTGTGGTCTTTAGCCGTGCCACATGAAATGTGTGGTAACCTGATATCTCGGAAACCGCTAACCGGAAGTGGTCGAAATTTTGGCTAGTTTGAGATATTAATACTCTTATTATAATCTGTAAGTTTCATTGTAATCGGTTGATAATTGTGGTCTGTAGCCGTGCCACATGAAATGTGTGGTAACCTGATATCTCAGAAACCGCTAACCGGAAGTGGCCGGAATTTTGGCTAGTTTGAGATAATAATACTCTTATTATAATCTGTAAGTTTCATTGTAATCGGTTGATAATTGTGGTCTGTAGCCGTGCCACATGAAATGTGTGGTAACCTGATATCTCGGAAACCCCTAACCGGAAGTCGTCGAAATTTTGGCTAGTTTGAGATATTATTAATGTTATAATAATCTGTAACTTTAATCGACATCGGTTGATAATTGTGGTCTGTAGCCGTGCCACCTGAAATGTGTGGTAACCTGATATCTCGGAAACCGCTAACCGGAAGTGGCCGAAATTTTGGCTAGTTTGAGATATTAATACCCTTATTATAATCCGTAAGTTTCATTGAAATCGGTTGATAATTGTGGTCTGTAGCCGTGCCACCTGAAATGTGTGGTAACCTGATATCTCGGAAACCGCTAACCGGAAGTGGCCGAAATTTTGGCTAGTTTGAGATATTAATACTCTTATTATAATCCGTAAGTTTCATTGAAATCGGTTGATAATTGTGGTCTGTAGCCGTGCCACATGAAATGTGTGGTAACCTGATATCTCGGAAACCGCTAACCGGAAGTGGCCGAACTTTTGGCTAGTTTGAGATACTAATACTCTTATTATAATCGGTAAGTTTCATTGAAATCGGTAAATAATTGTGGTCTGTAGCCGTGCCACATGAAATGTGTGGTAACCTGATATCTCGGAAACCGCTAACCGGAAGTGGCCGAAATTTTGGCTAGTTTGAGTTATTATTAATGTTATCATAATCTGTAAGTTTCATCGACATCAATTGATAATTGTGGTCTGTAGCCGTACCACATGGAATGTGTGGTAACCTGATATCTCGGAAACCGCTAACCACTATCACTATTTGTGGCGGTGTGAGAGGAACTAGCCATTCCTTATGATATAAAGAAACGGGAATTGTACCTTTGAAAGAACGACGGAAAAGACATAAATTGTTTTTATTTTATAAAATTGTTAAAAATCTAACTCCTGAATACCTATCTAACTTATGAATTACCAAACCCCAATATTATTCTTTTAGACATACCAAAATCCCAGAATTCTGTTGCCGCACTACCTTATTTTATAATTCGTTCTTTCCATCTGCTACTAGATTATGGAATTCGCTTGACTCTACTGTCCAGTCCTCGGAATCATTAGCAAAATTTAAATTACATTTTACTAAATCTGATATCAATGTTCCTATTTATTATAGTTTTGGCAAACGTAAAAATCAAATAATTCATTCCAAATTCAGACTTTCTTGTAGCGACTTAAATTCTCATCTTTTTTTTCGTCATCTCTCTGATTCTCCAGCTTGCATTTGTGGTCATCAAGTTGAAGACGTATATCACTTCCTTCTTGTTTGTTCCTTGCATTCAGATGTCAGAAATAATACCATATTATGTCTACCACCATTATATCATAATATAAAAATCCTTCTATATGGAAATTCCGATATTTCACTAAAAGAAAATACTAAAGTTTTTTAAGCTGCTCATGACTTTATTGAAAAATCGAAGCGTTTTAGTCATTGATTAACTATACTTTTTCCTCTTAAAATGTTAATATATTGCCAAATTTTTTAATTTTTTTTTAATTTATTTTTTTTTTTTTATGACGGTAAGATTTTACCATGTGCTTAAACATTAAATTGGATTATTATATTATACCATATTATAAAATAATTATTGTACCATCATTATCATATTTATTATTTATTAAAGCTATTATTTTAAAATTCCAAGAAAAGACAATCATATATTGAAATGTATGTAAATGTATATTTGTATATTTGTATATATGTTATAGTTTAACCATTATTTCTCATAATTCATTTTAAACTTTTCTTTGTATTGGAGAGGGGTGATATAGGCTCTGTCCTGTTCCCCAATCCTATTCACTAGTTTGAATAAAATATTGTTTAAACAAAAAAAAAACGCTAACCGTAAGTAGCCGAAATTTTGGCTAGTTTGAGCTCTTAACACTCTTATTATAATCTGTAAGTTTCATTGAAATCGGTTGATAATTGTGGTCTGTAGCCGTGCCACATGAAATGTGTGGTAACCTGATATCTCGGAAACCGCTAACCGGAAGTGGCCGAAATTTTGGCTAGTTTGAGATATGAATACTCTTATTATAATCTGTAAGTTTCATCAAAATCGGTTGATAATTGTGGTCTGTAGCGGTGCCACATGAAATGTGTGGTAACCTGACATCTCGGAAACCCCTAACCGGAAGTGGTCGAAATTTTGGCTAGTTTGAGATATTATTAATGTTATAATAATCTGTAAGTTTTATCGACATCGGTTGATAATTGTGGTCTGTAGCCGTGCCACATGAAATGTGTGGTAACCTGATATCTCGGAAACCGCTAACCGGAAGTGGCCGAAATTTTGGCTAGTTTGAGATATTGATACTCTTATTATAATCTGTAAGTTTCATTGTAATCGGTTGATAATTGTGGTCTGTAGCCGTGCCACATGAAATGTGTGGTAACCTGATATCTCGGGAACCGCTAACCAGAAGTGGCCGAAATTTTGGCTAGTTTGAGATATTAATACTCTTATTATAATCTGTAAGTTTAATCGACATCGATTGATAATTGTGGTCTGTAGCCGTGCCACATGAAATGTGTGGTAACCTGATATCTCGGAAACCGCTAACCGGAAGTGGCCGAAATTTTGGCTAGTTTGAGCTCTTAACACTCTTATTATAATCTGTAAGTTTCATTGAAATCGGTTGATAATTGTGGTCTGTAGCCGTGCCACATGAAATGTGTGGTAACCTGATATCTCGGAAACCGCTAACCGGAAGTGGCCGAAATTTGGGCTAGTTTGAGATATTGATACTCTTATTATAATCTGTAAGTTTCATTGAAATCGGTTGATAATTGTGGTCTGTAGCCGTGCCACATGAAATGTGTGGCAACCTGATATCTCGGAAACCGCTAACCGGAAGTGGCCGAAATTTTGGCTAGTTTGAGATATGAATACTCTTATTATAATCTGTAAGTTTCATTAAAATCGGTTGATAATTGTGGTCTGTAGCGGTGCCACATGAAATGTGTGGTAACCTGACATCTCGGAAACCCCTAACCGGAAGTGGTCGAAATTTTACCTAGTTTGAGATATTATTAATGTTATAATAATCTGTAAGTTTTATCGACATCGGTTGATAATTGTGGTCTGTAGCCGTGCCACATGAAATGTGTGGTAACCTGATATCTCGGAAACCGCTAACCGGAAGTGGCCGAAATTTTAGCTAGTATGAGATATTAATACTCTTATTATAATCTGTAAGTTTCATTGAAATCGGTTGATAATTGTGGTCTGTATCCGTGCCACATGAAATGTGTGGTAACCTGATATCTCGGAAACCGCTAACCGGAAGTGACCGAAATTTTGGCTAGTTTGAGATATTGATTCTTTTATTATAATCAGTAAGTTTCATTGAAATCGGTTGAAAATTGTGGTCTGTAGCCGTGCCACATGAAATGTGTGGTAACCTGATATCTCGGAAACCGCTAACCGGAAGTGACCGAAATTTGGCTAGTTTGAGATATTAATACTCTTATTATAATCTGTAAGTTTCATTGAAATCGGTTGATAATTGTGGTCTGTAGCCGTGCCACATGAAATGTGTGTTAACCTGATATCTCGGAAACCGCTAACCGGAAGTGGCCGAAATTTTGGCTAGTTTGAGATATTAATACTCTGATTATTATCTGTAAGTTTTATTGAAATCGGGTGATAATTGTGGTCTTTAGCCGTGCCACATGAAATGTGTGGTAACCTGATATCTCGGAAACCGCTAACCGGAAGTGGTCGAAATTTTGGCTAGTTTGAGATATTAATACTCTTATTATAATCTGTAAGTTTCATTGTAATCGGTTGATAATTGTGGTCTGTAGCCGTGCCACATGAAATGTGTGGTAACCTGATATCTCAGAAACCGCTAACCGGAAGTGGCCGGAATTTTGGCTAGTTTGAGATAATAATACTCTTATTATAATCTGTAAGTTTCATTGTAATCGGTTGATAATTGTGGTCTGTAGCCGTGCCACATGAAATGTGTGGTAACCTGATATCTCGGAAACCCCTAACCGGAAGTCGTCGAAATTTTGGCTAGTTTGAGATATTATTAATGTTATAATAATCTGTAACTTTAATCGACATCGGTTGATAATTGTGGTCTGTAGCCGTGCCACCTGAAATGTGTGGTAACCTGATATCTCGGAAACCGCTAACCGGAAGTGGCCGAAATTTTGGCTAGTTTGAGATATTAATACCCTTATTATAATCCGTAAGTTTCATTGAAATCGGTTGATAATTGTGGTCTGTAGCCGTGCCACCTGAAATGTGTGGTAACCTGATATCTCGGAAACCGCTAACCGGAAGTGGCCGAAATTTTAGCTAGTTTGAGATATTAATACTCTTATTATAATCCGTAAGTTTCATTGAAATCGGTTGATAATTGTGGTCTGTAGCCGTGCCACATGAAATGTGTGGTAACCTGATATCTCGGAAACCGCTAACCGGAAGTGGCCGAACTTTTGGCTAGTTTGAGATACTAATACTCTTATTATAATCGGTAAGTTTCATTGAAATCGGTAAATAATTGTGGTCTGTAGCCGTGCCACATGAAATGTGTGGTAACCTGATATCTCGGAAACCGCTAACCGGAAGTGGCCGAAATTTTGGCTAGTTTGAGTTATTATTAATGTTATCATAATCTGTAAGTTTCATCGACATCAATTGATAATTGTGGTCTGTAGCCGTGCCACATGGAATGTGTGGTAACCTGATATCTCGGAAACCGCTAACCACTATCACTATTTGTGGCGGTGTGAGAGGAACTAGCCATTCCTTATGATATAAAGAAACGGGAATTGTACCTTTGAAAGAACGACGGAAAAGACATAAATTGTTTTTATTTTATAAAATTGTTAAAAATCTAACTCCTGAATACCTATCTAACTTATGAATTACCAAACCCCAATATTATTCTTTTAGACATACCAAAATCCCAGAATTCTGTTGCCGCACTACCTTATTTTATAATTCGTTCTTTCCATCTGCTACTAGATTATGGAATTCGCTTGACTCTACTGTCCAGTCCTCGGAATCATTAGCAAAATTTAAATTACATTTTACTAAATCTGATATCAATGTTCCTATTTATTATAGTTTTGGCAAACGTAAAAATCAAATAATTCATTCCAAATTCAGACTTTCTTGTAGCGACTTAAATTCTCATCTTTTTTTTCGTCATCTCTCTGATTCTCCAGCTTGCATTTGTGGTCATCAAGTTGAAGACGTATATCACTTCCTTCTTGTTTGTTCCTTGCATTCAGATGTCAGAAATAATACCATATTATGTCTACCACCATTATATCATAATATAAAAATCCTTCTATATGAAAATTCCGATATTTCACTAAAAGAAAATACTAAAGTTTTTTAAGCTGCTCATGACTTTATTGAAAAATCGAAGCGTTTTAGTCATTGATTAACTATACTTTTTCCTCTTAAAATGTTAATATATTGCCAAATTTTTTAATTTTTTTTTAATTTATTTATTTTTATTTTATGACGGTAAGATTTTACCATGTGCTTAAACATTAAATTGGATTATTATATTATACCATATTATAAAATAATTATTGTACCATCATTATCATATTTATTATTTATTAAAGCTATTATTTTAAAATTCCAAGAAAAGACAATCATATATTGAAATGTATGTAAATGTATATTTGTATATTTGTATATATGTTATAGTTTAACCATTATTTCTCATAATTCATTTTAAACTTTTCTTTGTATTGGAGAGGGGTGATATAGGCTCTGTCCTGTTCCCCAATCCTATTCACTAGTTTGAATAAAATATTGTTTAAACAAAAAAAAAACGCTAACCGTAAGTAGCCGAAATTTTGGCTAGTTTGAGCTCTTAACACTCTTATTATAATCTGTAAGTTTCATTGAAATCGGTTGATAATTGTGGTCTGTAGCCGTGCCACATGAAATGTGTGGTAACCTGATATCTCGGAAACCGCTAACCGGAAGTGGCCGAAATTTTGGCTAGTTTGAGATATGAATACTCTTATTATAATCTGTAAGTTTCATCAAAATCGGTTGATAATTGTGGTCTGTAGCGGTGCCACATGAAATGTGTGGTAACCTGACATCTCGGAAACCCCTAACCGGAAGTGGTCGAAATTTTGGCTAGTTTGAGATATTATTAATGTTATAATAATCTGTAAGTTTTATCGACATCGGTTGATAATTGTGGTCTGTAGCCGTGCCACATGAAATGTGTGGTAACCTGATATCTCGGAAACCGCTAACCGAAAGTGGCCGAAATTTTGGCTAGTTTGAGATATTGATACTCTTATTATAATCTGTAAGTTTCATTGTAATCGGTTGATAATTGTGGTCTGTAGCCGTGCCACATGAAATGTGTGGTAACCTGATATCTCGGGAACCGCTAACCAGAAGTGGCCGAAATTTTGGCTAGTTTGAGATATTAATACTCTTATTATAATCTGTAAGTTTAATCGACATCGATTGATAATTGTGGTCTTTAGCCGTGCCACATGAAATGTGTGGTAACCTGATATCTCGGAAACCGCTAACCGGAAGTGGCCGAAATTGTGGCTAGTTTGAGATATTAATACTCTTATTATAATCTGTAAGTTTCATTGAAATCGGTTGATAATTGTGGTCTGTAGCCGTGCCACCTGAAATGTGTGGTAACCTGATATCTCGGAAACCGCTAACCGGAAGTGGCCGGAATTTTAGCTAGTTTGAGATATTAATACTCTTATTATTATCTGTAATTTTTATTGAAATCGGGTGATAATTGTGGTCTGTAGCCGTGCCACATGAAATGTGTGGTAACCTGATATCTCGGAAACCGCTAACCGGAACTGACCGAAATTTTGGCTAGTTTGAGATATTAATACTCTTATTATAATCTGTACGTTTCATTGAAATCGGTAAATAATTGTGGTCTGTAGCCGTGCCACATGAAATGTGTGGTAACCTGATATCTCTGAAAACGCTAACCGGAAGTTGCCAAAATTGTGGCTAGTTTGAGATATTAATCCTCTTATTATAATCTGTAAGTTTCATTGAAATCGGTAAATAATTGTATTCTGTAGCCGTGCCACATGAAATGTGTGGTAACCTGATATCTCGAAAACCCCTAACCGGAAGTGGCCGAAATTTTGGCTAGTTTGAGATATTAATACTCGTATTATAATGTGTATGTTTCATAGAAATCGGTTGATAATTGTGGTCTGTAGCCGTGCCACCTGAAATGTGTGGTAACCTGATATCTCGGAAACCGCTAACCGGAAGTGGCCGAAATTTTGGCTAGTTTGAGATATTGATACTCTTATTATAATCTGTATGTTTCATTGAAATCGGTTGATAATTGTGGTCTGTAGCTGTGCCACATGAAATGTGTGGTAACCTGATATCTCGGAAACCGCTAACCGGAAGTGGCCGGAATTTTAGCTAATTTGAGATATTAATACTCTTATTATAATCCGTAAGTTTCATTGAAATCAGTTGATAATTGTGGTCTGTAGCCGTGCCACATGAAATGTGTGGTAACCTGATATCTCGGAAACCGCTAACCGGAAGTGGCCGAAATTTTGGCTAAAAAAAACGCTAACCGTAAGTAGCCGAAATTTTGGCTAGTTTGAGCTCTTAACACTCTTATTATAATCTGTAAGTTTCATTGAAATCGGTTGATAATTGTGGTCTGTAGCCGTGCCACATGAAATGTGTGGTAACCTGATATCTCGGAAACCGCTAACCGGAAGTGGCCGGAATTTTGGCTAATTTGAGATATTAATACTCTTATAATAATCTGTAAGTTTCATTGTAATCGGTTGATAATTGTGGTCTGTAGCCGTGCCACATGAAATGTGTGGTAACCTGATATCTCGGAAACCGCTAACCAGAAGTGGCCGAAATTTTGGCTAGTTTGAGATATTGATACTCTTTTTATAATCTGTAAGTTTCATTGAAATCGGTTGATAATTGTGGTCTGTAGCCGTGCCACATGAAATGTGTGGTAACCTGATATCTCGGAAACCCCTAACCGGAAGTGGTCGAAATTTTGGCTAGTTTGAGATATTATTAATGTTATAATAATCTGTAAGTTTCATTGAAATCGGTTGATAATTGTGGTCTGTAGCCGTGCCACATGAAATGTGTGGTAACCTGATATCTCGGAAACCGCTAACCGGAAGTGGCCGAAATTTTGGCTAGTTTGAGATATTGATACTCTTATTATAATCTGTAAGTTTCATTGAAATCGGTTGATAATTGTGGTCTGTAGCTGTGCCACAGACATCAATACTAGTATTTCTGATCCAAAACACCATACAATCACAACTGTACTGAATGTTTTTCCACGACTCAAAATTATCAAGCCAAATAGAGAAACAGTTCGCACTAAATTAAAACTTATCTCATCATACGAACTTCAATATTGTCTAAATTTCATGCTATGGAATGCCCATTCGTTGGATAAGAAGATCAGTTCTGTATGTGCATCTATTATTACCAATCAGATCGACGTGTGTTTGATCTCGGAATCCTGGATTACTGACAAAAATGGTGCTCTAGTGGATGCTGATTTTTCATCGACTATTTCCGGCTTTAGCACATATCATGTGCCGAGGAGCCATCGTCGTGGTGGTGGTCTTGCGATGCTGGTGAGATCAAACCTCAAAGTACTGAAGTGTAGTGCTGTCACATTCAAATCAATGGAAGTCCTGGACTACAATATCCACAGTGGAAGTGACATTCTCCATATTGTTCTGATCTATCGAATCCCATACTCAACAAGGCACCGTGTTACAGTCAGTACTTTTATCTCAGAATTTGGAACTCTCATGGAATCGGCTCTGTCCTCCCCGGGTCATCTGATTGTGGCAGGCGACATGAATATACATGTAGATGTGTTGGAAGATGCATATGCCAGTCAATTTATTGATTTGTTCACCTCAATGGGCCTATCACAGCACGTACTGGAGTCTACCCATTACAAGGGTCATACCTTGGACCTTGTATTGTCACGCGCTGAAGATTCATGCCTAACTAACTTCAGAATAGATCGATCAATGCCATCTGACCATTATGCAGTGCATTTTACATCTAATATTCATCGCCCACCATTGACAAAAATCACCAAACAGCACAGGAACCTAATGGATCTGGACCCATGTGTACTGAAGGAATCTATTCATTCGTCACTCACCATGTCAAGCTCTGATGTGAATGAACTGGCTACCGCTTACAATTATGCACTCAGTAATGCGATAGATGAGCATGCCCCTATTCGAACCAGGGTTCTTGTTGAGAAGCCTCGGGCTGATTGGTTTTCTATTAACCTCTCTGAAGAGAGGCGACTGCTGAGAAAGCTCGAAAGGAAGATGGTGAAAACGAATCTGATCATTCACAAGGAGATCTACAAGGCAGCGTCTAAGGCGTATAACAAAGAACTTGTTGATGCGAAATCCGAGTTCCACAGGAACAAGATTCAGGCTGCTGACTCAAAAAGATTGTTTGCTATTATTGACAATTTGTCTGGTAGCAAGGCGTCCACTTCCTCAGTACTCCCAGACATGGACCCTGTACAGTTACCCGACATTTTTGCGAAATTCTTCAGTAAGAAAATTTTGGACATTAGACTTGGCTTAAATTCTAATTTGGATTGTAACTATAAAAATTCTAGTCTCGGCCCAGGTACATTATTTCCTTCTGTTTCTTCTACGCCTCATTTCCGCCAGTTTCAGCAGATGAATGTTGAAGAAGTTGTGATCGTGGTGCGGAAAATGCCACCCAAGACCTGCTCCATTGATCCAATGCCGACTAATTTAGTTAAAGAGTGCATTGACGTTATAGCGCCCTTTTTAACTTCTATTGTGAATACGTCTTTTGTGTCAGGCTCGTTTCCGGAGAGTTGTAAAGTAGCCGTCATTCGCCCTTTGATCAAGAAACTGGGGTTAGACAAGGAGGTTTTGAAGAATTACAGGCCAGTTTCGAACTGTACATTTCTTGATAAGTTTCTGGAGAAGTGTGCCTTGTCTCAGCTTCACAAGTACCTAAAGAATAATAGCCTTTATGGTAAATTTCAGTCGGCCTACCGTGAGGGCCACAGCACCGAGACAGCTCTTTTGCGTGTCCACAATGACGTCATGCGCTCTCTCGATAGACAGCACGATCTGATTCTTATCCTACTGGACTTGTCTGCTGCCTTCGACACCATCGACCACGACATCCTCATAGACAGGCTGCGTTCCTGGTTTGGAATCGAAGGAACAGCCCTAGATTGGCTTGAGTCATATCTGCAGGGTAGAACACAGAAGGTTGCGATTGGTTCGGTGGTTTCGGAGACACATCCTCTTACTTATGGAGTACCCCAAGGTTCCGTTCTGGGGCCAGTTCTTTTCTCGCTGTACATGGCTCCACTCGAAGAGATTATTACCCGCCATTGCCTGAACTCAGTCATCTACGCAGATGACACCCAACTGTATATTGCGTGTGAATCCCGGACTGATTACACTGTGGTGCGTCGTATTGAAGCTTGTGTTGACGAAATCCGTCATTGGATGCGTGCGAATATGCTCGCATTGAACGATGGCAAAACGGAAGTTCTGTGGCTTTCATCCCGCTTTAAGGATGCTACTCTACGGTCTAACATGAACGATGTGCGGGTTGTGGAGGTACACGTCTCTGCTACGAATTTGGTGCGGAATCTTAGGGTGTTGATGGATTCGAAGGGAACCATGGACACTCATATCACTAATGTGTGCAAGGTAGCATCGTTTGCTCTATGGCGTATTGGCAAACTTAGAGGGCTCCTTGATCAAAGCTCGACTGAGAAGCTTGTCCACGCATTTGTAAGTTCACGATTGGACTATTGTAATAGCTTACTAGTAGGGTCATATGGTTACCAATTCCGTAAATTGCAGCACATCCAGAATGCTGCTGCTCGCCTAATAGTTAAACGCAAGTTGGAGCGTCATACAGATATGACGCCAATACTAATGGAACTCCACTGGCTACCAATTGAAGCTCGAGTCCAGTTTAAAGTCATCTCTATTATTTTCAAGTTGATCCATCATACATCATCTGCGCCACTCTATCTTACTGAGCTCATTTCTGTTGCTACACCGGTGAGAAATCTTCGTAGTGCTGACGGTGTGAAACTTGTGTATCAACCACTTCGTCCTAAACCATCAAGAGCTTATGGTGATCGCGTGTTTAGTGTTTTTGCACCAACCCTATGGAATTCCTTGCCTGGTCACTTGAGGTCTATTACAAATCTGATATCTTTTAAATCCTCTTTAAAAACACACCTTTTTCGAAAATGGTATTCAACATAATGTGCTTATGTTGGTGAACAATTATTGTTTTTACATGTTTATAAACATTATGTACAGCGGTTTGAGATTTGCTAATGTAAATCGCTATATGAAAAATTAATTATTATTATTAAATTATTATTATTATGTGTGGTAACCTGATATCTCGGAAACCGCTAACCGGAAGTGGCCGGAATTTTAGCTAATTTGAGATATTAATACTCCTATTATAATCTGTAAGTTTCATTGTAATCGGTTGATAATTGTGGTCTGTAGCCGTGCCACATGAAATGTGTGGTAACCTGATATCTCGGAAATCGCTTACCGGAAGTGGCCGAAATTGTGGCTAGTTTGAGATATTGATACTCTTATTATAATCTGTAAGTTTCATTGAAATCGGTTGATAATTGTGGTCTGTAGCCGTGCCACATGAAATGTGTGGTAACCTGATATCTCGGAAACCGCTAACCGGAAGTGGCCGGAATTTTAGCTAATTTGAGATATTAATACTCTTATTATAATCTGTAAGTTTCATTGTAATCGGTTGATAATTGTGGTCTGTAGCCGTGCCACATGAAATGTGTGGTAACCTGATATCTCGGAAACCGCTAACCAGAAGTGGCCGAAATTTTAGCTAGTTTGAGATATTAATACTCTTATTATAATCGGTAAGTTTCATTGAAATCGGTAAATAATTGTGGTCTGTAGCCGTGCCACATGAAATGTGTGGTAACCTGATATCTCGGAAACCGCTAACCGGAAGTGGCCGAAATTTTGGCTAGTTTGAGATATTATTAATGTTATAATAATCTGTAAGTTTCATTGAAATCGGTTGATAATTGTGGTCTGTAGCCGTGCCACATGAAATGTGTGGTAACCTGATATCTCGGAAACCGCTAACCGGACGTGGCCGAAATTTTGGCTAGTTTGAGATATTAATACTCTTATTATAATCTGTAAGTTTCATTGAAATCGGTTGATAATTGTGGTCTGTAGCCGTGCCACATGAAATGTGTGGTAACCTGATATCTCGGAAACCGCAATCCGGAAGTGGCCGAAATTTTGGCTAGTTTGAGATATTGATACTCTTATTATAATCTGTAAGTTTCATTGAAATCGGTTGATAATTGTGGTCTGTAGCCGTGCCACATGAAATGTGTGGTAACCTGATATCTCGGAAACCGCTAACCGGAAGTGGCCGGAATTTTAGCTAATCTGAGATATTAATACTCTTATTATAATCTGTAAGTTTCATTGTAATCGGTTGATAATTGTGGTCTGTAGCCGTGCCACATGAAATGTGTGGTAACCTGATATCTCAGAAACCGCTAACCAGAAGTGGCCGAAATTTTGGCTAATTTGAGATAATAATACTCTTATTATAATCTGTAAGTTTCATTGTAATCTGTTGATAATTGTGGTCTGTAGCCGTGCCACATGAAATGTGTGGTAACCTGATATCTCGGAAACCGCTAACCAGAAGTGGCCGAAATTTTGGCTAGTTTGAGATATGAATACTCTTATTATAATCTGTAAGTTTCATTGAAATCGGTTGATAATTGTGGTCTGTAGCCGTGCCACATGAAATGTGTGGTAACCTGATATCTCGGAAACCCCTAACCGGAAGTGGTCGAAATTTTGGCTAGTTTGAGATATTATTAATGTTATAATAATCTGTAAGTTTAATCGACATCGATTGATAATTGTGGTCTGTAGCCGTGCCACCTGAAATGTGTGGTAACCTGATATCTCGGAAACCGCTAACCGGAAGTGGCCGAAATTTTGGCTAGTTTGAGATATTAATACTCTTATTATAATCTGTAAGTTTCATTGTAATCGGTTGATAATTGTGGTCTGTAGCCGTGCCACCTGAAATGTGTGGTAACCTGATATCTCGGAAACCGCTAACCGGAAGTGGCCGAAACTTTAGCTAGTTTGAGATATTAATACTCTTATTATTATCTGTAATTTTTATTGAAATCGGGTGATAATTGTGGTCTGTAGCCGTGCCACATGAAATGTGTGGTAACCTGATATCTCGGAAACCGCTAACCGGAACTGACCGAAATTTTGGCTAGTTTGAGATATTAATACTCTTATTATAATCTGTAAGTTTCATTGAAATCGGTAAATAATTGTGGTCTGTAGCCGTGCCACATGAAATGTGTGGTAACCTGATATCTCTGAAAACGCTAACCGGAAGTTGCCAAAATTGTGGCTAGTTTGAGATATTAATCCTCTTATTATAATCTGTAAGTTTCATTGAAATCGGATAATAATTGTATTCTGTATCCGTGCCACATGAAATGTGTGGTAACCTGATATCTCGGAAACCGCTAACCGGAAGTGGCCGAAATTTTTGCTAGTTTGAGATATTAATACTCGTATTATAATGTGTATGTTTCATAGAAATCGGTTGATAATTGTGGTCTGTAGCCGTGCCACATGAAATGTGTGGTAACCTGATATCTCGGAAACCGCTAACCGGAAGTGGCCGAAATTTTGGCTAGTTTGAGATATTAATACTCTCATTATAATCTGTAAGTTTCATTGAAATCGGTAAATAATTGTGGTCTGTAGCCGTGCCACATGAAATGTGTGGTAACCTGATATCTTGGAAACCGCTAACCGGAAGTGGTCGAAGTTTAAGCTAGTTTGAGATAATAATACTCTTATTATAATCTGTATGTTTCATTGAAATCGGTTGATAATTGTGGTCTGTAGCCGTGCCACATGAAATGTGTGGTAACCTGATATCTCGGAAATCGCTAACCGGAAGTGGCCGAAATTGTGGCTAGTTTGAGATATTGATACTCTTATTATAATCTGTAAGTTTCATTGAAATCGGTTGATAATTGTGGTCTGTAGCCGTGCCACATGAAATGTGTGGTAACCTGATATCTCGGAAACCGCTAACCGGAAGTGGCCGGAATTTTAGCTAATTTGAGATATTAATACTCTTATTATAATCTGTAAGTTTCATTGTAATCGGTTGATAATTGTGGTCTGTAGCCGTGCCACATGAAATGTGTGGTAACCTGATATCTCGGAAACCGCTAACCAGAAGTGGCCGAAATTTTGGCTAGTTTGAGATATGAATACTCTTATTATAATCTATAAGTTTCATTGAAATCGGTTGATAATTGTGGTCTGTAGCCGTGCCACATGAAATGTGTGGTAACCTGATATCTCGGACACCGCTAACCGGAAGTTGCCGAAATTTTGGCTAGTTTGAGATATTAATACTCGTATTTTAATCTGTAAGTTTCATAGAAATCGGTTGATAAATGTGGTCTGTAGCCGTGCCACATGAAATGCGTGGTAACCTGATATCTCGGAAACCGCTAACCGGAAGTGGCCGACATTTTGGCTAGTTTGAGATATTAATACTCGTATTTTAATCTGTAAGTTTCATAGTAATCGGTTGATAAATGTGGTCTGTAGCCGTGCCACATGAAATGCGTGGTAACCTGATATCTCGGAAACCGCTAACCGGAAGTGGCCGACATTTTGGCTAGTTTGAGATATTGATACTCTTATTATAATCTGTAAGTTTCATTGAAATCGGTTGATAATTGTGGTCTGTAGCCGTGCCACATGAAATGTGTGGTAACCTGATATCTCCGAAACCGCTAACCGGAAGTGGCCGGAATTTTGGCTAATTTGAGATATTAATACTCTTATTATAATCTGTAAGTTTCATTGTAATCGGTTGATAATTGTGGTCTGTAGCCGTGCCACATGAAATGTGTGGTAACCTGATATCTCGGAAACCGCTAACCAGAAGTGGCTGAAATTTTGGCTAGTTTGAGATATTGATACCCTTATTATAATCTGTAAGTTTCATTGAAATCGGTTGATAATTGTGGTCTGTAGCCGTGCCACATGAAATGTGTGGTAACCTGATATCTCGGAAACCCCTAACCGGAAGTGGTCGAAATTTTGGCTAGTTTGAGATATTATTAATGTTATAATAATCTGTAAGTTTAATCGACATCGGTTGATAATTGTGGTCTGTAGCCGTGCCACCTGAAATGTGTGGTAACCTGATATCTCGGAAACCGCTAACCGGAAGTGGCCGAAATTTTGGCTAGTTTGAGATAATAATACTCTTATTATAATCCGTAAGTTTCATTGAAATCGATTGATAATTGTGGTCTGTAGCCGTGCCACATGAAATGTGTGGTAACCTGATATCTCGGAAACCGCTAACCGGAAGTGGCCGAAATTTTGGCTAGTTTGAGATACTAATACTCTTATTATAATCGGTAAGTTTCATTGAAATCGGTAAATAGTTGTGGTCTGTAGCCGTGCCACATGAAATGTGTGGTAACCTGATATCTCGGAAACCGCTAACCGGAAGTGGCCGAAATTTTGGCTAGTTTGAGTTATTATTAATGTTATCATAATCTGTAAGTTTCATCGACATCAATTGATAATTGTGGTCTGTAGCCGTGCCACATGGAATGTGTGGTAACCTGATATCTCGGAAACCGCTAACCACTATCACTATTTGTGGCGGTGTGAGAGGAACTAGCCATTCCTTATGATATAAAGAAACGGGAATTGTACCTTTGAAAGAACGACGGAAAAGACATAAATTGTTTTTATTTTATAAAATTGTTAAAAATCTAACTCCTGAATACCTATCTAACTTATGAATTACCAAACCCCAATATTATTCTTTTAGACATACCAAAATCCCAGAATTCTGTTGCCGCACTACCTTATTTTATAATTCGTTCTTTCCATCTGCTACTAGATTATGGAATTCGCTTGACTCTACTGTCCAGTCCTCGTAATCATTAGCAAAATTTAAATTACATTTTACTAAATCTGATATCAATGTTCCTATTTATTATAGTTTTGGCAAACGTAAAAATCAAATAATTCATTCCAAATTCAGACTTTCTTGTAGCGACTTAAATTCTCATCTTTTTTTTCGTCATCTCTCTGATTCTCCAGCTTGCATTTGTGGTCATCAAGTTGAAGACGTATATCACTTCCTTCTTGTTTGTTCCTTGCATTCAGATGTCAGAAATAATACCATATTATGTCTACCACCATTATATCATAATATAAAAATCCTTCTATATGGAAATTCCGATATTTCACTAAAAGAAAATACTAAAGTTTTTTAAGCTGCTCATGACTTTATTGAAAAATCGAAGCGTTTTAGTCATTGATTAACTATACTTTTTCCTCTTAAAATGTTAATATATTGCCAAATTTTTAAAAATTTTTTTAATTTATTTATTTTTATTTTATGACGGTTAGATTTTACCATGTGCTTAAACATTAAATTGGATTATTATATTATACCATATTATAAAATAATTATTGTACCATCATTATCATATTTATTATTTATTAAAGCTATTATTTTAAAATTCCAAGAAAAGATAATCATATATTGAAATGTATGTAAATGTATATTTGTATATATGTTATAGTTTAACCATTATTTCTCATAATTCATTTTAAACTTTTCTTTGTATTGGAGAGGGGTGATATAGGCTCTGTCCTGTTTCCCAATCCTATTCACTAGTTTGAATAAAATATTGTTTAAACAAAAGAAAAACGCTAACCGTAAGTAGCCGAAATTTTGGCTAGTTTGAGCTCTTAACACTCTTATTATAATCTGTAAGTTTCATTGAAATCGGTTGATAATTGTGGTCTGTAGCCGTGCCACATGAAATGTGTGGTAACCTGATATCTCGGAAACCGCTAACCGGAAGTGGCCGAAATTTTGGCTAGTTTGAGATATGAATACTCTTATTATAATCTGTAAGTAACATTAAAATCGGTTGATAATTGTGGTCTGTAGCGGTGCCACATGAAATGTGTGGTAACCTGACATCTCGGAAACCCCTAACCGGAAGTGGTCGAAATTTTGGCTAGTTTGAGATATTATTAATGTTATAATAGTCTGTAAGTTTTATCGACATCGGTTGATAATTGTGGTCTGTAGCCGTGCCACATGAAATGTGTGGTAACCTGATATCTCGGAAACCGCTAACCGGAAGTGGCCGAAATTTTGGCTAGTTTGAGATATTAATGCTCTTATTATAATCTGTAAGTTTCATTGAAATCGGTTGATAATTGTGGTCTGTAGCCGTGCCACATGAAATGTGTGGTAACCTGATATCTCGGAAACCGCTAACCGGAAGTGGCCGAAATTGTGGCTAGTTTGAGATATTGATACTCTTATTATAATCTGTAAATTTAATTGAAATCGGCTGATAATTGTGGTCTGTAGCCGTGCCACATGAAATGTGTGGTAACCTGATATCTCGGAAACCGCTAACCGGAAGTGGCCGGAATTTTAGCTAATTTGAGATATTGATACTCTTATTATAATCTGTAAGTTTCATTGTAATCGGTTGATAATTGTGGTCTGTAGCCGTGCCACATGAAATGTGTGGTAACCTGATATCTCGGAAACCGCTAACCAGAAGTGGCCGAAATTTAGGCTAATTTGAGATATTGATACTCTTATTATAATCTGTAAGTTTCATTGTAATCGGTTGATAATTGTGGTCTGTAGCCGTGCCACATGAAATGTGTGGTAACCTGATATCTCGGAAACCGCTAACCAGAAGTGGCCGAAATTTTGGCTAGTTTGAGATATGAATACTCATATTATAATCTGTAAGTTTCATTGAAATCGGTTGATAATTGTGGTCTGTAGCCGTGCCACATGAAATGTGTGGTAACCTGATATCTCGGAAACCCCTAACCGGAAGTGGTCGAAATTTTGGCTAGTTTGAGATATTATTAATGTTATAATAATCTGTAAGTTTAATCGACATCGATTGATAATTGTGGTCTGTAGCCGTGCCACCTGAAATGTGTGGTAACCTGATATCTCGGAAACCGCTAACCGGAAGTGGCCGAAAGTTTGGCTAGTTTGAGATATTAATACTCTTATTATAATCTGTAAGTTTCATTGTAATCGGTTGATAATTGTGGTCTGTAGCCGTGCCACCTGAAATGTGTGGTAACCTGATATCTCGGAAACCGCTAACCGGAACTGACCGAAATTTTGGCTAATTTGAGATATTGATACTCTTATTATAATCTGTAAGTTTCATTGTAATCGGTTGATAATTGTGGTCTGTAGCCGTGCCACATGAAATGTGTTGTAACCTGATATCTCGGAAACCGCTAACCAGAAGTGGCCGAAATTTTTGCTAATTTGAGATATTAATACTCTTATTATAATCTGTAAGTTTCATTGTAATCGGTTGATAATTGTGGTCTGTAGCCGTGCCACATGAAATGTGTGGTAACCTGATATCTCGGAAACCGCTAACCAGAAGTGGCCGAAATTTTGGCTAGTTTGAGATATGAATACTCTTATTATAATCTGTAAGTTTCATTGAAATCGGTTGATAATTGTGGTCTGTAGCCGTGCCACATGAAATGTGTGGTAACCTGATATCTCGGAAACCCCTAACCGGAAGTGGTCGAAATTTTGGCTAGTTTGAGATATTATTAATGTTATAATAATCTGTAAGTTTAATCGACATCGATTGATAATTGTGGTCTGTAGCCGTGCCACCTGAAATGTGTGGTAACCTGATATCTCGGAAACCGCTAACCGGAAGTGGCCGAAATTTTGTCTAGTTTGAGATATTAATACTCTTATTATAATCTGTAAGTTTCATTGTAATCGGTTGATAATTGTGGTCTGTAGCCGTGCCACCTGAAATGTGTGGTAACCTGATATCTCGGAAACCGCTAACCGGAAGTGGCCGAAATTTTGGCTAGTTTGAGATATTAATACTCTTATTATTATCTGTAATTTTTATTGAAATCGGGTGATAATTGTGGTCTGTAGCCGTGCCACATGAAATGTGTGGTAACCTGATATCTCGGAAACCGCTAACCGGAACTGACCGAAATTTTGGCTAGTTTGAGATATTAATACTCTTATTATAATCTGTAAGTTTCATTGAAATCGGTAAATAATTGTGGTCTGTAGCCGTGCCACATGAAATGTGTGGTAACCTGATATTTCTGAAAACGCTAACCGGAAGTGGCCGAAATTGTGGCTAGTTTGAGATATTAATCCTCTTATTATAATCTGTAAGTTTCATTGAAATCGGTAAATAATTGTATTCTGTAGCCGTGCCACATGAAATGTGTGGTAACCTGATATCTCGGAAACCGCTAACCGGAAGTGGCCGAAATTTTGGCTAATTTGAGATATTAAAACTCGTATTATAATGTGTAAGTTTCATAGAAATCGGTTGATAATTGTGGTCTGTAGCCGTGCCACATGAAATGTGTGGTAACCTGATATCTCGGAAACCGCTAACCGGAAGTGGCCGAAATTTTGGCTAGTTTGAGATATTAATACTCTCATTATAATCTGTTAGTTTCATTGAAATCGGTAAATAATTGTGGTCTTTAGCCGTGCCACATGAAATGTGTGGTAACCTGATATCTCGGAAACCGCTAACCGGAAGTGGTCGAAGTTTTAGCTAGTTTGAGATATTAATACTCTTATTATAGTCTGTAGGTTTCATTGAAATCGGTTGATAATTGTGGTCTGTAGCCGTGCCACATGAAATGTGTGGTAACCTGATATCTAGGAAACCGCTAACCGGAAGTGGCCGAAATTGTGGCTAGTTTGAGATATTGATACTCTTATTATAATCTGTAAGTTTCATTGAAATCGGTTGATAATTGTGGTCTGTAGCCGTGCCACATGAAATGTGTGGTAACCTGATATCTCGGAAACCGCTAACCGGAAGTGGCCGGAATTTTAGCTAAATTGAGATATTAATACTCTTATTATTATCTGTAATTTTTATTGAAATCGGGTGATAATTGTGGTCTGTAGCCGTGCCACATGAAATGTGTGGTAACCTGATATCTCAGAAACCGCTAACCAGAAGTGGCCGAAATTTTGGCTAGTTTGAGATATGAATACTCTCATTATAATATGTAAGTTTCATTGAAATCGGTTGATAATTGTGGTCTGTAGCCGTGCCACATGAAATGTGTGGTAACCTGATATCTCAGAAACCCCTAACCGGAAGTGGTCGAAATTTTGGCTAGTTTGAGATATTATTAATGTTATAATAATCTGTAAGTTTAATCGACATCGGTTGATAATTGTGGTCTGTAGCCGTGCCACATGAAATGTGTGGTAACCTGATATCTCGGAAACCCCTAACCGGAAGTGGCCGAAATTTTGGCTAGTTTGAGATATTAATACTCTTATTATAATCCGTAAGTTTCATTGTAATCGGTTGATAATTGTGGTCTGTAGCCGTGCCACCTGAAATGTGTGGTAACCTGATATCTCGGAAACCGCTAACCGGAAGTGGCCGAAATTTTGGCTAGTTTGAGATATTAATACTCTTATTATTATCTGTAATTGTTATTGAAATCGGGTGATAATTGTGGTCTGTAGCCGTGCCACATGAAATGTGTGGTAACCTGATATCTCGGAAACCGCTAACCGGAACTGACCGAAATTTTGGCTAATTTGAGATATTGATACTCTTATTATAATCTGTAAGTTTCATTGTAATCGGTTGATAATTGTGGTCTGTAGCCGTGCCACATGAAATGTGTTGTAACCTGATATCTCGGAAACCGCTAACCAGAAGTGGCCGAAATTTTTGCTAATTTGAGATATTAATACTCTTATTATAATCTGTAAGTTTCATTGTAATCGGTTGATAATTGTGGTCTGTAGCCGTGCCACATGAAATGTGTGGTAACCTGATATCTCGGAAACCGCTAACCAGAAGTGGCCGAAATTTTGGCTACTTTGAGATATGAATACTCTTATTATAATCTGTAAGTTTCATTGAAATCGGTTGATAATTGTGGTCTGTAGCCGTGCCACATGAAATGTGTGGTAACCTGATATCTCGGAAACCCCTAACCGGAAGTGGTCGAAATTTTGGCTAGTTTGAGATATTATTAATGTTATAATAATCTGTAAGTTTAATCGACATCGATTGATAATTGTGGTCTGTAGCCGTGCCACCTGAAATGTGTGGTAACCTGATATCTCGGAAACCGCTAACCGGAAGTGGCCGAAATTTTGGCTAGTTTGAGATATTAATACTCTTATTATAATCTGTAAGTTTCATTGTAATCGGTTGATAATTGTGGTCTGTAGCCGTGCCACCTGAAATGTGTGGTAACCTGATATCTCGGAAACCCCTAACCGGAAGTGGCCGAAATTTTGGCTAGTTTGAGATATTAATACTCTTATTATAATCTGTAAGTTTCATTGTAATCGGTTGATAATTGTGGTCTGTAGCCGTGCCACCTGAAATGTGTGGTAACCTGATATCTCGGAAACCGCTAACCGGAAGTGGCCGAAATTTTGGCTAGTTTGAGATATTAATACTCTTATTATTATCTGTAATTTTTATTGAAATCGGGTGATAATTGTGGTCTGTAGCCGTGCCACATGAAATGTGTGGTAACCTGATATCTCGGAAACCGCTAACCGGAACTGACCGAAATTTTGGCTAATTTGAGATATTGATACTCTTATTATAATCTGTAAGTTTCATTGTAATCGGTTGATAATTGTGGTCTGTAGCCGTGCCACATGAAATGTGTTGTAACCTGATATCTCGGAAACCGCTAACCAGAAGTGGCCGAAATTTTAGCTAATTTGAGATATTAATACTCTTATTATAATCTGTAAGTTTCATTGTAATCGGTTGATAATTGTGGTCTGTAGCCGTGCCACATGAAATGTGTGGTAACCTGATATCTCGGAAACCGCTAACCAGAAGTGGCCGAAATTTTGGCTAGTTTGAGATATGAATACTCTTATTATAATCTGTAAGTTTCATTGAAATCGGTTGATAATTGTGGTCTGTAGCCGTGCCACATGAAATGTGTGGTAACCTGATATCTCGGAAACCCCTAACCGGAAGTGGTCGAAATTTTGGCTAGTTTGAGATATTATTAATGTTATAATAATCTGTAAGTTTAATCGACATCGATTGATAATTGTGGTCTGTAGCCGTGCCACCTGAAATGTGTGGTAACCTGATATCTCGGAAACCGCTAACCGGAAGTGGCCGAAATTTTGGCTAGTTTGAGATATTAATACTCTTATTATAATCTGTAAGTTTCATTGTAATCGGTTGATAATTGTGGTCTGTAGCCGTGCCACCTGAAATGTGTGGTAACCTGATATCTCGGAAACCGCTAACCGGAAGTGGCCGAAATTTTGGCTAGTTTGAGATATTAATACTCTTATTATTATCTGTAATTTTTATTGACATCGGGTGATAATTGTGGTCTGTAGCCGTGCCACATGAAATGTGTGGTAACCTGATATCTCGGAAACCGCTAACCGGAACTGACCGAAATTTTGGCTAGTTTGAGATATTAATACTCGTATTATAATCTGTAAGTTTCATTGAAATCGGTAAATAATTGTGGTCTGTAGCCGTGCCACATGAAATGTGTGGTAACCTGATATTTCTGAAAACGCTAACCGGAAGTGGCCGAAATTGTGGCTAGTTTGAGATATTAATCCTCTTATTATAATCTGTAAGTTTCATTGAAATCGGTAAATAATTGTATTCTGTAGCCGTGCCACATAAAATGTGTGGTAACCTGATATCTCGGAAACCGCTAACCGGAAGTGGCCGAAATTTTGGCTAGTTTGAGATATTAATACTCGTATTATAATGTGTAAGTTTCATAGAAATCGGTTGATAATTGTGGTCTGTAGCCGTGCCACATGAAATGTGTGGTAACCTGATATCTCGGAAACCGCTAACCGGAAGTGGCCGAAATTTTGGCTAGTTTGAGATATTAATACTCTCATTATAATCTGTTAGTTTCATTGAAATCGGTAAATAATTGTGGTCTTTAGCCGTGCCACATGAAATGTGTGGTAACCTGATATCTCGGAAACCGCTAACCGGAAGTGGTCGAAGTTTTAGCTAGTTTGAGATATTAATACTCTTATTATAATCTGTAGGTTTCATTGAAATCGGTTGATAATTGTGGTCTGTAGCCGTGCCACATGAAATGTGTGGTAACCTGATATCTAGGAAACCGCTAACCGGAAGTGGCCGAAATTGTGGCTAGTTTGAGATATTGATACTCTTATTATAATCTGTAAGTTTCATTGAAATCGGTTGATAATTGTGGTCTGTAGCCGTGCCACATGAAATGTGTGGTAACCTGATATCTCGGAAACCGCTAACCAGAAGTGGCCGAAATTTTGGCTACTTTGAGATATGAATACTCTTATTATAATCTGTAAGTTTCATTGAAATCGGTTGATAATTGTGGTCTGTAGCCGTGCCACATGAAATGTGTGGTAACCTGATATCTCGGAAACCCCTAACCGGAAGTGGTCGAAATTTTGGCTAGTTTGAGATATTATTAATGTTATAATAATCTGTAAGTTTAATCGACATCGATTGATAATTGTGGTCTGTAGCCGTGCCACCTGAAATGTGTGGTAACCTGATATCTCGGAAACCGCTAACCGGAAGTGGCCGAAATTTTGGCTAGTTTGAGATATTAATACTCTTATTATAATCTGTAAGTTTCATTGTAATCGGTTGATAATTGTGGTCTGTAGCCGTGCCACCTGAAATGTGTGGTAACCTGATATCTCGGAAACCCCTAACCGGAAGTGGCCGAAATTTTGGCTAGTTTGAGATATTAATACTCTTATTATAATCTGTAAGTTTCATTGTAATCGGTTGATAATTGTGGTCTGTAGCCGTGCCACCTGAAATGTGTGGTAACCTGATATCTCGGAAACCGCTAACCGGAAGTGGCCGAAATTTTGGCTAGTTTGAGATATTAATACTCTTATTATTATCTGTAATTTTTATTGAAATCGGGTGATAATTGTGGTCTGTAGCCGTGCCACATGAAATGTGTGGTAACCTGATATCTCGGAAACCGCTAACCGGAACTGACCGAAATTTTGGCTAATTTGAGATATTGATACTCTTATTATAATCTGTAAGTTTCATTGTAATCGGTTGATAATTGTGGTCTGTAGCCGTGCCACATGAAATGTGTTGTAACCTGATATCTCGGAAACCGCTAACCAGAAGTGGCCGAAATTTTTGCTAATTTGAGATATTAATACTCTTATTATAATCTGTAAGTTTCATTGTAATCGGTTGATAATTGTGGTCTGTAGCCGTGCCACATGAAATGTGTGGTAACCTGATATCTCGGAAACCGCTAACCTGAAGTGGCCGAAATTTTGGCTAGTTTGAGATATGAATACTCTTATTATAATCTGTAAGTTTCATTGAAATCGGTTGATAATTGTGGTCTGTAGCCGTGCCACATGAAATGTGTGGTAACCTGATATCTCGGAAACCCCTAACCGGAAGTGGTCGAAATTTTGGCTAGTTTGAGATATTATTAATGTTATAATAATCTGTAAGTTTAATCGACATCGATTGATAATTGTAGTCTGTAGCCGTGCCACCTGAAATGTGTGGTAACCTGATATCTCGGAAACCGCTAACCGGAAGTGGCCGAAATTTTGGCTAGTTTGAGATATTAATACTCTTATTATAATCTGTAAGTTTCATTGTAATCGGTTGATAATTGTGGTCTGTAGCCGTGCCACCTGAAATGTGTGGTAACCTGATATCTCGGAAACCGCTAACCGGAAGTGGCCGAAATTTTGGCTAGTTTGAGATATTAATACTCTTATTATTATCTGTAATTTTTATTGACATCGGGTGATAATTGTGGTCTGTAGCCGTGCCACATGAAATGTGTGGTAACCTGATATCTCGGAAACCGCTAACCGGAACTGACCGAAATTTTGGCTAGTTTGAGATATTAATACTCGTATTATAATCTGTAAGTTTCATTGAAATCGGTAAATAATTGTGGTCTGTAGCCGTGCCACATGAAATGTGTGGTAACCTGATATTTCTGAAAACGCTAACCGGAAGTGGCCGAAATTGTGGCTAGTTTGAGATATTAATCCTCTTATTATAATCTGTAAGTTTCATTGAAATCGGTAAATAATTGTATTCTGTAGCCGTGCCACATAAAATGTGTGGTAACCTGATATCTCGGAAACCGCTAACCGGAAGTGGCCGAAATTTTGGCTAGTTTGAGATATTAATACTCGTATTATAATGTGTAAGTTTCATAGAAATCGGTTGATAATTGTGGTCTGTAGCCGTGCCACATGAAATGTGTGGTAACCTGATATCTCGGAAACCGCTAACCGGAAGTGGCCGAAATTTTGGCTAGTTTGAGATATTAATACTCTCATTATAATCTGTTAGTTTCATTGAAATCGGTAAATAATTGTGGTCTTTAGCCGTGCCACATGAAATGTGTGGTAACCTGATATCTCGGAAACCGCTAACCGGAAGTGGTCGAAGTTTTAGCTAGTTTGAGATATTAATACTCTTATTATAATCTGTAGGTTTCATTGAAATCGGTTGATAATTGTGGTCTGTAGCCGTGCCACATGAAATGTGTGGTAACCTGATATCTAGGAAACCGCTAACCGGAAGTGGCCGAAATTGTGGCTAATTTGAGATATTGATACTCTTATTATAATCTGTAAGTTTCATTGAAATCGGTTGATAATTGTGGTCTGTAGCCGTGCCACATGAAATGTGTGGTAACCTGATATCTCGGAAACCGCTAACCGGAAGTGGCCGAAATTTTGGCTAGTTTGAGATATCAATACTCTTATTATTATCTGTAATTTTTATTGAAATCGGGTGATAATTGTGGTCTGTAGCCGTGCCACATGAAATGTGTGGTAACCTGATATCTCAGAAACCGCTAACCAGAAGTGGCCGAAATTTTGGCTAGTTTGAGATATGAATACTCTCATTATAATATGTAAGTTTCATTGAAATCGGTTGATAATTGTGGTCTGTAGCCGTGCCACATGAAATGTGTGGTAACCTGATATCTCAGAAACCCCTAACCGGAAGTGGTCGAAATTTTGGCTAGTTTGAGATATTATTAATGTTATAATAATCTGTAAGTTTAATCGACATCGGTTGATAATTGTGGTCTGTAGCCGTGCCACATGAAATGTGTGGTAACCTGATATCTCGGAAACCCCTAACCGGAAGTGGCCGAAATTTTGGCTAGTTTGAGATATTAATACTCTTATTATAATCTGTAAGTTTCATTGTAATCGGTTGATAATTGTGGTCTGTAGCCGTGCCACCTGAAATGTGTGGTAACCTGATATCTCGGAAACCGCTAACCGGAAGTGGCCGAAATTTTGGCTAGTTTGAGATATTAATACTCTTATTATTATCTGTAATTTTTATTGAAATCGGGTGATAATTGTGGTCTGTAGCCGTGCCACATGAAATGTGTGGTAACCTGATATCTCGGAAACCGCTAACCGGAACTGACCGAAATTTTGGCTAATTTGAGATATTGATACTCTTATTATAATCTGTAAGTTTCATTGTAATCGGTTGATAATTGTGGTCTGTAGCCGTGCCACATGAAATGTGTTGTAACCTGATATCTCGGAAACCGCTAACCAGAAGTGGCCGAAATTTTTGCTAATTTGAGATATTAATACTCTTATTATAATCTGTAAGTTTCATTGTAATCGGTTGATAATTGTGGTCTGTAGCCGTGCCACATGAAATGTGTGGTAACCTGATATCTCGGAAACCGCTAACCAGAAGTGGCCGAAATTTTGGCTACTTTGAGATATGAATACTCTTATTATAATCTGTAAGTTTCATTGAAATCGGTTGATAATTGTGGTCTGTAGCCGTGCCACATGAAATGTGTGGTAACCTGATATCTCGGAAACCCCTAACCGGAAGTGGTCGAAATTTTGGCTAGTTTGAGATATTATTAATGTTATAATAATCTGTAAGTTTAATCGACATCGATTGATAATTGTGGTCTGTAGCCGTGCCACCTGAAATGTGTGGTAACCTGATATCTCGGAAACCGCTAACCGGAAGTGGCCGAAATTTTGGCTAGTTTGAGATATTAATACTCTTATTATAATCTGTAAGTTTCATTGTAATCGGTTGATAATTGTGGTCTGTAGCCGTGCCACCTGAAATGTGTGGTAACCTGATATCTCGGAAACCCCTAACCGGAAGTGGCCGAAATTTTGGCTAGTTTGAGATATTAATACTCTTATTATAATCTGTAAGTTTCATTGTAATCGGTTGATAATTGTGGTCTGTAGCCGTGCCACCTGAAATGTGTGGTAACCTGATATCTCGGAAACCGCTAACCGGAAGTGGCCGAAATTTTGGCTAGTTTGAGATATTAATACTCTTATTATTATCTGTAATTTTTATTGAAATCGGGTGATAATTGTGGTCTGTAGCCGTGCCACATGAAATGTGTGGTAACCTGATATCTCGGAAACCGCTAACCGGAACTGACCGAAATTTTGGCTAATTTGAGATATTGATACTCTTATTATAATCTGTAAGTTTCATTGTAATCGGTTGATAATTGTGGTCTGTAGCCGTGCCACATGAAATGTGTTGTAACCTGATATCTCGGAAACCGCTAACCAGAAGTGGCCGAAATTTTAGCTAATTTGAGATATTAATACTCTTATTATAATCTGTAAGTTTCATTGTAATCGGTTGATAATTGTGGTCTGTAGCCGTGCCACATGAAATGTGTGGTAACCTGATATCTCGGAAACCGCTAACCAGAAGTGGCCGAAATTTTGGCTAGTTTGAGATATGAATACTCTTATTATAATCTGTAAGTTTCATTGAAATCGGTTGATAATTGTGGTCTGTAGCCGTGCCACATGAAATGTGTGGTAACCTGATATCTCGGAAACCCCTAACCGGAAGTGGTCGAAATTTTGGCTAGTTTGAGATATTATTAATGTTATAATAATCTGTAAGTTTAATCGACATCGATTGATAATTGTGGTCTGTAGCCGTGCCACATGAAATGTGTGGTAACCTGATATCTCGGAAACCGCTAACCGGAAGTGGCCGAAATTTTGGCTAGTTTGAGATATTAATACTCTTATTATAATCTGTAAGTTTCATTGTAATCGGTTGATAATTGTGGTCTGTAGCCGTGCCACCTGAAATGTGTGGTAACCTGATATCTCGGAAACCGCTAACCGGAAGTGGCCGAAATTTTGGCTAGTTTGAGATATTAATACTCTTATTATTATCTGTAATTTTTATTGACATCGGGTGATAATTGTGGTCTGTAGCCGTGCCACATGAAATGTGTGGTAACCTGATATCTCGGAAACCGCTAACCGGAACTGACCGAAATTTTGGCTAGTTTGAGATATTAATACTCGTATTATAATCTGTAAGTTTCATTGAAATCGGTAAATAATTGTGGTCTGTAGCCGTGCCACATGAAATGTGTGGTAACCTGATATTTCTGAAAACGCTAACCGGAAGTGGCCGAAATTGTGGCTAGTTTGAGATATTAATCCTCTTATTATAATCTGTAAGTTTCATTGAAATCGGTAAATAATTGTATTCTGTAGCCGTGCCACATAAAATGTGTGGTAACCTGATATCTCGGAAACCGCTAACCGGAAGTGGCCGAAATTTTGGCTAGTTTGAGATATTAATACTCGTATTATAATCTGTAAGTTTCATAGAAATCGGTTGATAATTGTGGTCTGTAGCCGTGCCACATGAAATGTGTGGTAACCTGATATCTCGGAAACCGCTAACCGGAAGTGGCCGAAATTTTGGCTAGTTTGAGATATTAATACTCTCATTATAATCTGTTAGTTTCATTGAAATCGGTAAATAATTGTGGTCTTTAGCCGTGCCACATGAAATGTGTGGTAACCTGATATCTCGGAAACCGCTAACCGGAAGTGGTCGAAGTTTTAGCTAGTTTGAGATATTAATACTCTTATTATAATCTGTAGGTTTCATTGAAATCGGTTGATAATTGTGGTCTGTAGCCGTGCCACATGAAATGTGTGGTAACCTGATATCTAGGAAACCGCTAACCGGAAGTGGCCGAAATTGTGGCTAGTTTGAGATATTGATACTCTTATTATAATCTGTAAGTTTCATTGAAATCGGTTGATAATTGTGGTCTGTAGCCGTGCCACATGAAATGTGTGGTAACCTGATATCTCGGAAACCGCTAACCAGAAGTGGCCGAAATTTTGGCTACTTTGAGATATGAATACTCTTATTATAATCTGTAAGTTTCATTGAAATCGGTTGATAATTGTGGTCTGTAGCCGTGCCACATGAAATGTGTGGTAACCTGATATCTCGGAAACCCCTAACCGGAAGTGGTCGAAATTTTGGCTAGTTTGAGATATTATTAATGTTATAATAATCTGTAAGTTTAATCGACATCGGTTGATAATTGTGGTCTGTAGCCGTGCCACCTGAAATGTGTGGTAACCTGATATCTCGGAAACCGCTAACCGGAAGTGGCCGAAATTTTGGCTAGTTTGAGATATTAATACTCTTATTATAATCTGTAAGTTTCATTGTAATCGGTTGATAATTGTGGTCTGTAGCCGTGCCACCTGAAATGTGTGGTAACCTGATATCTCGGAAACCCCTAACCGGAAGTGGCCGAAATTTTGGCTAGTTTGAGATATTAATACTCTTATTATAATCTGTAAGTTTCATTGTAATCGGTTGATAATTGTGGTCTGTAGCCGTGCCACCTGAAATGTGTGGTAACCTGATATCTCGGAAACCGCTAACCGGAAGTGGCCGAAATTTTGGCTAGTTTGAGATATTAATACTCTTATTATTATCTGTAATTTTTATTGAAATCGGTTGATAATTGTGGTCTGTAGCCGTGCCACATGAAATGTGTGGTAACCTGATATCTCGGAAACCGCTAACCGGAACTGACCGAAATTTTGGCTAATTTGAGATATTGATACTCTTATTATAATCTGTAAGTTTCATTGTAATCGGTTGATAATTGTGGTCTGTAGCCGTGCCACATGAAATGTGTGGTAACCTGATATCTCGGAAACCGCTAACCAGAAGTGGCCGAAATTTTTGCTAATTTGAGATATTAATACTCTTATTATAATCTGTAAGTTTCATTGTAATCGGTTGATAATTGTGGTCTGTAGCCGTGCCACATGAAATGTGTGGTAACCTGATATCTCGGAAACCGCTAACCTGAAGTGGCCGAAATTTTGGCTAGTTTGAGATATGAATACTCTTATTATAATCTGTAAGTTTCATTGAAATCGGTTGATAATTGTGGTCTGTAGCCGTGCCACATGAAATGTGTGGTAACCTGATATCTCGGAAACCCCTAACCGGAAGTGGTCGAAATTTTGGCTAGTTTGAGATATTATTAATGTTATAATAATCTGTAAGTTTAATCGACATCGATTGATAATTGTAGTCTGTAGCCGTGCCACCTGAAATGTGTGGTAACCTGATATCTCGGAAACCGCTAACCGGAAGTGGCCGAAATTTTGGCTAGTTTGAGATATTAATACTCTTATTATAATCTGTAAGTTTCATTGTAATCGGTTGATAATTGTGGTCTGTAGCCGTGCCACCTGAAATGTGTGGTAACCTGATATCTCGGAAACCGCTAACCGGAAGTGGCCGAAATTTTGGCTAGTTTGAGATATTAATACTCTTATTATTATCTGTAATTTTTATTGACATCGGGTGATAATTGTGGTCTGTAGCCGTGCCACATGAAATGTGTGGTAACCTGATATCTCGGAAACCGCTAACCGGAACTGACCGAAATTTTGGCTAGTTTGAGATATTAATACTCGTATTATAATCTGTAAGTTTCATTGAAATCGGTAAATAATTGTGGTCTGTAGCCGTGCCACATGAAATGTGTGGTAACCTGATATTTCTGAAAACGCTAACCGGAAGTGGCCGAAATTGTGGCTAGTTTGAGATATTAATCCTCTTATTATAATCTGTAAGTTTCATTGAAATCGGTAAATAATTGTATTCTGTAGCCGTGCCACATAAAATGTGTGGTAACCTGATATCTCGGAAACCGCTAACCGGAAGTGGCCGAAATTTTGGCTAGTTTGAGATATTAATACTCGTATTATAATGTGTAAGTTTCATAGAAATCGGTTGATAATTGTGGTCTGTAGCCGTGCCACATGAAATGTGTGGTAACCTGATATCTCGGAAACCGCTAACCGGAAGTGGCCGAAATTTTGGCTAGTTTGAGATATTAATACTCTCATTATAATCTGTTAGTTTCATTGAAATCGGTAAATAATTGTGGTCTTTAGCCGTGCCACATGAAATGTGTGGTAACCTGATATCTCGGAAACCGCTAACCGGAAGTGGTCGAAGTTTTAGCTAGTTTGAGATATTAATACTCTTATTATAATCTGTAGGTTTCATTGAAATCGGTTGATAATTGTGGTCTGTAGCCGTGCCACATGAAATGTGTGGTAACCTGATATCTAGGAAACCGCTAACCGGAAGTGGCCGAAATTGTGGCTAATTTGAGATATTGATACTCTTATTATAATCTGTAAGTTTCATTGAAATCGGTTGATAATTGTGGTCTGTAGCCGTGCCACATGAAATGTGTGGTAACCTGATATCTCGGAAACCGCTAACCGGAAGTGGCCGAAATTTTGGCTAGTTTGAGATATCAATACTCTTTTTATAATCTGTGGGTTTCATTGAAATCGGTTGATAATTGTGGTCTGTAGCCGTGCCACATGAAATGTGTGGTAACCTGATATCTCGGAAACCGCTAACCGGAAGTGGCCGAAATTTTGGCTAGTTTGAGATAGTGCTGTAACGATTCATCGATGATACCGCGAATCGCGATTAATTTTTTTCGCCAAGTACAAACGATAATCACTCCTGTAAATCGCGATATACGAAGGGAACTAACTCTCATTTAGATGTGAATAACTCTTGCCAAAGTACACAGATAATTCAGCCCAAAATAAATAGCAGGCAACGACAACGCCAGTTTAGCGAGTCTGTTTTGTATCACGTAGACTTCGGTGTTAACATTTCTTCTGATATCAGTCATATTGTGCGTTGACTGCATTATCTGCCATTGAATTTGCCAGCATCAATTAAATTCTATGCAAGAAATCTTTTCCGTCGAACACCCGATCGTGTAATTATTGTACTCGACCAAAATCCAGTCTGGTTGAAAGAGACTATATTGTGCGCTACGACTGTTTGATATAAATAAACCTGGGAGGTTTAGTTTAGTTTATTTCAGGTACCCGTACAAATACGAACTTTGATATTTAGTAAAACTTATTTTAAATTATTGTCTGTTTAATTCTCAAGAATTGTTAGTTGTTTTGTGTATTGTGTTACAACTAAATATTAATGTATTGATATGAATGAATGACTCTTGTGGATGTTGTGGTTGACTGGTTCTGTAACTATGTATGGTATGTACAATCATTCCAATATCATTGTATTGTGATATAAATAAACCTGGGAGGTTTCAGTATTAATTTGGTCTGTTTTACTTAAAATGTTCTTATTTTTAATAAATAACATATTTAAAAGAAGTAGTTTGTCATTTTATGCTTAATATTATTAATGGTTAAATTTCATTCAATATAAATGAAGAAAACTCCCTGAATCAGGAATTAGCACGCATATCGTGATACTATCGTATCGTAAGGATTTTGCTAACACGTGTATCGTATTTGGAGTTAGCGTATCGTTACAGCACTAGTTTGAGATATTATTACTCTTATTATAATCTGTAAGTTTCATTTAAATCGGTTGATAATTGTGGTCTGTAGCTGTGCCACATCAAATGTGTGGTAACCTGATATCTCGCAAACCGCTAACCGGAAGTGGCCGAAATTTTGGCTAGTTTGAGATATTGATACTCGTATTATAATTTCATTGAAATCGGTAAATAATTTTGGTCTGTAGCCGTGCCACATGAAATGTGTGGTAACCTGATATCTCGGAAACCGCTAACTGGAAGTGGCCGAAATTTTGGCTAGTTTGAGATATTTATACTCCTATTATAATCTGTAAGTTTCATTGAAATCGGTAAATAATTGTGGTCTATAGCCGTGCCACATGAAATGTGTGGTAACCTGATATCTCGGGAACCGCTAACCGGAAGTGGTCGAAATTTTGACTAGTTTGAGATATTAATACTCGTATTATAATCTGTAAGTTTCATTGAAATCGGTTGATAATTGTGGTCTGTAGCCGTGCAACATGAAATGTGTGGTAACCTGGTATCTCGAAACCGCTAACCGGAAGTGGCCGAAATTTTGGCTAGTTTGAGATATTAATACTCTTATTATAATCTGTAAGTTTAATTGAAATCGGTTGATAATTGTGGTTTGTAGCCGTGCCACATGAAATGTGTGGTAACCTGATATCTCGGAAACCGCTAACCGGAAGTGGCCGAAATTTTGGCTAGTTTGTGATATTAATACTCTTATTATAATCTGTAAGTTTCATTGAAATCGGTAAATAATTTTGGTCTGTAGCCGTGCCACATGAAATGTGTGGTAACCTGATATCTCGGAAACCGCTAACCGAAAGTGGTCGAAATTTTGACTAGTTTGAGATATTAATACTCGTATTATAATCTGTAAGTTTCATTGAAATCGGTTGATAATTGTGGTCTGTAGCCGTGCCACATGAAATGTGTGGTAACCTGGTATCTCGGAAACCGCTAACCGGAAGTGGCCGAAATTTTGGCTAGTTTGAGATATTAATACTCTTATTATAATCTGTAAGTTTCATTGAAATCGGTTTATAATTGTGGTCTGTAGCCGTGCCACATGAAATGTGTGGTAACATGATATCTCGGAAACCGCTAACCGGAAGTGGCCGAAATTTTGGCTAGTTTGAGATATTATTACTCTTATTATAATCTGTAAGTTTCATTTAAATCGGTTGATAATTGTGGTCTGTAGCCGTGCCACATGAAATGTGTGGTAACCTGATATCTCGAAAACCGCTAACCGGAAGTGGCCGAAATTTTGGCTAGTTTGAGATATTAATACTCTTATTATAATCTGTAAGTTTCATTGAAATCGGTAAATAATTTTGGTCTGTAGCCGAAAGTCTATTTTGATATTCTTGCTTACCACATGTGGCAAATAGCCACTGCCTCTAATCAAAGCTAAGTATGAACCATCAATTAGGTAAACCAAACCTGAAGCCAAGCAGTCAGTCGAGCGTACCATTCACCTCGTAGTTCGCTGCGGCTTTGAAGCCATGAGAGCATAAATAATTAGCCGTTAACAATATAAACTTACCGAGAAAAATGGATTCATTGTATGGCAAGAATCGTAGCAAAACTGTTAGCTGTGCCTGGCCGAGATCAAATTGGCCTGCAATAAGAAATCCTGCAATAAGACCCCTCGGCCTGCAATTAGGGACAATCAACTCAGCCTGCAATAAGAAATTCGCTGGATGACCATGACTTCAGTGAAACCACGTGCTCGGTATGAGCTAATCCAAGCCTTCGATAAATAAAGTAGTCTATTTTTAGTAACCTATTTCTTCGCTCAAAATAAAAATGCTTTTATCTCTTCTAAAGTATTTAATCATGAATGTGCCAGAAAATAACAAGTATATTTAAAGAGCCATAGAAACCTACTTTCCGGTGATGTATGTCACAATATCTGGAATTTCGTATTAAGACACGTATTTTTACATTAAACACTCGCTCACCCCCACCACTATCTTTAATTCAGCAAGTGAAGGCTACGCAACTTGTATCAATTTTAATTTAAAAAGTATATATGCATTCCGTCGAAAGTATAATAAATACATTTCAAGAGAGAATTAACTTTACTTTTCAGTATAGATCTACAGAATTTTGGATTAAAAATTACCCCCCCCCCCTTACACACACACTTTTCGCTTTTCAAGAAGTCAATATAAATGTGCCAGAAAATTATTTATAGACTTCAAAAAAGCAGTGAACGTGCTTTCTACTAATATGTAGCATGATATCTGGAATTTCGTAATAAGACCCGTAATTAGACATTGAATAGGCCTATCCCCCCCCCATCATTTAATAGATTTGCGTACCGTTCGTCTTTGATCACCTCTGAATGTAAGTAAATATGAATGTGCCAGAAAATTATTTAGATATTTGAAAAGAACAATGAATGTGCTTTTCATGATATGTAACATGATATCTGGAATTTCGTATTAAGACCCGTATTTTTACTTAAACCCCCACCCCTATCATTTAATAGATTTTTGTACCGTTCGTCTTTGATCAAATCTGAAGTTAAGAACATATGAATGTGCCAGAAAATTATTTATATATTTCAAAAGAGCAATGAATGTGCTTTTCAGTGATATGTAACATGAAATCTGGAATTTCGTACTAAGACCCGTATTTTGGCATTAAATACCCCCTCCCCTTCACAATCATAGTAATAGAGCTTAATATCACCACACTTTGATCGCTTTTTAAGGTAAGTAAATCTTAATGTGCCAGAAAATTATTTACATATTTGAAGAGAACAATCAACAAGCTTTTCGCTGATATGTAACATTATATCTGGAATTTCGTACTAAGAACCGTATTTTGGCATTGAATACCCCTCCCCTTCATTATCATATAAATAGAGTTTAATACCACCAAAATTTGATCGCTTTTTAAGGTAAGTAAATCTTTATGTGCCAGGAAATTATTTAAATATTTGAAGAGAACATTCCGCAAGCTTTTCGCTGATATGTAACATTATATCTTGAATTTCTTACTAAGACCCGTATTTTGGCATTGAATCCCCCCCCCCTTCATTATCATAGTAATAGAGTTTAATACCACACAACTTTGATCGATTTGTAAGATAAGTAAATATGAATGTGCCATAAAATTACTTACATATTTGAAGAGGTTAATGAACAAGCTTTTCTGTGATATGTAACATTATATCTTGAATTTCGTACTAAGAACCGTATTTTAGCTATGAACTCCCCCCCCCCCTCTTCATTATCATAGTAATAGAGTTAAATACCAGACTACTTTGATCGCTATTTAAGGTAAGTAAATATGAATGTGCCATAAAAGTATTTACATATTTGAAGAGGACAATTAACAAGCTTTTTACTGAAATGTAACATTATATCTTGAATTTCGTACTAAGACCTGTATGTCGGCATTGAATACCCCCCCCCCTTCATTATCATATAAATAGAGTTTAATACCACACAACTTGGATCGCTTTTTAAGGTAAGTAAATATGAATGTGCCATAAAATTACTGACATATTTGAAGAGGGTAATAAACAGGCTTTTCAGTGATATGTAACATTATATTTGGAATTTCGTACTAAGAACCGTATTTTGGCATTAAATACCCCCCTCCCTCCTTCATAATCATAGTAATAGAGCTTAATATCACCAAACTTTGATTGCTTTTTAAGGTAAGTAAATATGGATGTGCCATAATATTATTTACATATTTGAAGAGAACAATCAACAAGCTTTTCAGTGATATGTAACATTATATCTGGAATTTCGTACTAAGACTCGTATTTTGGCATTATATACCCCCACCCCCTTCATTATCATAGTAATAGATTTTAGTACCACCAAACATTTATCGCTTTTTAAGGTAAGTAAATACGAATGTGCCAGAAAATTATTTACATATTTGAAAAGAACATCTAACAAGCTTTTCGCTGATATGTAACATTATATGTGGAATTTCGTACTAAGACCTGTATTTTGGCATTGACCCCCCCCCCCTTCATTATCATAGTAATAGAGCTTAATACAACACTATTTTGATCGCTATTTAAGGTAAGTAAATATGAATGTGCCATAAAATTATTTACATATTTGAAGGGAGCAATCAATATGCTTTTCAGTGATATGTAACATGAAAACTGGAATTTCGTACTAAGACCCGTATTTTGGCATTAAATACCCCCTCCCCTTCACAATCATAGTAATAGAGCTTAATATTACCACACTTTGATCGCTTTTTAAGGTAAGTAAATATGAATGTGCCATAAAATTATTTACATATGTGAAGAGAGCAATCAACAAGCTTTTCAGTGATATGTAACATTATATCTGGAATTTCGTACTAAGACTCGTATTTTGGCATTGAATACCCCCCCCCCTTCATTATCATAGTAATAGAGTTTAATACCACACAACTTTGATCAATTTATAAGATAAGTAAATATGAATGTGCCATAAAATTACTGACATATTTGAAGAGGTTAATAAACAAGCTTTTCTGTGATATGTAACATTATATCTGGAATTTCGTACTAAGAACCGTATTTTGGCATTGAATACCCCCCCCCCTCTTCATTATCATAGTAATGGGAGTTAAATACCACACTAATTTGATCGCTATTTAAGGTAAGTAAATATGAATGTGCCATAAAATTATTTACATATTTGAAAGGAGTAATCAACAAGCTTTTCAGTGATGTGTAACATTATATCTGGAATTTCGTACTAAGACCCGTATTTTGGCATTGAATACCCCCCTCCCGCCTTCATTATCATATGAATAGAGTTTAATACCACACAACTTTGATCGCTTTTTAAAGAAAGTAAATATGAATGTGCCATAACATTACTGACATATTTGAAGAGGGTAATAAACAGGCTTTTCGGTGATATGTAACATTATATCTGGAATTTCGTACTAAGAACCGTATTTTGGCATTGAATACCCCCTTCATAATCATAGTGTTAGAGATTAATATCACCAAACTTTGATCGCTTTTTAAGGTAAGTAAATATGGATGTGCCATAAAATTATTTACATATTTTAAGTGAGCAATCAACAAGCTTTTCAATGATATGTAACATTATATCTGGAATTTCGTACTAAGACTCGTATTTTGGCATTGAATACCTTCATTATCATAGTAATAGATTTTAGTACCACCCAACATTTATCGCTTTTTAAGGTAAGTAAATACAAATGTGCCAGAAAATTATTTACATATTTGAAGAGAACATCTAACAAGCTTTTCGCTGATATGTAACAATATATGTGGAATTTCGTACTAAGTACCGTATTTTGGCATTGAATCCACCCGCTTCATTATCATAGTAGAAGAGCCTAATACCACCAAACTTCTATCTATTTTTAAGGTAAGTAAATATGAATGTGCCATACAATTAAAAATGCCAAAATACGGGTCTTAGTACGAAATTCCACATATAATGTTACATATCAGCGAAAAGCATGTTAGATGTTCTCTTCAAATATGTAAATAATTTTCTGGCACATTCGTATTTACTGACCTTAAAAAGCGATAAATGTTTGGTGGTACTAAAATCTATTACTATGCTAATGAAGGGGGTGGGGGTGTTCAATGCCAAAATACGAGTCTTAGTACGAAATTCCAGATATAATGTTACATATCACAGAAAAGCTTGTTTATTAACCTCTTCAAAAATATCAGTCATTTTATGGCACATTCATATTTACTTATCTTACAAATCGATCAAAGTTGTGTGGTATTAAACTCTATTACTATGATAATGAAGGGGGGGGGGGGGTATTCAGTGCCAAAATACGGGTCTTAGTACGAAATTCAAGATATAATGTTACATATCAGCGAAAAGCTTGTTGATTGCTCTCTTCAAATATTTAAATAATTTTCTGGCACATAAAGATTTACTTACCTTAAAAAGCGATCACATTTTGGTGGTATTAAGCTCTATTACTATGATAATGAAGGGGGGGGGGGATTTAATGCCAAAATACGGTTGTTAGTACGAAATTCCAGATATAATGTTAAATATCAGCGAAAAGCTTGTTGATTCTTTTCTTCAAATATATAAATAATTTTCTGGCACATTAAGATTTACTTACCTTACAGAACGATCAATGTTGGGTGGTACTAAAATCTATTACTATGATAATGAAGAGGGGGGGGGGGTATTCAATGCCAAAATACGAGTCTTAGTACGAAATTCCAGATATAATGTTACATGTCACTAAAATACTTGTTGTTTGCTCTCTTCACATATGTAAAAATGTTTATGGCACATTCATATTTACTTACCTTAGAAATAGATCAAAGTTTAATGGTATTAAGCTCTATTACTATGATAATGAAGGTGGGGGGATTCAATGCCAAAATACGGGTCTAAGTACGAAATTCCACATATAATGTTACATATCAGCGAAAAGCATGTTAGATGTTCTCTTCAAATATGTAAATAATTTTCTGGCACATTCGTATTTACTGACCTTAAAAAGCGATAAATGTTTGGTGGTACTAAAATCTATTACTATGCTAATGAAGGGGGGTGGGGGTGTTCAATGCCAAAATACGAGTCTTAGTACGAAATTCCAGATATAATGTTACATATCACTGAAAAGCTTGTTGTTTGCTACCTTCAAATATGTAAATAATTTTCTGGAACATCCATATTTACTTACCTTAAAAAGCGATCAAACTTTGGTGATATTAAGCTCTATTACTATGATTATGAAGGAGGGGGGCGGGTATTTAATGCCAAAATACGGTTCTTAGTACGAAATTCCAAATATAATGTTACATATCACTGAAAAGCCTGTTTATTACCCTCTTCAAATATGTCAGTAATTTTATGGCACATTCATATTTACTTACCTTAAAAAGCGATCAAAGTTGTGTGGTATTAAACTCTATTTATATGATAATGAAGAGGGGGGGGGGTATTCAATGCCAAAATACGAGTCTTAGTACGAAATTCCAGATATAATGTTACATATCACTGAAAAGCTTGTTGATTACTCCCTTCAAATATGTAAATAATTTTATGGCACATTCATATTTACTTACCTTAAATAGCGATCAAAGTAGTGTGGTATTTAACTCCATTACTATGATAATGAAGAGGGGGGGGGGTATTCAATGCCAAAATACGGTTCTTAGTACGAAATTCCAGATATAATGTTACATATCACAGAAAAGCTTGTTTATTAACCTCTTCAAATATGTCAGTAATTTTATGGCACATTTATATTTACTTACCTTCAAAATGGATCAAAGTTTGGTGCTATTAAGCTCTATTACTATGATTATGAAGGGGAGTATTCAATGCCAAAATACGGTTCTTAGTACGAAATTCCACATATAATGTTACATATCACTGAAAAGCCTGTTTATTACCCTTTTTATATATGTCAGTAATTTTATGTCACATTCATATTTACTTACTTTAAAAAGCGATCAAAGTTGTGTGGTATTAAACTCTATTCATATGATAATGAAGGGGGGGGGGGATTAAATGCCAAAATACGGGTCTTAGTACGAAATTCCAGATATAATGTTACATATCAGTAAAAAGCTGGTTAATTGTCCTTTTTATATATGTAAATACTTTTATGGCACACTTATATTTACTTACCTTAAAAAGCGATCAAAGTAGTGTGGTATTTAACTCTATAACTATGATTCTTAGTACGGTTCTTAGTACGAAATTCCAGATATAATGTTACATATCACAGAAAAGATTGTTTATTAACCTCTTCAAATATGTCAGTAATTTTATGGCACATTCATATTTACTTATCTTATAAATTGATCAAAGTTGTGTGGTATTAAACTCTATTACTATGATAATGAAGGGGGGGGGGTATTCAATGCCAAAATACGAGTCTTAGTACGAAATTCCAGATATAATGTTACATATCACTGAAAAGCTTGTTGATTGCTCTCTTCACATATGTAAATAATTTTATGGCACATTCATATCTACTTACCTTAAAAAGCGATCAAAGTGTGGTGACATTAAGCTCTATTACTATGATTGTGAAGGGGAGGGGGTATTTAATGCCAAAATACGGGTCTTAGTACGAAATTCCAGTTTTCATGTTACGTATCACTGAAAAGCATATTGATTGCTCCCTTCAAATATGTAAATAATTTTATGGCACATTCATATTTACTTACTTTAAATAGCGATCAAAATAGTGTTGTATTAAGCTCTATTACTATGATAATGAAGGGGGGGGGGGTCAATGCCAAAATACAGGTCTTAGTACGAAATTCCACATATAATGTTACATATCAGCGAAAAGCTTGTTAGATGTTCTTTTCAAATATGTAAATAATTTTCTGGCACATTCGTATTTACTTACCTTAAAAAGCGATAAATGTTTGGTGGTACTAAAATCTATTACTATGATAATGAAGGGGGTGGGGGTATTCAATGCCAAAATACGAGTCTTAGTACGAAATTCCAGATATAATGTTACATATCACTGAAAAGCTTGTTGATTGTTCTCTTCAAATATGTAAATAATATCCATATTTACTTACCTTAAAAAGCAATCAAAGTTTGGTGATATTAAGCTCTATTACTATGATTATGAAGGAGGGAGGGGGGTATTTAATGCCAAAATACGGTTCTTAGTACGAAATTCCAAATATAATGTTACATATCACTGAAAAGCCTGATTATTACCCTCTTCAAATATGTCAGTAATTTTATGGCACATTCATATTTACTTTCTTTAAAAAGCGATCAAAGTTGTGTGGTATTAAACTCTATTCATATGATAATGAAGGGGGGGGGGGGTAATCAATGCCAAAATACGGGTCTTAGTACGAAATTCCAGATATAATGTTACATATCACTGAAAAGCTTGTTGATTACTCCCTTCAAATATGTAAATAATTTTATGGCACATTCATATTTACTTACCTTAAATAGCGATCAAAGTAGTGTGGTATTTAACTCCATTACTATGATAATGAAGAGGGGGGGGGGGTATTCAATGCCAAAATACGGTTCTTAGTACGAAATTCCAGATATAATGTTACATATCACAGAAAAGCTTGTTTATTAACCTCTTCAAATATGTCAGTAATTTTATGGCACATTCATATTTACTTATCTTATAAATCGATCAAATTTGTGTGGTATTAAACTCTATTACTATGATAATGAAGGGGGGGGGGTGGTATTCAATGCCAAAATACGAGTCTTAGTACGAAATTCCAGATATAATGTTACATATCACTGAAAAGCTTGTTGATTACTCCCTTCAAATATGTAAATAATTTTATGGCACATTCATATTTACTTACCTTAAATAGCGATCAAAGTAGTGTGGTATTTAACTTCATTACTATGATAATGAAGAGGGGGGGGGGTATTCAATGCCAAAATACGGTTCTTAGTACGAAATTCCAGATATAATGTTACATATCACAGAAAAGCTTGTTTATTAACCTCTTCAAATATGTCAGTAATTTTATGGCACATTCATATTTACTTATCTTATAAATCGATCTAAGTTGTGTAGTATTAAACTCTATTACTATGATAATGAAGGGGGGGGGGGGGATTCAATGCCAAAATACGGGTCTTAGTACGAAATTCCAGATATAATGTTACATATCACTGAAAAGCTTGTTGATTACTCCTTTCAAATATGTAAATAATTTAATGGCACATTCATATTTACTTACCTTAAATAGCGATCAAAGTAGTGTGGTATTTAACTTCATTACTATGATAATGAAGAGGGGGGGGGTATTCAATGCCAAAATACGGTTCTTAGTACGAAATTCCAGATATAATGTTACATATCACAGAAAAGCTTGTTTATTAACCTCTTCAAATATGTCAGTAATTTTATGGCACATTCATATTTACTTATCTTATAAATCGATCAAAGTTGTGTGGTATTAAACTATATTACTATGATAATGAAGGGGGGGTGGTATTCAATGCCAAAATACGGGTCTTAGTACGAAATTCCAGATATAATGTTACATATCGTGCGCATGCGTGAACGTAGAGGAGTGAAAAAAATGACTAGCTAGATTTTTGATGAAATACCTATAATTACCAAGTGAAAATGTGTTCTATGTGGTGTAAAATGTGTGTGATGGCTCAGGGCATCAGTTTATGTACTTTAATGTGAGTTATAAAAACTAATTACGTTTTGTAAAGAAGAAAACGTTTTCACATCAAACTTTCACATTCCCGGCTTTTTCAAGATGGCGACGACTAGCAGAACAATAGTTAGTGCCGGCGGTGGATTACCTGATCTTCCTACTCCAAACGTAAATGAAAAGTGCAACTACAGTCCTCGATTATTGAGAAACCACAGCTACAAATTAGACATTAAGAAATGTATAAGAAAGCAGATCGATGCAACTTTTAGAGATGATGTGACAATAACACAAACTGGCGGTGGAATTCGAATGGTATTGAGCTCCGGTCACTACCAAGAATTCAAGCGAGTAAATGACCTATATTACGCTAACCTGATGAAGAAAAACTTGATTGAGATTACTAAAAGTGAGCAAACGGACACAAATAATGTTAGCGTATCAACCTCAGTGAGAATATGGTCTATCTTATCTAAACCGAGCTTTAGTTACACTATTAACTTATACCATACAACTTCAAAAACTTTAATAAATGGTCCAAACAAAGACGTGTTTATCAATGAGCATCTACCCGATATTCTCAGTCTTATAAACAAAGAACGCGCTGATTTAATTAATGAAGTTGTGCGTGAAGCAGCGACTTTAGATAATCACAATGCAGATACTAGATTACCGGACTGTCAACTTGCACATGGTGACATATGCACACCGACAAATGTGAATTCACCTGGAATAAGTGACACAGCAAATGACGTGGCTCAAAATGCAGAGAGTGACTCCTTTGAAACTCCGTTAAATCTGGATTTACATGCATATAGTTCTGCTAGCTCACTCTCGTCAACAGAAGAAAATAATACCCCCAAACTGCTGCAACATGAACTAGTTAAAGGTAGGAAACTCAATCTCGTTTCGTCCAAATCTGCCCCAAAATCATCATCTAAGAAATTAGTGTCAAAAATAAAATCAAAGCTACTAAGCAGCAAGAAATCATCACCCCATAGCTTATCAGTTAGTGATTCGACGGAAATTATTAACTTTCGCCTTACTATCACTAACCTAGAGGCAACTATCACGCAGATACGTGAAAAGGCAAAGAATGATTGTTATGAGCTATCTGAGGAGTTAAACTTTATTAAAAATGATAAATGTAAACTTAACGACCAGATTGAGTGTTTGCGGGAGAAACACGGTGAGTTAATTGATGAAATAAAAAGTGAAAACAATGAAAAAGTAAAACTTAACGAGGAGATGAAATGTGTTCAAAATGAAAACTCGAAACTAAAACATGAGCTAAAATGTGCAGAAAATAAGAACTCTATATTAACTGATGAAATAAAAAGTGTGAAAAACGAAACATGTAAACTAAACGATGTGATAAAATGTATGGAAGACAAAATATGGGAACTAAATGATAAATTAAACTGTATGGAAAACGACAACTGGGGCGTGAATGGTCAGATCGACTATGTCGAAAACGAAAACCGTAAACTAATTGATCAGTTAAGGTTTGTGGACAGCCAAAACTGTAAACTTAATGACGAGATAAAGTGCGCAGAAAATGACAGTGGTGAACTCAAAGCGCTGCTGAAACGTGTGGAATATGAACTATATGAAGTAAGTGAACAGATGAAATATATGGAAAACGAAAACATCAAGTTAAATGAACAAACACACGGTGTTCAAAATAAAAACTACAGACTGATTGAAGAAATGAAAATCCGCAACATCGAAAATGGTGAATTAAAAGGGAAAACGAACGCTCTTTATGAGGAAAATAAGCGCCTTGCAAATCAAATAAACTATATTATTTCAGCCCCAAACCATGAAAACCGCGCAACTTATTCTATTGATAAGACTCGCTCTCACCCAGCTGTACCGCTAAATTCCTCTAGCCCTGTCTCCAAAGCCCCTATTGACAGATTGGCCAAAGTTAAACTCATCGAGCCCCAAAAGAATTTAGTGATCGGTTCATCCATCTTACACAAGTTAACGCCACGAAGGTTAGACAGAGAGGGCAACACTCAGATACGGACCATCAGTGGCGGCAAAATTAGCGACGCTATACGACTAGTAGATCACTCTCCTCAGTCAGAGAAAGTTGAAAATATAGTATTTCTCATTGGGTCGAACAATATACCAAGATACACTAATGTAAACACCGAGGAATGCTCTTCCCAGTATTATGAACTTATAGTGCTTTGCAGAAAAAAATACCCCAATGCAGTTCTTAAGTTTATTCAACCACTCCCAAGGAGGCCTAGTGAATTCACAAATAATCTTAATAAGCTAAGCTCAGCCTTGTATAAAGTCTGTGTCTCTAATCGATGTGAGTATTTCACATCATTTAGTTTATTTACTGACCCAGGGAAAGGTGATAATAGAACTGAGCTCAAAGAATATCTCTATGCGAGTGATGGAACGCACTTAAACCACAATGGAAGTGCGATATTGGCTCGACTCGTCAAAAATATGCTAAGCCTACCAATCTATGGAAATCCATATAGATAAGGAAGAGGCTCAGTTTTGCCAACCTCGGGCAAACCTGAACGAATATACAATAGGAATCAGCAGATTACTCAAGACCCTTCGATTTTCTCCCCGTCTGGCCACATACGTAAATGGCACTCCCCGCAGCCGCGACATGGATTCGACACCAGTCTTCCACCCTACCCACCACTGTGTTTCGAGCCAATGTTATAACTTTAAAAAAAATGATTAGACATACACTATAAGACAAGGTTGTGTTTCTGTTTTGTAATAGTGTGACGTACATGTACATGTAAATGGCTGTGTATTACGTTTTATAGGGGTGTACATGTACGTACATGTACATGTATTATTATTCTTTTGTGCCATTAATCAAAGACCTAGTATTCACGTCTACAAACTGTTGTAATGTGTAGTAGTGCTAATTTGGATTATTTGTGCTGCGATGTGTAGTGCTCTGTATTTTGGATTCCATTGTGCTGTAACGTGTAGTGCTATATTGGATTCCTCTGTGCTGCAGACATTGGGTGTAAATTCTTCCTCATTTCTGGTTTTTTTTTTTTTTTTTTTTTTTTTTTTTTTTTTTTTTTTGTTGCTGTTCGGTTGATTTTCCCCCATTGTGTGTGTTATATAATTTGTCGCTTGGTATTTATAGGTATTTTATTTTATTACTGTTGTCAATTTCATATATTTGCGTGGGGGCTTACATTGTGTGATAAAAGGGGAATTTTACACTTTTAGTGTATCTACTTTGTATTTGTACTTCTAATTATTACTTGTATTTATAATTCTCATATTTGTCATATCCGATTTCATAATGTTACTTAAAATAGGGTTTTGGAACATTAATGGTCTGCCATCAAAAGTTAATAATCCCAAAAATTTATCTGACTTGCAAAGATCTGTTTTGCATCTAGACATTATATGTTTCCTTGAGACTTGGACCTCGAGTGAACAGGAAAATCTAAGAAATTTTAAAGAGGCCTTGAGCGGTTACCATGGCTATATTTTCAGTAGAAAGGGGGGCAGTCGCGTTAGACATGTTCAAAGGGGTGGGTGCGCAATTTATGTTAAGGAAGAATTAAAACATGGGATAAGTATTCTTGATACACAAGATGGGGACAAAATATGGTTCCAATTAAAAAAGTCCGTCTTTAGACTCCCTTCTGATATTTATGTTGCATCTGTCTACATACCTCCAAAAAACTCTCCTATTTGGCATAAAAAGAATCATAACCCCTTTCATGAGCTAGAAAAAGACATACTTAAGTATAGAAACCTTGGGGATATTCTTTTAGGCGGCGACTTTAATGCTCGTACAAACAAACTAAATGATATATTTTCCTGTTCAGAAACAAATGCAGACATGCCTTTCCCCTGCCTTAAAAGCCATACGTCAAATAATGTTTTTCTTAGGTTCAGAAACAATAAAGACGCTACAGTAAATTCATGGGGTAAGGACCTAATCCAGTTGTGTAATGCCAGCGATATTTGCATTGTTAATGGCAGATCTGTCGGAGATATGATTGGTAATTACACGTGTATTAACCACATAGGATGTAGCACTGTTGATTATATACTAACTAATATAGCTCTGTTTGATAAATTATTATCATTTAAAGTTTCACCCCTAACACACCTCTCGGATCACTGTTTAATATTCACAGAAGTAAATGTCTCAACTGCACAAACTAGTACTAACCCTGGTTTTAACTCCAACAGCAATATCAATCAGTCCATTTGCGATACTATTATGCCCCCGGTGACTCACTCACCCCAATCTCACAGTGTTAATGTCAACCAGCTAAGGAATAAAAAAGCCATAAAATTTATTTGGAAACCGCAATCGGATTTAGTTTTTTTCGATGAACTTAGAAAACCGACCATGCGTTTACAAGTTAATCAGTTTATGATGAAACACTATGACCAAAGTCCGTCTGATATACAAAATGCAACGACCGACCTGAGTGATATTCTATTAAATGCTGCTAGGTCTTGTGTCAAACTTGCTAAGCCAAAACGTAATCAAAGAAAAAACAAATGGTTCGACCGGGATTGTAATAGAATTAGATCTGATATGCTGTCTGCTCAACGTGCTTTCAATATAAACCCACTCGACGCTCATCTTCGTCAGGTATATTACGCAAGAAAAAAAGACTACAAAAAACTCGTTAAGTTCAAAAGTCGCCAAGCTAAAAGTACGATTTTAACAAAGCTCAATGATTTAGAATCAAATAACCCCAAAGAATATTGGAATCTAATTAATTCTCTACTTTATGACGATAAGAAAAATGAAAGTGACGATATTCCAGTAGATACTTGGCAACAGCATTTTACCTCTTTATTCAAAAACACGAATGACTCTGATGCTATAGATAATGATATCGACCACCGCATCAATAATCTTCTCCATACTTCAATATCAAATGACACACTGAATGGGGAAATCACGGCCCAAGAAGTACGCGAAGCCTTTAAGAAACTAAAGAAAAATAAATCTAATGGCCCCGACCTTATCCTAAATGAAATGCTGATTGTGTCCCAAGACTTAATGATAGATAATTACTTAAAACTTTTCAATCTAATTCTATCCACAGGAATATTTCCAACAGTATGGCAAGATTCTTACATAACACCCATACACAAAAAAGGTCCCGTTCTAGAACCGGGAAACTATAGGGGTATAGCACTTGGAAGCTGTCTAAGCAAGTCTTTCCTGTCTATTATAAACGCCAGAATATCTAACTATTTGGAAGAGAATGACATCCTTGATCATGCCCAATTTGGATTTCGCCGGGACCACAGGACTTCTGATAATATTCTTATTCTTAAAACAATAATTAGCAAGTTTAAAAATCTGAAAAAAAATATTTTCCTTTGCTTTGTTGATTTTGGTAAGGCATTTGACACAATATGGAGAAAGGGACTATTTTTCAAGTTATTAAAACATAACATAAACGGCAATATATTAAATCTACTAATCTCAGTATATGACAAAACTAAATATATTGTTAAAACTCGTGAAGGTCTTTCGGAACCTATTAATTCTTGCATGGGAGTTAAACAGGGTTGTGTCCTTAGCCCAACCCTGTTTAACGTCTATGTCAATGACCTTCAATCATATCTGAAAGTACCCGATGCCTATGCCCCCACACTCCATAATATTACGGTATCTCATCTACTTTTTGCTGATGATCTGGTACTTTTATCCACTTCCCCCAATGGAATTCAAAATAGTCTTAAACATCTTGAGAAGTTTTGCGATGACTGGAAATTAAACCTCAATACAGATAAATCTAAAATTATGTTGTTTATCAATAACCCTAAGTTAAAGAAAACCATTCCTAACAAATACCTTTTCCGTGATTTCAAACTCGAAGTGGTACAGTCCTACATCTACCTGGGAATCAAGATATGCAATAACTCATCCTTCAAACTAGCAGTCTCGGACCTTGTTAAAAAAGCTAAACGTGCTTGGTTTAGTTTAAGGAGTAAAGTTGGTCTATATTCTTCTCACCATGTCCCTATTGATGTGTTAATTAAACTCTATAATGCTGTTGTAAAACCGATTAGTATCTATGGGAGCGAGGTATGGGGGAGTGAACTTGTACATAGCAAAACATTTAATGTTTCTAAATGGAGCAAAGTTGAGCACAATAAACTCACTACAAATGCATGTAAATCTATGTTATCACAGCCACCAAGAACCACTAATATAGGGTGCCTAGCTGAAGTAGGCTTGTTTCCACTCCAGCTCGATATCTATAAAAGCATGCTGCTCTACTATAAAAGACTTCTCGCATTTCAAAGCATTAAAGACACCTCCCACACCCTCTTCGCTGCAGCACTTAAGGCGGATACCGAAATTGCTAAATCTAATTATAAAATGTCCTGGCAAGCTTCCATTACCGAGATACTAAACTATTTTAACATAGATAAAAATCAGTTAACAAAACCTAAACTACAAATGTCACTTGAAACTAAATTTAACTCACTGCTAACAAATGCATGTTCCCCACCTAATGATAATCACCACAAATTAAGAACCTATACGCTAGTCAAAACCTCAGTCGCTAACTCCAGACTATCTCTTCGCTGTTACTAACAAACACCACAGAAGTGCCATGTCATCTCTCCGACTAAGCTCCCATCAACTGGAGATAGAAAGGGGGAGGTACAAAAATATACCCGTTATACAAAGGTTATGTAACCAGTGTACCCTCGCTGTCGTCGAAGATGAAAAGCACTTTCTACTTGAATGCACAAAGTACGAAAATCTTCGGAAGCAAATTGTATATCCAATTCTATCCCAAAATGATCTAAAGTTCTCTTTCACCAATCTATTTAACCCTCCAAGGTGTATATCTCGCGAAATCTGCCGTTTTGTGTTTTCTGCTCTTAATACAAGAGATGTTACCTGACAAGACCTTTCCTGGTGTAGATATGTATTTATATACATGTTTATCACTAGGCATATTTGAATGCTCTAATATACATGTATACTGTATTGGTATATTTTCTACATGTACTCGTATATATTCTAGTCATGTATATATCTGTTCTAATGTGATGTTTCTTTCATTCTGTAATTGTATGCTGCTCCCCGTGGGCGTTTTTATGCAATAAACTTACTTACTTATCACTTTCAAAGTAGTGTGGTATTTAACTCCATTACTATGATAATGAAGGAGGGGGGGGGGGGGGTATTCAATGCCAAAATACGGTTCTTAGTACGAAATTCCAGATATAATGTTACATATCACAGAAAAGCTTGTTTATTAACCTCTTTAAATATGTCAGTAATTTTATGGCACATTCATATTTACTTATCTTATAAATCGATCAAAGTTGTGTGGTATTAAACTCTATTACTATGATAATGAAGGGGGGGGGGGGTATTCAATGCCAAAATACGAGTCTTAGTACGAAATTCCAGATATAATGTTACATATCACTGAAAAGCTTGTTGATTACTCCCTTCAAATATGTAAATAATTGTATGGCACATTCATATTTACTTACCTTAAATAACGATCAAAGTTTGGTGATATTAATCTCTAACACTATGATTATGAAGGGGGTATTCAATGCCAAAATACGGTTCTTAGTACGAAATTCCAGATATAATGTTACATATCACAGTAAAGCTTGTTTATTACCCTCTTCAAATATGTCAGTAATTTTATGGCACATTCATATTTACTTATCTTATAAATCGATCAAAGTTGTGTGGTATTAAACTCTATTACTATGATAATGAAGGGGGGGGGGGTGGTATTCAATGCCATAATACGGGTCTTAGTACGAAATTCCAGATATAATGTTACATATCACTGAAAAGCTTGTTGATTACTCCCTTCAAATATGTAAATAATTTTATGGCACATTCATATTTACTTACCTTAAATAGCGATCAAAGTAGTGTGGTATTTAACTCCATTACTATGATAATGAAGAGGGGGGGGGGTATTCAATGCCAAAATACGGTTCTTAGTACGAAATTCCAGATATAATGTTACATATCACAGAAAAGCTTGTTTATTAACCTCTTCAAATATGTCAGTAATTTTATGGCACATTCATATTTACTTATCTTATAAATCGATCAAAGTTGTGTGGTATTAAACTCTATTACTATGATAATGAAGGGGGGGGGGTGGTATTCAATGCCAAAATACGGGTCTTAGTACGAAATTCCAGATATAATGTTACATATCACTGAAAAGCTTGTTGATTACTCCCTTCAAATATATAAATAATTTTATGGCACATTCATATTTACTTACCTTAAATAGCGATCAAAGTAGTGTGGTATTTAACTCCATTACTATGATAATGAAGAGGGGGGGGGGTATTCAATGCCAAAATACGGTTCTTAGTACGAAATTCCAGATATAATGTTACATATCACAGAAAAGTTTGTTTATTAACCTCTTCAAATATGTCAGTAATTTTATGGCACATTCATATTTACTTATCTTATAAATCGATCAAAGTTGTGTGGTATTAAACTCTATTACTATGATAATGAAGGTGGGGGGGGGGGGTGGTATTCAATGCCAAAATACGGGTCTTAGTACGAAATTCAAGATATAATGTTACATATCACTGAAAAGCTTGTTGATTACTCCCTTCAAATATGTAAATAATTTTATGGCACATTCATATTTACTTACCCTAAATAGCGATCAAAATAGTGTTGTATTAAGCTCTATTACTATGATATTGAAGGGGGGGGGGTGTCAATGCCACAATACAGGTCTTAGTACGAAATTCCACATATAATGTTACATATCAGCGAAAAGCTTGTTAGATGTTCTTATCAAATATGTAAATAATTTTCTGTCACATTCGTATTTACTTACCTTAAAAAGCGATAAATGTTTGGTGGTACTAAAATCTATTACTATGATAATGAAGGGGGTTGGGGGTATTCAATGCCAAAATACGAGTCTTAGTACGAAATTCCAGATATAATGTTACATATCACTGAAAAGCTTGTTGATTGTTCCCTTCAAATATGTAAATAATTTTATGGCACATCTATAGTTACTTACCTTAAAAAGCGATCAAAGTTTGGTGATATTAAGCTCTATTACTATGATTATGAAGGAGGGAGGGGGGTATTTAATGCCAAAATACGGTTCTTAGTACGAAATTCCAAATATAATGTTACATATCACTGAAAAGCCTGTTTATTACCCTCTTCAAATATGTCAGTAATGTTATGGCACATTCATATTTACTTACCTTAAAAAGCGATCCAAGTTGTGTGGTAAAAACCCTATTTATAATGAAGGGGTGGGGGTATTCAATGCCGAAATACGGGTCTTAGTACGAAATTCAAGATATAATGTTACATATCAGCGAAAAGCTTGCGGAATGTTCTCTTCAAATATTTAAATAATTTTCTGGCACATCGAAAGATTTACTTACCTTAAAAAGCGATCAAATTTTGGTGGTATTAAACTCTATTTATATGATAATGAAGGGGAGGGGTATTCAATGCCAAAATACGGTTCTTAGTACGAAATTCCAGATATAATGTTACATATCAGCGAAAAGCTTGTTGATTGTTCTTTTCAAATATGTAAATAATTTTCTGGCACATTAAGATTTACTTACCTTAAAAAGCGATCAAAGTGTGGTGATATTAAGCTCTATTACTATGATTGTGAAGGGGAGGGGGTATTTAATGCCAAAATACGGGTCTTAGTACGAAATTCCAGATTTCATGTTACATATCACTGAAAAGCACATTCATTGCTCTTTTGAAATATATAAATAATTTTCTGGCACATTCATATGTTCTTAACTTCAGATTTGATCAAAGACGAACGGTACAAAAATCTATTAAATGATAGGGGTGGGGGTTTAAGTAAAAATACGGGTCTTAATACGAAATTCCAGATATCATGTTACATATCATGAAAAGCACATTCATTGTTCTTTTCAAATATCTAAATAATTTTCTGGCACATTCATATTTACTTACATTCAGAGGTGATCAAAGACGAACGGTACGCAAATCTATTAAATGATGGGGGGGGGGGATAGGCCTATTCAATGTCTAATTACGGGTCTTATTACGAAATTCCAGATATCATGCTACATATTAGTAGAAAGCACGTTCACTGCTTTTTTGAAGTCTATAAATAATTTTCTGGCACATTTATATTGACTTCTTGAAAAGCGAAAAGTGTGTGTGTGAGGGGGGGGGGGTAATTTTTAATCCAAAATTCTGTAGATCTATACTGAAAAGTAAAGTTAATTCTCTCTTGAAATGTATTTATTATACTTTCGACGGAATGCATATATACTTTTTAAATTAAAATTGATACAAGTTGCGTAGCCTTCACTTGCTGAATTAAAGATAGTGGTGGTGGTGGGGCGAGTGTTTAATGTAAAAATACGTGTCTTAATACGAAATTCCAGATATTGTGACATACATCACCGGAAAGTAGGTTTCTATGGCTCTTTAAATATACTTGTTATTTTCTGGCACATTCATGATTAAATACTTTAGAAGAGATAAAAGCATTTTTATTTTGAGCGAAGAAATAGGTTACTAAAAATAGACTACTTTATTTATCGAAGGCTTGGATTAGCTCATACCGAGCACGTGGTTTCACTGAAGTCATGGTCATCCAGCGAATTTCTTATTGCAGGCTGAGTTGATTGTCCCTAATTGCAGGCCGAGGGGTCTTATTGCAGGATTTCTTATTGCAGGCCAATTTGATCTCGGCCTGTGCCTGTGTTGTGTAAATATTACGAGCGAGGCGTATTTGACGCTTTGCGCATGCGCTACAATGGGATTCCCCCATTTCCGCTATGTAGACTGATTTTACCAGTCTCTAATAGTGCAATTGGTGAGAACACCATCCACTCAACGGAATTTTTCAATTTTTTTTAAATACTGTTGATAAGATCATGTATATACCACTCATGAATGGGCATATTGTATAATAGTACAATTTGATGACCAGAATGAAGATTTTGACAATTTTTTCATTGCCAGCCAGAGTGTTATTGTCCCTTTAACGGAGTTTAAAAACATGTTACACACGGTTTACGTTCAGCAGAGAGAGAAGTGCTGACGTACTGTTATAGGGTTAAAGTTGTTAGAAATTCTCTTTAAATCAGTGATTGATAAACAGTTGACTCCCTGGGGAGGAATCTTAGTATGGAGTGGAATTCTATACACAGTAAGAATAGTGTATCTGTATATTATATGGAGTGGAATTCTATACACAGTAAGACTAGTGTACCCTATATATTATATGGAGTGGAATTCTAGACATTGGAAGACTAGTGTACCCTATATATTATATGGAGTGGAATTCTATACACAGTAAGAATAGTGCACCCAATATATCTCAGGAAAGAAATAGTGGTAATATTAAAAGCCTGACGAGCAACGTAAGTTGTGAAAGGGTTTGTGGAAAATATGTAGTTTTCTTTTGCCATTTTTTTTTTATTTTCTCTCTCTCTCTCTATATATATATATATTGGATATAGAAGAATACCTGTTACTGGTGTGGGTGGAAGCAGTGTATATTATATTAAAGTTATCCTTCAAGACAATATTAAAGTGTATTAATATTATTATAGCCAGATGGATGGACTGTGAACTGGGGAAGAAATAAGGGAAGAAATTATTCTTCTTTTTTCTAAAAGTATATGACTAGAACATTATCCCAAAAAAAAAGCCCCATGTGTATTGATGTATTGATATTATTATCCTTGATGTGTAAATATTGTGATATATTCTATTTGATAATATGGTGCTTAAAAAAGGAAATCAAAATAAAGTCTGAAATAATGTTTCTTATTAATCTTTTTTACTACCAGTTCAAGTTCTTAAACGTGACATTAAACAGCTAGTATAGAGGCAGACCACCATTAAATTTCACAGCAATTCTCTCTCCTTCTCTTTTCTCCCCCTTTGCATGGACATTTTTGTTGATTTTGTGGTCTAGAATGGAAGAAGAGGGTTTGAATTAATATTTTCTGCCAGGTTTTGGTAAATATTCCGGATTTTGAGGCGGAAGGATAACTGAGTTATCAGGTTGGCTACGGTGATATGTACGGCAACTAGGTACATGTTTTGGGTATACTTCTTCAACTTGGTGTATCTCAAGATTTTGGTGGTCAACGTCATACAAATTTTAGTGCAAAAACGTGGTCATTTGTTCCTCTGTCTATAGTGAAAAACATTCAGCCCAACGAAAATTTGGGAAAAAGTTGGAGGTAGGCAAAGAGGCTAGAATTAACATTGAAGTCAATGGGGAAATTAATGGTGGTCTGCCTCCGTATACGAGACGAGTCTGAAAGTAAAGGGTTAAGGTCACGACAAGAAAACTGGCTGCACGCATGGTGGCCAAAACAGTGTTGGGTTTCTCCAATGTTCAAAACTACACCTTGTACGCGCAGTGATTGTCTGGACGCACACAGACCGTTTGTATTACGGCACGAAAATCTGACCTTTCAATCTTTGTGTAGGCCTACCTTTTATCTTTTCATCGTTTACCGTAAAACAAAGTAATGCAGCTTTACGGCTGTGCTAATTATTCTGGATATATATATATATATATATATGTTTTTTTCTTCAATCTAGCCATTTGATTTGCATAAATATTCCCCACAAAACGAATAGAAGGTCAGATTCCTGTGATTATGGATACTACATACATCGTTGCATATCCCGCCTCTCCATATGCTCAAAGGAAGATTTTATGTTTATGCAACAGCAATAGTCCTAAATCTGAATTAAGTTAATATGTTGTATTTTGAGAATTCCCGGTCAGCGGCGGTCAATACAAAGGAATCGGCTGTCTTATAATATATGGAAATTATAATCATATTTTGATTTTGTTTTCTTAGGCAACCTCTGCAGACGATATAAATAAATGAAATAAGGTTTAACGTCCTGCTGTTCTGCTTCTATACTGGGCTATAATGAATACGAGCATACCTCATGCAGTACGAGGGTTTGCAATGGCCTAGTGGTCTAGAGTGTCGCGCTTCGACCTCTAGCTGGCCGGCCACCTCTGGCTTGCGGCTGTGGTTTCGAGCCCTGGTGTAAGCGTATGTTCTCAACCTTGTGGGTTTCCTCCGGGCACTCCGGTTTCCTCCCACTGATAAAGACCCCTACGCGCAAGCGAAATATTTAAATAAAATTTAACTATATCTTAGTCCCCAAATCACCTAGTTTGTGTCGAGTGGACGTTAAACCCCATTTCTCTCTCTCTCTTTCACTCTTTCACTCTCTCTCTCTCTCTCTCTCTCTCTCTCTTTGTTTGACTGTTAAGTAGAGAACTGGCACAGCTCTTTATCCAATCTTACATACCGCCACTTTAAATTATTTTTTAAAAGATCTGTGTTAACTGTGAGTAATTAGATAAGACCATGGATTCGATGGGATTAGCACGTTCAGGGTTGGTGTGAAGATAATCGTGACCCACTTTATTATTTATAGTAATTAAAATGGGTTGTTTCCACTTACCCGGCAGGCTTTGATGTCAAATTTTGCCGCTAATCCAGAGTTAATCCCAGAACAATCGTGTTATAAACTATAGTCCATATCTTTTTTAAGACTAAAACTGTATTGATTTAAACAAATTTAACTTTTATTAAATAACATTAAATAATTTACACATTCAAAAATATATTGATTTTAACTAATTTAATATTTATAAAATAACATTAAATGATTTACACATATAGAAATGCATTACAATTAATTTACACATTTAACTTTTTATAAATAAATGTTTAAAAACTGTTTAAAATGTCGTTAAGTAGTTGGTTAAAGTTACATTATTCAAGATATAGATAAGAACTAGCCATTCTTGCTATACTAGTTCGAAAGTAGATGATGTAAATTGAATAATTTGAAAATTTCATTCAAATTACTCTATTGCAAGCGAAGAAATAGGCATTTAAAGATTTGACCGACCTGTGCAATAATTTCAACCACGGTCCTGGTTGATCAAAGCTACGACTCGAAGCGTCTAGCCGCGCCATATTTGATTTACCGCTGAAACGTTTTAATCTGTTTAATATCGGAGCAATCTGATGCCATCGTAAGTTGATTAAGGCCTGGATCAGTTAATTAATGTCTAATTAATACTTTAGAAAACATTTCATGCCCAAATAAAGACCTGCACTAGGCAGATTTAGCTCTTGAATAATGCATGTTTAATAAATTTTTTCCTCGGCATAACGGGGGATCACGGTGGCTAAGTGGATAAGGCGCTGGTTGGCTAGCCTGGAGGTCGAGTGTTCGATCCCTGCATAGGCCGAGAAAGTTCATCTCGATTTTCCGGCGTGATTTCCCCTTGTCAGTGATGCAGATGGAGGGCCTGACAAGGACAGCTGCCTAGTCGTTCGGATGGGACGAAAAACCGAGGTCCCGTGTACACATTGGAGTGCACGTAAAAGATCCCTTGGCAGTTGGAATTCGATATAAGAGTAGGCCGTAGCGCCGCTGCCCGGGCAAAAATTTCCCTCATAGCACACTGTATGGCGTATACCCGTCTTCAATTAGCCCAGGTTAGGTGCTTAAGCGTAGGACGTTAAACCCCATTTCATTCATTCATTCCTCGGCATAACCGAAGTCGAAGACTTTATCTTGCTTATAAACCGTCTATGTTTAGAAGTACATGTACATAAAATGAGAATATTCCAGAATTCCCGTAAGAAAAACCTTATATCATATTTTCTTCTGAAGAAAACCTACCCTGGAAGAATAACCCGATACAGGTTTAAAGAAAAACTTTTAGAAGAATAACCCCAAATTACTCTATATATATTCAGACAGCGTGTTATTCCGGGCATAGAATATACCCCAAACTGTATCCGAACTTTTGTAAAATTTCAGTTTTTGAGCCCCTGATTGGTCAATGGTACTTTGTATGGTGTCGATATATAGGTTTTTTGGGTCGGTGAATGCGGAAATGGCGTTACCATGGTAACCATATTTTCAGGTTTGGTATCCGATTTTTGTGATTTTTTTCATAATTATTTTGTAGTACACGTGGGTGTAAAAATATAGGTTTTTAGGGGTGCTGAGTCCGATTCGAAGGGTATTCTGTAGATAAGATGGCCCAATAGCGCATGTTTGCCTTAATTTGGCCCAAAACTTTTTTGTGATTTTTTTCATTATTATTTTGTAGTACATGTGGGTGTCAAAATAGAGGTTTTTAGGGGTGCTGAGTCCGATTCGAAGGGTATTCTGTAGATAAGGTGGCCCAATAGCACATATTTGCCTTAATTTGGCCCAAAACTAGTAGAGTGGAATCTAGTTATTGAATAGCCAAGACACTAATATGGACCTACTACCACTGGAAGATTACATAGGCCAAATTACAAAATAAAAATACAAAAAATACTCGAATCCAATTTATTCCTCCAAATCAATCTATACCTCGCACAGATTTCAACAGTCCAGAGCTCCATTACAGCTACAACAGCAAAGACAGACTTACAGAAAACCAATGTATTGCCGGCGGAAAAAATATGATAGACGCACACCATTAATGGATTATAAAGCTTATTTTGAAACTTGTTATATCATTAATGGCTGGACTAGAGTCGAGAGAGGGTTACATTTAGCTGGAGGTTTGATGAGTCCAGTTCAGCAAGTACTGAGTTTTCTTCCGATACAACTATACTAGTGTGAAGAAAGCTTTGGAAAGAAGATTTTAACTTAGGAATCAGACAGAGATGTATATGTGAACTAAAGAATAGGCGTAGAAGGATTAATGAAAAGCTAACAGATTTAGGCCAGTCAATAAAACGACTCGTTATCCTCGCATACCCTACTGCTGAACCAGAGGATATTCTCGCAAGGGACGCATTTCTCAATTCTCTACAAGACTCTGGTATGGGAAGTTCAACAAACAAGGCCAGAGGGTTTAGAAGATGCTGTTCAAGTAGCCATTGAATTCGAGTCATATCAATGCGCCATGGACATCAAGAGAAACAGCTAAAAGTATGCCAGATCAGTTCGGGAGATACCTAAATCTGATGACTAACCGGATTCAAAGGATCATGTATTGAAACAGACCAAAACAGTAAATGAATTACTGAAACGACTGGATGCCAAAGGAAAACCTAAACCACCCAGTAACTGTCAGAAAAGCAAGAGAATGGGTCGTCAGCTTTCTGTTAAATGTCCACCTAAAAGGAACGAACCACAGCTAGAACGAAAATCCAACACGGATAGTGCTTTTGTCAGAAACATTGGAAGGTGTAAGCGAAATAAAGCAAAGAGGAAAGGTACAAATAAAGGAGCATGCCATAGCTCATCAGAGACACATGATACGCTACATACTTATGAAGCAAATCGCAGGACAAAATTTCAGGTAGGTTACAAATTTGCTAAACAGAAGAAACAAGCAACACACCAAAGACACATCGATGATTTGAATTCTACTAAAATAAGTTTAACAAGGGTGATTGGGTGTTCATGTTAACACCTGTAGCAAGAACCACTATTCCTAGAAAAATTAAGTTTCGCTGGAAAGGTCCGTACCGAGTTCTAGAAAAGATGACAGATGTTACAGTAACTCTAAACATCCATACTGAAAGGTATGAGGGACACAGTTGAAGCAAATACTATTACCTGTACCAGTGAATCCAAGTTTTTCTCAGATATTCTATAATCAGCAGCATTTAAACGGGGGCGTTGGTAATGTGGCAAAGCTAGTTTCATTTTGTTAGTATTTTTTTATTTATAGTCTGTAGACGCCTAAATAGTCGAGACTCGAGACTAATAACAGCTATAATTTTGGATATAGCTCACTGTAGTTATATATAGTGAGGGACTTGATATTTGATCACTGTATGAATAGCATGTTGACAGATTCTTTCTAAGTTAATAATAATATTGCTATCTGCCATATATTATGTTTAATTTTATAACTTAATAAAGCACATGTCTTGTTATTTAGCATACTATTAGTGAGTCTATATCCCTATTGTATAAATTTTTTTGTTGGAAATGTACCATAATACATTGTCCAAATATTGTGGAGTATTATTACCTCCCTTTATTTAAATAGCTGAATTTGAATATATATAGCATGCAATTATAAGTAATATGCATAGCATATAGCTTACTTAACGGAACTAGATTATACTTCTGTGTGTCAACTTTATCATAAATCACATTGTGTCCATCTGTTAAATAATGTTGCATTTATAATGTTGACAATGTATACATTGTTTATGAAAGCGAGTATACATACCAAACCTAAAAATGGCTGTAAATTTTTTTCCCCAAGGCCGATTAACGGGGGGAATTTTTCTGGAAGACTACCTATCCTATAGTTTCAGTAAAATCAAGAATCATTTTAGTGGGAATTTTTTCCCGCTAAGCAGGCCATATGGAGTCAGCCTCCTCGACTAACAGGGGCGCCGGAACCCGGGTACCAGGGTATACAAATGGTACCCTGCCCTTTTCTGGGATATACATTTTTAAATGATAGATATGTAATTGCTCTCTGGTCGATCGCAAGTCGGCTCTCGTACTCTCATTATGAGATGAATTGCTCATGATATGAATAATCAGGCTTTTGTCTCCTTCATTATAATGTATTGGTAGTTGGAATTCAGATGCTGCCCGGACAAAATTTCCCTCATAGCACACTGTATGGCGTATGCCTTTCTTCAATTAGCTCAGGTTAGGTGCTTAAGCGTAGGACGTTAAACCCCATTTTATTCATTCATTCCATGCAGGTATAACATGCCTACATAGTGTTGTTTCACCTGGTATAACAGTCTTCATGCCTGTAGTGTTGTACCACCTTACAGGTATCATAGGCCTATATATTGTTGTAGGTGTAATAGGCCTATATATTGTTTGAGTCAACTTGTGGAAATTGGACGTAAACCCAATTAAATCTAAAAATGTGTTTCATAAATACACCCAAAGATAATGAGATTATCAAAGGAAAAATGTAAATTTTACTTTTGGTAATACTTCTGTGGATATTGTTAATTCATAATATATGTTTTTAGGCGTATATACAACAAATAACACGTCTTTTAAAGGAGCTATGTGTCCCTAATCAATTACCTACAGAAGTTCTAATTAAACTGTACGACTCTGCTGTGAAGCAAATCGGATTGTATGCATCTGATGTTTGGGGTTCTGATTTAGTGCAGGTGGTCTAGAGTGCCGCGCTTCGACCTCTAGCTGGCCGGCCACCTCTGGCTTGCGGCTGTGGTTTCAAGCCCAAGTGTGAGCGTATGTGGCATGGAGATAGGGGCGCATTCTCAACCTCGTGGGTTTCCTCCGGCCCTCCGCTTTCCTCCCACTGCTAAAGACCCCTACGCGCAAGCGAATTATTGAAATAAAAAAAATTAAACCACATGTTAGTCCCGAAATGACCTTGTTGTGTAGAGTGGACGTTAACCCCATTTCTCTCTCTCTCTCTGATTTAGTGCACAATGTCAAATTAAATTTATCAAAGTGGAGTAATATAAAACATAACAAGATACGTGTATCACTACCTTTTTGTATCAAAATTATTATCTAGGTTTCCATTTAATATATTTCATTCCATGCTTGTAGCATTCCTATATCATATTTCGATGTCAACACCTATATTAAGTGTTTCTGTTATTTATGTATTTATACATGTAATATTTATACCCATTCATCATACTTGTGTTGAATGTTGTGTCATTATCAGACCAGTTTGAGGTAAATGTGTATCATTTATCTGGTTTTTAAGTATATATATTATTTGTCAAATTGCTATGTCTTTTTGTACATGTTCATATTGTATTCTGTCCTCAATGGATGTTTTGATACAATAAAATCTTAGGCCGCTATTTTATCTTATCTTAAAGCCCCAATACCACTCTTGTTGTAACTGAATAATATGCCCCAATCATTATTCTTGTCAGAAAATTATACTATTGTACTATTTTACAATATTCCAATTAATTGATAATACAAATTTCATCTTAATTAAAAAATTGGAAAACTTCAACTACATGGTTTGAAGGCTTTACGTAAACAATTTCAAATGCAACTTGGATTTAAACATATTTTCGAACCCTCTGGACAAGTAACATAGGATATAATGGATAATTTACACAACAGTTAGGTCACTTAAATATCTATTAGTTGACCTGTCAAGCCAGCAAGAGTGTTTTTGTCCCTTTAACATATATAGGTATTCCTTCTGACAGCTCGTCTTTGAAGCCACGCCTCCTTTCATACTAAAATATCAGCCAATTAAACACCAAGAGAACGGCCTTGAACCCGGATTGACCTATATAGTTTATACAAGCAGTAAACAACATAACGTCTGCGTCACAAGTAACACAAGTAACAATAGGCCTAACCACGAAGATGATTGTACTAGAAATCGACAACTTTATAAACGGTAAATTTGTACCGACCGAATCACATATAGATAGTTATGAACCGTCCACGGGTGAAGTCTGGGCGTCAGTTCCTGACAGTGGTGTGAAGGAGATCGAACTGGCAGTGGCTAGCGCTAAGGCGGCATTCAAAGGGTATGTCCACCTTCCGTATAGTCCCTTATACATTTCCCTATTCAATTTAATATGCATTCAAAGGGTATGTACACCTTCCGTATTTAGTCGCCTATAGTTATACATTTCCCTACTCAATTTAATATACATTCCGTACTTAGTCAGCTATAGTTATAGAGAGAGAGAGAAAGGAAGAGAGAGAGAAATAGGGTTGAACATCCACTCAACACAACTAGGTCATTTCGGGACTTCTGGTTTAATTTTATTTCAATAATTCGCTTGCGCGTAGGGGTCTTTAGCAGTGGGAAGAAACCGTATGACAAAGTGAAGTTAAGTGATGTTGACATATAAACCAACTTTTGATAACTCCAATGAAGTGAAGTTAAAGGTACGTCAATCCCGATAATGTTTTTGAGAATACAACTGCTTAATTTTGTGTTAAAATCCATTAAGATCCCCAACCTTAGGGCCGAACAACTAACTCAATATATGTGATACGTTTTCATACAACTTAAACCCACCAGTTTTCATCTTGAAATGGAGTCCGTTGTCCCAAACTGTATTATGCGGTGATTTTATAAAACCAGACTTTTATTTTAAAAAATAATGTGTCGGTGAAATTTACCTTTTGTTATCAAGTACAGAACATGGACCATTCACCGTGTAGACCTCTAAAGGAGCGGGAATCGATTATTGGGTCACCCAACAAAAGAATTGATCCGAAATCTTAAATGGGTTACGTGTCCGGATAAACTGTTTTAACGTTCACGTCCAAACGACTCAATATTTTGAGCTGTAATTTAACGTTAGGGTATATACCCCATTCTTCTATATTTTGGCGTTTAAATTAGATACGTACTCGGACTTTTATTTTTGAGGCTCTGTTCTATTCGGGACAGTCCCTTTAAGTGATGTTGACGTATAAATAAACTCTTGAAAACTCCTATGAAGACACGATTTTGATAAACTTCTAATTATCCAATTATTATTAATAAGCTACATATGGACAGTAGCTATAACTTCAAAGAGAATGTCAGAGGCGGATTTAAGGGGGGGGGGGCGCAAGGGGCGCCCCCCCCCCTAATTTTCGACCGTGCCCTTATTTACTTCTGAAAGTGCCTTTTTGACTTCAGAAAGTGCCTTTTCTCAGACCCAAATATGTCAGAAAATATCAGCCAAATAGCTCTTGGAATTGCTTCAGATGCAAGGAACAGGGATGTTACCACGCCAGGCGGCACTATTTTCTGTCGCCAAGTACAAAGAAAAAATGGAAAAAAATCGCCCAGTCGTATTTATAACCCCCTCGACTTCGTCCTTGGCTGCATACAAACTCAGCGCTCGAAATTTACCATGGCAAACGACAAAGCCATGATAAAAGACTACACAAAAGCATGTCTGCCATGGCATTATTTATTTTTGTGTGCCGTAGTAGACCCTATCATCCAAATTTACGGCACTCCAATGTTAAAGGTTTAAATCTACGGTTAATCCTAGCCTATTCACAATGTCAATGTTTCTTATTTTATTTCTTGCCTGTGTTGATCATGGATTTGCTACGGCCCGGTAGTAGGGCTAGGAGGACGATGAGAGCTTTCTCATCTTCTGTTTGACCTGATTGTCATTCCGCCGTAATAATAATATAATTTGTGAGACACGTCAAGTCAAACAAAACAGCGTGTTTTAATTATCAATATCTACCTGTGGTCATAATTCGTTGTACTCAAATAAAACACAAACACCGTTTTAAGAATAGGCCTATATAAATTTGAATATATAAATAGAAATTGATTTGCACTGAAGCAAATAAGACAACAAATGCTTTAAAAATACACCAATAAGGATTGAATTTTCATAAAAGACCACGCCCCCTCCCGAAATTTTTTTGGGTCGCTACGCTCGCAACAGATTGTTTCCAACACTCACCCACCGATGTGCCCTCATTTTGCCACGCCCCCCCTTTCCAAAATTCCTAGATCCGCCCCTGAATGTGTTGATCTATACCTTGACCCGGCAGTAACATTCAGAGAAATATGCAGTAATTACAAACACCATAATTTAATAATAAACAATATCATATATAATTATCATATCAGCTAATTGTTGAATTCTTTCTGGCCTTAATAAATTTAGTTTGATTCCCGGGGTTTCAATTTCATACCAATCTTAAAATAAATTAATGGGTATGGCCTAGACTTATATCTGTAGATAATCCGTCAAGTTCGTTGATGGGGCTGGGTGGGTCGGGTTAGGGTATTCGTTTATGAAGCTGGGTGGGTCGGGTTAGGGTATTCGTTTAGGACGCTGGGTGGGTCGGGTTAGGGTATTCGTTTATGAAGCTGGGTGGGTCGGGTTAGGGTATTCGTTTATGAAGCTGGGTGGGTCGGGTTAGGGTATTCGTTTATGAAGCTGGGTGGGTCGGGTTAGGGTATTCGTTTATGAAGCTGGGTGGGTCGGGTTAGGGTATTCGTTTATGAAGCTGGGTGGGTCGGGTTAGGGTATTCGTTTATTATGCTGGGTGGGTCGGGTTAGGGTATTCGTTTATGAAGCTGGGTGGGTCGGGTTAGGGTATTCGTTTATGAAGCTGGGTGGGTCGGGTTAGGGTATTCGTTTATGATGCTGGGTGGGTCGGGTTAGGGTATTCGTTTATGATGCTGGGTGGGTCGGGTTAGGGTATTCGTTTATTATGCTGGGTGGGTCGGGTTAGGGTATTCGTTTAGGACGCTGGGTGGGTCGGGTTAGGGTATTCGTTTAGGACGCTGGGTGGGTCGGGTTAGGGTATTCGTTTAGGACGCTGGGTGGGTCGGGTTAGGGTATTCGTTTAGGACGCTGGGTGGGTCGGGTTTTAGGGTATTCGTTTAGGACGCTGGGTGGGTCGGGTTTTAGGGTATTCGTTTAGGACGCTGGGTGGGTCGGGTTAGGGTATTCGTTTAGGACGCTGGGTGGGTCGGGTTAGGGTATTCGTTTAGGACGCTGGGTGGGTCGGGTTAGGGTATTCGTTTAGGACGCTGGGTGGGTCGGGTTAGGGTATTCGTTTAGGACGCTGGGTGGGTCGGGTTAGGGTATTCGTTTAGGACGCTGGGTGGGTCGGGTTAGGGTATTCGTTTAGGACGCTGGGTGGGTCGGGTTAGGGTATTCGTTTAGGACGCTGGGTGGGTCGGGTTAGGGTATTCGTTTAGGACGCTGGGTGGGTCGGGATGGGGTATACGTGGGAAGATGTTACCCCCATGCTAGACTTGTAGAGACGCTTAAAGTTTGAACCACTACATAATTAATTATGTTAAAAGTTTGAATGAATAAATGAATGAATAAATGAATGAAATGGGGTTTAACGTCCTACTGTTATGCACTTAACCTGAGCTAATTGAAGACAGGCATACACCATACAGTGTGCTATGAGGGTAATTCCAACTGCCAAGGGATCTTTTACGTGCACTCTAATTTGTACACGGGACCTCGGTTTTTTTCGTACCATCCGAACGACTAGGCACCTGTCCTTGTCAGGCCCTCCTTCTGCATCACTGACAAGGGGAATCACATCGGAAAATCGAGATGAACTTTCTCGGCCAATGCAGTGATCGAACACCCGACCTCCAGGCTAGCGAACCAGCGCCTTATCCACTTAGCCACCGTGATCCCCTTAAAAGTTTGAACGTAGAAATTAACATCAATAATAATTTCCTCCGTTTTTAACTTTACGTGGGTCGTTTTAATAGAGCCCTGGAGTCCTAAAAAACAAAATATGCAAAATAAGCTGGCCATGTGAATCTCACATGTGTCCCAAACAATCTGCCAAGGGGAAATAACGTAAGTACCATAATTCGGAGCGTTTCATTGGTTGGAGAATAAATCCAAACAATCTGCCAAGGGGAAATAACGTAAGTACCATAATTCGGGGCGTTTTAGTGGTTGGACAATAAATAGATTTTAAAAAAATTAAAGTCATGCAATACAAAGTGGTAGAGAAGGCGAAATGTTCCGGAAATAACAATTTTGAACAAACCAATTTTTAAAAATTTCTTTCAAATAGTGTACCGGCCATTTGTAAATTCGAAGGGGAATAAACGACGATTATCTTAAAAGTCCGTCTTTTGGGATTCTATTTCGGCTGACATTTATCTTTAATTTTAAACATCGTAAACCATATAAAAGACACAAGAGTAAAAGTCGCATCTTTCGAGATTCTCGCCGGTTTTATGTTAAAATGAAGCCTTTTTATTATCAAATTTGGCTACAATTAGCCGTCCATGTGAAAAATAACACCATGTGCTTTTTTTCTTCAACTTCTTTTTTTAGGAGGGGGGGGGGACATTTCGCTTTTTTAACTACTTTTTTAAAAAGTATTACCCCGCCCCACCACAACACACTGCTTACAAGATATCGCTCTCCAAGAGCGCCATATTGAGTTACGTTAATTTCGGCCATATTTGAGTACGATGTTATCTGACATATGTATAATTAAATCAAACTGCATTGATCACTTTTACAATTTGTTTGGGGTAAAACGTTATCCCTCCCTATTTAAAATTATGATAAATGTTAAGAAATATAAACTAACACAGCTGAATAAGGATTTATTACTATGCCTGATAGAGATTATCAGTGAGTCAAATCACAAATGGCGTGGTTTCGATCCAACACATGTTCGCGACATGATAAAAGGATTAGAGTCGCCTGTTCAAGCTCTGGGTCCTCGTCGCCCCCCCCCCTGCTAACGACCCCCACGCGCAAGCGTGTTATTGATTGAACGAATGAATGAAATGGGGTTTAACGTCCTACTATTATGCACCTAGCCCGGGCTAATGGAAGACGGGCATACGCCATACAGTGTGCTATGAGGAAAAAGAATTTGCCCGGGCAGCGGCGCTACGGCCTACTCTTATATCGAATTCCAACTGCCAAGGGATCTTTTACGCGCACTCCAATGTGTACACGGGACCTCGTTTTTTTTGTCCCATCCGAACGACTAGGCAGCTTTCGTTTTATTGAAATAAATAAACAATATGTTAGTCCCGAAATAACGTAGCGTGTGCCGCCTAGACTTTAAACATCATTTCTGTTCGCGTTTCGCTAGATAATTATTATTATATATTATTGAGTAACCATGCAGGTATAACATGCCTATATAGTGTTGTTCCACCTGGTATAACAGTCTTCATGCCTGTAGTGTTGTACCACCTTACAGGTATCATAGGCCTAGCTATTGTTGTAGGTATAACATGCCTATATATTGTCGTGACACCTTACAGGTGTAATAGGCCTATATATTGTTTGAGTCAACTTACAGGTATCATAGGCCTAGATATTGTTGTAGGTGTAATAGGCCTATATATTGTTGTGTCACCTTACAGGTGTAATAGGCCTAGATATTGCATTAGTGAATCGCCATGCAGGTGTGTATTTAACACTAGTGACACAAACAACACACATGAAATATTTGACTGATCGGGGACATGATTTCAAAGATTATACTTAACAGTACACATAAAAAAAACCCTGTAACTTAAGAACTTTTAAAATAACAATTGTTCCAGTTTTGAGAGGTGAAGTTCTTTCCTGTGAATTAGACACTTCTGAGAGCTACAAATAATATGAAAATCCTCCGCTCTGTCTTGATTTGTTAAATCCCCCTTTTGTTTTACTGAATCTCTCCTCCTTCCGCTTTGTCTTCTAGATATATGTTTTATCTGCGATGTCGCCCCTGGTGTAACGAATTCCCCCCCCCCCCTTATTAATTAAAGAGCAAAATAACAAAGTTAAAGGATACCAGATCCCTGGTGGAATTTTGCCCGGGCAGTGACGCTACGGTCTACTCTTATATCGAGTATTATTCCAACTCACATAGGATATTTTACGTGCGCAACAATGTGTACATGGGACCTCGGTTCTACGCCCTACCCGAACGACTATACAATGTCCCTTGCACGACTCCCATGTACTGCACCACTGACAAGAGAGAAACACGCTAGAAAATCGGGATGTACTTTCTCGGCCAACATGTGCTCCAGATTAGTGAGTCAACGTGAGGGAAAGTTTGCCCGGACAGTGACGCCACGGTCTACTCTGAGACCCTTGCAAGACTCCCATGTACTGCACCACTGACAAGAGAAAAACACGCTAGAAAATCGGGATGTACTTTCTCGGCCAACGTGAGTTCCAGATTAGCGAGCCAACGTGACTAGTCACTTGTCGCTTATCGGCGGTTCTAAAAGTGTGTATGTAGATAATTATTATCGTACGTTTCCTGTTTTAAAGATTGACAAATCATTGCAGAGAGTCCTGTAATAATATCTGTAGAACCATCCCGATCAGTTCCCATCACGATTACCTTATCTTGTTTATGTGTTTATTACACCCTTTCATTTCAAATCAAGATGACTAAACCTTCGTCAACATATGCCGCCTTTCAAATCTTAGCACGTGTTTGTCAACTCAGAAACAGCATGCCTAGATTACAAAACAGAACTAGATCTCTCTATAAGTACAATTCCAGATAGTGGAATATATAATGTGTGTATGTGGATCTCGGTTAGAGTTTACTTCAAGATAACGGTACTTAAAAGCTTCGTCTGCACTAGGCTAGTAAAAGCCGTCTTTTTCAAAACCCGGCTTTTTCAAGTGTAGCGTCTACACTGACTGAAGTTTTGTAACGGTAAAAGACGATGAACACCGACCTTCGTTATTTGTGCCAATGTTATGAATGTACGAAAGTTCGGGAAAGATGACATCCGGGTACCCGATAAAACCCGGTTTTTACCGTCTACACACATAAAATTGCCGTTTTTTTATTTTTTAAAAAAGCCGGCTTTTTGATTCTGAAAAATCCCTCTATTGCCGGATTTTAAAAAGCCGGCTTTTACGATTGAGAAATTGAAAAAGCCGGCTTTTAGGAAAAATTTAAAAGGCTAGTGTAGACGGTGAATGCTGCTAGTGTAGACGTAGCTATAGATGCACTATGTAAAATAACAGGATAAAAGACGCACTGTGTAAAAAAAAAAAAAAAAATAATAATAATAATAATAATAATGACTTTATTTAAGAAGGGTTAAAGATTAGGCTATAATAGCCTTTCTAACATCCTGCCCTTCGTAGAAAATATAATACAAAATATATAACTAATAAATAAAATTAAAACAACAACACAATAATTTACAATAGCGGAGAAGAAATATATACAAATCAGGTAAAAGATTAATCTAAGTATAACAGAAAATTCTAATGCCTACAGATTAAACATGTATTAACAAATATACAATATGTACATATAAGATAACGACATTAAAGAAACACTATGTAAATTTAGATAAAGAGCTGTCAGTTCTCACTATATTAGTTTTAAAATTAAATAAATGATTATTTCAGTCAACTTACTGAGTTTATCTCCCACTCGACACAAATTAGGTCATTTCGGGACTAACATATGGTTCAATTTTATTTCGATAATTCGCTTGAGCGTAGGGGTCTTTAGTAGTGAGAAAAACCCATGAGGTTGGCAAACAAACCTACTCCTTGTCACGTACAACCGGGGAAACCAAACCTGCGCCTGTTCACAATCCCTCCTCGAAAACAGATTGTCACCAAGCAAACCCTATCGTCATTAAAAATGTAGTCTAGACGCTAAATTGTGTTTTACCGAAATCACCCCCCAGCTTCACAGGATCCCAAATTGTACTCCTACCCCGCCCTTGCCCCTTTTGCCCGCCACATCTTCCACTCCGGGGGTTCGGATGGGGCGGGTTTGGAGGTCTGAGTGATTTAAAAGGTATGTCATCCAAACATTTTCACTGAATTGTATACATGTAGTTGTGTATAGTTGGGTTTAAATCAAGTATCATTTCAGATGGTCGAGCACACCTCGAGAAGAACGATCCAGATTAATAAACAAAGTAGCAGACCTACTAGAGAGAGACATGGAAAAATTTGCAGAAATGGAATCACGTGACCAAGGGAAACCACTCCGACTAGCCAGAATAATGGATATACCAAGAGCTATTTATAACTTGAGATTTTTTGCTTCTGCTATTTTACACGATTTGAACAGGTAGACACACTTACATTAAAATTACCCTTTACACCTTCAACAATATCTACATTTTATTCAACTCTTACAACACGATCTTAAATTTACACTTACAACAATATCTTAAATTACCCTTTACACTTACAACAATATCTTAAACTACCCTTTACACTTACAACAAGATCTTAAATTACCCTTTACACTTACAACAAGATCTTAAACTACCCTTTACACTTACAACAAGATCTTAAATTACCCTTTACACCTTCAACAATATCTTAAATTACCCTTTACACTTACAACAAGATCTTAAATTACCCTTTACACTTACACTAAGATCTTAAATTACCCTTTACACTTACAACAAGATCTTAAATTACCCTTTACACCTATACCAAGATCTTAAATTACTCTATACACTTACACCAAGATCTTAAATTACCCTTTACACTTACACTAAGATCTTAAATTACCCTTTACACTTACAATAAGATCTTAAATTACCCTTTACACTTACAAGATCTTAAATTACCCTTTACACTTACAACAATATCTTAAATTACCCTTTACACTTACAACAATATCTTAAATTACCCTTAACACTTACAACAATATCTTAAATTACCCTTTACACTTACAACAAGATCTTAAATTACCCTTTACACTTACACCAAGATCTTAAATTAACTTTTACACTGACACCAATATCTTAAATTACCCTTTACACTTACACTAAGATCTTAAATTACCTTTTACACTGACACTAGGATCTCAAATTACCCTTTACACTTACACTAGGATCTTAAATTACCCTTTACACTTACAACAATATCTTAAATTACCCTTTACACTTACACTAGGATCTTAAATTACCCTTTACACTTACAAGATCTTAAATTACCCTTTACACTTACAACAATATCTTAAATTACACTTTACATTTTACACTAAGATCTTAAATTACCCTTTACACTGACACTAAGATCTTAAATTACCCTTTACACTTACACCAAGATCTTAAATTACCTTTTACACTTAGATCTTAAATTACCCTTTACACTTACAACAAGATCTTAAATTACCTTTTACATTTTACACTAAGATCTTAAATTACCCTTTACACTTACACTAAGATCTTAAATTACCCTTTACACTTACAACAATATCTCAAATTACCCTTTACACTAAGATCTTAAATTACCCTTTACACTTACAACAAGATCTCAAATTACCCTTTACACTAAGATCTTAAATAGCCCTTTACTTTTACACCAATATTTTAAATTACCCTTTACACTTACACTAATATCTTAAATTACCCTTTACACTAACAACAAAATCTTAAATAGCCCTTTACACTGACACCAAGATCTTAAATTACCCTTTACTTTTACACCAAGATCTTAAATTACCCTTTGCACTTACAACAAGATCTTAAATTACCCTTTACACTTACAATAAAATCTTAAATTACCCTTTACACTTACAACAATATCTCAAATTACCTTTTACACTTACAATACGATCTTAAATTACCTTTTACACTTACAACAAGATCTCAAATTACCCTTTACACCTACAACAAGATCTTAAATTACCCTTTAAACTTACACTAAGAACTTAAATTACCCTTTACACTTACAGCAAGATCTTAAATTACCCTTTACACTGACACTAAGATCTTAAATTACCCTTTACACTTACAACAATATCTTACACCTTCAACAATATCTACATTTTATTCTACTTTTACACCCTTTACGCCTAGAACAAGATCTACATTTTATTCTACTGTAACACATGTTCTAATGATTTGAAACATCTTGGAAACTAATCTATATAATTTCCAGTCATCGGTAATTGTAAACCATTCCAAATATCTTGTTTTGCCTTTGTTATTTTAGTTCAACAGTTTTAGAGAAAGCCGGCGCGATCAACTATACCGTTAAACATCCGGTTGGAGTAGCAGGACTTATCTCCCCTTGGAACCTACCCTTATACCTGTTGACCTTCAAGCTGGCTCCTGCCATAGCTGCTGGTAATACAGTCGTTGCTAAGCCGAGTGAGATGACTTCCGTCACAGCCTCCAAACTATGCGAACTTTTCAACGAAGCAGGTATGTACGTCTAATGGGTCCGAGTCTAAAGCCGTTTTGGTAACTTTGAATTTCCAACTCTGATTCGGACGTTTGTGATCGGATGTCTGTGCTCCATCTGAGGCCAGATTCTGGTGTTTCAGTTATGGCTGGACTCCGATGCACGAATGGGAGATAAGATGTTACATTTTCAGAGTTATCGATCTTGGTGAGGACCCGGACCTGAATGATAGTAAGACAAAACCTTTTTTTTTATCTCTCCATTAATATCAGTGATACTACCAGCCTTCTAACTTCTCTCTTCCTGACCAGAAAATAACAATATCTGAAAATAACAGATCTTTCAACTCACAATTCTGTTTCATAAAAATAAAGATGTCTTATTGGTAAAACTCTGTCTCTGTTTTGTTTAACACCGTTTCTTTGTAGAGCTTACGTGGATTAGACGTCTTTTATTGTTGATGTGGTCATAAGAAAATTGTAGTCAATACCCCCCCCCCTCTCATCCGTCCATCTTTCGACAGCGGGAGTAACGGTGGCACATTAACCATGTCTGAAACGAAAACTTCAAAACGACTGACCTAGTGATTTATACGGCATCACTAACAGGAAGGGACCACACCCGAAAATTCTCGATGGATTTTGTCAGTAAACGCAGGGATCATAAACACCCGACTTCCAGTTTAGCGTACAACGTCCTACACACTGAGCCACTGTGCTCCGTCATCCAATTGAAGATCCTATCAGGATGTATTCAAAATTATTTAGCAGCTAATTTAACGTCTAGTCCAGGTTAGCATATTTTATAAGTTTTTTTCAATTTACAGAAAGGCCGAAAAAAGTGAACAAAGTTTTCTTTAAAGCAATTGTTGGGATCTGTCCAGGAATTCCGCACGATGCAGTATTGGTTAGTATGGTCCTTCTGAAGGGGAAGGACCACCTCGCTATCTACCCTGTGGGTAGGTAGATTATACTAGCGTCACGTCCACAAGGAGATGATGTCTATTTGGATGGTTTCTTATTGATCCACCAAATGATCAACATTTTGGTTGGGAAGATCACAACCCACGTCTTGAATTGTCATAATATTTCATGTCTACCACTGAATGCATGGATTCTGGTTTCTAAGATAGTCAAACTGAGTTCATCACTGCGACACACAGATCAGCGAATAGCGTGCATCACTGTAACACACAGATCAGTGAATAGCGTGTAACACTGTGACACAGAGATCAGCGAATAGCGTGTAACACTGTGACACACAGATCAGCGAATAGCGTGTAACACTGTGACACACAGATCAGCGAATAGCGTGTAACAAACAGAACGAAGACACATCACAGAGATGTAGTCAATTTCGGTAATGGCGGATATAATTTACATAGTCGGAAAAACGCGCAATGGTGCCCGCATGGTTCTACATATGTCAAATAGATAGAAACTGTAAAATAGTCCCTTCGCTGACGGACTAGAGTAGGGGATATACAACAGCGTGGACCGTAACCAAGTAACCACGTCGTTATAAAATATTACAAATTTGCTAGTAAGTTCTAACATCAAGGTATTTATTCAATATTTGTCCCATGCCGACTCGTTTTGCTTTTTTTAATGCTCAAGCCGGAAGCCCCAAGGGAATGGTGCTTGTCCTGACGAACCTTAACAACGCTCCAGATATCATTCACTGATTCATTAAACACAACTTGAAAGTTTTGTTTTCACCTTTTTTAGGATTTCCCCCAGGCGTGGTTAACATGGTGTTTGGTTTTGGTCATAAAGCTGGCGAAGCTCTAGTGTCTCACGCTGATGTTCCTCTGATATCTTTTACTGGGGGAACCGTCACAGCTGAACAAGTACGCATGTCAGCCTCCAAACATTGCAAGAAATTGTCACTAGAGGTAAGGAATTAATGCTTCAGGATCCCACGATCCATTAAAATGATTTGATAGTTATTGTTTATTTCATACAATGTCTTTGTTGTTTGTCTGATCTACAGGGTTCCGGGGGGTTTGTCGGTTATTAGCTCAGTCCTACAAAATATGGATTCCTGTTTATATTCCGCTACCGCTGTCATCACAAGCTATAGATTACATTGTACGTAGAGTCGTCTGATTAAAGTTTAACCATGGAGTAACAGATCTAACTCACTAACTCACTAACCCTCTAGTTACACCCCTTCCCACTGGTAAAGAACTGATATAAAAGATAGTTTTAATTGTAACAGATCTAGCATATTAACCATTGACACCCCTTCCCACTGGTAAATAACTGACCAAGATAGTTTTAATTGTAATAATTTCAGTTAGGTGGGAAGAATGCCGCCGTAGTCTTTAAAGATGCCGAGTTGGATAAATGTATTACACAGTGTATCAAGTGAGTTAAACAATTTGTTATTTTGTAATTTTTTGACTTGCCTTGTAAAATTGTAAAAAATATCTGCTTCTCATAAATCAATCGGATGATGTATTTCCTTTAGATGACCCCCGTTGAATCAACCGGACCATTCTGATTTCCTCCTCGTGACGACCGTATTTTGGTGCCCATGGATCCCAATCACTGGCTGCGGTTTGGTGTCCATGGATGGATCTCGATCACTGTTTGTGCTTTGGTGTCCATGGATGGTCCGATTATCACTGGTTGCGCTTTGGTGTCCATGGATGGTTCGATGATCACTGTCTGTGCTATGTTGTCCATGGATGGTCCGATGATCACTGACTGTGCTTTGGTGTCCATGGATGGTCCGTTGATCACTGGCTGCGCTTTGGTGTCCATGAATCCCAATCACTGGCTGCGGTTTGGTGTCCATGGATGAATCTCGATCACTGTCTGTGCTTTGGTGTCCATGGATGGTCCGATTATCACTGGTTGCGCTTTGGTGTCCATGGGTGGCCCGATGATCACTGGCTGTGCTTTGGTGTCCATGGATGTCCGATGATCACTGACTGTGCTTTGTTGTCCATGGATGGTCCGATGATCACTGACTGTGCTTTGGTGCCCATGGATCCCAATCACTAGCTGCGCGTTGGTGTCCATGGATGGAATCCGATGATCACTGGTTGCGCTTTGGTGTCCATGGATGGTTCGATGATCACTGGTTGCGCTTTGGTGTCCATGGATCCAAATCACTGGTGCTATGTTGCCCATGGATCCAAATCACTGGTTGCGCTTTGGTGTCCATGGATGGTCCGATGATCACTGGTTGTGCTTTGTTGTCCGTGGATGGATCGCTAGATGACTTCAGATAATTAGGTATTCCGGGTTCCCCTCTGATAACCATGTGTTGGTGCCCATATATATTTACGTATTCCGGGTTCCCCTCTTGGTGACCCATAGAAAGCCCCCTGATAACTGAATGTGTTCTGGCGCCCATATATAGGTGACTTTAGATGATTAACTATAAAGCATTAGGCCGCTTGATGACTACCGGTGCTTCGGTGCCCATAGATACTCCATTTCATGAATCAAGATATTTAATTACCCAGTGTCGGGACCAATTTGTAATCCTTTAGATGAACCTAGATAATTTAATGCCCATGTTTATCCATTATCCATCGATATGGCAGGGTTTGTGCGTCATTCATTTCGAGTCCTCTTGTTGACTCGATAGATGAGATATGAAAGTTTCCATGTCAACTTGTTAACTCGATAGATGAGTTGTGAAAGTTTCCATGTTCTCTTGTTGACTTGATAGATGAGTTGTGAAAGTTTCCATGTTCTCTTGTTGACTCAATAGATAAGATGTGAAAGTTTTCCATGTTCTCTTGTTGACTCGATAAATGAGATGGGAAAGTTTTCCATGTCTTCTTGTTGACTCGATGACATGTGAAAGTTTCACAGAAATGAAATATTTCTCTGTATTTGTGTTTTATCAGGTCGTCGTTCATGAATCAAGGTGAAATATGTCTTTGTACCAGTAGAATCTTTGTACAGCGTCAACTTTTCCCACATTTTCTCGAATTATTTGTTCAAGCTACCAGGTAGGTTTAAATTTTGAATGAGTTATGGTAAACTTCATTAGAATTGTTACGTGTGCAAGGTAGGAAAATTTGCAAGGACAGGTGCGTTTCTGTCGCGGTTTGGATATAGGCAAGATGCCACCGCACCGATCGACTACCTCCGTGTCACACAACTCAACGGTTACAAGCTGTATCTCGTGTTTATTTTTGTGTTTGTAGGCCGTGGTCAAGATGCCAGTGATCGTACCGCACCGATCGACTACCCCCGTGTCAGACAACTCAACGATTACAAGTTGTATCTCGTGGTTATTTTGTGTTTGCACGGCGTGGACTGGGAGTGTGTGGAGGGGGGGGGGGGGGGGAACAGTGTGTAGTCCTTTGGATAATAAAAAAGACTCAGGTCCCGTGTACACGTTTGGATGACGAGCACGAAGATGAGAGAGAGAGAGAGAGAGAGTTTAGCGGTCACTCGATACAAACTAGGTCATTCCGGGACTAACGTATAGTTCAATTTTATTTCAATAATTCGCTTGCGCGTAGGGGTCTAACGCAGTTGGAGCCCGGAGAAAACCCACTAGGTTGGACAGGCAACCCTACCCCTTATCAAGTGCAATCTGGGAATCAAAACTACACCGGTTGACTCAATGACAGACCTTATGATACAAATATCACGCGCTAACCATTCGGCCATAAGTCCCCGCCACCCACTCGAGAACATTATCGTCATAGCACACTGCATAGTGTATGTACGTCTTTATTATGTGTAGACCATTTGGTTTTAGACTATCTGTTTTTTGTGGTGTATGTACGTCTTTATTACGTGTAGACCATTTGGTTTTAGACTATCTGTTTTTTGTGGTTACTTGTATAGTTAAATTTTACTTCAATATGTTTATATTCATAGTTCTTGTAATATATAGTAGATCATGACTAATGCTAGCATTCCTTAATGGTTTCTCTGGGTTAAATCCTTGATTGTTTTTAATTTTGAGTGAAGTCTGTATCCCTATATGTTGGTATGTTTGTGATATCTGAGTATAATGTCTTGTCCATTATATTTGTTGTCGTGTAAATTATGTGTGGTGCAGTCCCTAGCGCTTTATTTAAGGTGTAGACGAGTAAAACCTTAAAGAATTACCACACTCACTGCTCCCGATGTCTACACTCAACACTTCTACCGAATAATGTGTAAACGGAAACAATGTTATAGTAGCAAACTGAACTTAACCGTTAAATTTTGCTTACTCAATAAAATAGTCTGCGAATCTTAGTGGAGAGACAAAGAAAAAGGAACCGGAAGTTCCAGGCACGTGGCGGGAAAAGGAGAACAAGAAACGGAAGTCCCTGGAAATGGTAGGCACGGAGGAAAGAACAGCTCGACCACAAAAGCTATTACTACGTAATATATATTTCATTGTTGGTTATTGTGTTACAGGAAACTTACTGTTGGTAACCCGTATGATGATACGGCTATAATTGGAGCCCTGATTAGTGAGCAACATTTAAACAAGGTCAAAGGTTACGTTAAAATGGCGGAGAAAGAGGAAGCAGACGTATTATGTGGTGATATCTCTGATGGTTTAAATTTAACAGACGAGAAGAAAAATGTAAGCTGCGTAATTGATGTCTCTCAGTCTGATTAAAACACAGATCCTATTTCGTTTCGTTTTTGTAGTTCAAAATTTTGTTTTACTTATCTTTACTACACGTGTAGGCCATCGAAATTAAAAAAACCGAAACGAAATATAGATATATATATCTGCATGGCTTTACACTTGACAATATCAAACTGTAGGGTATGTACCAGTCTTTATTAACCCAGTAGGGACGAACAAGTAGGAGTTTACCCAATTTCCTTTTATTAACCCAGTAGGGGCGAACAAGTAGACAGTTTACCCCATTCCCTTTTATAGATCACCTCATGATGAATATAAACTAAACAATCTCAACAGTTCCAGGGGGGGGGGGCAGTGATTGAAAAGGAATTTCCACTTTACTAATTTACGAGTCTATCTCTGCGTTTGAATGTAAAAAAAGCGATGCACCCTTCTTTAGTTGGTTGGTTAGATGTAATTTTTGTCTTATAAATATAATATTTGGTTAATGGTTAATATTATTACATAGTTCACAACGAAAAGCTCAGACAGATTTGTGAAATTTCCGACGTCTTCCTGACAGGGGGAAGTCAAGATCTGACAAAACAAAAAATGGTTGAAATTGTATCAAATATGATATTTAACATAATGCCGTCTCTCCACCTTGGATTCCAGCTGCTCAAATTCCCTCGGCTAAACAATTATATCCAGTAATTATTACTGTCTGTTGATGATGTGTGATTTTGTTGCAGGGTTATTTTATGAGACCAACAGTAATAACGAATGTTTGTGATGAATCCCGACTGATGACGGAAGAAATATTTGGTCCAGTTGTTTGTGTTGTACCATTTGATGACGAAGATGAGGTAAACTATAATAGTGCGGGGGGGGGGGGGAGGTTGGATACTACAATTATCAACCAATTTCCATTAAACAATATGATAATGATGTCCATAATAATATCTCAGAGTAGGCATAATTTCGACCACTTTCGATCAGCTGTTTTTGAGGTATCAGATTACCGCACATTTCGTGCAGAACGACCGATTCCAGACCACAAGTATCAATAAGTATCACAGTTTATAACGGGTTGTTGTTGGTTAATCACATGTTATAGACAGTATTCTCCCACCATGTTATAGACAGTATTCTCCCGTCAGGTTATAGACAGTATTCTCCCGTCATGTTATAGACAGTATTCACCCGTCATGTTATAGACAGTATTCTCCCGTCATGCTATAGACAGTATTCTCCCATCATGTTATAGACAGTATTCTATAGACAGTATCCCCCCGCCATGTTATAACGGTTTGTTGTTGATTAATCACAGGTTATAGAAAGAGTGAATAAAGTAAAATATGGTCTTTGTGCTACAGTTTGGACTCAAGATGTTTCACGACTTCATCGTGTTTCTCATCAACTACAGGTTTACTAGTATTTTATTATATTTAATCGATATGAAGCCACTGTGAATCAGTGAGTAAGGCTCTGACTCACTAACCTGATGGTCTGTCGTTCAATGCAGGTGATGGTCGAGAAAGCTCCATGGTTCCCCCTTGCCCTTGGTGTAGGCCAGAGGGCCTTGAAAGGAACAGTGACTAATCGTCTCCATCGGACCAGAAAATACATAGGTGTCATGTGGCCCATGCTTTGGTGTGTACGTTGAAGAAATCTTGCGAGTTGAAATTCAATTGCTATTTGCTGTCTAGAGAAACTTTCCCTCACAGCACGCCATGATTGATGTTTACCAGTCTTCATTGGCCTTGAAAAGTTGGATTCAATAGCTGTCTAGGCTAACCGTTCCGCATAGCACGGCGTATGTTGATCTGCTGGAGCAGAAACATTAAACAATCCATTCATTAATAAAGTCTTTGTTTTTCGGAGGTCACGGTGACTAAGTGGGTAAGACGCCGGCTAGGTATCCTGGAGGTTGGGTGTTCGATCCCTGCATTGTCCGAGAAAGTTCATCAGTGATGAAGAACGGAAGGCCTGACAAGGACAGTGGTCTAGTCGTTCGGCTTGGATGAAAACCGAGGTTTTAAGTACACACTGGCGTGCACGTAAAAGACCCCTTGTCCGGTTAACATTTTCCCTGTCGGATCAGAACAGTAGGACGTTAAACACCATTTCATTTCATTAAGCCATTGTATTTTGGCTCTGCTGGACAATAAATCAATTATTTATTCATTGTATTTTACAGGTAGGAACTGTGTGGGCCAACTGTTGGCTGGTCCGAGATTTAAACCTACCTTTTGGTGGGGTAAAAGAATCGGGTGTTGGAAGGGAAGGATTAAAAGATTCCATTGATTTTTACACAGAAGAAAAAACAATATGTCTTCAATTATAGCAAAGTTTTTAACTTCACAACATTCACGGCTAATCGTTAAGTGGCAGTTACCTACTTATAGCAGTAGTAATAGCAGTTACCTACTTATAGCAGTAACGGAACACAATTTTTATGGGAAACAATCTTTGTTTTTGTTCTAAAAGCACAACGTTTTAACAAGTATCCTCTTATGGTTATCAAATATTCGGGGTTAATTGCAACCCGAGTAAACGTTCGTTTCTATTCGTGTTTTTTGCTTTAAATTCGCTGACCTCACCTCAATGACCTACACGCATCTAACGTATCTATGTACAGCTTTGCCTCTATATATGGAAATGGTTACCAATGGTTACTGTTCTATTAAGACCCGAATGAAGATATTTGTGTGTAAAACGTGTATTTGCTTTTGTTATAATGGACGACCAAATACACAACCCTAACCAATATGGTGTATATATTAGTGACGTCATAAAGTCTACTCGTCACCCGTCCTCTGTATCACCAGTGGTCTTATTGCGTTCTACTCCACTGCTAATCAAGGGCAGATAATTGGAATACGTTGTTCCCTGTTGATGAGCCGTAAGCGGAATGAGGTCACTATGGATACCGATATTGGATAGACTTGGTACTTAGTTTAAAACCATCTGTTAACGCTGGAACAGTGGCTAGGGCTGATTGTAACCAGTCAGGGGGGGGGGCAACTCTTTTATTCACTAACATACCAGGGGGGATAACTCATGTATTCAGGAACATGACAGGGGAGATAACCAAGACCTGTTTTTGTCTTGATTGTATGTATGTATATATTGTAAATTGGCTTATAAAAGTGTATAAATTTTAAAATAAATTGATTTTAATATACATGATACACATGGAAACATCGTTCTATATTATATAAATTCCCATTAGTGGTGCTGGTGTGTAGTTAAACAATATTTTATTAATTCTTCCATTATATAAATACCCACGAAACATCGTTCTTTTATATAAACACCAATTAAACACCCTTCTCGTATAATAATACATCTACTTTTAAATTGGGTAGGGGGTGCCCAATGTTGTATAATAAGGTCTGTCATTGAGTCCATTGGCTTGGTTTCGATTCTCCGGTTGCACATTACAAGGAATAGAGTCACTGTCCCACTGCTACAGACCTATAATACCCACGAAACATCGTTCTTTTATATAAACACCAATTAAACACCCTTCTCGTATAATAATACATCTACTTTTAAATTGGGTAGGGGGTGCCCAATGTTGTATAATAAGGTCTGTCATTGAGTCCATTGGCTTGGTTTCGATTCTCCGGTTGCACATTACAAGGAATAGAGTCACTGTCCCACTGCTACAGACCTATAAGCCCAAGCGAATTATTGAAATAATTTTGAAAACTATGTTAGTCCCGAAATGACCTGGTTTGTGTCGAGATGACGTTAAACCCCCTCTCTTTCTCGGACCGTAAATTCTTGGATGATGGCCCCTGATTGTACGAACAAGATCTCGGATGGGTTTGTATCGAATCGTAAATTCTTGGATGATGGCCCCTGATTGTACGAACAAGATCTCGGATGGGTTTGTATCGAATCGTAAATTCTTGGATGATGGCCCCTGATTGTACGAACAAGATCTCGGATGGGTTTGTATCGAATCGTAAATTCATGGATTATTGCCCCTGATTGTACGATTGATGTTTAAACCCTTCAAAAATATCTTCGTTGCACAATTATCACTGATTTAAGACGAATAAACCGAACGGAAAATTCCTGTTATAATGGTCCTTCCAAAATAATAGCAAAACATGCAACACTCTACCATTGCTGTGGATCGTCTTAAGGCAAAGATTTCCCTCGAAACTCATAATATATACGTTAAGAAATCGAAGATCTTGTTAAGCATTCGGAGGTAGACCACCATTTAATTTCATCATCTCGATATCAATTGTAGTTCATCTATTTACAGAAATTCCCGCCCTGTCCATTTTTTTTTTGTTTATATTATATTCATTGTATTTTACAGGTAGGAACTGTGTGGGCCAACTGTTGGCTGGTCCGAGATTTAAACCTACCTTTTGGTGGGGTAAAAGAATCGGGTGTTGGAAGGGAAGGATTAAAAGATTCCATTGATTTTTACACAGAAGAAAAAACAATATGTCTTCAATTATAGCAAAGTTTTTAACTTCACAACATTCACGGCTAATCGTTAAGTGGCAGTTACCTACTTATAGCAGTAGTAATAGCAGTTACCTACTTATAGCAGTAACGGAACACAATTTTTATGGGAAACAATCTTTGTTTTTGTTCTAAAAGCACAACGTTTTAACAAGTATCCTCTTATGGTTATCAAATATTCGGGGTTAATTGCAACCCGAGTAAACGTTCGTTTCTATTCGTGTTTTTTGCTTTAAATTCGCTGACCTCACCTCAATGACCTACACGCATCTAACGTATCTATGTACAGCTTTGCCTCTATATATGGAAATGGTTACCAATGGTTACTGTTCTATTAAGACCCGAATGAAGATATTTGTGTGTAAAACGTGTATTTGCTTTTGTTATAATGGACGACCAAATACACAACCCTAACCAATATGGTGTATATATTAGTGACGTCATAAAGTCTACTCGTCACCCGTCCTCTGTATCACCAGTGGTCTTATTGCGTTCTACTCCACTGCTAATCAAGGGCAGATAATTGGAATACGTTGTTCCCTGTTGATGAGCCGTAAGCGGAATGAGGTCACTATGGATACCGATATTGGATAGACTTGGTACTTAGTTTAAAACCATCTGTTAACGCTGGAACAGTGGCTAGGGCTGATTGTAACCAGTCAGGGGGGGGGGCAACTCTTTTATTCACTAACATACCAGGGGGGATAACTCATGTATTCAGGAACATGACAGGGGAGATAACCAAGACCTGTTTTTGTCTTGATTGTATGTATGTATATATTGTAAATTGGCTTATAAAAGTGTATAAATTTTAAAATAAATTGATTTTAATATACATGATACACATGGAAACATCGTTCTATATTATATAAATTCCCATTAGTGGTGCTGGTGTGTAGTTAAACAATATTTTATTAATTCTTCCATTATATAAATACCCACGAAACATCGTTCTTTTATATAAACACCAATTAAACACCCTTCTCGTATAATAATACATCTACTTTTAAATTGGGTAGGGGGTGCCCAATGTTGTATAATAAGGTCTGTCATTGAGTCCATTGGCTTGGTTTCGATTCTCCGGTTGCACATTACAAGGAATAGAGTCACTGTCCCACTGCTACAGACCTATAATACCCACGAAACATCGTTCTTTTATATAAACACCAATTAAACACCCTTCTCGTATAATAATACATCTACTTTTAAATTGGGTAGGGGGTGCCCAATGTTGTATAATAAGGTCTGTCATTGAGTCCATTGGCTTGGTTTCGATTCTCCGGTTGCACATTACAAGGAATAGAGTCACTGTCCCACTGCTACAGACCTATAAGCCCAAGCGAATTATTGAAATAATTTTGAAAACTATGTTAGTCCCGAAATGACCTGGTTTGTGTCGAGATGACGTTAAACCCCCTCTCTTTCTCGGACCGTAAATTCTTGGATGATGGCCCCTGATTGTACGAACAAGATCTCGGATGGGTTTGTATCGAATCGTAAATTCTTGGATGATGGCCCCTGATTGTACGAACAAGATCTCGGATGGGTTTGTATCGAATCGTAAATTCTTGGATGATGGCCCCTGATTGTACGAACAAGATCTCGGATGGGTTTGTATCGAATCGTAAATTCATGGATTATTGCCCCTGATTGTACGATTGATGTTTAAACCCTTCAAAAATATCTTCGTTGCACAATTATCACTGATTTAAGACGAATAAACCGAACGGAAAATTCCTGTTATAATGGTCCTTCCAAAATAATAGCAAAACATGCAACACTCTACCATTGCTGTGGATCGTCTTAAGGCAAAGATTTCCCTCGAAACTCATAATATATACGTTAAGAAATCGAAGATCTTGTTAAGCATTCGGAGGTAGACCACCATTTAATTTCATCATCTCGATATCAATTGTAGTTCATCTATTTACAGAAATTCCCGCCCTGTCCATTTTTTTTTTGTTTATATTATATTCATTGTATTTTACAGGTAGGAACTGTGTGGGCCAACTGTTGGCTGGTCCGAGATTTAAACCTACCTTTTGGTGGGGTAAAAGAATCGGGTGTTGGAAGGGAAGGATTAAAAGATTCCATTGATTTTTACACAGAAGAAAAAACAATATGTCTTCAATTATAGCAAAGTTTTTAACTTCACAACATTCACGGCTAATCGTTAAGTGGCAGTTACCTACTTATAGCAGTAGTAATAGCAGTTACCTACTTATAGCAGTAACGGAACACAATTTTTATGGGAAACAATCTTTGTTTTTGTTCTAAAAGCACAACGTTTTAACAAGTATCCTCTTATGGTTATCAAATATTCGGGGTTAATTGCAACCCGAGTAAACGTTCGTTTCTATTCGTGTTTTTTGCTTTAAATTCGCTGACCTCACCTCAATGACCTACACGCATCTAACGTATCTATGTACAGCTTTGCCTCTATATATGGAAATGGTTACCAATGGTTACTGTTCTATTAAGACCCGAATGAAGATATTTGTGTGTAAAACGTGTATTTGCTTTTGTTATAATGGACGACCAAATACACAACCCTAACCAATATGGTGTATATATTAGTGACGTCATAAAGTCTACTCGTCACCCGTCCTCTGTATCACCAGTGGTCTTATTGCGTTCTACTCCACTGCTAATCAAGGGCAGATAATTGGAATACGTTGTTCCCTGTTGATGAGCCGTAAGCGGAATGAGGTCACTATGGATACCGATATTGGATAGACTTGGTACTTAGTTTAAAACCATCTGTTAACGCTGGAACAGTGGCTAGGGCTGATTGTAACCAGTCAGGGGGGGGGGGGCAACTCTTTTATTCACTAACATACCAGGGGGGATAACTCATGTATTCAGGAACATGACAGGGGAGATAACCAAGACCTGTTTTTGTCTTGATTGTATGTATGTATATATTGTAAATTGGCTTATAAAAGTGTATAAATTTTAAAATAAATTGATTTTAATATACATGATACACATGGAAACATCGTTCTATATTATATAAATTCCCATTAGTGGTGCTGGTGTGTAGTTAAACAATATTTTATTAATTCTTCCATTATATAAATACCCACGAAACATCGTTCTTTTATATAAACACCAATTAAACACCCTTCTCGTATAATAATACATCTACTTTTAAATTGGGTAGGGGGTGCCCAATGTTGTATAATAAGGTCTGTCATTGAGTCCATTGGCTTGGTTTCGATTCTCCGGTTGCACATTACAAGGAATAGAGTCACTGTCCCACTGCTACAGACCTATAATACCCACGAAACATCGTTCTTTTATATAAACACCAATTAAACACCCTTCTCGTATAATAATACATCTACTTTTAAATTGGGTAGGGGGTGCCCAATGTTGTATAATAAGGTCTGTCATTGAGTCCATTGGCTTGGTTTCGATTCTCCGGTTGCACATTACAAGGAATAGAGTCACTGTCCCACTGCTACAGACCTATAAGCCCAAGCGAATTATTGAAATAATTTTGAAAACTATGTTAGTCCCGAAATGACCTGGTTTGTGTCGAGATGACGTTAAACCCCCTCTCTTTCTCGGACCGTAAATTCTTGGATGATGGCCCCTGATTGTACGAACAAGATCTCGGATGGGTTTGTATCGAATCGTAAATTCTTGGATGATGGCCCCTGATTGTACGAACAAGATCTCGGATGGGTTTGTATCGAATCGTAAATTCTTGGATGATGGCCCCTGATTGTACGAACAAGATCTCGGATGGGTTTGTATCGAATCGTAAATTCATGGATTATTGCCCCTGATTGTACGATTGATGTTTAAACCCTTCAAAAATATCTTCGTTGCACAATTATCACTGATTTAAGACGAATAAACCGAACGGAAAATTCCTGTTATAATGGTCCTTCCAAAATAATAGCAAAACATGCAACACTCTACCATTGCTGTGGATCGTCTTAAGGCAAAGATTTCCCTCGAAACTCATAATATATACGTTAAGAAATCGAAGATCTTGTTAAGCATTCGGAGGTAGACCACCATTTAATTTCATCATCTCGATATCAATTGTAGTTCATCTATTTACAGAAATTCCCGCCCTGTCCATTTTTTTTTTGTTTATATTATATTCATTGTATTTTACAGGTAGGAACTGTGTGGGCCAACTGTTGGCTGGTCCGAGATTTAAACCTACCTTTTGGTGGGGTAAAAGAATCGGGTGTTGGAAGGGAAGGATTAAAAGATTCCATTGATTTTTACACAGAAGAAAAAACAATATGTCTTCAATTATAGCAAAGTTTTTAACTTCACAACATTCACGGCTAATCGTTAAGTGGCAGTTACCTACTTATAGCAGTAGTAATAGCAGTTACCTACTTATAGCAGTAACGGAACACAATTTTTATGGGAAACAATCTTTGTTTTTGTTCTAAAAGCACAACGTTTTAACAAGTATCCTCTTATGGTTATCAAATATTCGGGGTTAATTGCAACCCGAGTAAACGTTCGTTTCTATTCGTGTTTTTTGCTTTAAATTCGCTGACCTCACCTCAATGACCTACACGCATCTAACGTATCTATGTACAGCTTTGCCTCTATATATGGAAATGGTTACCAATGGTTACTGTTCTATTAAGACCCGAATGAAGATATTTGTGTGTAAAACGTGTATTTGCTTTTGTTATAATGGACGACCAAATACACAACCCTAACCAATATGGTGTATATATTAGTGACGTCATAAAGTCTACTCGTCACCCGTCCTCTGTATCACCAGTGGTCTTATTGCGTTCTACTCCACTGCTAATCAAGGGCAGATAATTGGAATACGTTGTTCCCTGTTGATGAGCCGTAAGCGGAATGAGGTCACTATGGATACCGATATTGGATAGACTTGGTACTTAGTTTAAAACCATCTGTTAACGCTGGAACAGTGGCTAGGGCTGATTGTAACCAGTCAGGGGGGGGGGGGGAACTCTTTTATTCACTAACATACCAGGGGGGATAACTCATGTATTCAGGAACATGACAGGGGAGATAACCAAGACCTGTTTTTGTCTTGATTGTATGTATGTATATATTGTAAATTGGCTTATAAAAGTGTATAAATTTTAAAATAAATTGATTTTAATATACATGATACACATGGAAACATCGTTCTATATTATATAAATTCCCATTAGTGGTGCTGGTGTGTAGTTAAACAATATTTTATTAATTCTTCCATTATATAAATACCCACGAAACATCGTTCTTTTATATAAACACCAATTAAACACCCTTCTCGTATAATAATACATCTACTTTTAAATTGGGTAGGGGGTGCCCAATGTTGTATAATAAGGTCTGTCATTGAGTCCATTGGCTTGGTTTCGATTCTCCGGTTGCACATTACAAGGAATAGAGTCACTGTCCCACTGCTACAGACCTATAATACCCACGAAACATCGTTCTTTTATATAAACACCAATTAAACACCCTTCTCGTATAATAATACATCTACTTTTAAATTGGGTAGGGGGTGCCCAATGTTGTATAATAAGGTCTGTCATTGAGTCCATTGGCTTGGTTTCGATTCTCCGGTTGCACATTACAAGGAATAGAGTCACTGTCCCACTGCTACAGACCTATAAGCCAAGCGAATTATTGAAATAATTTTGAAAACTATGTTAGTCCCGAAATGACCTGGTTTGTGTCGAGATGACGTTAAACCCCCTCTCTTTCTCGGACCGTAAATTCTTGGATGATGGCCCCTGATTGTACGAACAAGATCTCGGATGGGTTTGTATCGAATCGTAAATTCTTGGATGATGGCCCCTGATTGTACGAACAAGATCTCGGATGGGTTTGTATCGAATCGTAAATTCTTGGATGATGGCCCCTGATTGTACGAACAAGATCTCGGATGGGTTTGTATCGAATCGTAAATTCATGGATTATTGCCCCTGATTGTACGATTGATGTTTAAACCCTTCAAAAATATCTTCGTTGCACAATTATCACTGATTTAAGACGAATAAACCGAACGGAAAATTCCTGTTATAATGGTCCTTCCAAAATAATAGCAAAACATGCAACACTCTACCATTGCTGTGGATCGTCTTAAGGCAAAGATTTCCCTCGAAACTCATAATATATACGTTAAGAAATCGAAGATCTTGTTAAGCATTCGGAGGTAGACCACCATTTAATTTCATCATCTCGATATCAATTGTAGTTCATCTATTTACAGAAATTCCCGCCCTGTCCATTTTTTTTTTGTTTATATTTTAGTTTTGAATTGACGAAGATGGTTGGAATTAACATTTTCTGCCAGGTTATGGTAAATATTCATGATTTTAAGGCGGAAGGATAACAGAGTCATCAGGTTGGTTAAGGTGACATGGACGGCGAATAATTACATGTTTTTAGTTTCTTCTTCAAGTTTGTGTATCTCAAAATTTTGGTGGTCCACCTCATACATATTTTAGTGCAAATACTTGCCCGACAGAGAACCGTTTTAACAATCCCTTGACGGATGGGTAATTTATTTGCAATTACTGATACTAGTCCGAATTGATTCTTTAAACATAATCAACTTTCTATCAACCATAAATTATTACCGGAAACTTCACAGATGGCAATAAATAGATTATTTTAACTAGCAACACTTTACATTAAAATGAAAATGTTACCTACAAAACAATCCAACGAGGCCGAATGTAAAAAGATGACACATAATGATTAAAAGTATTGAGCAATCAAATTGGTTAATCATAAAATATTCACTTTCACATGCTAGCTAGTCAAAACTCGAAGCCTTCGTATTTTCAGTAAATTCTGTAATTCAGAACAGTATAATTATGTTTAGCTTGGACGCCCTACATATATCTGACAGTATATATAATTAACCGAAAATACGTTTATGATTAATCAATGTGCCCATAAATAGAACAATATAGTGTTGCGCAAGAGTCACTTACATAGAGGTAGGGGTGGGGTGGGGCTGCACCCTTACCTATCCCCAGATTCGGCGAACCCTCCATTTTTCGGGCAATGTATTTCCTTTTTTTAGGGCACCAACAATGGGGAAGATTAAGTTGATTTTAGTTAGCATACTTTAAATTGTTGTGTAACTGTAAATTAAAAATAAACGTCAATCACAGGTTTTGTGAAAAATTGTTTTAGTTAATAATTGCCAAATTCTGAAAATTCGGGAGACAAAGACATTTTTTAGGCAATAAGCCAATCCCCGTTGCCTCACTATGCCTATATGGTCACTCATCCATTGTAGCAAGCTCTAGAATAGTTAATGGATTTGTGTAGTTTTTTGTCTCTTTAAGTTGTGGATTTACGTGGTCTTCGACGAATTATCAATATTGTCGAGTGTTTAATATGTGTATAAACTAGAAACACCTAGAAAAAGCCTAGAAAGCACCATTTGTAGACACCGCTCGCGCCCGGTTGGGGAGAAACCCTCTGGAATCGTAACCGATAGAGTGGGGTTTTAAGCAGTTGGTGGAAACCCGACGACCCGGTGAAATGCCACGAACTTGGACAGGGGCACCTACTCCTTGTCATAGTAAAACCGGGGAATCGAAACCACGCCAGTTGACTCACTTACAGACCCTATGATACAGCGCGCATGTACTAACCATTCCACGTAAAACCGGGGGATCCAAACCACGCCAGTTGTCTCACTTACAGACCCTATGATACAGCGCGCAATGAAAACATACATGCAATAAGGGAATATTTCCCAAACGTTGTGTAATAATATTGTGAGTAATAATCGGCTAAATTAAATATAAACAGGGAAAAATAATAACTTTACGAGTTACCATTTACGTGAAATGTAGTGAGAAAAAAACAAGTAGTAACTAAATGGCCGGTTTAGTAGTCAAAAGTTAGGACATATTATTTATATAATAATAATAAGTCCACTTATATAGCGCTAGACTCCCCACATATAATGAGCTCAGAGCGCATACAATTGTTCATAAGAAAGTTACAAATGGAGGTCACAGAAGTGTCCACAGCTTTAAAATATTATCATATGAGAGTCAGGATTAGTAGTACTGCAGAAAGAGGTGAGTTTTGAGTTTAGATTTGAAGGCTGAAAGAGTTTCTATGGATTGAGATTGTCTGGCAGATTGTTCCATTTTGTGGCTGAAAATACACTAAAAGAGCGATGGCCGAAAAATTTGAGTTTCCACTTTGCAATTTCGAGAAGCTGTTGGCTGGCAGATCGGAGATTTCTGGTTGGTCTGTAGGTTTTGATACACTGGTATGTCAGAGACAGGATTTTGTAGTCAATCGTATGTCCGATGTGCAGGTCTCTAGTTTGTTCAGGGCAGAATTTTTGCTGCAGTTGGGTGAGAAACTGTCCTGTAACTGAGTATCATCTGCATAAAGATGGTGAAGGACTTCATGATCCTGTATTACTTCTTCCAGTTGTTTGGTATAAAGGGTAAACAATATCGGTCCAAGGACGGAGCCCTGTGGGACTCCACATGTCAGTTCGGTGCGAGCTGATCGAGAGTCGCGAATGATGACTGACTGACTCCTGTCCGATATGTATGATTAGAACCAGGAAAGTACATTTCCACATATGCCATATTCCTCTTGTAGTCGCCGTAAATGATTTTGGTGATCGATCGTATCAAAGGCCACTGACAGATCTAGGAGCACAAGCAACGCAACCTTTCCATCATCAACAGATTTTTGCAGGTCACTGACAACACGAAGCAGTGCTGTCTCTGTGCTATGTGCACTACGATAGGCAAACTGAAACTTGGCGATGAGATGGTGTTCTTGGAGATGAGCTGAAAGTTGTTTTCCGACTGCTTTCTCTAACACCTTCGACAGAAATGGAAGGTTGGATACCGGTCGATAGTGACCAAGTTCATTTCTAGCCAGAGTCGGTGTTTTCAGAAGGGACTTCACAACTGCTTCCTTGAATGCATTTGGAACCATTCCACTGCTGATACTGTTGTTGATGATTCTCGTTATGACTGGCAGCAGAGTATCACAAAATTGAAGCATTAGCTTTGTCGGAATGGGATCAAGTTCACAAGTTGTTGGCTTCGATCTATTCACCAGGGTGAGCACCTCTGGAATTCAAAGAATCAATTCACTACCCTAGGGCCTAGATGAATAAAACATTTGAAGAAATCTTTAAAATTCAGAATTGCACATCAAATTTTAAGTAAAAGTACAGAAGTATTGGCGTAGGTAATAGGCTGATTCGGTCTATGGCTCATTCGGACCAGATTATTGTTCGATTCTGTACTGTACCCGATATATAAGAAAATGGGTTATTTGGGCGTACGTGTGTATTATGTTATAAATATATAAATACTCTGAACTTACAGACTGAAGACGATTAGCGTATCTATAATATCACTTTTCTCTTCCTAATAAAATTAATTGTCGAACATACAGAAGAAAGTAAAAGAAATAGACTAATTATAGGTCTAGATGTATGTGAAAGGGGCTATATAATTACATACTATGACATAAAGACCAAACAAAATTAATTTATAGAGTATTCAAATTTGAAATTGTAATACTCCATTGCCGAGATAAATGGGTAATATAATTACTGCACATATTTTATGTTTATTATTAATTTATCCTCGACCCTATAATAGGACAGGAAACAGTTTGGGTATTTATAAAGATTTAAAATAAATAGAACTATCTGGTGGAATACACTTTGCCGATTTCCATTTTTTATTTTTTTATTAAACTAAAAATCAAATTATATTTTTTACATTTTATAGTTATTTCAGAATTTAAAATATACAGTTTCTCCGTCACAAAGAGATTTTGGGTGAGAAATTAAAGTTTTTTGGGAAAAATTGAATGTTTTTGGGAAAAATTGAATATTTTTGGGAAAAATTGAAGATTTTTGGGAAATATTGAAGATTTTTGGGAAAAATTGAAGATTTCGGGGAAAAATTGAATATTTTGGGGAAAAATGGAACAACTTAAATCCGTCAATCATAATCTGTGTCCCAAAATGCGGTGTCATAAAAATAAGGCATGGCATATAAATCAACCTCTATATTTCGGCACTTAAATTTATTTTTAAGCCTCTATTTCCTCAATAATAATAATAATAATAATATATTCTTATATAGCGCATTCTAAAACATAACAATTTACACAGTAAAAAGTATACAGTGAACAATAAAGGGGAGAGAACCCCACCTTGTTTAACTACATTTGACACATTAAATGACTGATGATCAATTCGACCATTTGCGAGACATGAGTATTGAGTAAGAATCGGGCTAGTAAAGGGCAATAAAAAGAGGGTTCTCAAATGAAAACTACGAAAATGAAAAGCACCCAAGACCTATATTTAACATGGGGCAGCCCTCGCAATTCAAAACAACCCCTGAAACTACCATACTTCCTTAAAATGGAGGGGAAAGATGGGATGTTAAAGCGTGTTGCAAATATCTGATAAAATGATGATTCGTATATTATTTTACGTCCATAAAGCACAAAATTAAAATATGTTTCCGTTATAGCCAATAAACAATTTATTGTCAATTCATTAAAAAAGATGTGTTGAAAATTTCCGTTTTACATGGTAGGCTTTAAATTATCATATAAATTCGGTCTATTGATCGAGTATTTTACAACTACACGTGTGAAATGATTTCGTGTGAAATAGGTGTACTGAATACAAATGAGTTTGCTGACATCAACCATATGGTTCTATAAATTTGGGCATAGAGTTTGTTTTACCCATCACGAACCACGAGGGAATAACTTCCTTCTAAGATAAATACTATCTGGAACTATCCGGTTCATCGAAAATTCCAATAAATAATTTATTTTAAGTTCTAGGTGAACGTGATGCATGTCGTAGAAAACATATTTAAATTAACACGTGGTTACTAAAGGTCTACATGATACCATGGGCGGTTTAGGGACAGTAGGGGGTCCCCACTCTATCTGTTACGATTCCGGAGGGGTTCTCCCCAACCGGGCGTGAGCGATCTCTGCAAATGGTGCTCTCTAGGCTTTTTCTAGGTGTTTCCAGTTTATACACATATCAAACACTCGACAATATTGATAATTCGTCAAAAACCACGTAAATCCACAACTAAAAGGGGACAAAAAACTACACAAATCCATTAACTATTCTAGAGCTTGCTGCAATGGATGAGTGACCTTATAGGCATAGTGAGGCAACGGGGATTGGCTTTTTGCCTAAAAAATGTCTTTGTTTCCCGAATTTTCAGAATTTGGCAATTATTAACTAAAACAATTTTTCACAAAACCTGTGATTGGCGTTTATTTTCAATTATTTACAGTTACACAACAATATAAATTTAAAGTATGCTAACTAAAATCAACTTAATCTTCCCCATTGTTGGTGCCCTAAATAAAGGAAATACGTTGCCCGTTGCATATGAAAGTGAATATTTTATGATTAACCAATTTGATTGCTCGATACTTTTGATCATTATGTGTCATCTATTTACATTCGGCCTCGTTGGATTGTTTTGTAGGTAACATTTTCGTTTTAATGTAAAGTGTTGCTAGTTAAAATAATCTATTTATTGCCATCTGTGAAGTTTCCGGTAATAATTTATGGTTGGTAGAAAGTTGATTATGTTTAAAGAATCAATTCGGACTAGTATCTGTAATTGCAAATAAATTACCCATCCGTCAAGGGATTGTTAAAACGGTTCTCTGTCGGGCAAGTATTTGCACTAAAATATGTATGAGGTGGACCACCAAAATTTTGAGATACACAACCTTGAAGAAGAAACTAAAAACATGTAATTATTCGCCGTCCATGTCACCTTAACCAACCTGATGACTCTGTTATCCTTACACCTCAAAATCATGAATATTTACCAAAACATGGCAGAAAATGTTAATTCCAACCCTCTTCGTCCGTTCTAAACCAAAATATCAAAAATAATTGGTATCGAGATGATGAAATTAAATGGTGGTCTACCCCCCAATGCTTAACAAGATCTTTGATTTCTTAACGTATATATTAGTTTTGAGGGAAATCTTAGCCTTAAGACGGTCCACAGCAATGGTAGAGTGTTGCATGTTTTGCTAATATTTCGGAAGGAGCATTATAACAGGGATTTTCCGTTCGGTTTTTCTTCCGAAATCAGTGATAATTGTGTAACGAAGATATTTTTGAAGGGTTTTAAACACCAATCGTACAATCAGGGGCATACTCCATGAATTTTACGATCGGAGATATCTCCGTGTACAACTGTTTATTATACCAATTTCTTAAAGGCATATAATAATAGACTAGTTATGATGACTTGTAAAAGAAAAATCAATGAAAATGTTATAGGTCTATTTGAAATTAAATTGTAATATCATAATTGATTCGTGTTCGTGATTTTGGGGGCATAATACTAAAATATGCAAATGACTACGAAAAAAGTCACTATAGAACCTAACAGAAGAAACATTTCCAGTTATAGTGACGCCGAAACGCACCAATAACTACCACATGGAATGCAGGTGATGCTTGGGACCACCATGGGGCTCCAACCCAATATTTGCACGTCTCTGACTTTGAATGTTACAGTCATTGTGGCATTGAATTCCAGGGTGGAAACATCAGTTTAATTGTTTTAGTGACCAGAAAACAAATAATATCTTTATTAGGGTAAGAAATTAGGCCAGGCCTTTTTACAATTCTGCCCTTGATATGCGTTCGGCTTACCCAAAATGAAAGGTTACGTGCCCTTGGCATGCTACAGATCGGCACAACACAGGCGGTTGTGGCACGGACGATGAATGTTATGATTTTCAGAGATTTCTGATAATTGCTGTCAGAGTTATGGCCCTTGATCACTTCAAAAAATCTTGTGGACGCTCTAGAGGCTAAAGTTAATATCCGATGACTTTAAATTCAAACACAGTGTTTAAGGTCGTGAAACGAAGAAGTCTATCGATTTTCTGATAATTACACAATGAGTTGTTACTTTTAATCAGATTTTAGTGTATTATAAATGTTTCATTACCGAAAAGAGTAAAATATGCGACAACTCTTGTTGACTGCCCGGACGATTTAGATGCTGTGGGCATATGTTTTAAATGAATTTTAAAAATCAAGATTTGAGTTTAGTTTGAATACTTATTTTAGAATGCTTATTAGCATGATGATTATGACCTATCTGAAAATGTCCTCAACATGTTCGCCTTCCTACCGAAAGGTAATCCCCCCCCCCCCCGCTTAATGGTGTCTAGATACGGGCCTGTTTCGATGCCAAGTATTTAAAAACATGCGTTGGGTTTGGTCATAAGCCTCCCAATGATTCACGAATGTACGACGTTAAACCCCATTTTCACCCCAAACTTGTCAATAGAAAAAAAAATGAAATATCGCCAACAACAAACATAAATAAAATAATTTTGCGGTAATTCCGTTTAATAAACAAGTTATTGCTCGTTCTTGGAGAAAAAAAATATGATAGGAAAACATTTAGAAATTGCTGTATTACTTGATGAATGTAAAATGAATAGTTACTTCATAACAAATCGATAAACGCATTTCATATTGCATTTGAAGCGTATTTACGGCTACTAGGGAATATGTTTTTGTTTTTTTTTGTCGCTTATACCAATAAATAATATATATATAGTTAGATTTGTAAGTGATTAAGATACGGGTCGCTAGTCTAGAGGTCGCATGTTCGCTCGCTTCGGGTTGGTAGGACCGTAATCCCCTTTTTGAATCCCCATTTTGAATAAAATACGAAACGTTTAATAGACAAGTTATTGCTTGTTCGTGAGGAAAGATAAACGACAAATCAATAAACGGTTGTCAAATTGCATTTTGAAAGGTATTATACAGTTACTGGGGAATATTTTAATGTTTTTTTCGCTTATATCAATAACTAATAAGATAAATATATGGCGTTAAAGCGTGTTAAAATGGCCAGTTTAATGAAGAGTATAATAGGTTTTGTTGTCAGTTTTCCTTTAGAATTCTAGCAGCAAGATTGATATAAGTTGTTCGGGATAACACTAGGGATCTGGTATCATTTAACTTGGTTGTTTTGCTCTTTAATTAATATAATAGCCTTTAATTTCAAAACATCCTTTGATAATTGATGGCTTAATTTAATGGTACACCATTTAATTTCTCATAGAGGGGTTCAGAAAAGGATGACCCATTCAATTATCTAAAGCCTTTAATTACAAGCTGAGCAGAAATTAAATGGTGTACCATTAAATTAAGCCATAGTACTAATTAAACCATTTTTTAAAATTAAAGGGTTATTATCAATTATCAAAGGATGTTTTGAAATTAAAGGCTATTATATTAATTAAAGAGCAAAACAACCAAGTTAAAGGATACCAGATCCCTAGTGTAATTATCGGTACGAGACTATCATTGGTTTTGTTCCCAATCATGTGTATTTTAGCTTAAAACTGTGTTATTATTTGAGAGTCATTTTGTCAAAAGCAGTTTTTTTTTTATAAATATACAAACTACTTAATTGATTTGTATCAATGCCTTTGCAATTTCTAAAATACTCTGATATTATGGAAGAATCTAGATCATAATTTAACAAAATAGAATGGTATGACTGTTTATCACGTGACTGAATCATATCTAGTTTATGACAAAGAAAGCTCAGTTTTCTAATTTCTGTACACATATTCAAATCATTTCCATCATTCAATTCATTGATTTATATTTACTTGTTATGATTAATTTTAATGCCGTTGTATTTAGAATTATTCTGTATATTGTAATATAGAGATCTTATCATTTTTATTAAATTCTAAACAGTATATTGTAACATATAGTTCTTATTTAATTTAATTAAATTTGAAATTAAATTTATATATATATTATTTTGATGACTCGCAAAATAATTGATGGAGTTGTAAGGTGGAGCCACACGGCATCCAGGTTAATATATTCAAAATTAATTTGTAATATATAAAATTTATTAGTGTTCATATAAATCACTATTGTCGTTTATTTTGCAAATTGACCAATACTTCATAATACACCCACCCTTAAATATTTACCAATATAGTTCAGTTAATGTTGAGATAAAAATGTTTCAATTTTATGGGAAGATTGATTTCTGATAATTATTATCGGCCAAGTTTTACTTGGTCTAATAATTTTTTTAGCGGTTTTGTCAAATAATTACAGCAATAAAAAAAATATCTGTATCTTTTACGGAGAAATGGTGATTAAAATCCATAGATTTCTAAAATTAGATACCGATGTTTTTAATTTGCATTTCCAGTTCTCTATAAAAGTACCATTATAATTTAATATTTTTAAAACGCTAACTTTAAGCTCAATTATGAACGTAATTATTTCTGTCCACAAAAGTACATGTTGTCAATATTAAACCAAGTGGTTTCTGTCCCCCAAAATACATTTACCTCCACCCCCTCCCCTTACAATACTAATCTTATACACATATAAACGGGTAGTATATTGCATTTTGAAAGACATTCTACAGCTACTTGGGAATATGTTTTATTTTTTTGGCAATGCCAATGAATACTATATTGTTAATTTTATAAGTTAATTAGACAACCCCATTCCGATTCCAAACTTGTAAATATAATAATTTAATACCACCAACAACAAACTATAATAAAATGCGAAAAGTTTTAATAAACAAGTTATTGCTCGTTCTTGAGTAAAGATGTAATATGAAAACTCAATAAACGGATGTCATATTGCATTTTGAATGGTATTGTACAGTTACTTGGGAATATGTTTTTTGTTTTTTCGCCAGTATCAATAAATAATATATTGTTAGTTTTAAGGGACATATAAATAATATATTGTTAGTTTGTGTTAAAACGTGTTAAAATGACCAGTTTACAGAAGAATATAATTGGTTTTGTTGCCAGTTTTTTCGCCAGTATCAATAAATCATATTTTGTTAGCTTAAGGGAAATATGGTGTTAAAACGTGTTAAAATGGCAAGTTTAATGAAAGGTATAAAAGGTTTTGTTGTCAGTTTTTCTTCACAGTCCTGGCTGCAAGATTAATATAAGTTGGTCGAAAGTTTAAAGGAACTAGGTCCCTAATATTTGACCAAGGCTGTTAATTATTGTTTGACAGTAATGCAGAATTGACCTAGATGGTTTCGACAAATTATATAAATTGAGTACAGTCTCTGAAACTGTTTGACTTAGCTCAAAATAATGCTCCAAATTATAGCATTAAATGAATTTTTGAAACATGAAATTATGCTAATTAGTATATTACGCAATTTGACCTATTGGAACATTTTGAGTATGATGTGCAGGAGACCTTACTGTAATGCATACCATTAAAATAAATTATGTTGCAATTTGTTTTGGGTTAGGCCCTTTTTTTAGCTAGATTGACTGGACTAATACGGATTTTAAATTTATGCTAGGAATAGATAAGAAATTTGACTACTCAATTCTGTTCTTAAAAATAGATGTGCAGTGAAGTAATGTGTAATATAACTGTGCCTAACTGTTGGCCTGTGTAGAATTTTAAACTATTTTCTGGATTAATATTTTCTGGAAGGTGTTATGAATTCTCTTGATTTTGTGGTGGAAGAATCAAGAAGTAAATATACAGGACTTAGGGAACTGCCCTACTAAAGTAACGTCACAGCATATGATTCCTTCGACCAGGCCTAGAAAAATATCGAAGCGGTCAATGTCCTTCAATATTCAAATCAGGGGGTTGTAATACGTTCAAATCTGTGTCTTACACTCGAGGTTTTGTCTCCGCCCGCCTGTCTGCCCGTCCGTGCAGGTGTTTATTAGTTGAATACCTTGATGGAGTTTGAAGATGAGCATTTTCTGCTTCGGGTAGGCAGAGATAAGCAATTTGATTAGTTGATGTTTTGGGACACGATAACTTTAGTTCTAATTAAGTGAGAATGATGAAACGTGGAATATAGTTTCATTACATCAAGACCTTGACCAAGTTCGATAATGAGCATTTCTGCTCAGGGTAAGCAAAGCGATAAGCAATGTATTTGACTGATCGAGACTTTGGAACATAACACATCTGTTTTGATGGAGGTAGAATGTTTTAACTTGATGTAGATGTTCATTTTGTGACTGAGTTCAATGATTAACATTTCCCACTAAAGTTAACAGGGACAAGCAGTGTCATTGATTGATGGTTTTGGCCAAGGAAACTTTGAATCTATTAACTGATGGAGTGTGATGAAACGTATGTGACATGGAGATAGGGGCTCTTTCTCAACCTCGTGGCTTTCCTTTGGGCACTCCGGTTTCCTCCCACACCTAAAGGCCCCTACGCGCAAGCGAATTATTGAAATAAAAACTTGAAAACCATACGTTAATCCCAAAATGAACTAGTTTGTGTCGAGTGAACGTTAAACCCCATTTCTCTCTCTATCTACTACTGTTTTGCTCACACAACAACGTTTAGTCTTCGTAAGAATTTTTAGTGAGCAGAAATGCGCTCACATATCTGTTATCAGTCGGCACTTCACAGCCAGTTATATAGAGGTATGTCTCGTGTTTTTCCTTTGGCGTTTGTCACAGCCGATTCCGGAATCCTGTATAAATCAGCTATCGTAGCAACGATCTCCGAGTTAAAATTATGCTTGGACCGTGTTTAATTAGTTCTATCAAATATGTGATAATGACTGCCACCAATATTGTCCTATAAATGCTCGTGATGATATTCGTGTACTTCAGTGAGTTCAAAGATTCTCTCAATATTCTGTGATGTGTGTCAACAGAGATGTCAAATACGAGCATTATTTTCATCTCAGGGAATGAAATCATTTGTTTGTGACTCTGAAGAGAATTCTCAAATTCATCTAATGATAGTGCTCTTAGGTCAGTCTGTTATCTAATTGTATCAGTAAAAAAAAATTGCCTTCTTCTGTTTTAGTTTAAAGTGCTTGGAAAATGGGTTTGCGGTTGTCAATTTTGAGAATTTTTCAGGGGGGGGGGGATTACCACATTCACCCCCTTCGACGCTCGCGCCCTGGGAGGTACCTTTGTCGCGTACTTGTGTGGGCTTTAGTCAATGACCTGACAGGACTGGGGCGGTACTTAAAACTGAAATATCGTTTTGACAGCTGGAATTCGACAAAGGGTACAAGGAAACGAAGATGACTGGACACACAGCTGCATGACGTAAGCCGACATTCATTTCATGATTCGTGTTGAACAGCTGGCAATTAAACATGATTTAACAGCTTTATTATTTCGTATCGGAACAGTACACCCATCCGTGCATCTATCAATCATTTCCAAACATTGATAAATGTTTCTTCAATACTGAAAGAGCTAAGAAAATACTAGACACGATATATTACAATAGTTAACTGTTTTAATTCTGTCATATAATATGAAGAACTAATAACATGGTCTGTTAATCTAGCTGGATATTTTACTGACTGATAAACACAGCAATAAACAAAATAAACAACAGACAAGCAATACACATAGTTTGTTTATTTGCGATGTTGTTTATATTTTAATATCTCATCAATTTAAAGAAGTAAAGAATAGTGTATTGAAAGGTGTACAGGTGAATATATAATAGGTGTTGGTTTAACAGGTTAACTTAAAGGGGTGCTGGTGAATTTATTAAAGTTGTTGGTATCTAGTTGCTTTATACCCCCCATCAGACCGGGGCGGTGCCCTTAAAGCGCTGCTACGGCGACGGAAAACGGTCTCAGGGCGCGTCAAGATCGCCGTAATCGTGGTGAAACCGTTGTCGAAACGCCAGATATCGCGCTGTGGTCTCCAAGGTTTCAAATGATCGCTGAATCAAGGCGTTTGCTTTAAGCATGTTCAAAGCAAACGCCAAGGTTCTGCCATGTCACCTGGAAAGTTGAGAGAACATGGTGGGTCGCTAGGGTCAAGAGACAAGCGTGGTGACATCTCTATGAATGTAGTACATGCGCTGTACACACGTGGCAAAGACGCTGTAAAATTGCAACTGTGCCTTCATGTCGTCTTCACCACAACTTTCGCTTGTCAACCAAGCCTGCGAAGCTAATACATCTCAATAGAAACGCCATAAGCGCGGAGCTTGCCGTAAGAACACAGTTTAATCGCACAGGTCGCAGTAAGAACGCGACTTTTTTAAGTTTAAAATTTAAAGACATTTCTCCGCGCTGTATTCACGCTTGTCGGCGACCTTGTGCATTTTCTGGTCGTCGAACGGTTCAGCAGCGCAGTAATGACACCACTCCGGTCTGACGGGGGCACTAAAAGGTTACAGTTAAAAGGTTACAGTTAGAGTTGTCGGTTTAGTTACAAACTGATTCGCCACAATACGGCTCTGAAAATACAAAATAATATAAATAATATGTTTTTGTTTTAAATAAATAAATAAACTGTCATAATCCTTGTCGAAATTTCAATAGATTTAGAAAAAAAACCCAAATACGTCATCCTCTACTGTCAAATTTCTTTGTGTTAACCTTTCTTCATGTTTCTATATTTTGGTGATTGTTTGGGGCATTTTGACATCCACCATGTCCCAACTATAAAATGTTCCTAATTACATTAAATATTACAGACAGAGCGTAATTTTACAGCACACTACCAGGTTATACCATATATATATATATTCAAAGTAGCCATGAAAGATAGAGGTAAACTTACACTATGGCAGACGACTAAAACATGTTAACATCATGACAGATAGAGTAAACCTTTAATACACCCTCCAGTGTATACATTACAATCAACGGGAACGAGAAAAGGCGACATAAAAATGTTGATGTCAAATAAATTGTGTCTTTCTTATTTAAATAAAGAGGTTAAACTTGTTTATTTTTTAATCATATTACGGTGGGTGATTATAAATATAATAGTGAATATTTACCTTCACAGTATTCACCGATACATTGAGCATTATAGCCACACTCACCGTCTGTCCTACATGGTACTATAGATATAAGTAATACACATCATTATATATGACAATATGAATGAAATAAAACCAAGTACGAACAATCCAAACCATTAGACAAAATTCGAAGTCATAAATAACAGTATAGGCAAAATAGTGTAATCTGGCAAATAGTGTAATCATACGGAGCCCCTTAAGTGCACGATTCCACTCCTATATAATTTTTTCGTTTAAACAAATTATTATTTCGTTTAAACGAATTATTATTTCGTTGAAACGAATTATTATTTCGTTGAAACGAATTATTATTTCGTTGAAACGAATGATTATTTCGTTGAAACGAATTATTATTTCGTTTAAACGAATTATTTTTTGGTTAAACGAATTATTATTTCGTTTAAACGAATTAATCATTTCGTTTAAACGAATTAATCATTTCGTTTAAACGAATTAATCATTTCGTTTAAACGAATTAATCATTTCGTTTAAACGAATTATTATTTCGTTTAAACGAATTATTATTTCGTTTAAACCAATTATTATTTCGTTAAAATAAATTATTATTTCTTTTAAACGAATTATTATTTCGTTTAAACGAATTAGTATTTCGTTTAAACGAATTAGTATTTCGATTAAACGAATTACCATTTCGTTTAAACGAATAAACATTTCATTTAAACGAATTAGTATTTCAATAAAACGAATTAACATTTCGTTTAAACGAATTAATTATTTCGTTTAAACGAAATAATTCATATAAATAGACGTGTGTATGTACCAATTCCAACTAGTTGTCTAGTTACAATAGCTGACCGTAGACCATTCAACAATGACGAGGGGATCACGGTGGCTAAGTGGATAAGGCGCTGGTTCGCTAGCCTGGAGGTTGTGTGTTCGATGCCTGCATTGGCCGAGAAAGTTCATCTCGATTTTCCGGCGTGATTTCCCCTTGTCAGTGATGCAGACTGAGGGCCTGACAAAGACAGCTGCCTAGTCGTTCGGATGGGACGAAAAACCGAGGTCCAGTGTAGAAATTGGAGTGCACGTAAAATATCCCTTGGCAGTTGGAATTCGATAAAAGAGTAGGCCGTAGCGCCGCTGCCCGGGCAAAATTTCCCTCATAGCACACTGTACGGCGTATGCCCGTCTTCAATTAGCCTAGGTTTGGTGCTTAAGCGTAGGACGTTAAACCACATTTTATTCATTCATTCATTCAACAATTACGTAACGCTTTTTTTGCCATTTTGGCCAAAATAATAATTCGTTTAAACGAAATAATAATTCGTTTAAACGAGATAATAATTCGTTTAAACGAAATGATAATTCGTTTAAACGAAATAATAATTCGTTTAAACGAAATAATAATTCGTTTAAACGAAATAATAATTCGTTTAAACGAAATAATAATTCGTTTAAACGAAATAATAATTCGTTTAAACGAAATAATAATTCGTTTAAACGAAATAATTATATAGGAGCGGATTCGTGCACTTAATGGGCTCCGTATAATCAACATATTAAACGAATTAGATTCACAGATGTCTAGAAATATTATCGATAATATATATAAATAGCCAGGGTTGGTATAATTGGCCCATTGTCTATAATATATATAAATAGCCAGGGTTTATATAAATGACCCATTGTCTATAATATATATAAATAGCCAGGGTTTATATAAATGACCCATTGTCTATAATGTATATAAATATCCAGGTTTATATATATGACCCACTGTCTATAATATAAATCATATTTACCGAGACAAGCACCACCTTTACAAGTACCGCCAGACCCGCAAGAATCACCATCCTCCTTTGTCTTACAGTCTTGTATGTCTATAATAAAGATAATTAACAATAAACAACTGTGCTTTTATGAGATAAAAGGCTAACATGATCTAGTAGACAAATCATCCAGCATAGAATAATGTCATCAACAGAGGCGTCACTAGGGCCAAATTAGATCCGGGGGCCCAGGCCCAACTCGTACAAGTTTTCCAGTATTCGTTTTAATACGACATGACGTTGCCGTGGGTATTCTATTGATGTTTCAAACCGTGGATTATTTTTATACGCCCACATTGAAATGTGGTCAAATATTGCCGTCATCCCCGTCCGTCCGTCCGTCCGGCTTTATCAAAGCCAAACAAATTCCAATGATTTTCTGATAATTACATAATGAGTTGTTACTTTTAATCAGATTTTAGTGTATTATAAATGTTTCATTACCGAAAAAGTAAAATATGCGACAACTGTTGTTGACTGCCCGGACGATTTAGCTGCTGTGGGCGTATGTTTCGTTGCCTGGCAACCTATGTTTATATAATAATATAGTTGTTAAAACGAATACTGGGAAATATGTACGAGTTCATGTGAAGTTGTGAGCTAAATTATCACGAACTTCAATTTAAAGATGCATTCCCGGGTACAAACTTTGTGATTTGACGATAAATTTGGACTAAACACATATTAAAAGTAACCAATCTATCAAAAATTTGCTAAAATTCCCTTTCAAAACTCTGTTATTCGCCGGGGATACCTATAGCTGTAAGTAAGCTGTTGTTAAACGCAATGTCTGCCAACTTAGCTTCATTGTGGGAGGGTCCATATTTCAAAATGTATCTATCATTACTTACTTTACATTTACCATATAATTGGGGCCTAAATAAATTCTTAATTATGTCTGTCAACTTCTTTTTACACCTTTTAATTGCAGAGTATTTTGTACCCTGACAACCCGCAATGTTCCCAAAACAGCCTAACCATTTGAGCATAAAAAAATAACAACTGCTCCCTGACCTAAGCTAGCAGACAATAAGCCAGCAAATCCTGTCGGGTTGACAGTTAGTGATTCCCTGACAATATTGCCCAGTCCTTGCCCCATGGGCGATTTTCGCGTGATCTAGCATTTTTCTAGTAATATTGGGAGTCTATACTTTTCATAAATACCAAATTTGCCATACTTTTATTGGAAATAACCAGCCGATAAATAATTTGCTGGGAACCCATCTTTAATGTGATATTGTTGTCCCGCTTAACATACACGGCAGGTAAACTAAGTCATGCACGATCGTTTCTACACTATTTTCAGTCAAATATTTATTTAGTTATATAATACTGTATTAAACTGTGCACGTGCAGGCAATTGAGGAAATCTACGGTGGGCCAGAAAGGACAATCCAGATTAGCTTCGCACTGGAAAGCTTCCCTTCCGTACTCGGGACATTCGAAATAATGATACGGAAAAGTAGTGAAATTATTGCAAATTATCGATTCTGTCTGCTCAAAATAGATCCGGGGCACACACGAAAAGATCCGGGGCACGTGCCCCCTGTGCCACCCCCTAGTGACGCCACTGGTCATCAAGTGTACCCTCTGTGAACAGTTTAAACATACACTGCTAAACACGAGGTATCGGTCACTGGCATACGAATGAACCAAGTATTGATGTGTTATAAAACAACATAATGTATATATTATACTTACCCACGCACGCGTCATTTACACATTTATAATATATACCAATACAGAAGCTATCATCACCCCCACATCGTTCACCTGAAACAATACAATATGCTTTATTTACAGCAACTTACAGGTTCTCCCAACAGGTCGGTACAAATCCATTTCTTTAATACAGCTAATTTTCTTTGTAGGATTAGGGTCTAACCCTTATTGATAACAGTACAGTTTTCACAGAGAGTAGATAATAGGCGTATATCGAATACCCAAGAAAACATTAGTAGGGAAGACAGGGAACATATTGACCATGTGTTTACGTAACTTGAAGTGACTGTGATGTATCTACCAGGTGCGTAAATGTGTGTGTGTGTGTAGGGGGGGAGGTACTACACCCCCCAAAAAAAGTCGTTCGAGAAATAAGTGCAGTCGTTCGCAAAAAAGGGTAGCCGGTATCCAAAAATAGTTCTCAGTGCACAAATAATGCCAGAATAGACCCCAAATACTAATCGGTCGTAAAATCAATCAGTGCAGTTGGTCGCGAAAAAAAACCAGTCGGTATCAAAATAAATGTTCACTGCACACGTCACGCTACTCACGCAAACCTTTAGTATAAAATAACTTTGTCAACTTATCTTGTTCGAAAAAAATGTTTTTCACACCAAAAAAACAATAGTCGGTCTCAAACAAAGTTCTCACGCAGTCGGTCTCAGATGAACTAAATTATCGGGGTGTTTTCTGACCATCTGAATTCTGCAAAATCTCTCCATGGCATTTCAGAGACCAAGTTAGCGTTCCGTTGAGATAAAGTGACCTCAGACCTAGTCCTCAAAAATTGAAAGCTCAGTTTCATATTGTTAGTTCTAACGAGAATTTGGTTCCAAATTGCAATGACATTGACCAAACTTTTCAGGCCCAGTGTACAAAAAATTAAAATCTCGGTTACACATCTGAATTTATTTTGCGCCTGCGGCGCTCCATTCTATTATAACATCATCCTTCCTCTCCTCTCCTCTGTTGTCTTATACTGTCTCAGCACCATCATATTCACGGTTATAGTGAACTGTACGGTTATATTAGTAGAACCACTGGTGTATGGGTCGTCGGGTGTCAAACTATACAAAGTTATGTCAACTCTTGCAAAACTTGCGGAATTTCTGGTCCTCTCGTCCACATGATTTTCTCCCAGCAATGACCTCAAATGCCAGGATATTGACTCATTTTTTCAAAATTTCTCAGGGTTGCTCAATGTTATAGGCACAATCATATATGGCATTTACTTTATGTCAACTTAAATAAAACTGCTTTCCAGCGAGACAACGATCGGCGAACAACTATATCATCAACCAATACTATCTATGTACCCACACAATACACAAATATTACAATGACGACGTCGAAGTGATATAGGAGCGAAATTTTAGTGTGAACTTTGCAACCGAGTTGCCAACGGACACGCCATTTGAACAGTGTACGCGTGACCAGAGCGTACCATCGTCCTCGACCTTTAACATTACGGGAAGTGCCGTTGTTTACGTTCACGAAATGAGATATACCAAATGTAACTTTGCTAAATTGCCCTTCTTTCGATATTCACCAGGAGGGAGTTGTACCCAGATGGAAGAAATGGCTTGAAAGGTTTTACCGTATGTTTATCGCGATGGATTTTAACGATGACTGCAAAAGAAAACGAGCCATTTTGCTTCATAACGCTGGTCCCGATGTTGACAAAATTTTCGACACACTTGAAAATACAGGTCAAAACAATGAATATGATATAGCAGTCACAAAATTAAATCAATACTTCTTTCCAAAGACATGCCTTGCATATGAAGTTTGCAACTTTCGTCGTAATCAATTCAGGGGTGATAGAACTGAAAATTACCATAAACATGATACAATTAACGAAGATAAGCCTATGTGTAATAAATGTGGAACACCCAGCAGCCATAATACCAGCCCTGCAAGAGGAAAACAATGTCGTCACTGTGGAAGAGAAACCCTGTCTCTATCGTTTGTAATAGCCGAAATGGTTATAAACAGCAATAAGGTCATATTCATGGTTTCTCTGCGGACGTTAAATTAAGCTATTTCACACACATATTCATAGCCTCGATGATAACGATAATGGTGTTGATGATGATGATGATGATGAAGAATATTTGTTAGCAATTGATGGTAAATCGATACATACAACAAAGCCGTATCGTGATGTTAATATTAGCAGCACAAAAGTACCAATGGTTATTCCGGTTCATCTGTCAACACCATTGATGAACAATCTTACCAACAAATTAAGCGCCATTCCACAGTAAAATTGGAACTAAAGAGTAATCACTCTACCTGTCAAATTCAGAGACAAGCTTACGGAGGCTTCATTCTACGTTGTCAAACAAGCTCGATGTAACCTGTTAGGTTATAAGACAGCTGTAGATCTTGTGTTGGTGTATATTGAACCTGAATCAGTCAACACAGTGAATGAATCACCAGAACTGAAAACAATTCTGCTCGAATACGAAAACATCTTCAAAGGGTTTGGAAGCATTAAAGGCAATAAAGTTGCCCTTCACATTGACAAAGATGAGGTCCAAAACAACAACGTCGCAGATGTATTCCGTTTCATGTACGTAAAGAAGTCCAAACTAAATTAAAACGGATTAAAATCACTCGACATAATCGAAATGGTAAATGGTCCTACACCGTGGATACATCAGGTTGTTGTAGTCCCAAAGAAAATTGGTGGTGTTTCAAAGACAATTGGTGTTGGCCTAAGAAGCACTGGTGGTGTTTCAAAGAAATCTGGTGTTTGAATATGCATTGATATGAGAGAAGCCGATTAAGCGATTAAACGAGAAAAACATCCAATGCTAACCAACTGTGGCCTTATTTCTGACCTTAATGGAAGTAAAATTTGTTTTAAGTGCGGTCTCCTGAACGCATACCCCCAGCTCGAATTAGTTGAAGAGATTAAATAAATCACAACGTTTACCACTCATGCTTGTCTTCGTCGATACACACGACTACCTTTTCGTGTGACTGCAGCTTCAGAAGTCTTCCAAAGTGATGTCAGTGAAATATTGGCCGATGCACCTCTAAATCTATCCGATGACATCATCATATTTGGAAAGGGTCAGAATGAACACAATCGCAACCTCAGAACTGCTGTGCAGAAATTGGAATCAACAGGAGTAAAACTCAACAAGGCCAAATTCGTATTCAGAACAGACAGAATATTATTTCATGGTCATATCTTCGATGGAAACGGAATCTCAGCTGATCCGAAAAAGAAAGATTCCATCATTAACGCTAAACAGCCAAATAATGTCAGCGAATGGAAAACACTACTCGGGAAGGCACAGTATGTTTCTAGATTCATACTTTATTACGCCTCGCTTACTAAGCCTCCCGAATCAATTGGAAACAATTTTAACAAGTTACTTCGTCATGACCTATTTTCATCGTGGATGCTAGTCCAGTTGGATTATCTGCTCTATTATTCCAAGTAATTTTTAAAAGCCTAAATCCTGCATCGTCTGGAATGAAAAGGTGACGAGTTAGATAAATGTCATATTAATACCAGTTTATTTACAAATCTGGAAAATACCGTGATTTTTTTGAGTAGACACCTAAATAATGTATGTCCCGAAAAGGAGTCGATTTCTGATGAATAAAATTAAACCAAGTACGAACAATTCAAACCATAAGATATAATTCGAAGTTCTAAAAACGTTATAGGCAAAAAAGTGTAATCAGCATATGGACTGTCCTCCGTGTACTAAATACACGACAAACAGTGGTAACAGGTGTCCGAAAGAGAAAGCGTACCCGCCTGGCGCCACACCCGCCATAGCTCCATCCAAACCATTAGGCGAAACGTCGGTAAAATAGCGTGTTTATCAGGGAGATAGTAATAGTATACGTGTCAATTAAATATATATAGAATAATAGCCGAGCGAGACACGTTATATTTACCAATCAATCAATATGACGGCCATAAAACTTGCTAAAGGTTTTTAAAAGTTTAGTGCGCAAGTATCCTTGTAGTTGAAGCTTAGATGACAAATGCCTCGATCTACTTTAAACAAATCAGAATAAAAAGAACAAGCTCTCGCGTAACGGTTTACCTGAGACAAACACTCCATAAGCTGGTGATATTGGAAAATTACTACTAAAAAATGGAAAGTTAACAATCGGAACGTCAAAGTCATCACGTGTATCGTACAATTTAACACTCAGTTTATGGCAATTTTCAAAATCGAGACGCAGATCCAAGTAGGAGACATAATTGTCACTGTCAGTGGTGTTGTTTATTTCGAGATCATCAGGATATATGAATTCTACATAATCACTAAATTTAGGATTACTAAGCGAAATTTATTTGTTTTTACGAGTGTCTGTATGTAATAGCCTTCGAGTTTCTTTGTGTAACAGGGAATGGTGAAAAACGAAATGTCTTTGAAGAGAGAAAACCTGGTTACCAGGCAAAGACAGAATGGCTGAAAACAAAGTCAGATCTTGCATTCCTTCCCAAGCAGCAACCAACACCCAAGAGAAAAGAGAACCACTTGTAATGTCTCAAATGCCCCCGGGTCCTTGGGAAAATTTATCAATGGATTTTGCTGGCCAAAAGCAAATGAAGAGTCTGAACTGTTTATTTCCACTCTGAACAAATCAGCCAGAACATGAGTAGCAGCTGTTTTGAAATGGAGGAAAGAATTGGTGGAATTTTTAGGTCAATATAGAGCATCGCCTCACTCTAGTACCAAACCTTCAGCGTTTGAAGCTTTGTATTGTAGAAAAATGAACATTCTTTTACCTTCAAGTAATACTGAGAAACCGTATAATAATCATGAGGAATTGTTGCAAAGAGATAAACAGAGTAAGGATAAAACTAAACTATATACTGATGAAAAAAATTGGTGACAAGTATTAGTCAAACAGTGAAAAATCACAAAATTATCTACACCGTTAAACTCTAAGTCATACAGAGTTATAGAGAAGAAAGGAAGTATGATCACTGCTCAATCTGGTGGTCACAGAGTCACTAGAAATTCTTCACACTTTAAAAGAGTTGATGTGAACCCAGAGGGTCATATTTCAAGAAGAGGAGGAAGAAGAAGATGATAACAATTTTGAAAGAATCAAAATATGAAATTACAAACCATACCAGCGACTCAGTGGTTCACTTTCTTTGAAGACCTGTTAAATAATAAATTCATGACAGACGATGATTTTGAGCGAGAAGTCTTTGACCTTCTGAATGATTGTAAGGACCAAAACAATGAATTAGACGATAATCTAGATATAGAAATAAGCATAAAAGAAATCCTTTCAACAGTCAACAGTTTGCCAAATTCAAAAGCCCCAGGACCGGACGGAATTGTAAATGAGATAATTATAAATTCAATCGGTGTAATACTCCCTTATTTGCATGTTATTTTCAATCAAATTCTAAGTAGTGGGACTTTTCCAAAGAGCTGGGGGATGCTATCATACACCCAGTCAACAAAAAGGGTAATCCTATGGACCCAAATAATTATAGGGGGATTTCTCTTGTGTCATCAATACGTAAGCTTTTCACGAAAATCAATAACAGTCGTCTAACACTTTGGTGTGAGGTTAATCAAAAGTATTGTGAAAACCAAGGGGTATAGATAGCACTGTGGATGAAATCTTTACCCTCCAATCCCTTATACAAAAATACCTTACAAAAAAGGGAGGTCGTATGTACTGTCTATTTGTAGATTTCTCTAAAGCTTTCGACAGTGTCCAGCATCATTTTATATTATATGTATTATACAAAAATGAAATCAGAGGAAATGTCTTCAGAGTCATAAGATCGATGTACTCTAATCTTAGATCATGTCTACATACCAGCAAAATGAGACTTTCAGACTATTTTGATTGTACAGTAGGAACCCGACAGGGATGCATGATAATCCCGCTATTGTTTGTACTTTACCTCAACGAGTTAAAAGAAATGCTAGATAATTACAATTGTAAAGGAATTTTTGTTCACCAAGTTGTAGATAATATTGTATCTTTAATGTATGCTGATGATATTTCATGTATAGCGGATACGGTGCCCAGGCTACAGTCACAAATTGATTGTATAAATGATTTCTGTAAAGAAATTCGGCATGAAAGTAAACTTAAATAAAACTAAAGTTGTAGTATTTAGGAGGGGTGGTATAGTGAAAGCAAATGAACAGTGGTGGTTTGACGGCATCAAAATCGACACCGTGTCCTCTTATAAATATCTAGGTATAATGTTTAGTCCAAATTTATGCTGGACTTTGGCTATAAATACTCTTGTACAGCAGGCTAGAAAAGCTAGGAATATGCTTTTATATTTCATACGTAGACAAAACATTAACACCACCGATGCTTTGTTTCTTTTCGATAGAATGATAGTTCCAATTGTATGCTATGGTTCGGAAATATGGGGATATACACGCCGTGATGCACCAGAAATTCTACAAACTCAATTGTGTAAATCAATACTAAATGTAAACTCATGTACTTGTTATGCAGCCGTATATGGCGAGCTAGGTAGAACCCCATTGTTAGTCAATTATTTGTTTAAATGTATTAAATACTGGTTTAAGTTGCTATATATGTCAAATGATAGATTTCCGAAAGCTTGTTATAATATGCTTGTAAACTTGGATAATAATGGCAGAGCCACGTGGGCTACAAACTTAAACTTATATTATATAAATATGGATATGGGTTCATCTGGGATCTACAATACGTTGGAAATGTTTATACAAAGCTTTAAGCAAAGACTAACAGATTGCTGCTTACAACAGTGGTCACACGATATATCCACAAATTCTAAACTTGAGCAGTACAGCCATTTTAAGTCCATACTCGAACCCGAGAAATATTTGTCCGTGATTCTAAAAAATAAATATCGAATAGCATTAACGAGATTTAGATGTGGGAACCATAACTTAGCAATAGAAACTGGAAGATGGTATAACATAGATAGATCTGACAGAACATGTAAATATTGTCTGGATAATCTAGGCTGCGCGACTATCGAAGATGAAATTCATTTGATTGTATCATGTCAAATGTACAAAGACCTTAGATCACAACTTATGCCATGGATCGACTTATCCTATTGTAATGACACTTACTTGTATATAAAAGCTATGTCAGATATAAACATTGTAAATAATGTAGCAGAATATATATTTAAGGCCAACAGCATAAGCACTAGTTATTTGTTGTAATATAATTATGTTTTATAGTTGATATATAATTATTTTATACTGCACTACATGTACTATGGGCCAGAGGCCTTAAATACTGAATAAAGATTTGATATGAAATTAAAGACTGTTTAAATAAGAAACAACCAACACATTTTCATTGTGTAATGACAATACTTTAATTTCTAAAGAGATGTTAAGTTTATTTTATTGGGTGAATTACAAACAGCGGATCATAGAAGTCCTTTCAGAATTAATTAATTTGAGTTTAAAGTTTTAACCTTTTACATTTTGATAATTAATTTTAGGAAACAAGTTTCTATCGAAGATTAAAAGGATTGTCGTGTCGCGATCTCTGGTTTGATCCGTGGTTTGATTTCATGATAATAATATTGTAATAGAGTTATCTCCCTAATTGTAGCACGAGGGTTTTAGATTATAAACATGAGGCTGCCTACAAACCGTCTTGTTATTTCTCCCCTAGAAGACTCGTACCCACAAAATACACACACATTACAATATTGACCATTTGTTTATGTAAACTGAAGTGACTGTGTTGAATCTTCTTAGTTCGAAAAGATTTGACTTGATATTCTTTTTTTATAACCCCGTATTATGTAAACTATTTTTTAGCAGCCACATTGTACATGTGAAACTTCTTTAATTAATTCACTTTCAATAGCGTAGTTGTTTTTTTCTGGGCCATTGTTTATAGTCATTAAGGTAATTATATAAATCCAAACATGAACTGGTTATATGATTATGACTTGTGAAATTATATAATATTGTAAGACAACATACCCTTAAAAAGACAATAGGAATACACGCCATCTGTCTCTTTATTACACACACTATCTAAAGTATAAAACATATGTAAACTAAATATATACTAAAATTATAAACTAAATATATAATAAAAGTATAAAACATATAATCTAGTGTCCAAAAGAAACAATACCAACTTTTCTTTCCAATTATTTTTTTTTCTAAGTGAAATTTTTAGTATGGAAACATGCCAATTCGTATTAAACATCCCTATCACAGCATAGTCCATAAAAATATCGGGAACAATTGATCACTTTAGGGAAAAAACGTAAATTTCGTGAAAGTGACATTTCCCACTCTAGCATGTTCTGCACGTGCATGACAACTGTATAGAACGGCTGATCAGACACGTTGATATCCTAGCAACAAACAGAACACAACATATGCCACGTATGACCGCCATGGAGAGAGAGAGAGAGAGAGGGGGGGGAGTAAGAGAGCCGTTGGAATGGTTAAAAAGGAGCGTCAGATGTCGACGTCGGCAGCTGGTTGGGCTGCGCAAGCATCACTATCACCAGGTTGATGCAGCGGTTCCGTCTGGCAGGTCATACGTCAGATAGGCCCAGGAAACACAGGATTAGTCGACAAACCGTCCATAGGAGACTACGGCAGTATGGTATCCGGCCACGTTACCCCTACCGCGGACCGCCCCTGACGCCTCGACACCGGCACGACAGACTGATATGGGCCAGGCGAGTTCGACGTTGGCAACGGCGGGACTAGACATGTGTTGTGTTCTCTAATGAGAGCAGATTCCTCGTGTTCCGAAACAATGGACGACAGCTAGTATACCGAAGAGTTGGTGAACGTTTGGCGCCTAACTGTGTCCTATAGGTTCGGCCATTAGGAGGTGGGGGGTAAATGGTTTGGGGTGGCATATGTGGTGACGTCATCAGTCCACAGGCGTGTTCTGGCATGTATTGATGCTCACGGTGGAAATACCCGTTACTGACTTGACTTTTAGACATGTGGTGTGTCATTTCCCGTTGTTTCTGTGATCAGTGTTCTAACGAAATGTTTATTTTTCAACCCCACCGATCTTTAACGACATGCATATTTATTGGACCGATTTGATTAAAATGATTTTGTGTACAGATGTTGTGAAAGGATTTTTCAAAAGAATAACACTAATCCTAAACTTCTGCTTTGTTTAGTTTTTCTTTTCTATCGTTGCAAACAGGTGATATCGTTTCTTTTGGACACTAGTTTACATATGTGACAAAGTTTATTTGTCTTTAAAACTATCTTTATTCATAAACGGTTACAGAACAGAGATTTGACAGCGCAGCAATGCTGGTGACTGTTAGCTCTCATTCCCGCTCTCTCACTGACTCGCTCGCTGTATCCACTCAGACCCCTACTAGCTGTGCTATAAATAGATCTAATGTCAGCATGCAAGCAACACAGCACGAGAACTTAATCTTAAAGGGACAATACACACGGTCACACTCTCCCCAACTTTAAGGAAAATGCATCCCTGCATTTTGGATAATCTAGAACTTTAAAGAAATGTACAAAATAACTAAAGCCCAAATAATCTATAGCCCTTATAGATGTACAACATAAATGATAAGCTGTAAACACTTAAATACAAGAGAAAATAAAAAGAATGTAAATAATAATAGAAAGAGAAAAAACTATATAACTAAAAATACAGTCCAAGAAACCTAAGTGTCAGTTTCAGTTATTATGATTTAAGACAGATCCTATTTCACGTATGGCTGTAGCCATCAATGAATTGCTTAAACGATGTAAAATGTCTGAATTATCAGTTGAAATGTTATTGTTTGTAACACTAACAGGAAGTTTATGAACATTTGAATGTTGTCCACGATTTTCACGCACAGAACGCCTAACACCAGAATTCGTCACTGGAACATCAACAGGCGCGACATGTAATATACCTGGATCATCCACAAAGGATGGTGGAACATCAGTATCCTGTGTAACTTCATAACTTAAATCCTGAGATTTCTCATCCATATTGTCAATTGAACCAGTATCATCAGGAACAACACTGTTATCATTCGGTTCCCTCTGATAAACAGGACAGAGTTTTAGATCGGTTCTGTGTACAGTCTTTGTTATACTGGGATCATCAATTGGACTCACAATATACACGTGGTTGTCATCACTTATTCGTTCCACCACAGAATATACAGTAGGAGACCAATAATCTTGAATTTTATTTCTGCCCAAAATTCCTCTAGCACGACAGTACACCATCTGACCGATCTCCAAAGGTGAGTCACGGGCTTTCCCATCAAGCTCACCTCTGTGATCAGCCGCTGATGCTAATGACTCATATGCTTTGTTGTAACAATTTTCCATTCGCTTCTGATGATGAAACAGCCAACTGTCTGTATCGTCCGCTTCCACGCCCAAAAGTATGTCAATTGGAAGAGTAGGATTCCGTCCAAATAACAGAAAATATGGGGTATACCCAGTAGAAGAATGGGTTGTTGTGTTGTAACAAAATGTTAGTTCTAGAAGATGTTCAGGCCATTTTCGCTTCACTTCAGCAGGCAATGTTCGAAGTAAATTATGTAAGGTTCGGTTGAACCGTTCGGTCTGGCCATTCCCCTGTGGGTGATACGGTAAGGTCCGACTCTTTTTAATGTCATACATGGAACATAACTGCTGAATCAAATTGGATTCGAAGTTTCGACCTTGATCTGAATGAATCCTCCGTGGCACGCCATACCGGAAAAACCATTCTCGGACTAGCACACGAGCAGTTGTGGCAGCTTTTTGATCTTTTGTAGGTACTGTAAGAGTAAATTTCGAGAAAACATCAGTCATGACCAACACGTTTTCCAATCCATTTGATGCAGGTTCGAGTACTGTAAAATCTACAGCGAGAACATCAAGGGGTCGGGTAGCCAATAGATTTTTCATAGTAGTGTGTGGCTACTGGGATGGTTTAGAAACTACACACCGAGCACAGGTTTTACATTTACGCTCAACATCTCGCCAAATTCCAGGCCAATAACATCTTGCCTTGACTAAATGAAATGTCCGCTCAATACCCTGATGTCCTGCCTTATCATGTAAATAGTCGAGTACAGTTTGTTTTAATGTATCGGGGAGTACCAATTGTTCTATAAGTCCAGCGGAAGGATCAGTAACACGTCTATACAAAACATCCCCTTTTAGAAATAATCGGTCCTTCTGTCTAAAAAGAGTTAACATCGAACGTGGAATGTCTCTCCTCTCTCTTTTCGACGGAGTCTTTCCTTTATCCCAATACGAACGGAAAAGTTTAATCGTTGGATCCGCCCTCTGCATGATCGATATGTCTTCCTGAGTATATGACGGTAACATTGTGAGAACTTCACAGTAAACGGACTTAGTACAAGAGATCGCATCTGTAAAAAGTGTCGGTACAAACGTTGACTTTGTGACTTCCTCAATCTTCGATTTTACATCAACAACAGCTTCATTACCCGGTCGCCGAGACAGTGCGTCCGCATTACTGTTGGTTTTTCCAGTTTTGTAAATCAAATTAAAATCGAATATCGCAAGATCAGACATCCACCTCTGTTCTACTGCGCTTAACTTGGCGGAGGGCAAGTTACATAACGGACTATTATCTGAAAACACCGTAAACGTCTGACCAAGAAGATATTCCTTGAACTTCTCGCTGACTGCTCACTTCAACCCGAGCAGCTCTAAGTTCTGGACCCCTCAAAGAGCGACTCGCATAAGATATTACACGCTGTTTACCATCTTGAATCTGCGATAGAACGGCGCCCAAACCTTGCAAACTGGCGTCAACTTCTACAACAAAGGGTTGTGTAAAATCAGCATACGCTAGTATTGGAGCACTAATCAGTTTTTCCCTCATGGCCTGAAATGATCCGTCACATTCAGAAGACCACACCGATTCCAAATTTTGAATATTTGAGTCTAGCGCTTGCTTCAAAAGATGCTGCAAGGGAGCAGTCACTTTTGCGTAGTCCTTCACATAACGTCGATAAAATCCACAAAAGCCAAGCCACGTTCGGAGCTGTTTAACAGTTTTTGGAATGGGCCAACTTGCCACCGCTGAAATTTTACCTGGGTCTGTTGCCACCCCGGTGGATGAAACTATATGGCCAAGGTATTTCACTTCCGGTTGACAAAAGAAACACTTTGAGGGTTTGAGTTTTAAACCGTACTTCTGTAACGCCTCAAATACAGTTCGCAATCGCTCCAAATGCTCGTCAAACGTTTTCGCAAAAATAATCAAATCGTCAAGATAAATAAGTAAGATTTTGAAAACATCGTCACGAAATACTCCCTGCATTAGCCGTTGAAATGTTGCTGGTCCGTTGCAAACCCCAAAAGGCATTCTCCGAAATTCAAACGAGCCAAAAGGAGTGGTGAAAGCTGTTTTAGATTGATCCGCCTCATCCATCGCTATTTGATTATAACCACTTGCCATGTCAAGAGAACTAAACCATTTCGCACCATGCATAGCATCAAGGCTTTCCTCAATTCTAGGCAATGGGTACGAGTCCTTAATAGTCTTTGCATTAAGACGTCTATAGTCCACACACATGCGTAGTTCTCCGGATTTCTTTCTAATCAATACGATGGGGGAGGCATATGGGCTGTAGCTTGGAAGGATAATGTCTGACTGAATTAATTTATTTATATGTTGTCGTACGTCCTCCAATTGTGCCGGGGAATACGTCGATACGGAAGCTTGATAGGGATATTGTCTGTGACATGAATCTGGTGTTTGATGAGCGAGGTATAACCGATATCATGATCACCCTTACTGAAAATTGATTGATATTCCATCAATAAGCGTCTCGGGTTGTTTTTTTCATCTTCTGACAAACATCCTGGTATATTCACAGGGGACTCCCCAACTTTGTCAGTAACGTGTTCCGCAGGTTCAACAAGCTGACTTTTTTGGACAAACACCTCATCATTTCGCACTGAAAAATGTACATCATCACCCTCAACATCAGCCTTTATCAAAATACCTAAACGTGTTCGCGGTTGAAGCCTAATATCCATGTTAGACCAATTTGCCACTTGTACAGGATAACGGTTATTTAAAGGTTTAACAACAGTACTGCAAACAGCTAAACCATCCGGTAGATGTGTCCTGTTAAAAAGCTCTTGAATGATTAATTCAGAGTCTGTTGGTAGTGTTCGACCCGTCGTAAGTACCACGCCAACCATTCCTGCCGGTATACAAACAGCTTCGGCGACTCTTACAAAACCATACATGTCTCTAGTAGGGCTGTCCGTTAAGACCGAAGTTAGTTTTTGGATTACTACTTGAGACCTGATGTCGCAGTTAGGAGAATTTTTATTCATATCCTTCAGTAAAAATCCACAGTGACGAATAATGTTCATGCCTAAAATTCCCGGAACACCCATCTTTCGCTCTTTAGTTGACAGATCACAGGGGTCTTTAACAACTAAAAGACATTGATCAGATAATTTCCTTCCCATGATACACAAATCCGCCTGTATAATTCCAACATAAGGAATAGAAAGACCGTTAGCAGCCCTAACCTTCAAAAATCCGATCTCGCTAACAGCCACACCAAGTATTGCAAGTTTAGCATTGTAAAACGATTCTGTAATAGTTGATATCTGTGAGCCATTGTCAATCAGGAACTGACAAGATTTTCCCTGGACATCGACCGTAACAGTAGGACATTCAGCAACGGCATCTTCATAACAAACACTAGTGCACGAGCCTTGAGTCACAATACTCTCCCCTCGACTCACAGTGGAGAGCTTTTCTCGTTTTCCGACTTTTGTTTAGATGGACAGTTCCGTTTGAAGTGTCCCTCTGCACCACACCCGTAGCATCTTCGATTATTCTTTTTCTGAAGTAGTTCTGTGAGCTTATTCAGTTGTTCCTGTTGCATCGTAATCATCTTTCTAAGCTCACCTAATTCGGCACTATTAGTAGGTACTGCTTCAGACATCGCAGCAACCGAAACCTCACCCTTCGAAGAACTGTCCTCCTCCGACCAGTCAATGGCATTTTTTCGAATATCTAGAAAAGACAAAGATGGTTTTCTCGTATCTGACGCTTCAACTCCTTACGCAGCTGCAGGTCTAGTACACCGTCGACGAAATGGTCTCGCAGTATGTGCTGCTGTGGGTCCTTGTCCATTTTAGCTGCATCCATCCTGTGAATTCTATCCATCAATTCACTCAAGACATAGGAGAACTCGCGTAGACTTTGATGTTCTCGTTGACGTTTTGCATAAAATGTGCGTAAAAGTTCTGATGCTGAACATGTTTCACCAAACGCGTCCTTTAAGGCATCAAATATCGCGCCAGTTTGGGTCTGAGCTCGTCTCAATTTAACTTCTTCTTTTGCCTCTCCGGCCAGATGTGAATAAACAAATTGTGCTTCCTCCTCAAGCGAAAAGTTTAAAGATGATAGAATAGCCGAAATTTCATCGATCCAGTCATGCACCGTGGGATCTTCCGCATGCCTTGGTCGACCTAAAAATCTCTTTGGTTCCCTTCTTATACCGACATAAACTATTGGCTTGGTTGTGCCCGGTGACGCATTAGCAGACAGGGGGGAACTCTGGTTTAAAGAAAAACGTGGAACCGGTCGCGGTTGAGTGTATATAGTTTGTAATAATTTTGCCTGTGCCAATTCCCGTTTCAGTCTGCTGATTTCCTCCTGATATTTGTCTGAACTAGCACTGCTTTCAACAGGTGCAGAGTTATCTGCCCTTTCTGTCATGTTGACCTTTAAATTTACTGACTTTGCAGAGCTATCTCTACAAATACACAGCAAAAGAAAGGAAATGACAGAAAGAATCCTTTTAATTCCACAATAGTTCAGTAAATCAAGGCATTCCTCGCCATACCCACTTTTCTTTACAAAATCACGATTTCTACACATCAACATGAACCCGTACCTGATGTACAGATAATGGGAAACAACAAGCAGTAGCGTCAATCTCAATATGGTGTAACCAGCACTTTGCTAATGTCTCGATGGGGTGCACTGAAAATTTGTCAAATATTTAGCCTTTTTTCCTTTTCTTTTACGACACTTTAACACATCATTAGAAAATCCTAGTGTTGATTCATTAACAGTCGTATTCAACAATTTAATTTCATTATTAATGTTAGTAATATACCGTGACACGGTTGTGTCATCTGTCTTAAATATGTTAGGATCACTGTGTCCTTTGGCACTATTGAACTGTACGACTGACAAAGGCGGGACTTCGATAAATTTTATTCGGGAATTTGGGTATTGATTGACAATGTCTATTGCTCTACGGTATTGTCTCAAAACACCTAAAACCGTATCAGTACTTTCGGGTTGTGCATAAATAAATCGGCCAGATTTGTATGTGACGTCACAAGTGCCAAGCCAAATATAAATTAATAGTGACTCGTGTCTGCCAATCCAACTAGGAAGTTTGTCTTCAAGCAAATCTATTCCGAATTTTGTTGTTCTGCCACTTTCACATTCAAATTTAATATTCAGCCGACTGCCCCTTGAAAATTGCCTTTTTAGATATTTCCCTTTACTGTCGCTAATTAAAACTGCTAAACGTTCTTGGGTTTGATTTGGTACAATGAAAGGGATTGGTTTTTCAATAAATTTATTTAATTTTGACAAACTCATAGCGTGAAGCCATTATTGTCACGACAATTCTAACCTAAAATGGAACAATCTCACCCCTCAAATCAACTTCTTATTCTTTCGTGTCGTCTAGTTTCCCGTACGTAGTTAAAACTTTGATCTTCGAATTTATTCTATTTCTATTCAATCCTCTAGGCGACGCCAAATGTGACAAAGTTTATTTGTCTTTAAAACTATCTTTATTCATAAACGGTTACAGAACAGAGATTTGACAGCGCAGCAATGCTGGTGACTGTTAGCTCTCATTCCCGCTCTCTCACTGACTCGCCCGCTGTATCCACTCAGACCCATACTAGCTGTGCTATAAATAGATCTAATGTCAGCATGCAAGCAACACAGCACGAGAACTTAATCTTAAAGGGACAATACACACGGTCACACATATATAGTAAAAGGATTTAGTTAAAGCTACTAATCTCATCAAAATTCTAATCAATTTAAATCATAACCACAGTCATCAAATTTAATGATAGCAAATGTAAAACATGTTCAATCATAGTTAAGGGTTCACCTAGTTCCTTTAGGAACTGTCTCTGAGCGAACGATGTCTCGCTAACATTTCCTCACGGGCCTTATTTTCAACTAGTATGAACATAAGGCTTTTCTCCATCTCGGTTCTAAGGCTATTTTAGATCCTTACCGTCTACTTTGCACCGTGATTCTTCTTTGATCGCCAAAAGAAAACATTTCCTAACACAACCGACACAAATTTATAATAATTCAACACTATTTTCATGTAGAATTCGACATTAGAAAAAGATAAACAAAATCGTTCAAATCTGGCCGCCATGTTTGTTTACTGACGTCAGCGCAGACCGGTCTTTTTCTAACATCGAATTCTACACGAAAATAGTGTTGGATTATTATAAATTTGTCTCGGTTGTGTCAGGAAATGATTTATTTTGGTGATCAAAAAGATTTCAAGGTGCAAGATAGACGGTAGGGAGCTAAAATAGCCTTAGAACCGAGATGGGGTAAAGCTTTATTTTCAAACAAGTTGATAATAAGGCCCGCTAGGAACTGTTAGCGAGACATCGTTCGCTCAGAGACAGTTCCTAAAGGAACTAGGGTTCACCCATACATATTACGGACAATCTTTTATTTCATGCAAAACAACCGATTATATTATTTATTTTACAATTTGTCTCGGCTGTAAGGGTAGATGTATTGTAAAGACAATACATATGCTTAGATTAAACATACATTATGCAAGAGCTAAATTTGCCTTTTGCAGGTATTTATTTAAGTCTGAAATTATTAATTAGACATTAATGAACCTATCCAGACCATAAACAACTATCGATGTCAACGCTTGTCTGTGATATATATTTGATTATGATCCGATTTGCTGCTCAAATTTCATTCATGATTTAAATTGTTATGACTTTAGTAATGATAATTGAGGCTAGGCCGTAATTTCAATCGATTAATTTTCAATTCATAGTGGATCAATTTGACTGAAATTTTCAGGAAATATTCTTTAAATTTGTTTTCAACTCTCATATCTCCATGCCACATACGCTCACCAGCGCTCTAAACCACAGCCGCAAGCCATTCATTTTGTTGTAATTTGATACTTACTTCTGTCTTCACATCTACCATTATAGCACTGCTCGTTCTTCTTACAGGATATACCACCACAATAGGTAACTGAAAAATACAACCCATTTACTGGTTAGAAGATCCATAACATAGTTCAAGATTTTAATATATTCAACATATGCTGATGTGGATATTATCGTTGACGAAAGATTCTTTATGATTGTCGTATTTACCTATTTGACCGTTATTTGAAATTTGACAGAACAATGCACAGATTATATGACGGAATTCTGTTCAATTTGTACGGAAACTTACAACATTTAATAAAATTATGTAATTAACAGAAGACTAGGTATCTTACGACTATCAAAACATCTGTAAAGGTAACACCTTTTTTCCTGACCACGAGCTTTACACTCGCTCACGCTACAAACCATCCCTGTAAAATAATATTATAATATAGTTAAGATAAACATTAATTATCTGATAATTGATCAGATCTCTTATATCAGTACGTGTACACGTGATTCAACAGCGGGTACGGTGATCATTCTAGAGAGACACAAATCATAATATCAAACACTTTCACATTGTTCACATAAATATTTCACATTCAATCTAAAATAATTAGTTTTTGTCTTTCTTGTTTCTAATATATTTATTTGATAGGTTACCACGGTTACCGTCTCTGACAAGTTTAAATCTATAGTTAGGTCAAGAAATACCAAATCATCTGTCATTGCATCAATTGAAATTTTGTAATTATAATAGCAACTTCGTTTTATACACGCCAACAGCGTGGCTTCCATTAATCAAATTATAGTTAACATGTAAATATGATATACTTACTCTCTCTTACTTGTTTGGTGACTTCTGAAATAGAGACAAAATCCATGACAACGTGACATCCATGAATTATTTTATAGTAAAAATGAAAATATTTTTTCTTACTATTTTTAATTGTGGTTCTGCTGCTCTTTTCTGAATCTCTGTAAACTATTGTGTGATTTCAGTTGAAACCGTCATTTGAAAATGACAAATAATTCGATGAATGATCGATTAAAAGTGTATTTATTTCAAGTAAATACTTTATAAAGATAACTACATGTGAATATGCGTTTTCAGAATTTCAGATGCAATTATAAGATAAATAAACCAGTAAAGCGTGGCAATCTGATTCGAAAGAAAAATTAATTGTTGGTAATCATTTTTGGTATTTATATATAAAAAAATTATGTTATAGGCCTACTAGGTCCGAAAAAAATAGCTTATTCATACACAACCGTTACGACAGACAAGTGTTTGCGTTGACCCCCCCCCCCAATTGCAGTGACGTAATTAGCATCCATTTTGGTATTTCTCGGTGTCAAGTTGTGACAGTGTCAGTTTTTGATGAGTACAACTTTACAAGAGAGAACTTTTTTATTCCCTAGGATATATAGCTGTACAATGGATTTTATATAACCGGAGGTAATTTCAAACACACAGGTAAGCGTATAATAACCAAAGTAGAGTAGTTTGTTCATAATCGAAGACATCCGTTTATTATTTACCATGGTTCAAACAGTAGCTTGTCTCTGTGCCCATAAAACTATATGATTTAAATTGTAACAATATGGGCACATTACTGTGGGAACAAGGTAGTACAGGCTTACCTTGTCAAAATTCGCCTATAACTATAAGTCCAATTACAATTTCTGATATGGGTAACACTAATCCAGATATGGGGGGCTAATGTCTATGTATGGGTGTGTGTAGGGGGTGGGGTGGGCTGTGATTATGTGGACTTAATATATATTATTAAAACAAAAAATTCTAAGATTGCAAATCTATAAATAAGTGTTTATGATGCCACCGGACAACTGTTTGATGTGTGGGGTGTGGTAGCAGGTGTGCATGTGTGGAGGGGGGGGGGAGTAAAATTGAAGGGAAATGATTTCACGTTGATTTAAATGACTCAAACTTGACCTGAAAAGTGTTTTCTCTAGCTTTTCGTTCAGTACCAATATTGTCATTCAAAATATTAAATTATAATGTTATAATGTATCGCAGAAAAGACTACTCAGGCAAGATGGTAATAAGGAAAGAAAGTTTTGTTATTTCTCATCACATTAAATTCCTCCAGCCCAGCTCTTGTTAGAAAGTTGGGATTCTCTTGTAAAAGAAAGACAGATAGGCATTACCGCAATTTGGATAAAAAAATATCAAGATTAGTATCATAAAACTGACAACCATCCACGAGGACACCAAAATATCTTACCTACTCCTCTCGGTATTGCAAATTAATGGAGGTGCTGAAACGGCTGTAGGACAATTCGATGGCGGACAATTCGATGGCGGACAATTCGTCCCAGGCAATTCGTCACCAGACAATTCGTATCCATTATTGAAAGTGTCAAGAATATCATAGAGCTGACAACCAATCATGAGGACACCCAAATATCTTACCTACTCCTCTCCGCATTGCAAATTAATGGAGGTGCTGAAACGGCTCTGGGACAATTCGATCCCAGACAATTCGTACCGGGCAATTCGTCACAAGACCATTCATACCCAATGACAATTCGTGTGTGTTTTGTGTTTATATTGAAAATAAAAGTATCCAAGGTAAACTGTGTTATGGGGTCCATACACGATCAATAATTCCATCAATATTATTGACTCAATATACTGACTCAATATATTGACCCAATGATATTGAAGGTGTGTGGGCTATATTGATGTAAAATATTGTCAATGACCATCATTGCGTCAATATATTGACGGATCAAAATCATTTTGATTTTTATTGATGGTTCATCAAAATATTGACGGACGGTCAATTATTGAATGACAATATTGATCGTGTGTGGAGAATCTGTCCAAAATTGCGTCAATATTTTCATTCCATCGTCAACCTTGGAAGAGTAAACATGGCATCCATTTTAAAAAAAAGACCAAAAATGATGGAATTATTGATGGAAATATTGAATCGTGTGTGGGCAATTCCTGTCAATATTATTGACTCAATATACTGAGTCAATATATTGAGTCAATAATATTGACGGAATTATTGATCGTGTATGGACCCCATACTCCTTTCTGTGTTTACCAATAATAGAGTTTCAAATTCGGCAAAATTAGTAGCAAGAGAAGCATTGTTCTTTTTGGATATCGGTGGTCAATAAATACAGACAGCATGGGCCGTCACGTTATAAGAACTGAATTTTACATAAATTGACTCAAAACAATTGTATTTCCTTGAATTGTTATTTATAACTTCTAGGTTTAATCTAAGGTTTAAATTAAGTTTGAAGATTACTGCTAAGCCTCCGCCAGCAAGATTGGGTCAATAATTCCGTCAATATTTTTGACTCAATAATTCCGTCAATATTTTTGACTCAATAATATTGAAAATGTGTGGGCTATATTGATGTAAAATATTGTCAATAACCATCATTGCGTCAATATATTTAACTGTCAGATCAATATGGATCTGAGTATAGTGGCTAACGGCTAGCGCTCAGAAGAGGATCTGTAAGTATAGTAACGATGATCGATTTAACTCCCTCTCGTAATATCGTTTTAACTCTCTCTCCCGTAATATCGTTTTAACTCTCTCTCGTAGTGAGGGAAGATCGATTTAATACCCCCCCCCCTCTCTCTCGCTCACTTTCTCTCACCCTATATCTCTCTCTCTGTCTCGTAGTAAGGGAAGATCGTTTTAATACTCCCTTTCTCTCTCTCTCTCTTTCTCTTTTTTTTTAAACAATATTTTATTCAGATATTGAAAAGGATTGAGGAACAGGCATAGCCTATATGACCTCTCTCCTAAAAAAATAAATAATATGAATATGTAAAGTAAATAAGTGAGTAAACAATAAAACAATAAAATGAATACTTAATCCACAACATTTGATATATACATATTTACACATTGGCTACGCAGTTGTTCATGTTCGCATTTTGATCGATGAAGATGTTATACTGATCTCAAAACCTTCTGCTAATGTCAAAAAACATATGGACCTTTTCAAAGATTTCTAACGAAATATGACTACTGTATGCACCGTATTAAAGATTATGTGTATTGATAAAATTTGGTGGTAAAAGATCTATTGATATTTTACGTGCATCAGAATGTAAGGAGCAATGTAAAAGAAAATGATCGGTATCTTCGAAGGAATGACCGCAACCACACTCGGGGCTGTCCGAAATATGCCTTAAAAACTTATGACCATTTAAGTCACTGCAAGAGAGACGAAGACGACTATGTATTATTTGATTTTTTACGTTTGCCAAAGTTGAAATAAGGGGGTATATTTTTATCTTTATTAATTAATTTGGTTTTAAATTTATTTATAGAGGTCGAATTTCTAATACTTATATCAAGGTTATTCCATTCTTTTATGGTAGAAGGTATAAAGGATTTAGAGAATAAAGTTGTTCGACAAAAGTAATCAGTTAAATTATTGCTGTTACGAAGATTATACGGAGTACTGCAAAACTGAATTAAATTATGGAGGTATGGAGGGGTTAACTGGTTAATAATTTTGTACATTAAAATGAGTTTGTGACGCCTTCGTCTCTCTTTCAGAGTGATAAATCCTGTTTCTTCATATAATGACATATGACTGGTACCCTTCACAGCCCCGCATATAGTCCTGAGTGCATCTAGTTGTAAGTGTTCTAATTTGTTTTTTAGTTAGTCTGTGCACCCATCCCAAATTACGTCACAATAGTCAAAATGTGGGAGAATAAAAGAGGAATATAGTTTTCAAGGTATTTCTATTAAGGCGGTGTTTTAACGACCTAAGACAATTAATCATTTTACTCGTTTTACTCAAAATTATGTTTACATGTATGTCCCATTTGCAGTTTTTCTGAAACGTCAATCCCAAATGTCTGTGTTGATAAACTTCTTTACAACTAAAGTTATTGCACCCCAAAGCATCAACCAATCAAATTGCTTATAACTGTTTACCCTAAATAGAAAATGCTCGTCTTCGAACTCTATCAAGGTATTGACTTAATAAACATCTACATCAAGTTTGAATATCCTAACTCAATTAGAAGGAGAGTTATTATATTCCAGAGTCTCGGCCTATCAAATTGCTTATCGCTCTGCTTTCCCTGAGCAGAAAATGCTCATTATCGAACTTAGTCAATTTATTGATGAAATAAAACTATATACCAAGTTTCATCACTCTCGCTTAATTACAACTGAAGTTATCGTCTCCCAAAGCATCAACTAATCAAATTGATATCTCTGCTTACCCTAAGCGGAAAATGCTCATCTTCAAACTCGATCAAGGTAATGGTCTAAAAACAACTACACCAAGTTTGAATATTCTAGCTCAATTAGAAAAGGAGTTATTGTGTCCAAAAAAGTGTGACAGACTGACAGACAGACGGGCGGACGAACCCATTTTAATAGTCCCCCGCTTTCTTCGAAAGGCAAGCGACAATAAAATCTAAAAATAAGGGAACCTGAACGAAACTGCTTGTAAATGATGATAAGGTATATCCTGTAACTATCTAAATGAACATTTAAAACATTTCATATCTTTTAACGCCAGTATTCCTGTTTGTTGTGGTAGTCCTGCTAACACGTGGATCCTTCGCGATGGCGTTAGTGCGAGGGGTACTTGTCATAATTACGCTTAAAAACTGTTCAAAATTCGCTAAAAAAAAAACTCCAAACAATAGAAATATTGGTGAATGTTTTGTGTCCGTTTTTAACCGGAAATACTCGCTGAATACTTGTCTCGTTTTAAGAACCGATGTAAACAAAACGCACGTGGTCAAATACCGGAAAACAGGTCTAACAGAGTATAGACAAAGTAGAGTCAGACCGGTATTCCGGTCTTACGGGTTCAAAGAGTTGAACGTCTCAGTTGAAAGTAGCATGATCGGCAGAGATGATGGACCTGTCCTTCTAAAGAAAGAGATGAATCTAGAACTACGCCAAGACTTTTAACATCATCAGAAACTAGGATGCTGGAATCTCCAATGGCTATACTAATTTCAGATATTAATGTCAGAAATCTTCTCATTGCAGTAGGCGTTTTTGAATATGTTCCTTTCTGATTTTAAACTTTCGCCATAGTCTTTCAGATTTTCCTCGGCGATGCTTAGCTTCTTTGATCTCCTTGTAGTACTATTTGGTGCCTGGTCTGATAATTACTTTTGTGGTCACAAGGGCATTCTTATCCAACAAGCTAGAAATAGTCTTGTTGTACAATATGCATAATTCATCTACGTCACATGGTGGATCATTAAGTAGATCTGAGGATTTCAGGTCAGTAATAAAGTCTGATATTTTCATACCTTTAATGTTCCGACACACTCTTTCAATATGTTCATTACATGGTTTTTGCATGCACCAATTCATCTGAATGAGGAAATGACCACGTATTTGAATATCAGAAACTGATAAATTGGTACTGAGATTACATGTTTCGGGAGATATAACCACATCCAGAGTATGGCCATGTTTTTGTGTAGGGTTGGATATATGTTGTTGCAGACTAAAGGATTTAAGGAGTTTTCTTAATTTCTGTGTAGCGGAATTAGTTGTGTCTTCATAGTGAAAATTAAAGTATCCAAGGTAAACTGTGTTATCCTTTTTGTGATTACCAAATAGAGTTTCAAATTCGTCAAAGATAGTAGCAACAGAAGCATTGTTCGTTTTGGATACCGGTGGTCAAAAATACAGACAGCATGAACCGCCACGTTATAAGCACTGAATTTTACATGGAATGACTCAAAACAATTGTATTTCCATGAACTGTTATTAACAGCTTCTAGGTTTAATCCAAGTTTGAAGATTACTGCTAAGCGTCCGCCAGCACGATTGGGTCTTGGAACTTGATACATATCGTAGCCATCAGGAGTGAGCTCCGAAATCTTAACATCGTCCCCTGCTTCCTTTAGCCATGTCTCTGATATAAAAACAGGACATCAAAAACAGGTTTTATTGCGACATGATTGATAATTTAAAACTTAAACTTTCAATGATTTAGATGATTTTACATCTGGTGCTTGATTGACTGAGTTTTGACATGACTGGATTGAACAATCTAAGGAAACAATTTTATTTACATGCTTAATTTTACCACCTCTAGTTCCTCTAGTTACTTGAGATAGCCAGCGGAGTAAGACGTGTATTCTGTCGCCCTTCGGATTAGTCAGCCATGACGAAATAAGTAGTTGTTATTTATAAAGAGATGGCCACTGATAGAGTGCCCCGTGCAGTCAAATTTATCGGCTAACGAATGTTGTCTTACGTGACGAGTTGTTCACTCTCCAAAGACAAATTTCTGAATGATGACGAAACACTTAAAACAGCACCGGGCTGCACGTGCGCGTAATTCATCGCCCCCGGACAACTGTTTGATGTGTGGGGTGTGGTAGCAGGTGTGCATGTGTGGAGGGGGGGGGGGAGTAAAATTGAAGGGAAATGATTTCACGTTGATTTAAATGACTCAAACTTGACCTGAAAAGTGTTTTCTCTAGCTTTTCGTTCAGTACCAATATTGTCATTCAAAATATTAAATTATAATGTTATAATGTATCGCAGAAAAGACTACTCAGGCAAGATGGTAATAAGGAAAGAAAGTTTTGTTATTTCTCATCACATTAAATTCCTCGAGCCCAGCTCTTGTTAGAAAGTTGGGATTCTCTTGTAAAAGAAAGACAGATAGGCATTACCGCAATTTGGATAAAAAAATATCAAGATTAGTATCATAAAACTGACAACCATCCACGAGGACACCAAAATATCTTACCTACTCCTCTCGGTATTGCAAATTAATGGAGGTGCTGAAACGGCTGTAGGACAATTCGATGGCGGACAATTCGATGGCGGACAATTCGTCCCAGGCAATTCGTCACCAGACAATTCGTATCCATTATTGAAAGTGTCAAGAATATCATAGAGCTGACAACCAATCATGAGGACACCCAAATATCTTACCTACTCCTCTCCGCATTGCAAATTAATGGAGGTGCTGAAACGGCTCTGGGACAATTCGATCCCAGACAATTCGTACCGGGCAATTCGTCACAAGACCATTCATACCCAATGACAATTCGTGTGTGTTTTGTGTTTATATTGAAAATAAAAGTATCCAAGGTAAACTGTGTTATGGGGTCCATACACGATCAATAATTCCATCAATATTATTGACTCAATATACTGACTCAATATATTGACCCAATGATATTGAAGGTGTGTGGGCTATATTGATGTAAAATATTGTCAATGACCATCATTGCGTCAATATATTGACGGATCAAAATCATTTTGATTTTTATTGATGGTTCATCAAAATATTGACGGACGGTCAATTATTGAATGACAATATTGATCGTGTGTGGAGAATCTGTCCAAAATTGCGTCAATATTTTCATTCCATCGTCAACCTTGGAAGAGTAAACATGGCATCCATTTTAAAAAAAAGACCAAAAATGATGGAATTATTGATGGAAATATTGAATCGTGTGTGGGCAATTCCTGTCAATATTATTGACTCAATATACTGAGTCAATATATTGAGTCAATAATATTGACGGAATTATTGATCGTGTATGGACCCCATACTCCTTTCTGTGTTTACCAATAATAGAGTTTCAAATTCGGCAAAATTAGTAGCAAGAGAAGCATTGTTCTTTTTGGATATCGGTGGTCAATAAATACAGACAGCATGGGCCGTCACGTTATAAGAACTGAATTTTACATAAATTGACTCAAAACAATTGTATTTCCTTGAATTGTTATTTATAACTTCTAGGTTTAATCTAAGGTTTAAATTAAGTTTGAAGATTACTGCTAAGCCTCCGCCAGCAAGATTGGGTCAATAATTCCGTCAATATTTTTGACTCAATAATTCCGTCAATATTTTTGACTCAATAATATTGAAAATGTGTGGGCTATATTGATGTAAAATATTGTCAATAACCATCATTGCGTCAATATATTTAACTGTCAGATCAATATGGATCTGAGTATAGTGGCTAACGGCTAGCGCTCAGAAGAGGATCTGTAAGTATAGTAACGATGATCGATTTAACTCCCTCTCGTAATATCGTTTTAACTCTCTCTCCCGTAATATCGTTTTAACTCTCTCTCGTAGTGAGGGAAGATCGATTTAATACCCCCCCCCCTCTCTCTCGCTCCCTTTCTCTCACCCTATATCTCTCTCTCTGTCTCGTAGTAAGGGAAGATCGTTTTAATACTCCCTTTCTCTCTCTCTCTCTTTCTCTTTTTTTTTAAACAATATTTTATTCAGATATTGAAAAGGATTGAGGAACAGGCATAGCCTATATGACCTCTCTCCTAAAAAAATAAATAATATGAATATGTAAAGTAAATAAGTGAGTAAACAATAAAACAATAAAATGAATACTTAATCCACAACATTTGATATATACATATTTACACATTGGCTACGCAGTTGTTCATGTTCGCATTTTGATCGATGAAGATGTTATACTGATCTCAAAACCTTCTGCTAATGTCAAAAAACATATGGACCTTTTCAAAGATTTCTAACGAAATATGACTACTGTATGCACCGTATTAAAGATTATGTGTATTGATAAAATTTGGTGGTAAAAGATCTATTGATATTTTACGTGCATCAGAATGTAAGGAGCAATGTAAAAGAAAATGATCGGTATCTTCGAAGGAATGACCGCAACCACACTCGGGGCTGTCCGAAATATGCCTTAAAAACTTATGACCATTTAAGTCACTGCAAGAGAGACGAAGACGACTATGTATTATTTGATTTTTTACGTTTGCCAAAGTTGAAATAAGGGGGTATATTTTTATCTTTATTAATTAATTTGGTTTTAAATTTATTTATAGAGGTCGAATTTCTAATACTTATATCAAGGTTATTCCATTCTTTTATGGTAGAAGGTATAAAGGATTTAGAGAATAAAGTTGTTCGACAAAAGTAATCAGTTAAATTATTGCTGTTACGAAGATTATACGGAGTACTGCAAAACTGAATTAAATTATGGAGGTATGGAGGGGTTAACTGGTTAATAATTTTGTACATTAAAATGAGTTTGTGACGCCTTCGTCTCTCTTTCAGAGTGATAAATCCTGTTTCTTCATATAATGACATATGACTGGTACCCTTCACAGCCCCGCATATAGTCCTGAGTGCATCTAGTTGTAAGTGTTCTAATTTGTTTTTTAGTTAGTCTGTGCACCCATCCCAAATTACGTCACAATAGTCAAAATGTGGGAGAATAAAAGAGGAATATAGTTTTCAAGGTATTTCTATTAAGGCGGTGTTTTAACGACCTAAGACAATTAATCATTTTACTCGTTTTACTCAAAATTATGTTTACATGTATGTCCCATTTGCAGTTTTTCTGAAACGTCAATCCCAAATGTCTGTGTTGATAAACTTCTTTACAACTAAAGTTATTGCACCCCAAAGCATCAACCAATCAAATTGCTTATAACTGTTTACCCTAAATAGAAAATGCTCGTCTTCGAACTCTATCAAGGTATTGACTTAATAAACATCTACATCAAGTTTGAATATCCTAACTCAATTAGAAGGAGAGTTATTATATTCCAGAGTCTCGGCCTATCAAATTGCTTATCGCTCTGCTTTCCCTGAGCAGAAAATGCTCATTATCGAACTTAGTCAATTTATTGATGAAATAAAACTATATACCAAGTTTCATCACTCTCGCTTAATTACAACTGAAGTTATCGTCTCCCAAAGCATCAACTAATCAAATTGATATCTCTGCTTACCCTAAGCGGAAAATGCTCATCTTCAAACTCGATCAAGGTAATGGTCTAAAAACAACTACACCAAGTTTGAATATTCTAGCTCAATTAGAAAAGGAGTTATTGTGTCCAAAAAAGTGTGACAGACTGACAGACAGACGGGCGGACGAACCCATTTTAATAGTCCCCCGCTTTCTTCGAAAGGCAAGCGACAATAAAATCTAAAAATAAGGGAACCTGAACGAAACTGCTTGTAAATGATGATAAGGTATATCCTGTAACTATCTAAATGAACATTTAAAACATTTCATATCTTTTAACGCCAGTATTCCTGTTTGTTGTGGTAGTCCTGCTAACACGTGGATCCTTCGCGATGGCGTTAGTGCGAGGGGTACTTGTCATAATTACGCTTAAAAACTGTTCAAAATTCGCTAAAAAAAAAACTCCAAACAATAGAAATATTGGTGAATGTTTTGTGTCCGTTTTTAACCGGAAATACTCGCTGAATACTTGTCTCGTTTTAAGAACCGATGTAAACAAAACGCACGTGGTCAAATACCGGAAAACAGGTCTAACAGAGTATAGACAAAGTAGAGTCAGACCGGTATTCCGGTCTTACGGGTTCAAAGAGTTGAACGTCTCAGTTGAAAGTAGCATGATCGGCAGAGATGATGGACCTGTCCTTCTAAAGAAAGAGATGAATCTAGAACTACGCCAAGACTTTTAACATCATCAGAAACTAGGATGCTGGAATCTCCAATGGCTATACTAATTTCAGATATTAATGTCAGAAATCTTCTCATTGCAGTAGGCGTTTTTGAATATGTTCCTTTCTGATTTTAAACTTTCGCCATAGTCTTTCAGATTTTCCTCGGCGATGCTTAGCTTCTTTGATCTCCTTGTAGTACTATTTGGTGCCTGGTCTGATAATTACTTTTGTGGTCACAAGGGCATTCTTATCCAACAAGCTAGAAATAGTCTTGTTGTACAATATGCATAATTCATCTACGTCACATGGTGGATCATTAAGTAGATCTGAGGATTTCAGGTCAGTAATAAAGTCTGATATTTTCATACCTTTAATGTTCCGACACACTCTTTCAATATGTTCATTACATGGTTTTTGCATGCACCAATTCATCTGAATGAGGAAATGACCACGTATTTGAATATCAGAAACTGATAAATTGGTACTGAGATTACATGTTTCGGGAGATATAACCACATCCAGAGTATGGCCATGTTTTTGTGTAGGGTTGGATATATGTTGTTGCAGACTAAAGGATTTAAGGAGTTTTCTTAATTTCTGTGTAGCGGAATTAGTTGTGTCTTCATAGTGAAAATTAAAGTATCCAAGGTAAACTGTGTTATCCTTTTTGTGATTACCAAATAGAGTTTCAAATTCGTCAAAGATAGTAGCAACAGAAGCATTGTTCGTTTTGGATACCGGTGGTCAAAAATACAGACAGCATGAACCGCCACGTTATAAGCACTGAATTTTACATGGAATGACTCAAAACAATTGTATTTCCATGAACTGTTATTAACAGCTTCTAGGTTTAATCCAAGTTTGAAGATTACTGCTAAGCGTCCGCCAGCACGATTGGGTCTTGGAACTTGATACATATCGTAGCCATCAGGAGTGAGCTCCGAAATCTTAACATCGTCCCCTGCTTCCTTTAGCCATGTCTCTGATATAAAAACAGGACATCAAAAACAGGTTTTATTGCGACATGATTGATAATTTAAAACTTAAACTTTCAATGATTTAGATGATTTTACATCTGGTGCTTGATTGACTGAGTTTTGACATGACTGGATTGAACAATCTAAGGAAACAATTTTATTTACATGCTTAATTTTACCACCTCTAGTTCCTCTAGTTACTTGAGATAGCCAGCGGAGTAAGACGTGTATTCTGTCGCCCTTCGGATTAGTCAGCCATGACGAAATAAGTAGTTGTTATTTATAAAGAGATGGCCACTGATAGAGTGCCCCGTGCAGTCAAATTTATCGGCTAACGAATGTTGTCTTACGTGACGAGTTGTTCACTCTCCAAAGACAAATTTCTGAATGATGACGAAACACTTAAAACAGCACCGGGCTGCACGTGCGCGTAATTCATCGCCCCCGGACAACTGTTTGATGTGTGGGGTGTGGTAGCAGGTGTGCATGTGTGGAGGGGGGGGGAGTAAAATTGAAGGGAAATGATTTCACGTTGATTTAAATGACTCAAACTTGACCTGAAAAGTGTTTTCTCTAGCTTTTCGTTCAGTACCAATATTGTCATTCAAAATATTAAATTATAATGTTATAATGTATCGCAGAAAAGACTACTCAGGCAAGATGGTAATAAGGAAAGAAAGTTTTGTTATTTCTCATCACATTAAATTCCTCGAGCCCAGCTCTTGTTAGAAAGTTGGGATTCTCTTGTAAAAGAAAGACAGATAGGCATTACCGCAATTTGGATAAAAAAATATCAAGATTAGTATCATAGAACTGACAACCATCCACGAGGACACCAAAATATCTTACCTACTCCTCTCGGTATTGCAAATTAATGGAGGTGCTGAAACGGCTGTAGGACAATTCGATGGCGGACAATTCGATGGCGGACAATTCGTCCCAGGCAATTCGTCACCAGACAATTCGTATCCATTATTGAAAGTGTCAAGAATATCATAGAGCTGACAACCAATCATGAGGACACCCAAATATCTTACCTACTCCTCTCCGCATTGCAAATTAATGGAGGTGCTGAAACGGCTCTGGGACAATTCGATCCCAGACAATTCGTACCGGGCAATTCGTCACAAGACCATTCATACCCAATGACAATTCGTGTGTGTTTTGTGTTTATATTGAAAATAAAAGTATCCAAGGTAAACTGTGTTATGGGGTCCATACACGATCAATAATTCCATCAATATTATTGACTCAATATACTGACTCAATATATTGACCCAATGATATTGAAGGTGTGTGGGCTATATTGATGTAAAATATTGTCAATGACCATCATTGCGTCAATATATTGACGGATCAAAATCATTTTGATTTTTATTGATGGTTCATCAAAATATTGACGGACGGTCAATTATTGAATGACAATATTGATCGTGTGTGGAGAATCTGTCCAAAATTGCGTCAATATTTTCATTCCATCGTCAACCTTGGAAGAGTAAACATGGCATCCATTTTAAAAAAAAGACCAAAAATGATGGAATTATTGATGGAAATATTGAATCGTGTGTGGGCAATTCCTGTCAATATTATTGACTCAATATACTGAGTCAATATATTGAGTCAATAATATTGACGGAATTATTGATCGTGTATGGACCCCATACTCCTTTCTGTGTTTACCAATAATAGAGTTTCAAATTCGGCAAAATTAGTAGCAAGAGAAGCATTGTTCTTTTTGGATATCGGTGGTCAATAAATACAGACAGCATGGGCCGTCACGTTATAAGAACTGAATTTTACATAAATTGACTCAAAACAATTGTATTTCCTTGAATTGTTATTTATAACTTCTAGGTTTAATCTAAGGTTTAAATTAAGTTTGAAGATTACTGCTAAGCCTCCGCCAGCAAGATTGGGTCAATAATTCCGTCAATATTTTTGACTCAATAATTCCGTCAATATTTTTGACTCAATAATATTGAAAATGTGTGGGCTATATTGATGTAAAATATTGTCAATAACCATCATTGCGTCAATATATTTAACTGTCAGATCAATATGGATCTGAGTATAGTGGCTAACGGCTAGCGCTCAGAAGAGGATCTGTAAGTATAGTAACGATGATCGATTTAACTCCCTCTCGTAATATCGTTTTAACTCTCTCTCCCGTAATATCGTTTTAACTCTCTCTCGTAGTGAGGGAAGATCGATTTAATACCCCCCCCCCTCTCTCTCGCTCACTTTCTCTCACCCTATATCTCTCTCTCTGTCTCGTAGTAAGGGAAGATCGTTTTAATACTCCCTTTCTCTCTCTCTCTCTTTCTCTTTTTTTTTAAACAATATTTTATTCAGATATTGAAAAGGATTGAGGAACAGGCATAGCCTATATGACCTCTCTCCTAAAAAAATAAATAATATGAATATGTAAAGTAAATAAGTGAGTAAACAATAAAACAATAAAATGAATACTTAATCCACAACATTTGATATATACATATTTACACATTGGCTACGCAGTTGTTCATGTTCGCATTTTGATCGATGAAGATGTTATACTGATCTCAAAACCTTCTGCTAATGTCAAAAAACATATGGACCTTTTCAAAGATTTCTAACGAAATATGACTACTGTATGCACCGTATTAAAGATTATGTGTATTGATAAAATTTGGTGGTAAAAGATCTATTGATATTTTACGTGCATCAGAATGTAAGGAGCAATGTAAAAGAAAATGATCGGTATCTTCGAAGGAATGACCGCAACCACACTCGGGGCTGTCCGAAATATGCCTTAAAAACTTATGACCATTTAAGTCACTGCAAGAGAGACGAAGACGACTATGTATTATTTGATTTTTTACGTTTGCCAAAGTTGAAATAAGGGGGTATATTTTTATCTTTATTAATTAATTTGGTTTTAAATTTATTTATAGAGGTCGAATTTCTAATACTTATATCAAGGTTATTCCATTCTTTTATGGTAGAAGGTATAAAGGATTTAGAGAATAAAGTTGTTCGACAAAAGTAATCAGTTAAATTATTGCTGTTACGAAGATTATACGGAGTACTGCAAAACTGAATTAAATTATGGAGGTATGGAGGGGTTAACTGGTTAATAATTTTGTACATTAAAATGAGTTTGTGACGCCTTCGTCTCTCTTTCAGAGTGATAAATCCTGTTTCTTCATATAATGACATATGACTGGTACCCTTCACAGCCCCGCATATAGTCCTGAGTGCATCTAGTTGTAAGTGTTCTAATTTGTTTTTTAGTTAGTCTGTGCACCCATCCCAAATTACGTCACAATAGTCAAAATGTGGGAGAATAAAAGAGGAATATAGTTTTCAAGGTATTTCTATTAAGGCGGTGTTTTAACGACCTAAGACAATTAATCATTTTACTCGTTTTACTCAAAATTATGTTTACATGTATGTCCCATTTGCAGTTTTTCTGAAACGTCAATCCCAAATGTCTGTGTTGATAAACTTCTTTACAACTAAAGTTATTGCACCCCAAAGCATCAACCAATCAAATTGCTTATAACTGTTTACCCTAAATAGAAAATGCTCGTCTTCGAACTCTATCAAGGTATTGACTTAATAAACATCTACATCAAGTTTGAATATCCTAACTCAATTAGAAGGAGAGTTATTATATTCCAGAGTCTCGGCCTATCAAATTGCTTATCGCTCTGCTTTCCCTGAGCAGAAAATGCTCATTATCGAACTTAGTCAATTTATTGATGAAATAAAACTATATACCAAGTTTCATCACTCTCGCTTAATTACAACTGAAGTTATCGTCTCCCAAAGCATCAACTAATCAAATTGATATCTCTGCTTACCCTAAGCGGAAAATGCTCATCTTCAAACTCGATCAAGGTAATGGTCTAAAAACAACTACACCAAGTTTGAATATTCTAGCTCAATTAGAAAAGGAGTTATTGTGTCCAAAAAAGTGTGACAGACTGACAGACAGACGGGCGGACGAACCCATTTTAATAGTCCCCCGCTTTCTTCGAAAGGCAAGCGACAATAAAATCTAAAAATAAGGGAACCTGAACGAAACTGCTTGTAAATGATGATAAGGTATATCCTGTAACTATCTAAATGAACATTTAAAACATTTCATATCTTTTAACGCCAGTATTCCTGTTTGTTGTGGTAGTCCTGCTAACACGTGGATCCTTCGCGATGGCGTTAGTGCGAGGGGTACTTGTCATAATTACGCTTAAAAACTGTTCAAAATTCGCTAAAAAAAAAACTCCAAACAATAGAAATATTGGTGAATGTTTTGTGTCCGTTTTTAACCGGAAATACTCGCTGAATACTTGTCTCGTTTTAAGAACCGATGTAAACAAAACGCACGTGGTCAAATACCGGAAAACAGGTCTAACAGAGTATAGACAAAGTAGAGTCAGACCGGTATTCCGGTCTTACGGGTTCAAAGAGTTGAACGTCTCAGTTGAAAGTAGCATGATCGGCAGAGATGATGGACCTGTCCTTCTAAAGAAAGAGATGAATCTAGAACTACGCCAAGACTTTTAACATCATCAGAAACTAGGATGCTGGAATCTCCAATGGCTATACTAATTTCAGATATTAATGTCAGAAATCTTCTCATTGCAGTAGGCGTTTTTGAATATGTTCCTTTCTGATTTTAAACTTTCGCCATAGTCTTTCAGATTTTCCTCGGCGATGCTTAGCTTCTTTGATCTCCTTGTAGTACTATTTGGTGCCTGGTCTGATAATTACTTTTGTGGTCACAAGGGCATTCTTATCCAACAAGCTAGAAATAGTCTTGTTGTACAATATGCATAATTCATCTACGTCACATGGTGGATCATTAAGTAGATCTGAGGATTTCAGGTCAGTAATAAAGTCTGATATTTTCATACCTTTAATGTTCCGACACACTCTTTCAATATGTTCATTACATGGTTTTTGCATGCACCAATTCATCTGAATGAGGAAATGACCACGTATTTGAATATCAGAAACTGATAAATTGGTACTGAGATTACATGTTTCGGGAGATATAACCACATCCAGAGTATGGCCATGTTTTTGTGTAGGGTTGGATATATGTTGTTGCAGACTAAAGGATTTAAGGAGTTTTCTTAATTTCTGTGTAGCGGAATTAGTTGTGTCTTCATAGTGAAAATTAAAGTATCCAAGGTAAACTGTGTTATCCTTTTTGTGATTACCAAATAGAGTTTCAAATTCGTCAAAGATAGTAGCAACAGAAGCATTGTTCGTTTTGGATACCGGTGGTCAAAAATACAGACAGCATGAACCGCCACGTTATAAGCACTGAATTTTACATGGAATGACTCAAAACAATTGTATTTCCATGAACTGTTATTAATAGCTTCTAGGTTTAATCCAAGTTTGAAGATTACTGCTAAGCGTCCGCCAGCACGATTGGGTCTTGGAACTTGATACATATCGTAGCCATCAGGAGTGAGCTCCGAAATCTTAACATCGTCCCCTGCTTCCTTTAGCCATGTCTCTGATATAAAAACAGGACATCAAAAACAGGTTTTATTGCGACATGATTGATAATTTAAAACTTAAACTTTCAATGATTTAGATGATTTTACATCTGGTGCTTGATTGACTGAGTTTTGACATGACTGGATTGAACAATCTAAGGAAACAATTTTATTTACATGCTTAATTTTACCACCTCTAGTTCCTCTAGTTACTTGAGATAGCCAGCGGAGTAAGACGTGTATTCTGTCGCCCTTCGGATTAGTCAGCCATGACGAAATAAGTAGTTGTTATTTATAAAGAGATGGCCACTGATAGAGTGCCCCGTGCAGTCAAATTTATCGGCTAACGAATGTTGTCTTACGTGACGAGTTGTTCACTCTCCAAAGACAAATTTCTGAATGATGACGAAACACTTAAAACAGCACCGGGCTGCACGTGCGCGTAATTCATCGCAGCGAATGTCACTATATATGGTTATGCACGCAGTATTGTCACAACATCAGATGGTATATAAACGATAGTTAAAATTACTGTCATCACGCGTTTGTCTTTAGATAATATTTGATCGCAAACCACGTTCAAAATTCTGAAAATTATTGTCGTTTATATTTTTCAATTCGCTATTTATTTACAAAGTTTTCTCGTTTAGTTTCGACGATTTCGCATCTCCGTTAGCATTGCTTTAGTCGGGATAAGAATAAAAGTCGTATTTATCTTTTAATTGTTTAAAGGTTCCTAAAATCTTCGTGGGATACCTAAAACGCTAATTGTCAAGTTAGAAAATCAACAAATTGTTTCGTATTTTAAATTTGCTATCGGAAATTAATCGAAACGCACAATAGTCTCGATTGACTATAATTTATTGTTCGAGACCATTGTCTTTTAGGGTTAAAGGGAAACAAATCTTTTTAATTTGTTTAGGATTAAGACAGACGTACTTTTTAAAATTTGTTGTCAATCCATTCAGTTATTTTAGCAGGCATGACATCCAACGATGAATTACTTTCCAGCATTGGTTTGGGTGATCAATGTGATCTCAGTGCAATAACTAAACTTCCCTTCGCAAGAATTACAAATATGCTAGTACTAGGCATCATTAATAAATTTACGACCAATACGGAGCACCAGACTATAATTACTAGTTTACATGACGACATCGCGACGTTTGCTGACACAAGTATTCGAAGTAGGCTGGTCAGACTGAAGACAAAGACTAGAAAGCTGGGTAAAAATAAATATAATTCTAATAATGCTTTAAAATTATATGACGATTATCTCGACAGTCCCTTTTTCCCCCGGGTTAGTGGACGATACAACATCGGCAGATACCAGCAAGGTCCATTTAATTAATAGAGAGACACAGACATCTGTCGATGCGACTTTGACGAAATTAAATAGGAAAAATAGGAATTTAGCAAGTAGGATCAATAGGTATAAAAAAACAATTTTCAGTTTAACAAATCGACTAAGGAAGACCTCATAAGAATTGATTCGCACGAAGGCTAACAATAAGAAAGTTTTGGCAAATAGAAAAAAGAGCTGCATGTCTCAGCCTCGTAGGGAAGAAGTAATTCTGTATGATGTCGAAAATCGAAGATACACTTCAGAATGCCATAATTTGGTCATGCAACTAAAAAAACCTCAATGTTTCAGATAGGAACGTCGAAGCGGTTATATCCGCATGTTTTGCTGTCGCGGGACTCAAATCTAAATATACTCCAACAAAAACTACAGTTCAAAGAATATCATGTGAGCGCGTCGGTATATCTTTAAAACATGTTTCGGAAACCCTAAAGTCAGCGAAAAATACCACTTTATATACGGACGAAACTACAAAATTTGGCTCCAAATTCGGTACATACGCCAATTATTATTGGTCATCGAAATATGGCTGATAAATCTGCACAAACTACTCTTGAAACTTTTCATGAAATTTTGGCAGATCTTGATGATGTAGCTGGAAAGATTAGTAAATCAATAATAAAAGAAATTAGAAATACAATGTCAGACAGAGCCAGCACCGAAAAGCGTTCAACACTTTATTTACACAGTGCAGAGGCAATATTTGTTCTAAATTAGTAGAAAACTGGTCACATTTATCAGATTCAGAGCGAAACATTCACCTAAATATAAATCATTTCTTTTGCGGTCTTCATCTACTAACTGGTTTGGCCGATAAAAGTGCGTCTGAATTGAAGAAATTTGAGGAAATGTATTTTCAAACGTATTCGGCCCAAACGTTTAAGACTGGTAGTTCATTTTTGCCAAACGAACCTGGGTGTGTTCGATTGATTTGGACCATTTGTAAGGCTTTTACGCAGGGTGGGGACGAAAAATCGGGTTGTTATTTGCCTTTTAGGTTGTATCTCAAGTCCCTTGGGATTTTAAAATTACCGCGAACGCCATTTCATGGTAACCGGTTTAATATAATTGTTCACGATGCCGCAGTTGCAAATTACATGGCCAAGCATATACAAAAATTTCTTGGTGATTTCGGAGCAGAAAATAGATTGACCCAAAGCATATTTTTAGATATTTAAATTCCGTTATTTCATATTGAGTGCCAGGCTTTGGGCTTGATAAATAAATTAATTACTGCTCCACTGTGGCGCATATTAGAAAGCGGCATTAATGCACTTGACATGAAAACTGTTTATCAGACATTACATGATTTTTTCGAAAACCCGAATATTCAAACTTTTGTTGAAGGTAAATCACACCCATTTGAATCTCTAATCAAAATTGAAAATAATTCGGTCCTTGCTAACCTAACGAAAATTAATTGGAAGTCCTCTTTGCCGAGTTCAGAAAGTACATCGCAAATATTTTGCTTGAGTATCGAGATGACTTTAATCCTTCGTGTTCGAGTTCAGCCATGCCTCACAACAAATTACCAGAAACCGTGTTCAGTCATCTCGATAGATTAATGAGGATCGCGCCCTCCTCTAATATTTTTGGCAACGAAGCGTCCATTTTATATAAAATGAATAAATCTGATGAATGGCTAAAAAATCTTTCACCTGCTAAACGTAATTTGATCTTAATGGATGCTTAAACGATTACTAAAAATCAACTTTCTAAATTAAGGCAAAGACGGGAAGAAATCGAAAAAAAAAGCTAGCGGTTCTTTTGGCGAAAACGAATGAATTAATAGAAAAGGGAAAACGTTTTTAAAACCATTTTTATTTGTCAATCCAGACGTCCCAGCAGACCGACATTCCGACACTTCTCAGAGTATTTTAACAATTCATTATTTAATAACTGTTTTCTTTGAACTAATCGGTTAATTTTCTGAAAGCAATTTATTTTACAAAATACGCCCACTACTGTTGTTCTGCTTTGATATCGTGTTTGAAAAATTGCCTTTGAGATACTTTAAGTAAAACTTAACTTTTTATTTCGTCCCAAGGGTTACAATTTGGAATATATGTTTATTACAGATTAGTTCTAAATTATATATCTGTGTTTGGTAAATAATGACTGTATTATCTATTATCAATCGATTAGTGAATTGTCGCAACAGATCGTGTTTTGGGGTAAGATTTGAGTTAATGCTTTTTTTGATAAAGTGAGTACACCTGCGCTGATTACCTTACTTTTTAACCTATTTATCTTTGGGAAAACTAGTATTTCTTTCGTATAATAGCTGACAAGATAAAATTGACTGTTTTATAAAAAAAATATCTGCTAAGACAGATGTTCTACTGTACATCATAAATGTATTTGAGTTCAGGGTGTTGTAATATAGACGACATGCCGTTAAGAAAGAAGATCTAACATACAGGCATACATGTTGATTCAGAGGGCGTTGGTCACGATGAGATGTGTTTTTATACGCCCACATTTTCATGTGGACGTATTATGTCGTCGCCCCTGTCCGTCCGTCCGTCCGTCCGGACGTCCGTCCGTCCGTCCGGACGTCCGTCCGTCCACAATTGTTTGTGGACTCTCTACAGGTCACAATTCTTACCCGATTTTTACGAAACTTGAAATATAGGTTTATCCCCAAAAGATCTCGGCTGCTTTCGATATTGGCATATATCGGTTCGAAACTAAATGGATTATGGCCCCTGGTTTTACGAAAAATCACATTTTAAGCTTGTGGACCCTTTAGAGGTCATAATTTTGAACCGATTTTGATAAAACTTGACATGCATGTTCAAAACCCAAAGATCTTGGTTCCTTTCGATATTTGCGCCTATCGGAACATAATTTCCTGAATTATGGCCCCTGATTGTCCGAAAAATCACCTTTTTTAGCTTGTGGACCTTCTAGAAGTCACAATTGTTATCCGATTTAAAAAAACGTTTGATCATATCACCGTTACACCCTCAGGTAAGCTGAGTTCGAATTTCGGGAAAATCGGACCATAATTGCCGTACAATATGGCCGCCTTTTGTACACGAATACTGTTAAAAATGGTGCATCAAGGTTGTGGACCCTGTAGAGGTCCCAATTTTAATTCGAATTTTTTAAAACTTGAAATTCATGGTTATAATCCAAAGATCTTGGTTCCTTTCGATATTTGCCCATATCGGATCGTAACTTCCAGAATTATGGCCCCTGATTATACGCAAAATCGCCTTTTTTTAGCTTTTGGTCCCTCTGGAGATCACAATTATTATCCAATTTAAAAAACCGTTTGATTGTATTACTGTTACACCCTAAGGAAGGTTGAGTTCGAATTTCGGGAAAATCGGACCAAAATTGCCATACAAAATGGCCGCCGTTTGTACGCGAATACTGTTAAAAAAATGGTGTATCAAGGTTGTGGAGTCTGTAGAGGTCAGAATATTTATTTGATTTTGATGAAACTTTAAATTTATGGTTATAACCTAAAGATCTTGGTTCGTTTCGACATTTGACCATATCTGATCGTAACTTACAGAATTATGGCCCCTGATTATACGCAAAATCGCCTTTTTTGTTTAGCTTATGGTACCTCTATGGAGGTCACAATTATTATCCAATTTAAAAAAACATTTGATTATATTACCAACACACTATAAGGAAGGTTGATATCGAATTTCAGGGAAAATCGGACCAAAATGGTCGCCGCATGTATGCGAATACTGTTAAAAAAATGGTATATCATGGTTGTGGACCCAGTAGACATCACAATTTTAATTTGACTTTGATGAAACTTTACATGCATGTTTATAACCCAAAGATTCTGGTTCCTGTCGATATTTGCGCCTTCGGAACATAATTTCCTGAATTACAGCCCCTGATTGTCCGAAAAATCACCTTTTTTTAGCTTGTGGTCCTTCTGGAGGTCATAATTATTATCTGATTTAAGAAAATGTTTGATTACATTACCGTTACACCATAAGGAAGGTTGAGTTCGAATTTCGTGATAATCGGACCAAAATTTCCATACAAAATGGCCGCCTTTTGTACGCGAACAGTGTAAAAATATGGTAAATCATGGTTGTGGACTCTCTACAGGTCACAATTCTTATCCGATTTTGACGAAAAGTCACATTTCTAGGTTTTGTACCGTCACACCATAATCATTGTCGGCTTTGAATTTCATGAATATCAGACTGGAACTGACCAACAAAATGGCTGCTCCCAATACAGTATGAAATACAGATTTTGGATCCTCTACAGGTAACAATTTTTATCTGATTTTAACTTAAAAGATATGTTTGTTAAGGTACAGTACCTAAAGATCTTGCTTCCTTTTGATATTTGTGCAGAGTTACAGCCCCTAATAGTAGGCTACCGTATGAAAAATCGTAACATTAGCTTTTGAATTATACTTTTGAGATCACAATTTTTATCAGATTAAAAAAATGTTCACACATATCACTATTACATCCTAATGACAGTTGAGTTTAAATTTCATGTAAATTGTATTGAAAATGGCTGCTCTGCATTTGCTTATAGTGTAAAAGTAGCCTATGTAATATATTTAGATTATTAATAACAATTGTACTTTATTTATACAAAAAAAAAAATATGTTAGTCCCGAAAAGACCTAGTTTGTGTCAGTGGAGTTAAACCCCATTACTCTCTCTCCCTATCAATTTGTCTTTTTCATTCCTTCTTCTCTCCTTCTCACTGATTAGAATAACATAATGGAATATTATTAGTATGGATATTAGTGATGATAATTTAAATATTTATTTTTGCTCTCATTTAATTTATTATGCCAATAATTCATTACTTAAAAATAGATGCGAAAGAATTTTAATTACAAGCTTAAATCAATTGTTGGAAAAGTAATTTCGTTTCCTTATCGGATCTAAAATTTGATAAAACCATGTTCAAACTAGTCTCAGTCACCCAGAAACCCCTAGTTTTCAACGTACGGAGATTTGTCTGGATGATAGAGTCTATGTTCAAACGCGTTTATTTGCAGTTTTGTCTGCTATGGATTAATTATATTCCGTAGACTTTGGTAGATTTTTTTTATATAGCAAGGTATTTATTATTTATTACCATTTTCTGAAAAATACACATACAATCTGGGGCTTAATTCAATTGTTGAAAAAAAAAGGTTAGTTCGTTTTCCGTCTTATTTGATCGGATCTGAAATTTGACAAAACCGAGTTCAACATGCCGTCAACGGAATTCGGTAGTTTGACTGCCAAAGATTATTTACTTTCCGTAGACTTTGGTAGGTTGTTTAATATATATATAGAGTAAGGTATTTATTATTAATTACCATTTTCTAGCAAATACACATACAATCTGGGGTTGCAAGGTCAAAAATCGGGTGTAAAGAAATGAAATGATCTGATGTCGTGGTGTCACTGATGTCACGTGTCAGTGATGAAAGAAGTCATTTTTTTCTCTCGACTCGTGTTATAGAGGTTCCGCAACAAGTACGAACTACGAAGTTTATTTGTGCTTTCGTCAACACGTCATGTGTTTTCATTGACATAAATGGCCTTCGTTTCGTCTATAATCTATTTTCTACAAAGATTTCTGGAAAAGTTCGGAGTTTAAAAACGAGGTACGAAATCGTGATTTTCTCACTGAATTGTGGATAGAATTCGTATTTTTACTGTATAGGGTTAGGGTTAGATTTACAGTTCAGTATATGGTTGATAAGTGTCAAAGTGATCTGCAATTGTTGTTATATGGACAAATGAAATTTGTTTTTTTTTGATAGCCACGATGTCGAATCATATCGAATTTGATAAAAACACATTGCAATGCCAATGAGCTTCTGTGGAATAAAATTTAAATTAAAGGACCTAAGTCCGTAACTCAAAATCCTCCAAAATCTTTATATCAAAAACGTGAATTATTGGCCATTTTAAATCAACATTGATGAGCTTCTAATATCCGATATTTTAGATAAAATAATTTTGTACCATAATGTGCTTCAGCCCCAGTTTTAATAAGAGACTTAAGGAGCGAGGCTAGACATATTGCACCATACCATACAGCGTATGTTGACTGGAATAACCAGACGCTTTAGAAATTTGAACTAGATTGAGACTGCATGGCTTATTTCGCCAAACGTTACTGATTTGAAATTGGGGAAATAACGGAAACCATTGAATGGAAATCAGTTTATAAATATACAGTCATATTACAGTATAATATGCGTTTCGACCCACTTTTGACAATTTCTAGGTCTCAAATGTTAGCGATTTAGCTCCTTTAATTTGATATTTTTTATTAAACAAAACTAAATAGTGTTATTCCTTGCATTGTTGGCCAACCTTTGTCAGGTCATTGATAGGGAGGGCGATATAACCGGTATATCACGATTCAAACCCTGCCAATACATCGTATGGCGATACACGTCCAATAACCAGTTCAGTCAATACGATCGGCAACTTCCGTAATAATTATCGGAATATTCCGTAAGATTGTCAATTTTATTGAAAACTTGAGAATTTCCGTTAAAGTAACTTGTAGTATTACAGACTAATTGTTGCGAGAATGTCATTTGGTCATTTAAGAAATAAAACTGCTTTATTTGTAGCTAAACCATGTTATTTAAATAAAAGTACACTGCGTAGAGACGAGTGTGCATTGCAGAACCGACTGTATCTATTAGTATTTATATCGCCTGTTGCTATTTATAGTGTATGAATTACTATATGGATCGTAGGCTATTAAATTATAATACAGGTGCAACTCGATTGCGAACCTTCTTGTTAAAACTGTTTTATATACTGCCCTTTCTGCATTATTAAATAATTTGTTTGATTTTGATTTTTTAATAAACTGGTCACATATTACTAATAAACATTATTATTAGTTCTTTCTCTCTTTCTCTGACCTCTCTCACACCCACACCTGCTACTATAGCTAGGAGAACATAGCTAAAAACATTGAGATCTACCCATGATTGTTTTTAGTTTTAGCTATGATATGCAGCCTTAAAGCTGTACTTTTCCAATAAATCTTGAGTTAAAACTTTCACGATATATTGCGATACATACCGCAATAAGATTTTTTGGCGATATCCACTCATTGACCAAGGCCCACACACAAGTACGGTACACAAGAAGCCTTGTAGTTCGTACTGGTTGTGGAATCTGTCAAAAACGAAATACAAAAGTGTGTCCGTAGTTTGTACTAGTTGCGGAACCTCACAATATTATATTTTACGACTACGAGCGACTTGTTTTTTGTCCCCCGCTTTTTCGTTGAAAGCAGGGGACTATTAAAATGGGTCCGTCCGTCTGTCTGTCATACTTTTTGGGACACAATAACTCTCGTTCTAATTGAGCTAGAATGTTCAAACTTGGTGTAGGTGTTCATTATGTCAATACCTTGATGGAGTAGGAAGATTAAGTGAGAGTGATGAAACTTGGTGTATAGTTTCATTACATCAATACCTTGACTAAGTTTGTTCTGCTCACGGTTAGCAGAGCGATAAGCAATTTGATTGGTCGAGACTTTGGAACTGAATAACTCTTATTCAAATTGAGTTAAAATGTTTACACTTTGTACAAGTGTTTATTAGGTCAATGTCTTGATGGAATTCGAAGATGAGCATTTTCTGCTTAGGGTAAGCAGAGATAAGCAATTTGATTCAAGGTTGATGCTTTGGGACACGATAACTTTAATTCAAATTAAGTGAAAGTGATGAAACTTGTGTAGTATTTCATTACATCAATACATTGACTGAGTTCGATTATGAGCATGTTCTGCTCATGTTAAGCAGGGCGATAAGCAATTTGATTGGTCGAGACTTTGCAACACAATAACTCTCATTCTAATTGAGTTAAAACGTTCAAACTTAGTGTGAGTGTTTATTAGGTCAATGTCTTGACTGAGTTCGATAATGAACATGTTCTGCTCATGTTAAGCAGGGCGATAAGCAATTTGATTGTTCAAGACTTTGGAACACAATAACTCTCATTCTAATTGAGTTTAAATGTTCACACTTGGCATAGGTGTCTATTAGGTGAATTCCTTGATGGAGTTCGAAGGTGACCATTTTCTGCTTAGGGTAAGCAGAGATAAGCAATTTGATTGGTTGATGCTTATTAAGTTCTGATTAAGTGAGAGTGAGGACACTATATGACTGAATACGTAGGCAGCTGGCTGGTATTTGAAGGCAGTAGTAGGGCTGGACGATATTCTCGATATCCCGATATATCGCGATGTCAAATTTTTTCATCGTCGACGATCTTTGGTCACCAAAAACATCGCGGTATAGCAATATATCGTTTTTTGCAGATTATCGTAAATACCGCGATATTTATTGACGATATATTGCTAATTATGTGCGAAATATGATATAATTTAAATCAATAAGAAGACATCGTTGATTATCTTTGTTGAAATGCATTTTTTGTCAATAAAATAGTCCTACTAGGGGTTTCACGTCACGTGACTTTAGGTTGAAATCGGGCCAGCCAGCAGCTGAAATATAGCCCACTTCAATCTACGATTCTGAATTACTAATTGATGTAAATGCATTCCTAACAATTGTATTGCAATAGTTTAATATCAATCTCGATATCTGCAAAGATTCGGGCTAAAAAAGTATCGATATGATAGCGAAATTACCGTTTGTTTACAGGAGACGCTAGCGGGAAAATATCGCTCTGACGTCACGCGGCCGGTAAATTTCCACTGACGGCATTGCTATGGCCCACTTCATTGGTGATTCCGATCGTTATTTTTCAGGGGATTTTCATATAGAACCAATCAAATGATAGATAACATTTTTGTGATTATTATTCTGAGTGAAACCTCGAGATCGGACAATTAGAGCCGTAGAAAATGGGATTTATCTGTTTTAATGACTGAAAATTGCTAAATTTCGACTAAATATATAACAAAATTCGTGAGGTTTCATCGAGATTATAAATATTTGACATATTATCATTCAAATTATTATGATTTTAATAAATCTTAGCTGATAATAACGATCGGATTTCAGTTTTAAAATAAGTACTAGCGATTCTGAAGGGGAAATACCGCTTACGACGTCACTCAAATATGACTGAAAAGCACTTAGTTTGGTGCCGTGCTACGCATTGACGGTAAAGACAACATTAAACAATGATTTATACACATTTTTTAATAAAACATTACACACGTAAAAATATCGCGATATTTCAATATATCGTGAATATTTTTTCAAATATCGCGATATTTAAAATTGTCAATATCGTCCAGCCCTAGGCAGTAGTACGTTAAAGCCCATTTCATTTTGTCTTTGGGATATGTTTTGGAAGCTAAATTAATAATTCGTTTTTACGAGAAACCAATCATGCCATACAGCTATCGATTTGAAAATCTTGTTCAAACACATTTACTTAACTTACAGCAAAAATTAGCTTAATTGTTTAACCTTGTCTTATTTCATCGATTATGCAAATCATCCAACTTGCTCGCCTGCTGGATTAACAATTTAATTCCAACAAGAGACAAGACGTCCCCAACGTTAGTTGATCTTCTTTTGAATTTAACATTTAAAAATGAATATCAATCTTGGATATTCCTAAATACCGGGCATTTGGGAACAGTCAACTGGTACTTAACTTCTCATTTTTGTCCCCCGCCTTTCGAAGAAGCATTTTCTGCTTAGGGTAAGCAGAGATAAGCAATTTGTTTGGTTGATGCTTTGGGACACGATAACTTTAGTTCTAATTAAGTGATAGTGATGAAACTTAATGTATAGTTTCATTACACAATACCTTGACTAAGTTTAATAATGATCATTTTCTGCTCAGGGTAAGCAGAGCGATAAGAAATTTGTTTGGCCGAGAATTTGGAACACAATAACTCTCATTCTAATTGAATTAGAATGTTCACAGTTGGTGTAGATGTCTTATTAGGTGAATGTCTTGATGGAGTACGAGGATGAGATTTTTCTACCTAGGGTAAGCAGAGATAAGCAATTTGATTGCTTGATGCTTTTGGACACAATAACTTTAATTCTAATTAAGTGAGAGTGAGGACACTGCTGTATAGCTTTATTACATCAATACCTTTACTAAGTTAGATAATGAACATTATGGTAGAATGTTCAAACTTAGTGTAAGCAATCATTACATGTAGGTGAAATGTCTTGATGGAGTTCGATGATGAACATTGTCTGATTCTATCTGATACAGAGTGATGATACTTTTGAAAATAAAATAAGGTTTGCAAATTAATATGCATCATTTATTTATTTTGGGATTTCCGCGGGGGACATCAGTCTCACTATTTGCTTGTTATTTTTGGGCAGTGGCACATAGAACAAAATAACAGAGAAATGAATTTTATTAGCATTTTTCTGCAATATTGCAGGCTTGCAAGCCAACATGTCGCGAATACGAGAACCATTTCCGATTACAAATACCGACCCAAACCCTATGTCATGTACAAAACGAGATAGGTAGGCTACCGCATCGAAACAGAGTTGATTTCTCAAAAAAAGGCCTAGGCCTATTGTTATGCTAATTTTCTGACACTACCAGGTTAAATGCAGATTGCGTAATATAGGTTCCATTATAGTATTAGTTGTAGTTGTTTTTTAAATTGATAAACAAGATGCATTTCGTTATAATTAATATTTCAGATGCCTAAACTAAAAAAGAAATCGGCAGATGTTAAGAAGAAAGAAAAAAAGGAATATATGTTAAGGTGTAGATCCACATCTACACCTGAAGTAGAAAGTACTGTTCATGCTGGCTCTTATCGCTCTGATAATGGCCCAAGTATAGATGTACATGCAGATGTAGAAAGTACCATTCATGCTGGCCCTTATTGCTCTGATATTGGCCCAAGTATGGATGGACATGCAGATATTCACACTAGCCCTTATTGCTCTGATATTGGCCCAAGTGTTGATGTAAATGAAGAAATTCACACAGGCCCTTATTGCTCTGATATTGGCCCAAGTGTTAATGTAGAGGAAGAAATTCACACAGGCCCTTATTGCTTTGAAAACCATGTAGTGCAAGGTTGTGTAGGTACATGTACAGAAAATAAAGTAAAAAATCAAACTTTGTCACAGCTTGACAAATATTTTGATTTCCAAAAAAAGCAGACCTTGTTAAAAAGGAACGCAGCTCATGCTGTCAAAGCAGGTAGAAGTGAATATTGGAAATCCTATAAAGAGTTCAAACGAAAAGATTCTCAATATAAAACAAATGAGATTCAACGTGAAACTGAACTCAGAAAAAGGAAGAGATTAGACCCTGGTTACCAGGAATCTGAAAAGATGAGGGAAACCTCTTATAGAAATGTAAAAAGATTAGATCCTGTCTATGGTTCTAGAGATAAGCAAAAACACTCTTCTTTCCTGAAAAAGAAACGTCTAGTTCCTGAGTACAGGGAATCGGAGAAGTTGAAGGAAACTTCAGGTAAAAAGGCAAAAAGATCAGATCCCACATACCTGGAATCTGAAAAGATGAGGGAAACCCCTAATAGAAAGGTAAAAAGATCAGATCCTGCATACCAGGAATCTGAAAAGATGAGGGAAACCCCTAATAGAAAGGTAAAAAGATCATATCCTGCATACCAGGAATCTGAAAAGATGAGGGAAACCCCTAATAGAAAGAGAAAAAGATCAGATCCTGTCTATGGTTCTAGAGATAAGCAAAAACACTCTTCTTTCCTGAAAAAGAAACGTCTAGTTCCTGAGTACAGGGAATCGGAGAAGTTGAAGGAAACTTCAGGTAAAAAGTTAAAAAGATCAAATCCTGCATACCGGGAATCTGAAAAGATGAGGGAAACCCCTTATAGAAAGGTAAAAAGATCAGATCCTGCATACCAGGAATCTGAAAAGATGAGGGAAACCCCTAATAGAAAGGTAAAAAGATCAGATCCTGCATACCAGGAATCTGAAAACATGAGGGAAACGTCTAAAAGAAAGTTAAAAAGATTGAAATCTGTCAATGTCAATAGAATTAGTCAGAATAGAAAAGCAGCCATTAGTAAACGTAAGAAAAGAGTAAAATTAAAATCCTTGGACACAGACGAATTAATTCGTATGTTCCATCAGAAGGTAAGCAATGGGCCGACCTACACTTGTGAAAGTTGTCACCAATTATGGTTCAAAAACAGTGTAAAAAGGTCCACTGCAGTTAGTAAATTGAATGATTCTGCCATTAACTGTTTAACAGAAGATGGCACTGGATGGATATGTGGCACTTGTGAAAAGTATATAAAAAAAGATAGAATTCCACCGCTATCTATCTATAATGGTAATGCTTTTCCACAGCTACCAGAAGCGTTAAAATTGTTCCCATTAGAGTGGAGACTGTTATCACCCAGAATTCCTTTCATGAAGGTGTATGCAGCCCCTAGTGGTGGACAAAAGAAAATCAGAGGAAATGTTGTAAATGTTGTTGCTAATGTGTCTAGTACCATCAGTTCTCTTCCCAGAGCTCCAGATGAAAACTTCACAATAGCTGCTAAACTAAAACGACAACTCAAGTACAACCATGCTGTCATGACTGAGAATATCAGACCCTATAAGATAAGGGAAGCGGTAGCATGGTTGGAAGCAAATGGGGATCTCTTCCATAAAGAGGGGGTTCACTTTAATGAAGCAAATATACCAAATAATGCAGATGATGAACACATGGTCAAACATATTGACCGCAGTGATGAAAGTAATGACATAACTCCAGAAGAGAATGTCATAAATGCCATTCATTCTGACAACTCTGTTAAAACAAATGTTTTATTGGAGGGTGAAAAATTGAGCAGAGAAGGAGATGTCACTGTAAATGACAACTCAGGAAAAGAAGCCACTACTTTAGGGAAACCTGAAGATGACAATGTTGATGATTGGAGTGAGGATGAAGGTGAACAAGCTCGTGGATCTAAGGATACCATGTTGACCTCCCCTGACTTCATTGAAGATGATGAAAAGGAAAAGGTATACTCGTTTGCTCCAGGGCAGGGTAACATTCCATTAAGTATCTTTATGGACAAATACTCTGAAGAACTATCATTTCCACAAATATTTGCAGGAAAGGCAAGAGTAGATTCAGAGGAAAGGAAAGCAAAAGTTTACTACAGTGAGCTTTGTAAGTCCGAGTTAAGGCGGAACGATAGAAGGGCTGCCAATTGTATTGATGATATCTTTTTCAAGTTGAAAAAGCTGCAAATGAAAACTATGATTGGTCAAGCAACAATAGCAGTTAGAAAAAATAAAACTGCTGGTAAACATTTGACGGCTGGTGATCTCCGAACACCTGGTCACTTAGAAAAATTAGTGCAATTTGATGATGGCTATATGGTATTGAAAACATTGAGAGGTTCGCCACCATATTTTAAAAAAGCCAAATCCGATCTATTCGCGATGATAAGAATGTTAGGAGAGGCCACTTACTTTTGTAGTTTTAGTGCCGCTGAAACAAAGTGGAAACATTTGCTTAGAATATTAGGCAAGTTGCAAGATGATCAGGAATATACTGATGAAGAAATAGATAATATGGACTGGGAGAAAAAGTCTACACTTATTTCGTCAGACCCAGTTACATGTGTTAGACAGTTTGATTACCAGGTCAACCTGTTGTTCAGAGATGTATTGAAAGCAGAGAATTCACCCTTGGGAAAAATAACTGATTATTTTTACAGGGTTGAATTCCAGCACAGAGGCTCTCCTCACATCCATACTTTGTTATGGGTTGATGAGGCTCCTAAATACAAGTGCAGTGAAAATGAAGAAATTGTTGAGTACATTGATAGCAAGATATCATGTAAAAGAATTGTGGATGACGATGATTTACAGCCTCTAGTAAATTATCAGACGCATAAACATTCTCATACATGTAAAAGAAAGAATCGAAAGATTTGCAGGTTTGGTTTCCCCAAACCACCAATGCCAAACACTGTAATTCTAGAACCGCTGGATGCGACGGTTAGTGAGAATGTCATTAATTCACATAAAAATGAATATGACAAATTGAAGGTAGTTTTAGATGAAATGAGAGACGGTGAAGACATTTCTTTTGAAGATTTCTTAGGAAAGGTCTCTATCACTTATGAGCAGTATATTATGGCAGTGCGTTCATCAATTACAACAGCAACTGTCTTTTTGAAAAGAACGCCAAATGAATTGAGGGTTAATTCCTATAATCCTCTTCTTCTGAAGGCATGGAGGGCAAATCTTGATATCCAATTTGTGCTTGATGTATATGCTTGTGCTATGTATATAGCGTCATATATAGCCAAGTCACAAAGAGGTATTAGTGATTTGCTAAGGCAAGCAATGAAAGAAGTAAAAAATGGTAATTATGGCATCAGAGACCAAGTTAAGATAATTGGCAATAAGTTTCTGAATAATGTCGAAATTAGTGCACAGGAAGCCGCATATATTGTACTGCAACTTCCTATGAGAAAAGCATCGAGGGAGGTTGTGTTTATTAACACCGCTCCTCCGGGTGAAAGGGTATATCTGTTGAAATCTCAAGATCAACTAGAGAACCTTGACGATAAAGATGAAAATATCCAATCGAGTAATTATCTAGATCGGTATAAGAACCGTTCAAAGCAGTTAGAAAATGTAAGTCTGGCTGATTACATTGCTTGGTACGATAGGAAAAATACCTACATTAAACGGTCCAAGCTAGTAGAAAACGACCAGACATTAGTTGAAAACCAAATGGAGCACAACTCTGATTGGGACGATGAAGACTTAAGAGAGGACAAATCTTCTCAACCAAAGGAAATAATAAAAAAATCTATGATAAAGAAAAGGGCAGTGGCAAGAGTGATTAGGTATGTCAATTTTAATGTTGACAAGGAGCCCGAGAAACATTACAGAGAACTCCTCATGTTGTATTCCAACTGGAGGGATGAAGAAATTGATTTATTGGGAGGATTTAATTCCTTCCAAGCCAGATATGAAGAAATGGAAGAAATAATACTTGAGCAAATTAGGCAATATGATGCGAATAGGGATGCTGTAGATGCAGCTCTTCTCGCTGAAGGCCAGAATTTGGAAGATGCCTGGGATCAGCAGGCACCTGTTACTCAGCAAGTTGAAAAGGAAGATGAAATAGAAGAAATATTAGATTTTAAGAAAGATTCTGAAAGTGGTGAGCCTACCAAATACGAATATGATATTGGTATGGATTTGGGACTTCCCACTGAAAGTAATGTTGATCAAGTGGCATTGTATGAAATGCCCGACGAAAATTATAGATCTCTGATGAGATCATTGAATGAGAAACAGCTATATTTTGTATATGATACCTTGATGGAAATAAAACGGTCACAGAATCAGGTTTTCAGATTCTTGAGTGGCGGAGCTGGTGTGGGCAAAAGTTTTGTAACAACTGCTTTGTATCAAAGTTTGTTGAGGTATTACAAAACTAAAGCAGGTGATGATTTTGAAATTATTAAGCAAATATTGTTGGCGCCGACTGGCAAGGCCGCCTACAACATCAATGGTAGCACTTTGCACAGTGCGCTAAAGATACCTGTATGTCAGTCTTTGCAATATAAAAGCTTAGATAGTAGCAGATTAAATACTTTAAGAAGTAGCCTTGGAGGTTTGAAAGTTGTCTTTATTGATGAGATATCCATGGTAGGATGTGGAATGATGAATTTTGTTAATAAAAGATTTCAAGATATCAAAGGCAGTCCACTGTTATTCGGTGGATGTCATGTTATCTGTGTTGGAGATCTGTTTCAATTGAAACCTGTATTTGATGGTTATATATTTGAAAATCTCGGTAGTGCCTATGGGCCATTAGCGAGTAATATATGGAAAGATAATTTCTGCATGTATGAACTAACAGAAATTATGAGGCAAAAAGATAGCAAAGCCTTTGCTGAGCTATTGAATAGATTAAGAGAAGGCAATTATATATCTGAAGAAGAAAAATGTAATGATATGAACATTCTTAAATCAAGATTGTTGAAAGTTAATGAAGAGAGCGAGTATCCTTTTGACATACAACATCTCTTTTTAAGTAATGAAAAGATGAAAAACTTTAATGATAAAGTTTTTGATAACATGGTGGGTGAAAAAATTGTAATTTTAGCAAAAGATAGTATAGTTGGGTCTGCTTCGCAAGCTGTGGGCAAAACTGTACTAGAGAAAATTCCAGAAGATCCGAGAAAAACCATGCAGTTACATTCAGCTTTAGGGTTGGTAATTGGCTTGAAATGTGAAATAGCTTTAAATGCTAGATTGGATGATGGATTGACAAATGGGGCGTCTTGCACGGTAAAAAAAATCCAGTCAGGCCCTTCTAGATCAGCAAGTAGCACCATAGTCTGGGTCCAGTTTGAAAATTCAGATATTGGGAAGTTAACTAGAAAAGATTATAAAAATCATTTCAGTGCCGAAATTGGTGCCCTGTGGACACCTATTCTGGCTGTTTCACGACAGTTTAGAGTTGGGAAATACAAAAATGCAGAAGTAATGAGAATGCAAATACCTTTGAGACCAGCTGCTGCTAAAACTGTTCACCGATCACAAGGGGATACTTTAGAAAGCGTGGTCGTTGATTTCGAAGGTAGGAAAACTCCACATATTCATTATGTTGGATTAAGCAGGGTGAAAACTATTGAAGGTTTGCACATCATAAACCTGAACAAAAACAAAATATCAATCAGTAATGATGTCAAAGTAGAAATGAATGAATTGCGTACAACACGTAAAGTCGTGTGCAGAACGCGAGATTTGAGTTCTGTGAGCTCAGATAAAATAATTGTGGTTTATCATAATGTTAGATCACTGCAGAAATATTTTGAAGATGTAAAAGCAAACCTTAGTAAAATAAATGCATCTGTCGTCATACTGGCCGAGACAAGAGTAAAAGCAAGTGTAAATTCAGATATGTATAACATACCTGGTTATACCTTGTATAGAAATGATGCTTGTACAGAAAAAATGAAAACCCATCATGGCATGGCTGTTTATGTCAATAATGACATGAAACTGGAAGAAATCGTTGTTGAACCATTCAATATGAATGGTATTGAAATGAACGTTATAACGTTAAATATTGAAATTAGCAATATAAAGAAATCTTGCAAGATACTTGGGATATATAAACCCCCTAAAGTGTCTGAAAGTCAGTTTTGTTCAACTGTTACAGATATGAACAAAACATCAAATAAAACTGATTTCACTATAGTTCTTGGTGATTTTAATATGCAATTTGAAAAGGGTAAAACATCTAAGGTTGGGGAAATGTTTATGGACATGAACCAGCTGATTGATGAGCCTACCACTGATTCAGATACAGTGATAGATTTGATATACACTGATCTACCAAAAGATCACACAAGGTCTGGGGTTCAGGAAAATTACTTCTCAGACCACAAAGTGATCTATCTGATAATCAGTAACGAAACATTTAGTAATAATGAGAATAATGTAGATAACAACATTCCTGTTGTTTGTAATACTCAAAATGAAAATATGTGGGAACCCCATAGTGTTAAGGAAATTAAAAGAGATTATTTTGTGGACAAAAAGATTCCATCAAAAAAAATTTCTAAAGAAATCAGAAAGACTAGCATTCAAAACGAAATGCAGGCTGACGATGTATTAATCAGAAAGTATGGCTATCAGATAACCAGAAGAGATCTAGCAACTCTTCTTCCAAGACAATGGCTAAATGATCAAGTAATAAATGTGTATATGAAATACCTGCAAGAAAGAGAAAGAAATGAAGGCAAGCAAATATTAGCTGAAGAAATTTTCTGTTATACCAGAATACAGGGAAATTTAAGAAATGCAGTAGAATTCTACCGTGGTAGAAATATTCTACAGTATGATATGATACTACTTCCAGTGTACACTACAAGTCACTGGAGCTTGTTGGTAATATATGTGAGGTCAAAAACTATCAAGTACTTTGATTCACTTGGAAGTTTTAGTAGAGGTGCTATATGTTTGAACACGCTGCTCAGTTTTATTCATGAGATTGAGACAGTACGAACAAACACATGGAAAACGATAATGGAAAGAAACATAACTATACAAGATAATGGTTACGACTGTGGTGTTTATGTATGTATGTTTGCAGATTATATTCTTCAAGGTTTATCTTTGAAGAACAGAAAGAGAAACGCTGCTGGTTATCGCCAGCACATGAAGGAAATAATAATGATGTGAACTACTGTGGTAGTAACTATGTAAATCCTTCACTTGCCACTTCACTGTGCATTTGATGTGTAATAGTATAGAAAAAAAAAGCAAATTAGAAATATAAAGCTCTAATGCGCTGTTTACAGTGTATAAAGCAGAAGATATCAGCTTTTAATATGCTCTGGTATTATTGGCAATGATATTGTAAGATTGCTAAAAACAAACTATGTATTAGCATGACAGGTGTGGGGGAGTCAGGGGAGCCTGTCAATTTTTATATAAGAAAAGAAAATGTTGTTGCACATTGCAAGAACATTTACTGTAAATCTTTAATGTGGCCTTGGTGTGTAATTTAATATGCAGGAAAAAAAAGCAAGTTAGAAATATAAAGCTCTAATGCACTGTTTACAGTGTATAAAGCAGAAGGTATCAGCTTTTAATATGCTCTGGTATTATTGGCAATGATATTGTAAGATTGCTAAAACAAACTATGTATTAGCATGACAGGTGTGGGGGAGTCAGGGGAGCCTGTCCATTTTTATATAAGAAAAGATAATGTTGTTGCTCATTGCAAGAACATTTACTGTAAATCATCCACTGGCCATGTCACTATGGCCTTGGTGTGTTATAGTATAGAAAAATGCAATTTGGAAAGATAAAGCTCTATTACACTGTTTAGAGTGTATAAAGCAGAAGATATCAGCTTAATAATATTGTATTATTGGCAAAGATATTGTAAGATTGCTAATGTATTAGCATGACAGGTGTAGGGGAGTTGGGGAGCCTGTCCAGATAAGTATTTATTTGAAAATTATGTTTGATCTAATTCTTCAATTTTTTTTTTTTTTTGGAGAATGGAAAGAAAAAAGCTGTTGGTGTTTGCCATACAGTGTATTAAGCAAAATATGTCAGCTTATAATACTCTTGTATTATTGGCAAAGACATTGTTTGAAAAAAAAAGCTCTATTACACTGTTTACAGTGTATAAAGCTGAAGAAATTATCTGTGAATACTCTTATGTATTTGACAAAGATATTGAAAGATTATTAATACCATGTATTAATGTAGAAAAATTCCGCAAAAGGTAAGCTAATTACTTATAAAATATTTCATTTAATTTTTTGATTATGTAACTTTGCAAGTGAGGTATGAGTATAACTATTATAATATTTTGTTTGAAATATAATAATGTACATATTTAAATATGCAATACTGTAATGTAATATTGTCAGAAATATTGGTTATTTTTTTACACAAAAATAATGGCAACTATTCTATGTATTTTCAGGGCAAGCATATAATATGTTTGTGTGTCTGTAGCTGTCACTAATGTCATCATAATTTATATTTAATGGTTTATGGTATAAAGCAGAAGATATCAGCTTAATAATATTGTATTATTGGCAAAGATATTGTAAGATTGCTAATGTATTAGCATGACAGGTGTAGGAGTCAGGGAGCCTATTCAGATAAGTATTTTTTTGAAAATTATGTTTGATCTAATTATTCAATTATATTTTCTTTGAGAATGGAAAGAAAAAAGCTGTTGGTGTTTGCCATACAGTGTATTAAGCAAAATATGTCAGCTTATAATACTCTTGTATTATTGGCGAAGACATTGTTTGAAAAAAAAGCTCTATTGCACTGTTTACAGTGTATAAAGCTTAAGAAATTATCTGTGAATAATCTTACATGTATGTATTTGACAAAGATATTGAAAGATTATTAATACCATGTATTTATGTAGAAAAATTACACAAAAGGTAAGTTAATTTCATTAAATTTTTTGATTTTGTAACTTTGCAAGTGAGGTATGAGTATAACTATAAGAATATTTTGTTTGAAATATAATAATGTACATATTTAAATATGCAATACTGTAATGTAATATTGTCAGAAATATTGGTTATTTTTTTACACAAAAATAATGGCAACTATTCTATGTATTTTCAGGGTAAGCATATAATATGTTTGTGTGTCTGTAGCTGTCACTACTGTCATCATAATTTATATTTAATGGTTTTATGGTTTATGGTATAGAAGATGGAGATTGATTAACCAAATCTATTTACTCATTTTTCTCTTATCGTAAAATATATATATACTGTATTATGTGGATTATAAAAACTTTTTTAAAACCCATTTCTCTCTTTTTCAATCAAAAAGTCCTATTGTCGCGATCTATGCAGGTTTGTTTTACCACACCATTACAGGTGATGGAAGGGGTTGGTCTGCAACATGTACGTGTATACAAAGCTGAAGATACCATGTATTAGCGTGACAGAAGGGGGTGGTTGTCAGGACAGCAAGAAACTAATCAAATCAATGAATAAAAAATCCTGTAAAACGCTAACATTATTTCTAGATTGTCATCTCAAGTTTATTAAAAGTGCAACATGATTAGTTTTTCATTTAATATGTCAAGCCTCATATGTTGCACAAGTCGATGTTCAAGGGTCTGTCCACAATTTGTTTGTGAACACTCTACAGATAAGTATTTCATCCCATCCGAACGACTAGACAGCTGTCCTTATCAGCACCTCTGGAAAATCTGGATGAACTTTCTTGACCAATGCAGAGATCCAACACCCAACCTCCAGGCAGGCTAGCATCTTAGCCACATGATCCCCAAACCAATTTGAAATCTACTGAAATGTGTGTTTATAACCCAAAGATCTTGATTCCTTACGATATTTGCGCATATCAAATTGTAACTTAATGAATTTTGGCCTTTGATTGTAGGAAAAATTACTTTCAGCATTCCTTGTTCTCTATCTCTCGTTTAGCTTGTGAAACTTGAAATGCATGGTTATAATCCAAAGATCTTGGTTCCTTTCGTTATTTGCACATGTCGGATCAAAACTTCCTGTATTATGGCCCCCGAAAAATCTCCTATGGTCCCTCTGGAGGTGAAAATTATTATCCGATTTTAAAAAAAACGTTTGTCTCTATGACCGTTACACCCTACGGAAGGTTGAGTTTGAATTTCTAGAAAATCGGACACCGTTTGTACGTGAATAGTGTAAAAATATGGTATATCAAAGTTGTGGACCCTGAAGAGGTCACAATTTTAATTCGATTTTGATGAAACTTGAAATGCATGTTTATGACCTAAAGATCTTTTCGATATTTGCGCATATCAAATTGAAACTTAATGAATTATGGCCTATAAATGAAAAATCACTTTCGGTATTGCTTCTTCTCTATCCATCTCCCGAAAATGTGGGCGTATCCTGCCTGGCAGTGCCAGCTTACTATCTTTGTTAATGTTATCGATCCTTTCAGTCCCTATAAAGTTATAGGATATGCATATTAATATAATCAGCATATGTATTCTTGTGTAAATGCTATCCTACAAGAAGGAACGTCCGCCCGAATTTGAATTTGTTCTTAATTATGTATCTTCTAGTTTGTATTTACTTATTCAAACCCAACTTCAAAATGTCAATATACACCTCAAATCTGTCCATAACTTGACCAACTATTGCATATTTTTCAATTAGATTGATTTAAATAGTCTATCATTGTTTATTTAATACTCTAATTACTCCATGAAACTTTTCGTCAATATACATACTTTCCGAACATTATTTCTTAAATGGGACATCAAATATTAATTTAAAAATGACACATTCACATATAAATACCAATATAAATAGGCCTTTGTGTCTATGGGTATACAGAAAATATAAATAGATTGGTCAAATATATCTACAAAACCTTAAATAAATTTAAATTGGACTGCACATATTAAAATTAATTACGCGTGAAAAGCAGCTCAAAAACTGAGCTGCGTTGCGCATGATCGGAAATCTTAAATTCAATCGTAGCATTGAGCAGATTTCATCAGATAGGAAATTTCTATTTAAACAAATGGACCCGAATGGTAGTGTTGGTTCATTCTTATCGGAAAATAAATCAATAATTTGATATAACCAGGGGGACATAACTCCGCCAACATTCCAAACCCAAAACAAATATGGCGCCGACCAAACACGAAAGCAGTCTATTTTAACGGACATTCGAATGGATATATCTAGTGAAACATACCACGCAGGTACACTTTCTTAACAGTTTATAATAAATGGTCATCTAGGGTTGTTGGTTATATAATTTGACTCGGAATATTACCGTTCTTTCACTTTAAAATAACAATATATTCTACTTTCGTTTGATATATGCTGCGATGGATTTTATTGGTTGATAAAAATAGATGAGTTTGGGCGTCCTTTGAATTCATTCTGAAAAGGTTACCAACGGATAGGTTGTCAGCTGGATTGGTCGAATAGCTCGCTAGCCTAATAGGTCGCCAAATTGTGTTCGGTAGAAAGATCGGTCGTTTCCGTATGCTAATAAGTCACGTGGTATCCAACATTTGCATATTGATTAGCCTAAGTGCTCTGCGCAAGATGATATGTTGAAAGCGCAAAGGACAAATGAGATGTGGCAGACCGCAAATGTAAAGAGTAATGAGAGAAATGTTAATGTAGAAATCTAAAAAAAAACCACAGCATTTTGCAATAAAACATTTGTCATTTGACACATTACATTTGCTGTTTCACATTTAACTTTGACCTTAGAGGTATTTTGACTTTATCATTAACAGTATTAGGACTTTGTACATTGTACTTTTCACACGTAATCAATGGAAAAGACATTTAAGCACAGCATTTAACATTGGCAGCGATACCCTTCCATAAATAAGAGGCTTTAACATACTCCGCTTGTTGTTGGTAACCGAAAACATAAGACTTATTCTATTTGGTAGATTAATCATGTAAGCCAACAGAGGTTGACACCACCGCTGGTCAGTAATAGCGGCGGTTCCAGGCTTTCGGATACTGTCTATTGCAGGCATTGAATCTGCTTTAGAGACAGTACAGCTAACACTGGCCAATCGGTTTAATAAATTAACCGTCGTCAAGTGAGCTTGATAACGAGATAATTCAACATATGGCCAGAAAGTCAAAACCTTTTTTATGATATTTTAATCTTAAAATGTTTTTGTGCTAAACCGTATTTGCTACTTTCATTTTATCAGATATTTGGATTCAAGGGGTATAACTCTCAAATAATTGTATAATAACCTATTAATTGGCACCGATGGAACCAAAAAAGTGTGTAGAAAACAATCATCTTATAATCTGCATCATTTTGATGCATCCGTTGCTGTAATTGCGAAGAACACCTAAGCGGTGTTTTATGTCCAATCAAGGGGAGTATTTTTAATTTAAACTTGCTATTTATTGCATATTTACAAAAAAATTCAAAACACTTTTTGGTAATGTTTAAAAAATGTCGGTATTTTCCGACGGCCAGGGGCTTGAAAACGTTGAGAAAACCTCCAGCGAAACGTCACTTTAATTAAAATAGTAATTGTGTTCCATAATATGTTTTTATACGCCCACATTTTCATGAAACTTGAAATGCATAGTTATAACCCAAAGATCCCGGATCGTAACTTTCTGAATTATGGCCCCTGATTATACGCAAAGTCGCCTTCGTTAAGCTTGTGGTCCCTCTGTAGGTCACAATTATTATCTGATTAAAAAAATCGTTTGATTTTATCACCGTTACGCCCTAAGGAAGGTTGAGTTCGAATTTCGGAACAATTGGACCAAAATTGCCATACAAAATGACCGCCATTCGTACACGAATACTGTTAAAAAATGGTATATCAAGATTGTGGACCCTGTAGAGGTCACAATTTTAATTCGATTTTGATGAAACTTGAAATGCATGGTTATAACCCAAAGATCTTGGTTCCTGTCGATATTTGCGCATATCGAATTGTAACTTCCTGAATTATGGCCCCTGATTATACTCAAAATCGTCTTTGTTTAGCCTGTGGTCCCTCTGGTGGTCAAAATTATTATCCGATTTAAAAAATCGTTTGATTATATCACGGGTTACACCCTAGGAAGATTGAATTCGAATGTCGGAAAAAATCGGAACAAAATTGCCATACAAAATGACTGCCGCGTGTACGCGAATACTGTTATACAATGGTATATCAAGGTTGTGGACCCAGTATAGGCCTCAATTTTGATTCTATTTTGATGAAACTTGTAATGCATGGTTATAACCCAAAGATCTTGGTTCCTTTCGTTATTTGCACATATCAGATCATAACTTCCTGAATTATAGCCCCTGATTGTCCGACAAATCGACTATGGTCCCTCTTGAGGTCACGATTATTATCCGATTTAAAAAAAAACGCTTGACTCTATCACCGTTACACCATACGGAATGTTGAGTTTGAATTTTAGGGAAATCGGATCATAATTGCCAGACAAAATGGCCGCCGTTTGTACGCTAATAGTGTTAAAATACGGCATATCAAGGCTGTGGACCCAGTATAGGTCACAAGTTTAATTCCATTTTGATAAAACTTGAAATGCATGTTTATAACCTAAAGATCTTGATTCTTTTTCGATATTTGCGCATATCAAATTGTAATTTAATGAATTATAGCCTTTGATTGTAGGAAAAATCACTTTCGGTTTAGCTTGTTCTCTATCCATCTCTCGAAAATGTGTGCGTGTCCTGCCTGGCAGTGCCAGCTTACAATCTTTGTTTTTATTACGTATGTCAATTGCTAAATGCCGCTTAAAGAAGAGGAATATACCTGCCAACAAAATCTATGGTTTCATTAAACTGGTCATTTTAACATTTTATTTATATGTCTCTTAAAACCAACAATATATTATTTATTGTTACTGGCGAAAAAAATGGCAACAAAACCTATTATACTCTTCTGTAAACTGGTCATTTAAACTAGTCATTTTAACACGTTTTAACACCTTAAACTAACAATACATTATTTATATGTTCCTTAAAACTAACAATATATTATTTATTGATACTTGGCGAAAAAGAAAAAATATTCCCTACTAGCTGTAAAATATCTTTCAATGCAATATGACACCATTTTATTGATTTGTCGAATTAAATCTTTCCTCAAGAACGAGCAATAACTTGTTTATTAAACTTTTCGTATTTTATTCTAGTTTGTTGTTGGTGACATTTAATTATTCCAGACTAGCGAGCCAGGGTCTTACTCACATACAAAATTAACTATATATTATTTTTTGGTATTACAATTAGCCATTTTAACTGATTATGTAACATCTAATATATATTGTACAATATTGTACATTGCCATCGCCTCATATTTGTGTATTTGTTTGCTATTTTAACTGTGTATATACACCCATTTTGTTCCCTTGTTTTGACCATTATATATGTATACTATTTAGGGAGAGGGGTTTTACATAGGCTAAGCCTGTTCAGACATCCTGAATAAAATAAATTAAACAAAACCCCACCAAAATCATATCTCGTAGTAGCTGTAAAATACCTTTCAAATGCAATATGATATTCGTTTATTGATTTGTCGTATCATATCTTTACTCAAGAACGAGCAATAACGTGTTTACTAAACACGCAAATAGAAATGTCATATTTTTTACAGTAGTTGGTGATATTAAATTATTCTATGCACGAATTAGGGTCAATTTCTAGGCTCTAGATATTACTAATTGGCGATAGGGGCGGATTGGCCCCTTTTCTGACCGCGGAGCTCAGACTGACGGGGCCGGTAGGTCTTCCCAGGGAACATTTTGAAAAATAAACCCAAAACATGCGTTTTGGTGGCATTATATGATTGATGGGGATGGGGATGTGATAACGTCTTTTCGCTCGGAGACAGAACCCGAAATGCCCGAAAATTTTGAAAATTTAACCACCGCAAACGTCCGTGTAAACAACTCCAAAGGTATCCAATGGTTTTGTAACCGAAATAAAATAAAACCAAGTAAGAATAATCGAAACCATTAGACACAATTCTTTAAATCTCCCGAGGGCAAAATCGGAACATTTCACCTTTTGACCTCTGGCGTGAAAAAGTCTAAAGGCGAATTTAGCAAGTTGACATTTTTATTGAAAGAGTGATAACTTTCGATCATTTTCAGCTTATTTTCATGATATAAGAATGGTTGCGCATTAACTGTCAGTGCAAATAACTTCATTTGACCTTTGACCCTAAATATCTCGAAAACGCCCCAACGGCGGACTGATTACCACACGGCATCGTATTCTACGCAAAAGTTGGGTCTGGTTTTGTGCCCATTTGGTGGACTCCCCCCCCCCCGCACTGAGCCTCCAGACTATCAGAATCAAGAGAGACAAAGAGAGAAATGGGGTTGAATGTCCTATCGACACAACCTAGGTCATTTTGGAACTAACATATGGTTTCATTTTATTTCAATAATTCGCTCGCACGAAGGGGTCTTTAGCAGTGGGAGGACCCGGAGAAAACCCACGAGGCTGGACACACGACGAGGGATTCGAAACTATGCCAGTTGACTCAATGACAGGCCTAATGATACAGAATCAAGCATAGTGGAGAATTTTCTTCACCTGGATATAAATCCAAAACTATAAGCACAGCCGTAAAGCTTTACTTCATTCTCACATACATTAAATATCTGCAGAAAGAAATCAAAGATATAAAATGGAAATACTTGCCAGTTGAACAGAGAGTTAACATCGACGCCAATATTAGGATGACAACAGACACTACAGCTTTCATCATGTTTAATTTAAGAAGTTAAACACTACTGGTAAATATTCTGTCTACGGTCGCTTTTAAATACAAACAGCTATTGATTTTGATGTATGACGAATATTGACGCAGAAATAAATTACTAGCGATATGTTAATAAACGCTTGATTAAACTTAAAATTTACTAACTTTTAGCTTACGTGTTATGCTTATTAATATATAATGAATTTTTCGTGTATTTTGTACACGGGGATCAGTCAGTCCATTTGCTGATTACACTATTTTGCTTGAACATGCTATTTTGCCTATAATGTTTTTTAGGACTTAAAACTCCGTCTTACGGTTTGGATTGTTCGTACTTGGTTTTATTTTATTTATTAATACAGCGCTCCATTCGGGAAACTCCGTATACTCCCGTACCTAACACCTAACCTCGGCTGTATGACGAATTCCGCCATTGGAACTAAAGAATAGAATAATTAAATATCACCAACAATAAACTAGAATAAAATACGAAAAGTTTAATGAACAAGTTATTACTCGTTCTTGAGGAAAGATATGATACGACAAATCAAATCTCTAGATCTTCGAAATAAATGCTTTTGATTTTCAACTAATTTAAAACGATTGCTATCATTAATTTAATTAGAAAATTGGATTATCGTTACACCTGTAGCAATGATAATCAAGGCTATACTATTCTTTAAACGACAATACATCTGGTCAGAAAGAATTTTTTTTACTTTAATTTTCTACATATCTTCTGTTAAATTATTAGAGCAAGAACTGTATTAATTATCTGGCTAGCTATATTATTAAAATAATGGTTTGAATCAATAAATAATTAATTAATTGAAGAATCCACCATTAATAAGAACTCTGCTTTTGACAAAATAACTCTTAAATAATAACAAAGTTTTAAGGTAAGATATAGATGATTGGGAACAAAACCAATTATTTTCTCGTACCGATAATTATCCCGAAAAACTAATATCAATCTTGCTGCTAGAATTCTAAAGGGAAACCGACAACAGAACCTATCATACTCTCCATTAAACTGGTCATTTTAACAAGTTTTAACACCATTCCCGTTAAACTAACAATATATTATTTATTGATATTGGCAAAAAAACAAAAACATATTTCCCAGTAACTGTAAAATACCTTTCACAATGCAATATACCACCTGTTTATTGATTTGTTGTATCATATCTTTCCTCACGAACGAGCAATAACTTGTTTGTTAAAATTTTCGTATTATATTCTAGTTTATTGTTGGTGATATTTAATAATCTATTGACAAATCGGAATGGGACTTAACATCCTACCAACATGCAATTATAACTAAGGTTGAGCGAACCAACGAATACTAAAATTTTAAACTGTATTTATAATACTTAACCAACTATATTTTTGTATTTGTAAAACTATATTTTATTCAATAAGAATAGGATTGGGGAACAGGCTAGGCAGTGTAGACATTTATCATTATAAAAAAGTATTATTTTGTAAAATTAAAGTAGGGTGATATTTGTTATTAGATGACATCACGGAACAACCCTGATCACTAATTTCTACGCCGGTACCATTTGTAGGACCAAAGTTATGTTTAGTCTCTCTCTCCCTTTCCCTTTTCCCCCTTTCGCATGGCGATTTTTGGTGTAGAATCGAATAAAAGGGTTTGAAAATACATTTTCTGCCAGGATTTGGTGAATTTTCATGATTTTGAGGCGGAAGGATACAAGAGTTGTGAGGTTGGTTACGTTGAAATGTGGGGCCTGAAATTGCATATTTTCTTGTCTTTACTTCCAGCTTGTGTATCTTAATTTTTTCATGGTCAACCTCATACATGCTTTTGGGCAAGAGTTTGCTACATGTTGCTCCAACTGTGGCTAAAAGCGTTTTATCCAACGAAAATTTGGGAAAAAGTTAGAGCCGGTCTAAGAGACGAGAATTAACATTAGAGTCAATGGGGAAAGAATTAGTGACCTGTGGCCATAATGCGCTTCGGGCACATTTGTAACAAAAGAACTCGGAGAACGAGGCTAGATATATTCCACCAAATTAAACGGCTTCGCTATATTCTTATCTGGAGAGTGTTCGCAATTAATAATATGTAGAGTGGAATAACAAGACGCTAGAAATTGGCATTTGATTGAGACTTTTGGCATATTTCGCCGAACATAACTTATTTGAAATAAGAGTAAAAACGGAAACCACTGTTTATATTCATTGATATTACAGTATTATATGCGTTGCGACCCATTTGTGTCAAATTCTAGGTCCCAAATATTAGCGACCTAGTTCCTTAAACTTTCGACCAACTTATATCAATCTTGCTGTCAGGACTGTGAAAAAAAACTGACATCAAAACCTTTAATACCTTTCATATCTCTGGCCATTTCAACACATTTTAACACCATATTTACCTTAAAGTAACAAAATATGAATTATTGATACTGGCGAATAAAGGACAACAAATCCTATTATACTATTCTTTAAACTAGTCATTTTAACACGTTTTAACACAAACTAACAATATATTATTTATTGATACTGGCGAAAAAACAAAACCTATTATACTCTTCTGTAAACTGGTCATTTTAACACGTTTTAACACAAACTAACAATATATTATTTATTGATACTGACGAAAAAACAAAAAAAAACATATTCACAAGTAACTGTACAATACAATTCAAAATGCAATATGACATCCGTTTATTGAGTTGTCATATCACCTCTTTACTCAAGTACGAGCAATAACTTGTTTATTAAAACTTTTCGCATTTTATTCTAGTTTGTTGTTGGTGATTTTTAATTATTATTTTGACAAGTTTGGAATCGGAATGGGGTTTAACGTCCAACCAACCTGAAGCGAGCGAACCCGCGACCTTCAGACTAGCAAGTCAGGGTCTAATTCACTTACAAAATTAACAATATAGTATTTATTGGTATTGCCAAAAAACTAAAACAGATTCCCAAGTAACTGTAAAATGTCTTTCAAAATGCAATATACTACCCGTTTATATGTGTTTAAGATTAGTATTGTATGGGGAGGGGGTGGAGGTAAATGTATTTTTGGGTACAGAAACCACTTGGTTTAATATTGACAACATGTACTTTTGTGGACAGAAAAAAATACGTTCATAATTGAGCTTAAAGTTAGCGTTTTCAAAATATTAATTTATAATGGTACTTTTATAGAGAACTGGAAATGCAAATTAAAACATCGGTATCTAATTTTAGAAATCTATGGATTTTAATCACCATTTCTCCGTAAAAGATACAGATATTTTTTTTTATTGCTGTAATTATTTGACAAAACCGCTAAAAAAATTCTTAGACCAAGTAAAACTTGTCCGATATTAATTATCAGAAATCAATCTTCCCATAAAATTGAAACATTTTCATCTGAACATTAACTGAACTATATTGGTATATATTACATTGTAACATGCTAAGAGTGAACCTCGCATTTTGATTGGTCAATTAGACACCATCTATTGGACAATAACACCCCTCTGTTTTAGTATTTTCTTTTAAAATCGTTAATAGCATGTTACAATGTCGATAAACACTTCATGTTTTGCATTTAGAGGGGTGTTATTGTCCAATAGACATGTCCTGAGATCATTAGGACCCAAGACGCGTAGCCCCTCTAAATGCAAAACATGAAGTGTTTATCTCCTAAATATACAGAATAATTCTAAATACAACGGCATTAAAATTAATCATAACAAGTAAATATAAATCAATGAATTGAATGATGGAAATGATTTGAATATGTGTACAGAAATTAGAAAACTGAGCTTTCTTTGTCATAAACTAGATATGATTTAGTCACGTGATAAACAGTCATACCTTGTTAAATTATGATCTAGATATTTCTTTAACGTAGCATCATAATAATATCACAGTATTTTAGAAATTGCAAAGGCATTGATACAAATCAATTAAGTAGTTTGTATATTTATAAGAAATCTGCTTTGGCAAAATAACTCTGAAATAATGACACAGTTTTAAGCTAAAATACATATGATTGGGAACAAAACCAATGCTAGTCTCGTACCGATAATTATCCCGAACAACTTATATCAATCTTGCTGCCAGAATTCTAAAGGAAAACTGACAACAAAAACTATTATACTCTTCATTAAACTGGCCATTTTAACACGCTTTACCGCCATATATTTATCTTATTAGTTATTGATATAAGCGACAAAAACATAAAAATATTCACCAGTAACTGTATAATACCTTTCAAAATGCAATTTGACAATCGTTTATTGATTTGTCGTTTATCTTTCCTCACGAACGATCACGAACGAGCAATAACTTGTTTATTAAACGTTTCGTATTTTATTCAAAATGGGGAATCAAAAAGGGGATTACGGTCCTACCAACCCGAAGCGAGCGAACACGCGACCTTTAGACTAGCAAGCCAGCGTATTACTCACTTACAAATATAACTATATATATATTATTTATTGGTATTAGCGACAAAAAACAAAAACATATTCCCAAGTAGCCGTAAATACGCTTCAAATGCAATATGAAATGCGTTTTTTGATTTGTCGTGAAGTAACTATTAATTTTACATTAATCAAGTAATACAGCAATTTCGAAATGTTTTCCTATCATATTTTTTTCTCAAAGAACGAGCAATAACTTGTTTATTAAACGGAATTATTTTCTCTTGTAGCGGCAGTAGCTTTACCGCAAAATTATTTTATTTTATATTTAATTATTCTATTGACAAGTTTAGGGCGAAAATGGGGTTTAACGTCGTACATTCGTGAATCCCTGGGAGGCTTACGACCAAACCCAAGTCATGTTTTTAAATACTTGGCATCGAAACAGGCCCGTATCTAGACACCATTAAGCGGGGGGGGGGGGGCATTACCTTTCGGCAGGGGGCGAACATTTTGAGGAAATTTTCGTATAGGCCATAATCAACATGCTAATAAGCATTATAAAATAAGTATTCAAACTAAACAAAAATCTTGATTTTTAAAATTCATTTAAAACTATTTTAGATTAGTACAAAAAAGATAGGTTGCCTGGCAACGAAACATACGCCCACAGCATCTAAAATGTCCGGGCAATCAACAAGAGTTGTCTCATATTTTACTCTTGTCGGTAATGAAACATTTATAATACACTAAAATCTGATTAAAAGTAACAACTCATTGTGTAATTATCAGAAAATCATTCGAATTTGTTTGGCATTGATAAAGTTCTCCTAAAGTTAGTATACGAAACATTTAATATTCTTGATTTAGCTGTTCAAGTTATCAAAATTCATTGAAACTCACTATACCCGTGTACTCACTGTGTACCAATTTAAAGTCAATCGGATATTAACTTTAGCCTCTAGAGCGTCCACAAGATTATTTGAAGTGATCAAGGGCTATAACTCTGACAGCAATTATCAGAAATCTCTGAAAATCAATAGACTTCTTCGTTTCACGACGTTTCACGACCTTAAACACTGTGTATAAATTTAAAGTCATAGGATATTGACTTTAGCCTCTAGAGCGTCCACAAGATTTTTTGAAGTGATCAAGGGTCATAACTCTGACAGCAATTATCAGAAATCTCTGCAAATCATGACCTTAAACACTGTGTATAAATTTAAAGTCAATCGGGTGTTAACTTTAGCCTCTACAGCGTCCACAGGATATTTTAAAATGATCAAGGGCCATATCTCTGACAGTAATTATCGGAAATATCTGAAAATCAATAGGATTCTTCGTCTCATGATATTAACTTAAGCCTCTAGAGCGTTCACAAGAAATTATTGACGTACATACGGACGTGTCGACGGCAATATACGACCACATTTCTAATGTGGGCGTAAAAAAAATGGTTTATAAAGTAATTAGATACATTGGGATTGATATGCACATACTGATAGCATAGCGTTTTAAATAAATATCGCTAAATTAAGGAAATGTGTATCTTTTAATGATTGTTAGAAATTTCTGAGCGGGGGGGGGGGGGTGGCGAGCATTTCACGCGGGAGGCCATGAAATTGCTTACCTTTACTTAACTTTAGCGGGAAATATTAATCAATGAACTCAGTCAAGACATTCGCCTAATTAACATATATACCTAAATTAAAGCAGGGTTGTTATGTTCCAAGAGTTGGGTTGTTATGTTCTTAGACCAAGTAAACCTTCGCCGATAATAATTATCAGAAATCAATCTTCCCATAAAATTGAAACATTTTCATATGAACATTAATTGCAGTATTTGTCAATTTGCAAATTAAATGACAATAGTGATTCATATGAACACTAATAAATTTTATATTGCAAATTAATTTTAAATATATTAACCTGGATGCCGTGTGGCTCCACCCCACAACACCATCATCTATTATGTGAGTCATCAAAATAATGCGGGGGGGGGGGGTGTCCACCAAATGGGCACAAAACCAGATCCAACTTTTCTAGAGTAAAATTTTGTGTAGAATACGATGCCGAGTGGTAATCAGTCCGGCGTTAGGGCGTTTTCGAGATATTCAGGGTCAAAGGTCAAATGAGGCTATTTGCACTGAAAGTTAATGCGCAGACATTCTTATATCATGAAAATATGCTGAAAATGATCGAAAGTTATCACTCTTTCAATAAAAATGTCAACTTGCTAAATTCGCCTTTAGACTTTTTGACGCCAGAGGTCAAAAGGTGAAATGTTCCGATGTTGCCCTTGGAAGATTTAAAGCAAAATCTGTTCTAGTTAATAAGGAACATTTAAAACTTATCTTTATGTGGTCTTAGCACCTTGCATTTACTTTGGAACGTCGAATAGGATCTTACATAACAGAACCAACAGATCTCGAAACTTGTTTCAAAAATACTCAAAAACTGTTAGAATAAAATCATCCCGATTATATATAACATTGATCGGTATATATAATGAAATTAGTTGTCTAAAAAATAATTGAATAGTTTCATGGTTATAAGGCTCCAGCCTGCAGGCCGCGTGGATTTCCAGGTGTCCCAATCTGAGAAAACCGACGTTAACCTGTGACTGAAAAACACGTATCTGACCACGAGATTAAATGTTTGCAATTTTTTTTTTTGAGTTTTCATGATTTTCGCCAGAATATAGACACAGATAAAACCAAACAATGCATTGTACATAATAACTCACGGTATATAAACGTCGTATTGATCAATGTTACTGGGTAAATGTTTGACTGCCTTTGTGACGCGGCCTGCAGGCTGGAATCCAACTATGAAACTATTCCATATTTTTTTTCGACAACTAGTATCAGTATGTATAGCATTCGTCGTAAAACTAATTCGGAGAGATTTTGATTTGACAGTTTTTACGTATTTTTTAAACAGGTTTTGACGTGTTTTGGTTCTGTTGTGCAAGATCTGTTTCGACGTTCCAAAGTAAAAGTTATGTGCCAAGACCACCTAAAGATACATTTTAAATGTCCCTATTATGATTAAGATTAGGTTTCGCTTTAGTTTTTATATTTTATGCTCATTTGGCGGACCCCACCCCCCGCACTGAGCCTCCAGACTATCAGAATCAAGAGAGACAAAGAGAGAAATGGAGTTTAATGTCCACTCGACACAAACTAGGTCATTTTGGAACTAACATATGGTTTCATTTTATTTCAAATCCAAAACCATAAGCACAGTCGTAAAGCTATACTACTTTGTTTCACGGTAAATGATGAAAGAAATGCCGACACTTTACTTCATTCTCACATACATTAAATATCTGCAGAAAGAAATCAAAGATATAAAATGGAAATACTTGCCAGTTGAACAGAGAGTTAACATCGACGCCAATATTAGGATGACAACAGACACTACAGCTTTCATCATGTTTAATTTAAGAAGTTAAACACTACTGGTAAATATTCTGTCTACAGTCGCTTTTAAATACAAACAGCTATTGATTTTGATGTATGACGAATATTGACGCAGAAGTAAATAACTAGCCATATTAAATAAACGCTTGATTAAACTTAGAATTTATTAACTTTGTGGATGGAATACAATCGTACAAAGTCTGTAGCAATTATGCGTGATATTACTACTGTTAACTGCATTTGTTTGACGTATACAATTCATTATGTTTTTAATGAATATAAACAAGCAGTATTGTCTTTTATCATTATACAAAAGTATTATTTTTTTAACAATTAAATTAGGGGAATATTAAATTAGGCTGATCTTTTATTTAACCAAGTAATAAAACGTAAAAAATTGGATTATCGTAACACCGGTAGCAATGATAACCAAGGCTATACTATTCTTAAAACGACAATACATCTGCTCAGAACGAAGTTTTATTCTTTAATTTTCGACATATCTACTGTTTAATTATTAGTGCAAGAACTGTATTAATTATCTGGCTAACTATATTATTAAATTAATGGTTTGAATCAATGAATAATTAATTAATTAAAGAATCCACCATTAATAAGAACTCTGCTTTTGACAAAATAACTCTTAAATAATAACAAAGTTTTAAGATAAGATATAGATAATTGGGAACAAAACCAGTTTTTGTCTCGTACCGATAATTATCCCGAACAACTTATATCAATCTTGCTGCTAGAATTCTAAAGAAAAACTGACAACAAAACCTATTATACTCTTCATTAAACTGGTCATTTTAACGGGGCATCTCACTGTGCTCCCTGCTATATTTCTCATGTAGGGATTAATCAAGCAAGGGGATTATCGAATACAATGGTGTTAAAAGTATAGTCCGTTTTTTTAAACTACTAGGTTTAAACTAATTAACAAATGTATTCACAATACATTACATAAAGGTAACAACAAATACATACATCAAACATAAACCATAATTTTACTAAATGTGATATGGCTTCAGTATATTCAATTGCACTTTTTACTCCATTTTACAGTTCGATTTTTAGATCATTAATTTTATTGTCGATCAAGGCGTGAATCGTGTACATTTGAAAAAAATAGTTTTCGGGCACATTTCGGAAGATATAATGTAATTGGGGGTGACAACTATCCTAATGTAATGATAGTGAGTTTCTAATCATATATTTAATTGATTTATAAGTACTGTCTGAATGAAAGGTAAGTGAATAACATTTTTTCAGTTCTTTATTTACTTTGAGTATCAAACTCATCAGTATACATATAATTACAATATTTACATAATCTACAATATGTACAATATAACAAAGTTAATATGTCGAGAGTGGACATTTAATACCAACTATATTGTCATCAAAAATAATAATCTAATATTACAGATAATTATACTAGTATACTAAACATCATTTAGGTTATGATCATTTAGGCATTCTACATCTTTAAATTACATTTTTATTTATTTATCTATATTTTTAATAATTCTGATCGACGTTTATCAGCGTAAGACAAATAATTACCAAGTGGGTACAAGTCTTTTACATTACTGGTACTTAGTAACTGAAAAAATTTAAAAACGTTAGGTCTAGTATAATAATACGGCTTGATAAACTTAATGCGTATATCACCAAATGACGGGCAAATTAAAACATGGTGAAATTCATCTTCCAGTTCATCAAGCTGACAAAATGTACATACTCGTTGATCACGTGGCACTTTAGTATATCGACCAGATTCTATATATAATTTATGGGATGATAAGCGTAGACGAGTTAAGTGTTTTAATAATATAGGCTTTATAGGCTTTAAAAGATAAGGTTGGAGTGTAAAATTTAATACAAGATGTTGATAATAGATACCTTTAGGAGACTGGCAGATATTGCTATAACAAGACTGTTTAAAAATATCAAAAATTCTCTGTTTAAAAATGGACACGGAATGTTTGTCAACATTTTGCCACATATGCCCCAATCCTAAACAATCTAATTCCTTTTTAAGGTTACAAATCCACGTATCATTATTATTATACATTTCAGTTAAACAACATCTAAGTAAGTCATTTTCGGTACAAAAAAGTTTAGTATAATATTTAAAAATTCTAATTTTCCTTAAAATCTGTAAAGGATATCTACCCAATTCAAATAATAGCATGTCATGATTCGTGGATTGTTTAACGCCTAAAATTAATTTAAGATAATAAAAATGAAGTTTATCAATCTCAGGTGCTTTATGAAACCCCCAGATTTCAGCACCATAATTAAGTATACTACACACATAAGTATCAAAGGCATACAATGAAGTTTTAACATTAAAATAATTATCCCTGCAAGTTTTTATAACTGAGAACATTGCCTTTCTTCCTTGCAATGCTAAATTTTTCTGTGTGGTCAGAAATTTACCGTTAAAATTAAGTAAAATACCTAGATAATTAAATTCATTAACAACCTCTAATTCAGTACCATTAAATTTCCAGTTTTCTTTACTCGTTATTTTGCCGCCATTTCTTAAGATACTTGTTAACGTGAACGTAACTTATATATTTTAATAATTAAATCTTAACTAGATGAACAGTACTAATAATGATATAATCCTTTGTTTACTTAAATTTTCACACCCCTGCCTTATAATACAAGTTGATTGGGGGGGGGGGGGCACAGTGCGATTAAACCATTTTAACACGTTTTAACACCATTCTCTTAAATATATTATTTATTGATATTGGCGAAAAAACTAAAACATATTCCACAGTAACTGTAAAATACCTTTCACAGTGCTACCCGTGTATTGATTTGTCGTATTACATCTTTCATCACGAACGAGCAATAACTTGTTCTAGTCTGTTGTTGGTGATATTTAATTATTCTATTGACAAATCGGAATGAGGTTTAACCTCCTACCAACATGCAATTATAACTAAGGTTGAGCGAACCAACGAATACTAAAATTTTAAACTGTATTTATAATACTAAACGAACTATATTTTGTATTTGTAAAACTATATTTTATTCAATAAGAAGTGAAAAGTGAAAGTATATCTTATTGAACTAAATGAATTAATTATGTTTTATTGAACTAAATGAATTAAATATGTTTTATTGAACTATATGAATTAAATATGTTTTGTGAAGTCGTGTCTCGTAGGCCAATTATGGCCGGAAATCAATCTAATTTTATTTGTTTTTTTTATATTTAACATAATATTATGTTTTAGCTGTATAGAATGATTTGTGAGAGTGTTCGCAATAAATAATATGTATACTGGAATAACTAGACGCTAGAAATTGGCATTTGATTGAGACTTCTGGCATATTTCGACGAACACAACTTATTTGAAATAAGAGTAAAAACGAACACGACTGTTTATATTCATTCATATTACAGTATTATATGCGTTGCGACCCATTTGTGTCAAATTCTAGGTCCCAAATATTAGCGACGTAGTTCCTTTAAACTTTCGGTCAACTTATATCAATCCTGCTGCCAGTACTCTGAAGAAAAACTGACATCAAAACCTTTTAATACCTTTCATATCTCTGGCCATTTTAACACGTTTAACACCATATTTACCTCAAACTAACAAAATATGATTTATTGATACTGGCGAAAAAACTAAGAACAAAACCTATTATACCCTTCTTTAAACTAGTCATTTTAACACGTTTTAACACCATAAACTAACAATATATTATTTATTGATACTGGCGAAAAAACTGGCAACAAAACCTATTATACTCTTCTGTAAACTGGTCATTTTAACACGTTTTAACTAACAATATATTATTTATTGATACTGGCGAAAAAACAAAAAACATATTCCCAAGTAACTGTACAATACAATTCAAAATGCAATATGACATCCGTTTATTGAGTTGTCATATCACATCTTTACTCAAGAACGAGCAATAACTTATTTATTAAAACTTTTCGCATTTTATTCTAGTTTGTTGTTGGTGATATTTAATTATTATATTGACAAGTTTGGAATCGGAATGGGGTTTAACGTCCAACCAACCTGAAGCGAGCGAACCCGCGACCTTCAGACTAGCAAGTCAGGGTTTAATTCACTTACAAAATTACCAATATAGTATGTATTGGTATTGTCAAAAAACTAAAACATATTCCCAAGTAACTGTAAAATGCCTTTCAAAATGCAATATACTACCCGTTTATATGTGTATAAGATTAGTATTGTATGGAAAGGGGGTGGGGGTAAATGTATTTTTGGGGACAGAAACAACTTGATAATAATTATCAGAAATCAATCTTCCCATAAAATTGAAACATTTTCATCTCAACATTAACTGAACTATATTGGTAAATATTAAAGGGTGGGTGTATTATGAAGTATTGGTCAATTTGCAAATTAAACGACAATAGTGATTCATATGAACACTAATAAATTTTATATTGAAAATTAATTTGGAATATATTAACCTGGATGCCGTGTGGCCCCACCCTACAACTCCATCAATTTCTTTGCGAGTCATCAAAATAATATATAAATAAATTTAATTTCAAAATTAATCATAACAAGTAAATATAAATCAATGAATTGAATGATGGAAATGATTTGAATATGTGTACAGAAATTGGATAACAGAGCTTTCTTAGTCATACACTAGATATGATTCAGTTACGTGATAAACAGTCATACCTTTCTATTGTGTTAAATAATGATCTAGATTCTTCTTTAACGTAGCATCATAATATCACAGTATTTTAGAAATTTCAAAGGCATTGATACAAATCAATTAAGTAGTTTGTACATTTATAAGAAACCTGCTTTTGACAAAATAACTCTCAAATAATAACACAGTTTTAAGCTAAAAAAACATATGGTTGGGAACAAAACCAATGATAGTCTCGTACCGATAATAATCCCGAACAACTTATATCAATCTTGCTGCTAGAAATCTAAAGGAAAACTGACAACAAAACCTATTATACTTTTCATTAAACTGGCCATTTTAACACGCTTAAACGCCATATATTTATCTTAGATATTGATATAAGCAAAAAAACATGAAAATATTCACCAGTAACTGTATAATACCTTCCAAATGCAATATAACAACCGTTTATTGATTTGTCGTTTATCTTTCCTCACCAACGAGCAATAACTTGTTTATTAAACGTTTCGTATTTTATTCAAAATGGGGAATCAAAATGGGGATTACGGTCCTACCAACCCGAAGCGAGCGAACACGCGACCTTTAGACTAGCGAACCAGCGTCTTACTCACTTACAAATCTAACTATATATATATATTATTTATTGGTGTTAGCGACAAAAAAACAAAAACATATTCCCTAGTAGCCGTAAAAACGCTTCAAATGCAATATGAAATGCGTTTATTGATTTATCGTGAAGTAACTATTAATTTTACATTCATCAAGTAATACAGCAATTTCTAAATGTTTTCCTATCATATTTTTTCTCCAAGAACGAGCAATAACTTGTTTATTAAACAGAATTATTTTCTCTTGTAGCGGCAGTAGCATTACCGCAAAATTATTTTATTTATGTTTGTTGTTGGCGATATTTAATTATTCTATTGACAAGTTTGGGGTGAGAATGGGTTTAACGACGTACATTCGTGAATCATTGGGGGGCTTACGTCCAAACCCAAGTCATGTTTTTAAATACTTGGCATCGAAACAGACCCGTATCTAGACACCATTATGCGGGGGGGGGGGGCATTACATTTCGGTAGGGGGGTGAACATTTAGAGAAAATTTTTGGATGGGTCATAATCATCATGCTAATAAGCATTCTAAAATAAGTATTCAAACTAAACAAAAATCTTGATTTTTAAAATTCATACAAAACTATTTTAGATTAGTAAAAAAAGGATAGGTTGCCGGGCAACAAAACATACGCCCACAGTATCTAATAGTTAGTGCAGGGGGACTGCGCCACATATGATTTACAAAAAGGACAAATACAACGACAAGACATCATACTCAGAAACAGCAAACGAAACAAACAATAAAACAACAATTCAAAAAAGAGTGAATGGATCCGGGGGCTAGCCGTAAGCGTCCACTGCGCTGTACAGTCCCGGGTCTGAAGCAACACAGACTTCACTCAAGATTGAACATATTTACTCGTACAAGAAAACGCACAAACAACCCAACACAATGAAGCAAAGAAAATGTAGACCGCCTCGGGAGGCAGTCGTCTGCTAACTGAATGGTGTGACGTAAATACGTCGTAATGTAAATCGTCCGGGGAATCAACAAGAATTGTCGCATATTTTACTCTTTTCAAGACGAGATTAAGACATGTCTAAGTGAAACTATAGACATTGATAAGAACATATCAGACCACAAAGGTGTTGCTGCGGTTCTAGACTTATGTACTTATTCTAACCCATGTTTTGAACGAGAAATTGTTCTCTACAAGCTAGCAGACTACGAAAAGTTAAATAATCTTATTTCTGATTTTAATTGGGAAGAAGCGCTCACCCCTCTTCACATAAATAACGCAATTGATATATTCTATTCAATTCTTACACAATTTACAAACGAATGTATTCCTAGGAAGAAAGTAATTATTCGACCTTCGGATAAAACCATGGTTTAATTTAAGTCTACGTAAGGAGATTCGGATTCGTGATCGTTTAAGGAAGCAGGCTATTCGAACAAAACGACCTAGCCATTTAATGATATACAAACATCAACGTAATAAAGTTAATAATTTTAAAAAAGTTTTATAAACAGAGTATAATGACAGGTTGGTATCTGAATTATCAAATCCTGAAACGAGTCCTCAAAATTTTTGGAAACATATTAAGCATTATATACGTGAAAAAGTAGATTCTGATATACCACCATTAATATCAAGCAATACAGGCATTATTGCACATTCAGATTTCGATAAGGCCGAACTTTTAAATACATTCTTCGGTTCCGTTTCCAACAATGATGACAAAAAGGAATTTCCGTATTTTCCCAAACGAACAAATTCTCTGTTTCACATGCCGGAAATTACCGATCAAGAGATTATTGATCTTATCCTAATCCTAAAAATAAAAAAGGCCAACGGCCCGGACAAAATTAGTAACTGTTTATTGAAAAATGTCGTTTCGACGATATTCTTACCCCTTAAACTATTGTTTAACAAATCACTTAGTTCCAACACGTTCCCAAGTGCATGGAAAATTGCAAATGTTATGCCCTTGTTTAAAAATGGGGACCGAGGTAACGTTTCAAACTATCGTCCTATATCCTTATTATCGTCAGTGAGCAAAATCTTCGAAAAAATTGTGTTTAAACACGTCTACAATTATTTTCATTGCAATGATTTATTAAATTGTCTTCAGTCTGGCTTTAGAGCCAAACATTCCACTGTGCATCAGTTACTAGAAATTTATCAGGACGTGCTTTCTTCGATAGACAAACGACAGTACTCATGTCACATATATTGTGACATCTCCAAAGCGTTCGACCGTGTTAATCATTTAGGTTTGCTCCACAAACTATCTAGTTATGGTATAAGTGACAACATGATAGACTGGTTCAAAAATTATCTCACCGGTAGAAAACAAAGAGTCTTCATCAACAGTTCCTTTTCGGGTTATGCAACTTTGGCCTCTGGGGTACCCCAGGGATCTGTACTAGGTCCTATCCTCTTTCTTGTCTATATTAATGACATCCAGGATGCTTTAGATAATACCGCTAGACTCTTTGCCGATGACACAGTAATTGGGTGCAACAAAACAAACTTACCGGACCTCGAAATTTCATTACATTTAGACTTAAAAAAACTCTCCGAGTGGTCAAAAGATTGGTCAATTGAATTCAATCCCGATAAAACTAAGGTCGTAATTTTCACTAACAAAAACTTGTCAATCACTCCAAATTTCAAATTCGGCGATAACAAACTCGAAATCGTTCATTCTCACAAGCATCTCGGCATTAACTTGTCAGATGATTGCAAATGGAGCACACACATAGACATGTTATGCAGGTCAGCCTCGAAACGACTAAATATACTAAGAAAGCTAAAATATACTACAACTAGCAGCTCGCTTGATAAAATATATAAAGCACATAATGTAGTGGTCTACAGAACCACATTAGAATTCATACTGGAGAAAAACCTTATAAATGTGATGTTTGTAGTAAATCATTCAGAACAAATTGGATCTTACAAAATCACAGGAAAATTCATACACGAGAAAAACCTTATCAATGTGATGTTTGTAGTAAATCCTATGCTGCAAATACTGATCTACAAAAACATATCAGAGCTCATACAGAAGAAAAACCTTATAAATGTTTTGTTTGTGGTAAATCATTTAGACGGAGTGGAAATCTTAAGGGACACATGCGAACTCATACAGGTGAAAAACCTTATAAATGTGATGTTTGTAGTAAATCATATGCTCGAAATAGTGTTCTTCAAAAACACACAAGAAGTCATACAGGAGAAAAACCTTATAAATGTTATGTTTGTGGTAAATCATTTGTACAGCCTGGATATCTTAAGAAACACATGCAAATTCATACAGAAGAAAAACCTTATAAATGTGATGTTTGTAGTACGTCATATACTCGAAATATGGATCTACAAAATCACATAAAAACTCATACAGAAGCGAAACTTTATAAATTTCTACTGTAGGGTCAGATTAGTATTCATGATGAGTTAATGTCCTCTAAGATTTGCTGATCTTGCATTGTTGTGGATAATTAATAATTAATCATGGTTTAATTGATTCTAAAATATAATCAGGTACAAATAATTCTGTCTTGCTTATATCAATCTGATATAATACAGCCATCTTGTATCAATCTCAATAAAATATAGATCTTAAAAATAAAATTAAAACCATATGTTAATCCCGAAATGACCTAGTTGTGTTGAGTGGGTATTAGACCCCATCTCATCAGCTGGTATCGAATCAGGTCACACCCTCTCATTAGCTGGTAGCAAACCATGTCAAACCCTCTCATTAGCTGGTAGCAAACCATGTCAAACCCTCTCATTAGCTGGTAGCGAACCAGGTCCCACCCTCTCATTAGCTGGTATCGAACCAGGTCAACCCTCTCATTAGCTGGTAGCAAACCATGTCAAACCCTTTCATTAGCTGGTAGCAAACCATGTCAAACCCTCTCATTAGCTGGTATCGAACCAGGTCACACCCTCTCATTAGCTGGTATCGAACCAGGTCAAACCCTCTCATTAGCTGGTATCGAACCAGGTCACACCCTCTCATTAGCTGGTAGCGAATCAGGTCAAACCCTCTCATTAGCTGGTATCGAACCAGGTCACACCCTCTCATTAGCTGGTTGCAAACCATGTCAAACCCTCTCATTAGCTGGTATCGAACCAGGTCATACCCTCTCATTAGCTGTAGCAAACCAGGTCAAACCCTTTCATTAGCTTGTAGCAAACCAGGTCAAACCCTTTCATTAGCTGCCAGATTGTTATCGAACCAGGTCACACCCTCTCATTAGCTGGTAGCGAATCAGGTCAAACCCTCTCATTAGCGGGTAGGTGAACCAGGTCACACCCTCTCATGAGCTGGTAGCGAATCAGGTCAAACCCTCTCATTAGCGGGTATCGAACCAGGTCACACCCTCTCATTAGCTGGTAGCAAACCATGTCAAACCCTCTTATAAGCTGGTAGCAAACCAGGTCAAACCCTCTCATTAGCGGGTAGGTGAACCAGGTCACACCCTCTCATGAGCTGGTAGCGAATCAGGTCAAACCCTCTCATTAGCGGGTATCGAACCAGGTCACACCCTCTCATTAGCTGGTAGCAAACCATGTCAAACCCTCTTATAAGCTGGTAGCAAACCAGGTCACACCCTCTCATTAGCTGGTAGCAAACCATGTCAAACCCTTTTTATTAGCTGGAAGTAAACCAGGTCACACCCTCTCATTAGCTGGTATCGAACAAGGTCACACCCTCTCATTAGCTGGTAGCAAACCAGGTCACACCCTCTCATTAGCTGGTAGCGAACCAGGTCAACCCTCTCATCAGCTGGTAGCAAACCAGGTCAAACCCTCTCATTAGCTGGTAGCAAACCATGTCAAACCCTTTTTATTAGCTGGAAGCAAACCAGGTCAAACCCTCTCATTAGCTGGTATCGAACCAGGTCATACCCTCTCATTAGCTGTAGCAAACCAGGTCAAACCCTTTCATTAGCTTGTAGCAAACCAGGTCAAACCCTTTCATTAGCTGCCAGATTGTTATATTCACCGATTGACTAATCATTCTTGGCATCCTCATTTATCAACTGTTATTTATTGTACTTAGTGCTGATTGGGTGATAAAAATAAACCATCCAATTACAAGGATTGTTATATCAGTGCTGATTGGGTGATAAAAATAAACCATCCAATTTCAAGGATTGTTATATCAGTGCTGATTGGTTGATAAAAACAAATTATCAAATGAAAAGGATTGTTATATTAGTGCTGATTGGGCGATAAATGGACTGTTGACTGTGTACAAAATACACGACAAACAATGGTAACAGGTCTCCAGAAGAGTAAGCTTACCCTGCCTGGTGTCACACCTGCCAATCTGCATCCAAACCATGAATTTAAAGATGTATTATATAAGAGCTGATCTATAACATGGCCTCAAATTTCAATGGGTGTCTTTATCATAATCTCTAGTGTTAACTATTATTAGAACTTTTAGCTTTTTATAGCTTTTTATAGAAACCTTATGTTAGAGATACATTCCTGTATACGAACCAGGTGATGTAATTTGACTTAAAACATACTCAAACTAATTAATCAATCACAATTTTGCTCAAACACTGCTGTCCACAGGAAACAATATAGAATAAAATATCAAAAACAATAATATTAATATGGTAACTATGGAGATCAGTGAACTATGGAGATGGGTCACTATGATATTTAAATTGTACATGTAACTATGGAGATGGGCGAGGCCAATATGATTCATTGGCAATGGCACTAGGTGGTGGTCGGTAGTAAGTTTGATGTCTGCGTTGGCTGAGAAAGTTTATCAGGATTGTCCACCTTGTCAGTAATATACATACTTCTTGCATTGTTCCGTTTGATTAGAGCTAATCCCACTTAATACTTCTGGATTGGGGGAACATTTTCGTCCTAAATTATGATTGAACAGTAGCCCGGTTCACTTAAAACAGGGCGTCAAATTGGACAAAATGTGTTTACATAACGTTACGTCATAGCGCATGATTTTAATATGCTTGAATAACAAGTGCATAGCAGAATATTGCAGTAAAACTAATTGCGTGACAAACGAGGCTCCCATCATTGATATAAGATAAACAATGCTGTATGGAGATGAACAGGCTTACACCATTTTAATAGTTAAATCACTGTCCAAAGTTTTAGGGGAGATGTTGCTGTACTTAAGTGATAGATTTGATTGAACGGGAAGAAAAGACACACTCCCCCAAAAGTTCAATTATCAGAAGCCAATCAACCAATGCCCAGAGAGGGATTTCTTGGGCCATTGCTTCAGGAATATGGTAATTTGGGACGAAGGGACTGGCATGCCACAGCATATAGTGGTTTGGATGGGATGAAAAAACGAGTTCCTATCTACATATTGGCATACATTTCATTGATCCCCTGGCGGTTGGAATTCGATAAATGAGTAATCGATTAAAGCACACAGTATGATGTCCTCCCTATCTTCATTAAACAAGTCTGAGCAGAACGTTAATCTTCATTACCCTTCAGTAAACTACAGTCTGGCCTCATCACCATGGCTACTATTCACCAGATCAAAGAACTGCAGTTTGGCCTCATCACCATGGATACTATTCACCCGATCAGTAAACTACAGTCTGGCCTCATTACCATGGCTACTATTCACCAAATCAAAGAACTGCAGTTTGGCCTCATCACCATGGATACTATTCACCCGATCAGTAAACTACAGTCTGGCCTCATTACCATGGCTACTATTCACCAAATCAAAGAACTGCAGTTTGGCCTCATCACCATGGTTACTATTCACCCAATTAGTAGACTACCGTTTGGCCTCATCACCATGGTTACTCATTTTCCAATCAGTAGGCTAAATTTTGGCCTCATGACCATGACTACTATTCACCCAATCTGTAGGCTACAGTTTGGTCTCATCACCTTGGTTACTACATGTATTTACCCAATTAGTAGGCTACATTTTGGCCTCATGACCATGGCTACTATTCACCCAATCAGTAGGCTACAGTTTGACGTCATCCCCATGGTTACTATTCACCTAATCAGTAGACTACAGTTTGACCTTATCACCATGGTTACTATTCACCCAATCAGTAGACTACAGCTAGCCCTCATCACCACGGTTAATTATTCTATCGGGTAAACACAAGAATTACAGACAACAAGGCACAAGACAAAATTATTATCCACTTAACACAAATTAGGTCATTTCGGAACTAACATATGGTTCTATTTTTTGTCAATAATTTGCTTGCACATAGCAGTCTTTAGAGCTGGGAGGAAGTCGAAGGACTCAGATAAAACCCACAAGGTTGGACAGGCGACCGTCTACTCTTGTCAAAGGGAATCATATCCACGCAACTTGATATTTAAGAAAACTATTCACATTGATTGCAGACTATTTACGAAATGTAATTAATTTCAAGTGTGAGTTGCTCGGGTTGGATTGATCCATGTTTCTGTTGCATATACAACCGGATAAAGATAGGTTTTAGTGACTTGCGCAGTAAAGTAAACTAACAATTTTACATTGTTACGAACAAAATCAAAGACAGACAAGCTACACCTTGATAAAAGCCGAAGTAAAAATAATGGTGGTATGGGTTTATTTTAGTTGAAACAGTAAAATTGAGTACCAGCCAAAGATTCAAAACTGGACGGTTAAGTAGAGACCGTCACACTCATCAGCAGTGAATGCTCGCCAGGTTGCCACAATGAAAATGGATGCGGTTCAGTTATCCCACGTTCATTTCATCTTGGGCCGTTTCATTCAAACTTATTTTTTTTTATCAGGCTGTTTCATCTCCCTTCTTTTTATAATATCAGTTAATTTGATCAAATAACTGTAGTGTTGAAACCTACTATTCGGATATTTTTTAACGGATACAAATTAACAAAATATCTAACAGTGGCTTTTATAGTTGACTTTGGCCACTGATAGTTTTACCGGGCAAGCTAAGCAACTTGTATGAAAATAAGGCTTTTCCCCATCTCGGTTCTAAGGCTATTTTAGAATCCGTACCGTCTTTTTTGCACCATGATTCTTCTTTGATCACAAAAATAAATCATTTCTGCCACAGCCGACACAACTTTAAAATAATCCAACACATTTTTCATGTAGAATTCGATTTGACGTTAGAAAAAGATAAACAGCATTCGTTTAAATCTGACCGACATCGTAAACTGATGCCTGCGTAGACCAGTTTGTAGCTGCCGTCAGCCAATATTCCAAATTTTGGAATGGAATTTTTACCGGAAACGCTTGTTGTAGCAAAAGTTTATAACTAGTTTACTCCTTTCAGCTGAGCGTAAAATTCACAATTAACAGTTATCTGCACTGTTAATACATTAAACTTATATCCAGACTTCAGTGGTCAGTCAATTTAGTTCACACAAAATCTTTTTTTTACTACCGATTTTAAAGATGGGTTCCAAGCAAAGTATTTATTGGCTGGGTATTTCCAATAAAAGTATGGCAAATTTGGTATTTATGAAAAGTATAGACACCCAATCTTACTACAAAAATATTAGACTACGCGGAAATCGCCCATGGGGCAAGGACTGGGCAATATTGTCAGGGAATCACTAACTGTCAACCAGACAGGATTTGCTGGCTTATTGTCTGCTAGCTAAGGTCAGGGGGCAGTTGTTATTTCTTGCTCAAATGGTTAGGCGGTTTTGGGAACATTGCGGGTTGTCAGGGTACAAAATACCCTGCAATTAAAAGGTGTAAAAAGAAGTTGACAGAAATAATTAAGAATTTATTTAGGCCTCAACAATATGGTAAATGTAAAGTAAGTAATGATAGATACATATTGAAATATGGACTCTCCCACAATGAAGTTAAGTTGGCAGACATTGCGTTTAACAACAGCTTACTTACAGCTATAGGTAAACCCGGCGAAAACAGAGTTTTGAAAGGGAATTGAAGCAAATTATTGATAGATTGGTTACTTTAAATATGTGTTTAGTCCAAATATATCGTCAAATCACAAAGTTTGTACCCGGTAATGCATCATTAAAAGATTCCTAAAAATTCAACATTGACAATCCACGCAAAGCATTAAACAGGAAATGACATTGTTTAACTCAATTTCACATGAAACGAAATTGACCTATTTCATTGATATTTAATATAAAGTCATTGCAGTTATCTGTGTTGTCCCAAAACATATATATGTGGTTTTATGTCCCTGACGGTGATACTGTAGAATTTTAAGACTTTGATTTGATCAACCTTATTTTATATGGTGGTAGAGAGAGAGAGAAATGGGGTTTAACGTCTACTCATCACAACTAGGTCATTTTGGGACTAACATATGGTTTTTAATTTTATTTCAATAATTGGCTTGCGCGTAGGGGTCTTTAGCAGTGGGAGGAAACCTGAGTGCCCGGAGGAAACCCACGAGGTTGAGAAGGCGCCCCTATCTCCATGCCACATATGCTCACACCAGGATCAAAACCACAGCCGCAAGCCAGAGGTTGCCGGCATGCTAGAGGTCGAAGCACGGCACTCTAGACTACCATGCTATCCCAACCCCTGTATGGTTGTAGACTTAACCATCTTTTTTTTTGTCTTGTTAAATATAACGGTGCTATATGATTTAAACGTTTAAATTATAGATATAACCACGTCAAATGATTTAAACATATAAAAGTTAAAAAAATGATTTTATATTGGATTCTAAAAACAGAGGGTAAACTAATGATGTTATAACTTTTATATTTGACAGGAAACTAATGATATTATAACTTTTATATATTACAGGAAACTTATGATGTTATAACTTTTATATATTACAGGAAGCTAATGATGTTATAACTTTTATATATTACAGGAAACCAATGATGTTATAACTTTTATATATTACAGGAAACTTATGATGTTAAAACTTTTCATCAGTGTGTTGTGTGTGATGAGATTTTTGAACAATATGATGATTTGGAAAAACACAATGAAATTCATGTTAAAGAAGAGAAAACTAATGATGTAGATGAATATTGCTGTGTTAAAGAAGATAAAACTGGTAATATAGATGAATATTGTCATGTTAAAGAAGAGAAAAGTGATGATGTAGATGAATATTGTCGTGTTAAAGAAGAGAAAAGTGATGATATAGATGAATATTGTCATGTTAAAGAAGAGAAAACTGATAATGTAGATGAATACTGTCATGTTAAAGAAGAGAAAAGTGATGATGTAGATGAATATTGCCATGTTGAAGAAGAGAAAACTGATGATGTAGATGAATATTGTCATGTTAAAGAAGAGAAAACTGAAGATGTTGAAACTTTTTATCAGTGTAATTTGTGTGACGAAGAATTTAAATCTGACATTGATTTAGAAAAACACTGTGAAATACATGTTAAAGATGAGAACATGGAACAGATTTCACAAAATAATGAGACAAGTTCTCAAAGAAAAATAGACATAAAGACACCTGAAAAACCCTATACATGTGATATTTGTAGTAAATCATTTAAAAAAAATAGGGATCTACACAAACACACAAGAACTCATACAGGAGATAAACCTTATAAATGTGATGTTTGTTGTAAATCATTTGGACAGAATGGAAATCTTAAACAACACATGCGAATTCATACAGGTGAAAAACCTTATAAATGTGATGTTTGTGGTAAATCATTTACTAATAGTAGTCATCTACAAAGACACACAAGAACTCATACTGGAGAGAAACCATATACATGTTCTACTTGTGGTAAATCATTTAAACAGAATGGACATCTCAAGGAACACATGCGAATTCATACAGGAGAAAAAACGTATAAATGTGATGTTTGTAGTAAATCATTCAGTCTGAATAGTCAACTACAGAACCACATCAGAACTCATGCTTGGGAAAAACCTTCAAATGCGATGTTTGTAGTAAGTCTTATGCCCAAAACAGTGATCTACAAAAACACATAAAAACTCATACAGATGCAAAACTTTATAAAAACACATAAGAACTCATACAGGAGAAGAACTTAATAAATTTTAATATTGTAGGGTCGGTTAAGTATTTATGATGAGTTAATGTCCGCTAAGATTTGCAGATCTTGCATTGTTTTTGATAATAAATAAAATCAAATTTGTTGAAGATGATTCTGTCTTGCTTGTATCAATCTGATTAAATTATAGATCTTATATAAAAATATAGCAGAATTCATTGTGTATATGTAAAATAAACCTGACCGAAGCACAAAATAGTGTCAATAGTGCGGCCCCAGCGTGTCTCAAATGTCCGTTGGAACTTGCTCATGTTAAAGTCCCATTTTTTTCCGGATATTATTATTCCATCTCGAGTTGTGTCCGTGTTATTGCACAGACAACCCTGATACGACGCAGGTTTTCTGTTCGTCGAAGTCATTGTAAATTCGTTTGTTTGTTTGTTTGTTTACAAACTGACTTTTGTGGGTTGACCTCGCGACCTGTGACGTTTAGATAACGTCATGTGGATATCATGGCTGTTCACTGTCAGAGTCAGTTCTCTGCAGGTAGGGTGATACTGTAGTTCAGATTGTTTGTACATGCACTAGAGACTAAAGTTAATATACGATTGACTTAAAACTGTGTTTAACCCATAGAACCTGATAGTGAATCAGGTCGAACCCTCTCATTAGCAGGTAGTGAATCAGGTCGAACCCTCTCATTAGCGAGTAGTGAATCAGGTCAAACCCTCTCATTAGCGGATAGTGAATCAGGTCAAACCCTCGCATTAGCTGATAGTGAATCAGGTCGAACCCTCTCATTAGCGAGTAGTGAATCGGGTCGAACCCTCTCATTAGCGGATAGTGAATCGGGTCGAACCCTCTCATTATTGGATAGTGAATCCGGTCGACCCCTCTCATTAGTGGATAGTGAATCCGGTCAAACCCTCTCATTAGTAAATAGTGAATCCGGTCGAACCCTCTCATTAGTAAATAGTGAATCAGGTCGAACCCCTCATTAGCGGGTAACGAATCAGGTCACACCCTCGCATTAGCGGATAGTGAATCCTGTCGAACTCTCTCATTAGTAAGTGAAGGTAGTAAGTGCAGGAGGACCGCACTAAACGCAAAACAAAAATCTACAAATTCCCCTTAAAGCACAGGTTATGGTGTAGTTCCCTGTCTTCAGTAGACTAGTCTGAGCAGAACGTTAATCTTCATTACCCTTATGGTTACTTTTCACCCAATCAGTAGGCTACAGTCTGGCCTCATCACCATGGTTACTATTCAGCCAATCAGTCAACTACAGTTTGGCCTCATCACCATGGTTACTATTCACCCAGTAAGTAGACTATCGTTTGGCCTCATCACCATGGTTACTAATTACCCAATCAGTAGGCTACATTTTGGCCTCATGACCATGACTACTATTCACCCAATCAGTAGGCTACAGTTTTGTCTCATCACCTTGGTTACTATTCACCCAATCAGTAGGCTACATTTTGGCCTCATCAATATGGTTATTGTTCACCAAATCAAAGAACTGCAGTTGGGCCTCCTCACCATGATTACTATTCACCCAATTAGTAGACTACCGTTTGGCCTCATCACCATGGCAAACTTAATATCGATCACATTAGAAACCTACAATCCAATCAACATAAACTAGGTAATTTTGATACAAAGATATGGTTTATTTCATTTCAATAATTCGTTTGCCTGTACCACTCTTTCAGGCTTGGAGGAAACCTAGAGAAAACACACAGGGTTGGACAGGCGACCCTACTCTTGTCAAAGGGAATCGAAACCACACCAACTTGACTGTATGACAGACCTTCTGATCCCCCCACCCTCTCATAAATTACAATTCTCTGCAGTATCATAGTGTTCAAGGTAACACCAACATCACTTGACAATCATAGCATGGTTAGTAGTAGACTTGAAATCATAGCATGGTTAGAAGTAACCTTGTATCCACAAATAGTCCTGGAATATCAGCTTATAGTCTTTTTTTTGACATTTAAGAAATCTTTTCACATTAAATAATTGATGTTTTTAGACATTAATGAAAATTACGACTTCTAACATAAAACAAACCCTAAAATAATTACCTGACATGGATCATTCTGTTACAGTCGTATATGTATTGGTTGCAGATTTTTATAAAAATAAAAAAATTAATTTCGAGTGTGAATTGATCGGGTTTGATGGATCCACGTTTCTGTTGCATATACAACCGGATAAAGATAGGTTTTAGTGACTTGCGCAGTAGAGTAAACCACAATTTACATTGTTACGAACAAAATCAAAGACACACCTTGATAAAAGCCGAAGTAAAAATAATGGTGAGTTGACTTTGGTTGTAACAGGAGAACAGTTCTGTACTGGCCAATTTGAGGAAAGATTTAAAAGAGACCGTCACACTGGGCCTGCTTGATTTATCCGGCGATAGGCGAGCCAGTTTGTAAACGCTGTACGCCAGTATCACTATCAGAGCAAATCACACTAGGGACCGGGAATCTACAAGTTTTTACGAAAAAAGGTAATAAACTACCATTATCATCTAGAATCTAATACACGTCAAGAATGTGTTAAATACTGTCAAGATTCTTCAAAAAACGTCTAGTTTGTGCTACCGTGTAGATTTAGAAAAACGTTCTAGTTTTGACATCGATCGTCTACTTTTGAAAGGTGTTTAGTTTTTATACAAGACCTAATTTCTCGTACGTTGTCGAGAAATGAACAGTGTTTAATAACACAAGACATTTAGATTTTACTCCAAATTACTACTTTACCGAGAGCCGTATTATATGTGTGGTTACGATTTATGTGGTTACAATTTATAGAAAAAAAGATTTGAAATATATTCACGGATACAAGTTCGTCATCGTTTTATCCTTTCTGTCATTCATATAATATCCATGATGGCTGTACGCGCATCAAACAACGATAATTGTTCATTGGTTAAAGACGGTCTCAACGCGGGAAAATTTACAGTAGCTATTGGATAACAGCACGTATAAGCAACCGTATTTGCATATTGCATAAATATACTATTAAATCCGGACAGAAACTCGGAAAACGCTAAAATAATAAATGTAGTGACCGCAAAATAAGCAGAAATTTATTATTATTAGTATTACCCCAAAAAATAACGTGAATTGTATCTCGTTGACATGTTCACCATCTTGCGCCGGTGATCGCCGCTGTCGACAAACCAGCGAATTCGGATATAGCCGCTGTCGAACTTTTGTAGCCTTCCGGCTCAATCAAGTGACCTGCACGGTCAATGAGGTGTGCAATAAGAAACCATAACTGTTGTTTCCATAACATTTATATTTGCAATGTATAATGATGGATTGTTAGATAGTATACGAGGCACTAGATCTCGTATATACGTAAATAATCAAATAATGATTAATACTAAGGGCTAATCCAATATACATGAATGATTTGGTGAAGAAACCAGTAAAGCTAGCTTAGCCTGAATGAAAGTAGTAAGCCATTTAGTAGAGAATCAGAGATTTACAATAGGGAAAATTTACCAACTTTGACTTGCGATTTCATATTGATGGAAAAGAGGTGACAGAGATTTTATTTTTTATATCGATAGAGGGTATCAAGCTGTGCATAAAACCATTTCGATATTTGAACCTACCCCCGCATCATAGAAAATAAAGCGAATCTTCGCAGGTGCATAATTTCTGTTTTTTTGCTATATGTTACAATTTTGCTCACCATCACACCCAGAAGATAGATGCGACTTTATGGTATTCACACTCGGGCACAGGAAGACCCCCCACTAACATCCCCAATCACCACCATTTCCAACCAATCCCTACACTCGCCACAATAGGTGGCTAAAAATTGATCAAAATTGACCTGAAACTGGGCAAAATTTGCCAAAAATCACCCGGATGCTGTATCTCAGAAACGGTGAATTTCTGAGATCAGCCCTTCTGGCTGTGAAGTAGTCTGGATGAGTCCACAAAATCCTCCAGAGATGAACTCGATCTGCCGACCCCCACCTTCTCACTTTCTGCATGGTTTTCTCGTGGAATGACTCTTAATAGAGGAGCTCCTAGACTAGAGGTATCCAATATTACCCTAACTCCTACCACAAAAATAAAGATATAGATTGTATATATTCAAAGTGGGGGTCCAGTTAATTAACTACAGCTCAAGTTCCAATTCAACACCGCCTAATGATGTTATAACTTTTATATATTACAGGAGACTAATGATGTTAAAACCTTTCATCAGTGTGTTGTATGTGATGAGATTTTTAAACACTACGATGATTTGGAAAAACACACAAAAATACATTTTAAAAAAGGGAAAACTGATGAAGTAGATGAATATTGTTATGTTAAAGAAGAGAAAACTGATGATGTAGATGAATATTGTCATGTTGAAGAAAACAAAACTGATGATGTAGATGAATATTGTCATGTTAAAGAAGAGAAAACTGATGGTGTAGATGAATATTGTCATGTTAAAGAAGAGAAAACTGATGATTTTGAAACTTGCTATCAGTGTAATCTGTGTGGAGAAGAATTTAATTTTGAAACTGATTTAGAAAAACATTGTGAAATACATGTTAGTCAGCAAGGGCAAACCAGAGATGAATGTTGGTATGTTCAAGAAGAGAAAACTAAGGATGGGAAGTCTGTTTTACAAGGGAAAATCATTGAATGTAATGTTTGTAGTAAATCATTCACCACTAAATTTACTCTGTCGCTCCACACGAGAACTCATACTGGAGAGAAGCCTTATAAATGTAATGTTTGTGGTAAATCATTTGGACAGAATGGAAATCTTCAGAGACACATGAGAGTTCATATTAAAGAAAGACCTTTCAAATGTAATTTTTGTAGTAAATCATTCAAACAGAATACTCAACTACAGAACCACATCAGAATTCATACTGGAGAAAAACCTTATACATGTGATGTTTGTGGTAAATCATTTACTAATAGTAGTCATCTACAGAGGCATATCAAAACTCATACTGGAGAAAAACCTTATAAATGCTATGTTTGTGGTAAATCATTTGGACAGACTGGAAGTCTTAAGGAACACATGCACATTCATACAGGAGAAAAACCATATAAATGTGATGTTTGTAGTAAAGCATTTACTCAAAGAGAAAGACTAATTAAACACAAAAGAGTCCATACAGGTGAAAAGTCTTATAAATGTGATGTTTGTAGTAAAGCATTTATTCAAAGAGAAAGTCTAACAAAACACAAAAGAATCCATACAGGAGAAAAACCGTATACATGTGATGTTTGTGGTAAATCATTCAGTCTTAATAGTAGTATACAGAACCACATCAGGATTCATACTGGTGAGAAACCTTATGAATGTGATGTTTGTGGTAAATCATTTAATGGGAAAAATCACCTACAAAGACATGTAAGAACCCATGCAGGAGAAAAACCACATAAATGTGATGTTTGTGGTAAATCATTTGGACAGAATGGACATCTTAAGGCACACATGCAAATTCATACAGGAGAAAAACCATATAAATGTGATGTTTGTGGTAAATCATTTACTAATAGTAGTCTTCTACAAAGACATATTAGAATTCATACTGGAGAAAAACCTTATAGATGTGATGTTTGTAGTAAATCATTTAGTCAGATTGCATCTCTACAAACACACATAAAAGCTCATACTGGAGAAAAACCCTATACATGTGATCTTTGTGGTAAATCATTTAGTCAGAATAGTCAACTACAGAACCACATCAGAACTCATACTGGAGAAAAACCTTATGAATGTTGTGTTTGTGGTAAATCATTCAGTCGGAAAAGTCACTTACAGAGACATATCAGAACTCATACAGGAGAAAAACCATATAAATGATATGTTTGCGGTAAATCATTTGGACAGACTAAAAATCTTAAGGAACACATGCTAACTCATATAGGAGAAAAAAACCTTATGATTGTGATGTTTGTAGTACATCATATGCTCGAAGTAGTGATCTACAAAACACACAAGAACTCATACTGGAGAAAAACCTTATATATGTGATGTTTGTGGTAAATCATTTAGTCAGATTGGATCTATACAAACTCATACTGGAGATAAACCATAGAAATGTGATGTTTGTAGTAAATCATTTGTGGTAAATCATTTAGTCAGATTGGATCTATACAAACTCATACTGGAGATAAACCATATAAATGTGATGTTTGTAGTAAATCATTTATTCAGGGTAGTCATCATCAGAGACACATAAAAACTCATTCTGGAGAAAACCCTTATAACAAAACACAAAAGAATCAATGAGACAAAACCTTATAAACGTGATTTTTGCAGTAAATCATTCAGTCAGAGTGGATCCACATGCAAACTCATACTGGAGTGGAAGCCTACAGAACCACATCACAACTCATACAGGAGAAAAATGTTATAAATGTGATGTTTGTAGTAAATCATATGCTTGAAATAGTAATCTACAAAAACACATTAGAGCTCCTACACAAGCGAAACTTTATAAATTTCATACTGTATGCATACTGTATGGTGGATCATACAGGAGAAAAACCTTATAAATGTGATGTTTGTAGTAAATCATATGCTCGAAGTAGTGATCTACAAAAACACATTAGAACTCATACAGAAGCGAAACTTTATATTGTAGGGTCGGGTCGGATCAGTATTTATGATGAGTTAATGTCTGCTAAGATTTGCTGATTTTGAATTGTTTTTGATAATAAATAATTAATCATGGTTTAATTGATACTAAAATATAACCAGATAGATGATTCTGTCCTGCTTGTATCAATCTGATTAAAATATAGATCTTATATCAATCTCATTAAAATACAGATCTTATATCAATCTTATTAAAATACAGATCTTGTGGTTGTACTTTGTGTTGTACTCGAGACTAAAGTTAATAAGCGATTTACTTTAAATTTATTCACAGTGTTTAACGCATTATACCCAATAGTGAATCAGGCCGAACCCTCTCATTAGCGGATAGCGAATCTGGTTGAACCCTCTCATTAGCGGATAGCGAATAAAAGTGCAGACTAATCATTCATGGCATCATCATTAGCGAACAAAAGCTCCAGATCAATCAACTGTAATTTATTTCTTAAATTAGTGCTGATTGGGTGATAAAAATAAATAAATCATCCAATGAAATGGAATGTTATACTCGCTAATTGTCCAATGAAAATAAAATTGTCACAATTTAGTATTTTGCCAACGTGAAAGACTATATTTGTTTTATAATTTGACGGGGGGGGGGGGGATATTTGTTGACATTATTTTACTATTAATAACTATTTTTTATCATTGGAAAGTACATGATAAACCTGTACACATTACAGTACTGGTAAAGATACCTCAACATTTGGAAGAGGGAGAGAAAGAGAAATGGGGTTTAATGTCCACTCAACACAACTAGGTCATTTCAGGACTAACATATGGTTTAATTTTATTTTAATAATTGCTTGCGCGTAGAGGTCTTTAGGGGCATCACTGACCTGTTATTGATCTCTCTCACCTAGCTTAAGCTTGCTCGGGATCCCCCTAAGAAGTAGCGACGACCGCTTCGACTCGCCCGATGTTCTCCCTGCTCCCCGAGGGGAGACTAAGATTCGAGAACCACGAGCCGACTAGTTAAGGGCGAGGCCTGATCGTCTTTGCTCCACCCACCTTCGTTCTGGATTAAGGAAGACGTCCGGGGCCAGCGCATTCGCTTCGAGTCGTCCCGAGCGGATCACAAAATTTCACCTCTCCCCGCCCGGTACGCTCGCCCCCCACCGTTCCTCTCGAATCCTAGCTCTCCGGCGAAACCGACAGCGAAAGCGACGTCGCCAAGTCGGCCGGACCACCCTCCGGAAAAGAGCATCCCCGCTTATTCCATGCACGAAATATTCAGCCTTGCGACCATACTACCCCCGGAACCCGTAAACTCTCAGGTTGCCCGAAGCCGCCACGGACGGGTCCATAACCGCTGTTCTCGAGCCTCGTCCGCGGCCCGGTCGGCAGCGTTTACCGTCGGTACTACGACGGTATCTGATCGTCTTTGCTCCACCCACCTTCGTTCTGGATTAAGGAAGACGTCCGGGGCCAGCGCTTTCGCTTCGAGTCGTCCCGAGCGGATCACAAAATTTCACCTCTCCCCGCCCGGTACGCTCGCCCCCCACCGTTCCTCTCGAATCCTAGCTCTCCGGCGAAACCGACAGCGAAAGCGACGTCGCCAAGTCGGCCGGACCACCCTCCGGAAAAGAGCATCCCCGCTTATTCCATGCACGAAATATTCAGGCTCGGGGTTTTAGCCTGCCTTTAGCACTCTAATTTTTTCAAGGTAGACAGAAAATGCGGCGGGTTCTTTCCCGCGAAGGAGAAAAACGAGGCAGGACCGCGAAGTCCACCTCGCCCCGCGCGCCGGTTAGGGACGGCCGAGAAATCGCCGGTCGGACCCGCAGCGTATCGCGCCCGACCGTGCCGCCTACGAGATCCAACGACGAGCTTTTTAACCGCAGCAACTCCGATATAGGCTATTGGAGCTGGAATTACCGCGGCTGCTGGCACCAGGCTTGCCCTCCAATAGCTCCTCGCACACTCTTTTAAATTGCGCTCATTCCGCCCGCGGCGACCACGAAAGGGCCCCGCCACGTTATTTTTCGTCACTACCTCCCCGTGTCGGGATTGGGTAAGTTGCGCGCCTGCTGCCCTCCTTGGAGGTGGTAGCCGTTTCGCAGGCTCCCTCTCCGGAATCGAACCCTGATTCCCCGTTACCCGTCAACACCGTGGTAGGCAGGTCGCCGACCATCGCCAATTGATGGGACAGACACTTCATGGCAAAGTCGTCGGGGGCCCGGAAAGACCCCGCGATCGGCACAGTTATTCGGATTTCAACACTTGTCGCTTCGCCCCGTCGCTACTTTTGACGGTAGCTTCGCAGGCTAGGGCGATCTGGTATAGAGAATAAATGCCGTTTCCCCGCCTCCTCGAGAAACGAAAGGGGGGACCACGGTGCGTTGCATGTATTAGCTCTTGAATTACCACAGTTATCCATTAAACCGACCCGCTTTTCGCCAAGGAACCTTATCTGACTAATGAGCCGTTCGCAGTTTCGGCTCGCTCCCCGAAAGGAACAAGCCTGAACTTAGACTTGCATGGCTTAAGCTTTGAGACAAGCATATGATCACTGGCAGGATCAACCAGATAGCCTTGACGAGTTCGAGAGAGAACCACGAGTAAACGCCCCCAGTCGCAGACACCCGCCTCCTTTTGCCAAAGCTCCGCCGTGGAACGAGCAACCGAAGAGCGGGGGCGAGCTGGGGGGCGACCGAGCGGGAGGACAGTAGCCAGGACTGAACCCCGCCGGCCTCGTTCGCTGCGCAATCCCAGACGAAGAGGAAGAGAGCCGAAGACCGCTTCCCTCGCTAGGCGCACGGAAGAACCGAGGTTGTAGCCGAGACGGGCGACGAGACTCGCTGATTTGACAATCGGACGAGCCAGTCTGTCCCGCCGTGTAAGCGTACACTGGAACGTTTCGGGTCTGCCGGGCAGAGGAGGAGGCTAGGCGAGAAATGAATCTGCGCCGCGCCCCGCACCCCGCCGACCACCGCGAGCTGTGACCGGGCGCCGGGGAGTATTCGTCCCCGGGTCGGCCTCGCTCCACCGTCTCCATCGAGTCTTGGATCGTGGGAAAAGAGTACGCGGTGACTGGACGAGAGTTCGAGCTAAACGATCCCCCGCCTTCCGACTGAAATTCCTCGAGAGCGCGCCTCGGCCACGAAGCCACGCTTCGGCCGTCTCGAGGAATTCCCGCCGCCCCGCCCGAGACGGGCAGGCACAGAAATTCCTCGAGAGACCCGGTCGCCTCTTCCCCTGTCTGGCCCTCTCTCGTCGTCTCTCTCCGACTCCGAGACGGGCAGTCGGCCGGCCCGTCCGGGGAATTCCAGCCCGACTGAAATTCCTCGAGAGAGAGCGCCTCGGCCGCGAAGCCACGCATCGGCCGTCTCGAGGAATGGCTGCTCCGGCCGTCTCTTCCCGGCCGTCTCTCTCCCCGACTCCGAGACGGACTGGCAGCCGACCGACCGCGGTCCTCGAGCAGGCTCACTCGGCGGCGGCGAGGAAAAGCTGGGGAGACCGCTCTGTCTCGAGGAATTAGCGGGCACAGATATTCCTCGAGAGCGCGCCTCGACAGCGAAGCCACGCATCGGCCGTCTCGAGGAATTCCCGCCGCCCGAGACGGGCAGGCACAGAAATTCCTCGAGAGACCCGCTCGCCTCTTCCCCTGTCTGGCCCTCTGTCGCCGTCTCTCTCCGACTCAGGGACGGGCAGTCGGCCGGCTCGTCCGGGGAATTCCAGCCCGACTGAAATTCCTCGAGAGAGCGACTCGGCCGCGAAGTCACGCATCGGCCGTCTCGAGGAATGGCTGCCCCGGCCGTCTCTTCCCCGCATCTCTCCCCACCTCCGAGACGGGCTGGCAGCCGACCGACCGCGGGCCTCGAGCAGGCTCACTCACTCGGCGGCGGGGAAAAGCACGGGAGACGGCTTCGGCCGTCTCGAGGAATAAGCGCCAGAGACGGGCGGGCACAGAAATTGCTCGAGAGCGCACCTCGACAGCGAAGCCACGCATCGGCCGTCTCGAGGAATTCCCGCCGCCCCGCCCGAGACGGGCAGGCACAGAAATTCCCGACCGCGGACCTCGAGCAGGCTCACTCGGCGGCGGCGGGGAAAAGCTCGGGAGCCAGCTACGGCCGCAAAGCCACGTATCGGTCGTCTCGAGGAATTCCCGAGCGGGAGAGGGCAGGCACAGAGATTCCTCGAGAGCGCGACTCGGCCGCGAAGTCACGCATCGGCCGTCTCGAGGAATGCAAGTCCCGTCCCGGCCGTCTCGAGGAATGCAAGTCGTCCCGGCCGCCTCTTCCCCTGCCTCTCTCTGCAACTCCGAGACGGACACTCGACCGGTCGGCCCGAGGAATTCCCACCCGAGGAGGAATTCCCACCCGAGGCGGGTAGGCACTGCAATTCCTCGAGAGCGCGACTCGGCCAAGAGAAGCCACGCACGGGGAGTCTGGAGGAACGGCGGCACTCGGCCGACTCTTTCCCTGCCCCTCTCTCTCTGAAGCTCCGAGGCGGGCAGTCGGCCGGCCCGAGGAACTCCAGTTCGTGTCAAGACACTCCAAGTCAAGCCACGGGCGGGGAAGCACAGATTTGTGACAGCAAGTCAAGCCACGGGCGGGGAAGCACAGATTTGTGACAGCAAGCAGTAAGCCGACTCTTCCCTCGCCGCATCTCTCTCTCTCCCTAAACTCCGAGACATTGGCGCTGGCTTGCTGGGCTGCTCCCTCCTCGCTCGCTCTCCTCTTCCCCCGTCCGTCAATTTGCATTTGTTGCATGTTTGTTGCATGTAGACACGGGTCGTCGGGCGAACTGGTTAAACCAAAAAGTCGGCCGGCCGTCGTCGTTCTTTCTCTTCTTCTCGCTCTTCTCTCTTGGCCAGGGACCCTCGACCCAGCAGCAAAGAAGTCAAAGAAGTCAAAAATCTCGAGAGAGAGCTCTGTCCGTCTGAAGCGGACAAATCTCCTAGTCGAGGGACAAGTCTCAACGCATCGCAGCCACAACAGGCCGCTCTACCGAGTACGACACCCCGACTCGTACACACCCAAGTCGTCTGCAAGCAGATTTACCTGCCTTCGAAAGACACCTGCCGAAACACACAGGTCGGACACACACCACCCCGTTGGCCCGCGATGGCCAAGTAGGGCCTAATCGTTCTGTCGCCGGTCTCAGAGAGGCAGACGCGGACGTCGTGGGACGGGATTCCGGCTTAGAGGCGTTCAGCCGTAAGCCCCAGGACAAAGGCAAAGCCCCAATGGCAATAAACCACCAAGCACCAACGCTTTCAATCCCGGACCAACGTTCCTCTCGTACTAGTCAGTCCTACCCGCTCGTAACCGCTCGTTCGTAAAGAGTTCCCTACCAGTAGGGTAAAACTAACCTGTCTCACGACGGTCTAAACCCAGCTCACGTTCCCTGTTGGTGGGTGAACAATCCAACGCTTGGCGAATTCTGCTTCGTAATGATAGGAAGAGCCGACATCGAAGGATCAAAAAGCAACGTCGCTAAGAACGCTTGGCTGCCACAAGCCAGTTATCCCTGTGGTAACTTTTCTGACACCTCTTGCGGGAAGCAGTAAAGAATAGAGCTCTCCCATCGTCGCCCGAGGGGCGACACAAAAGGATCGATAGGCCTTGCTTTCACACGGATCCCTCCTACTGAAAAGCATCCTCAAGCCAGCATTTGCCCTTTCGCTCTACCAAGGGTTTCTCCCCCTTCTGAAGCTGGCTTTAGGGCGCCCGCGCTAGACTTTCGCGGGCACACCGCCCCAGTTAAATTCAGAACTGACTCTGTCCTCGATCGCCCTCGCGAGGGACCTGGTCCCGCAAGACGACCGACCGGTTGCCCGGCCGTCCGCCTTTAGCGCGGGGGACCCCTCGCTTAGCACCTTGCGCTCGCCGACACCGCCCCGAATGCGGCCGCTCTCGTGGTCCTCATCGAGTGAGTTGAACGAGGAACGCAGTAGTGGTCTTTCACTTGCGCCGTAAAGCAGTCCCACCTAGGCTACACCTGCGCTCTCGCCAAACCAAGCCAATCGCGAATCAAGCTCAACAGGGTCTTCTTTCCCCGCTGACAGCCCCGGACCCGTTCCTCCGGCTGTGGCTTCGCTAGATAGTAGATAGGGACAGTGGGAATCTCGTTAATCCATTCATGCGCGTCACTAATTACATGACGAGGCATTTGGCTACCTTAAGAGAGTCATAGTTACTCCCGCCGTTTACCCGCGCTTCCGTAAATTTCTTCACCGTGACATTCAGAGCACTGGGCAGAAATCACGTCCCGTCAACACCGATCTCCGACCTTCGAGACGCTATGTTTTTACTAAACAGTCGGATTCCCCCGGACCGTGCCAGTTCTGATCGAGCCGTTCCTCGCGCCCGTGCCGAAAACGGGGAGAGTCGCCCCTACCCCGCTCCGTCCGCCTGCCCTTCCGAGGGTAGAACGTTCGCCGTTCGGTGCGTCCAAGTCCAAATTAATATGCCACCTGGCGGACTCCCGCTCTATGATTCCCTCTTCCGAAGCTAGCAGCGGGTCGCCCGGCCCTCAGAGCCAATCCTTCTCCCGAAGTTACGGATCCATTTTGCCGACTTCCCTTACCTACATTGTTCTATCGACCAGAGGCTGCGAACCTTGGAGACCTGCGGCGGATTGAGGTACGGCCCGAGGCGAGAGCGTGTGATAGATTTCCAAAGAAATGTTTAGCCGTCGGAGTTTCAAGGACCGTCGAGTCGTAGCCGAACAGGCCCCCGCTGGAGCCGGCTTTGCGGATAAAGTTGATTGCTCTCGCTCCCTATCTCCGGCAGAACCGCTTCCAGGGTCAGCGAGCGCACCTCAAAAAGAAAAGTTAACTCTTCTCGACTCTCCCGACGGCGTATCTGACCTTCTTTGCGTCACCGCTTGTGCTCCGCCTTCGGGTACGGGAATCCTAACCCGTTTCCCTTTCGGCCCGTGCATTGGGTGAGACTTTTTCTGAATAAAAAAACGTCCCGCTTCCAGAAGGATTTCTCCCAGGCCTTAGGACCGACTAACCCGCGGCCGATCGAAGGAGCAACGCGGAACCCTTCTCCACTTCGGCCTTCGAGGTTCTCGCTCGAATATTTGCTACTACCACCAAGATCGGCACCCGCGGCCGCTACACCCAGACTCGCGTCTAAGGCTTCAGCACTGACCGCGGCGACCCTCCTACTCGTCTCGGCTTCGGTCAGTCCTCGCGGCAGGCCGCAGAAGAATTGCCGAGACGGCCGGGTGTAGGCTGCACGCTACAGCGCCATCCATTTTCAGGGCCCACCAATTCGGCAGGTGAGTTGTTACACACTCCTTGGCGGGTACCGACTTCCATGGTCACCGTCCTGCTGTCTTTACCGATGGACGCCTTTTGTGGGTTCTGCTGAGCGTGACAATCGGGCGCCTTAACCCGGCGTTTGGTTCATCCCACAGCGCCAGTTCTGCTTACCAAAAGTGGCCCACTTGGCACTCGTACATTTCGACGGGGGCCGAGCCTCCCAGATCGAGCGGTAGGCACCCCTTCTCGCCCGTTCAAAGTTTGACAATAGCTCCACGCCATTTCGGCACGGACTCCTCTAATCATTCGCTTTACCGGACGAAACTGTCTCGGCGAGCGCCAGCTATCCTGGGGGAAACTTCGGAGGGAACCAGCTACTAGATGGTTCGATTAGTCTTTCGCCCCTACGCCCAAGTTCCGTGATCGATTTGCGCGTCAGAACCACTTAGGACCTCCACCAGCATTTCTCCCAGTTTCGTCCCGCTCGGGCCTAGTTCACCATCTTTCGGGTCCCAACGCGAGCGCTCTTGCTCCGCCGAGGCCGTAACAACCCCCGACGGGCCGGTCCTGCGCCCCCCTCGCCCGAGAGAGGATCGGACCACGTCATTTCGCTGCGCCCCAAGGGAGTGTTTTTCCCTGTGACTCGCGCTCACGTTAGACTCCTTGGTCCGTGTTTCAAGACGGGTCGGGAAGAGTGCCAAAACACAGACAAAACCACTGAAAATAGTGCCAGGAAATCGCATATAAGGAGTCTTATCTTTTTAAATGTGTAGGGTAAATGGTACCTAACCTTATTTGACTGATCATGGATATTTATTTCCTCAAAGAATTTTATCTGTCATCTAGCTGTCGCTTGATAAGTGAGCCCTTAGAATATATATGCATTGTAAGGGCTCACTTACCAAGGGACAGGTAAAGTTCTGTGAGCAGCATAATTTATGCATCAGATTCTAAAACATAAAACCAAGCTCATCTTTAAAAAATAATTTTAAACCTTCTTTCATAAAACACTACCTCCTTCAAAACACTTTCCTTCAGTCAGACTTTTTTCAGAATGTTTTCAGGCAGTAAGCTACCGAGCTGTTCCTGATGATTTCGGAGATAAAAAACACTGAAAATAGGGTGGGGGTTGTGTTTAATATTCGCATATATGGAGTTTTATCTTAAAAAAAATTCTGGGGGCAGGATCCCCAGACCCCCCGCTGTTGCTTCACATCAGCGTTGCTCATAATTCTGGCTTCGCCCTCAAAGTACGCCCCCCCCCTTTCCTAATTTCCTGGATCCGCCCCTGTATGTTACAGTCTTGAGAGCTGGGAGGAAATTGGAGGATCCAGAGAAAATCCACGAGGTTGAACAGGCGACCTAACTCTTGTCAAAGGGAATCAAAACTACACCACTTGTTTGAATGACACCCTTTTGATCTATTCCGCCCCCATCCTTTCATAACTTACAATTCGCTACAGTATCATAAATCAACAAAGTATAACACCAAAATCACTTTTCATTCAAAAATGTGAAACACTGTCTAGCTTTAAATCAAGTGTGAAAAACTGGCTGTTTAGGCACTATAATTAACTCATGTGAACACTTTCATGCCTCTTATTATTATTATTATGGATAGTAGTAGACTTGTATCCGAAAATTGTCCTGGAATATCAGATTCTAATGTTGATATTAAAGAAATCTATTCACATGAAATAACATTAATGAAATTACGACCTCTAACACAAAACAAACCCCCAAATAATTACCTGGCATGGATCATTTTGTTACAATCGTAAACGTATTGGTTGCAGATTTTTATAAAAAAAAATATAATTAATTTCGAGTGTGAATTGATCGGGTTGGATGGATCCCTATTTCTGTTGCATATACAACCGGATAAAGATAAGTTTTAGTGACTTGCGCAGTAGAGTAAACCAACAATTTACATTGTTACGAAAAAATCAAAGACAGACCAGCTACACCTTGATAAAAACCGAAGTAGAAATAATGGTGAGTTGATTTTGGTTGAAACAGTAGAACAGTTCAGTACCGGCCGACTTGAGGAAAGATTTAAAAGAGACTGTAACACTGATGTTGTTATAACATTTATATATTACAGAAAAATAAGACTGTTATCGAATTCAAACTATGTTTCTTGTCACTACCTTCGAGACAATTCTATGAGGGTGTGAGGCAAACACAACACAAAGTGTATTTTTCAAAACAAAGTAGGGGTATGAATGGTTGTGACATCATCGTGGCTAATTTTTCATGGATAACGTCAAAATCCTGGACACGAGTTACAAAATTTACTTAAAATTATAATTATTTATATCATATGAATCAGAATTGAATTAGCCTTTTAATGGTGTTATTTTTATTTTGGTACTTCAATTACCTGCCGAGAAATCGTCAGTTTAAAAGCATTTACGGCCTTTTGGCAGATGTTTTCGGCTTCGGAAAAAGGGCACACAGAATTTTGACGTTTTCTTATTTTGTATGCTATTTTTAGTTGTTTCGTAGCCAATAGCGACAGTATATACAAACTAGTATTCTGTCCAATCAAAAAGAGGAAATCCTTAAATTAATTATTCTGGTTGCGGCCCTTTTCTAACCAGATTAGAAGCTGAGATATGCTAAATTGAAGGAAAGATTTGCTTTTTATACGCCAACATTTTCATGTGGACGTATTATGTCGTCGCCCCTGTCCGTCTGTCCGTCCACAATCGTTTGTGGACTCTCTACAGGTCACAATTCTTGTCCGATTTTGACGAACTTGAAATATAGGTTTATCCCTAAAAGATCTTGTCTGTTTTTGTTATATCATGAATTATGGCCCCTGATCAGGGCTTCCATTTCGGCCACATATGCCGGTCAGGACCTGCGGCTCTGGAAAATGACCTACACCCTATCAGACCCGTAGGTCATTTTGCATGCCGGAAAAATAGAATATTTTGTGCTCAATCAAAAACTCTTGACACGACGAAACTCTGTGCGTGTCGTGGTGTAAACTGTAGGGTGTAATAAAATTAACAGTGTTCAGTAGTCCACGAATTGAAACCACTGTCAATCAATAAACCTTGTGTATATTGCTGTACCCACAATCAACGGGGGATCAACATCAAACAAATTAACGCTCAACATTTAATCAATTTACTTAGTTGTGTTTTTTTTATAATTAGTAATATTGTGATCATTCTTTAAATTGAGTTGTTACAGCTTTTTGCCGACTTTCATCAGCCGTGCGGACATATTTACTGTATCAACATCAAACAAATCAAAAACTTTTTCTTTTGATGTCTTCCCTTGATTAAGCCTACAAGAGTTAATCATGTCAACGTCACGAATATCGGAAATGTAAGCATTCTCTATATCATTTCAAAATGTGGAAATTTCTCACCTCCCAAAATAACAAACGAAAGCGAGATGATATTGCCGTCAATGAATCCCACGAGGATGACAGTTCCGATTCAAAAAACAAAGTAAGCCGTAAATCCTCTACTAAATGGTCACAAATATTTCCAGTGGTTAAGAAATGATATTCCCACACAAAAGATGTATTGTCAGGTGTATTTTTAATACCTATTTTTCCTTTATATCACAATTGATAGACGTCATTTTGCTTGAAACCATGTGCTTTCGCTGTGTCAGCCATTTTGAAATACGTGCTAATGATTTTACATGTTATAGAGTTAAAATACTTGCTCGATATTATTTGAGTTTACAAAATATCAATACGAGTTAATATATTGTTAAGTTTAAGAATTATGTTAATTATTGTACATTTTAATGACTTTAAATTATTTACATGAGCTAATAACTCGGAACTACTTTTTCCCCGTGTATGAAGAAATAGTCAACAGTCGAATTTGTCATGTACGCTAAAATGTGATAAAACCCAAGTTGCGATGTTCTTTGAGCATAGAAAGCTTTGAATAACTAGTGAGGATTTCTATGGAAGGACCCCCACGTGCCGAATTCCAACCAGCACGTGCTTTACAGAAATGGAAATCGTGTAAAAACCGCCCAGTACATACGAATGGTGTTGTAAATAAATTACGAAAATAGTGTCCTATCGATGAATAAATGTACATTGTTATATTTTATGAATGTATAAATAAATAAATGATAATAATTGATTACATGTGTTCTTTTATTTATTATGGAGATGGGTGGGTGGGTGGTTATAAATGTCGATGTGAGATTGTTATATTTTATGAATGTATAAATAAATAAATGATAATAATTGATTACATGTGTTCTTTTATTTATTATGGAGATGGGTGGGTGGGTGGTTATAAATGTCGATGTGAGATTGAATTTTTGTTTGACTGTCCTTGACCCAATAAAAGCTGATCCAATAGCATGAATTTTTTGGCTTCTTATTATGTGCTAAAAAAAAGCACCACTTTCTCCGTGAGAAAAATGACCGTTTGGGAAAATTTTGAAGTGGAAGCCCTGCCCCTGATTGTCCGAAAAATCACCTATTTTAGCTTGTGGTCCCTCTGCATGTCACAATTATTATCCGATTTCAAAAATCGTTTAATTATATCACTGTTACACCATAATGAAGGTTAAATTAGAATTTCGAAAAATCAGACAAATTGCCAAAAAAATGGTCGCCGCTTGTACGCGAATACTGTTGAAAAATGGTATATCAAGGTTGTGGATATTGTAGAGGTCACAATTTTAATTTGATTTTGATGAAACTTGAAATGCATGTTTATAACCCAAAGATCTTGATTCCTTTCGTTATTTGCACATATCGGATCATAACTTCCTGAATTATTGCTCCTGATTGTCTGAAAAATCCCTTCTAATTAAGCTAGAATGTTCAAACTTAGTGTTAGTCTTTATTAGGTGAATACTTGATGGAGTTCAAAGATGAGCATTTTCTGCTCAGGGTTAGCAGATATAAGCAATTTGATTGGTTGAGACTTTTGAACACAATAACTCTCCTTCTAATTGATGTAGGATGTTCAAACTGATAGAGAGTGATGAAACTTTGTGTATAGTTTGATTGCTCGGCGCTTTTGAAAAAAAGTAAATGTGCGATTAATTAATATGTGTCATCTATTTATTTTGGGATTTCGGCGGGGGACATCAGCCTCAATGATCAGGTTAGTCATTAAATTAAACAAAAGATTAATAAACATATAATCCCCGTTGATTGTTATTTTTACATTTATTTTTACCTGATCAGTTGGGGTCCAGTTAATTAACTACTACTCAAGTTCTAAATCAACACCGTCTAATGATATTATAACTTTTATATATTACAGGAAACTAATGATGTTAAAACCTTTCATCAGTGTGTTGTATGTGATGAGATTTTTCAACACTACGATGATTTAGAAAAACACACAAAAATACATGTTAAAAAAGAGAAGACTGATGATGTAGATAAATATTGTCATGTTAAAGAAGAGAAAACTGATGATGTAGATGGATATTGTCATGTTAAAGAAGAGAAAACTGATGATGTAGATGAAAATTGTCATGTTAAAGAAGAGAAAACTGATGATATAGATGGATATTGTCATGTTAAAGAAGAGAAAACTGATGATGTAGCTGGATATTGTCATGTAAAAGAAGAGAAAACTGATGATGTAGATGGATATTGTCATGGTAAAGAAGAGAAAACTGATGACGTAGATGGATATTGTCATGTTAAAGAAGAGAAAACTGATGAAATAGTTGGATATTGTCATGTTGAAGAAGAGAAGACTGATGGTGTAGATGAATATTGTCATGTTAAAGAAGAAAAAACTGATAATTTTGAAACATGCTATCAGTGTAATATGTGTGGAGAAGAATTTAATCTTGAAACTGATTTAGAAAAACATTGTGAAATACATGTTAGTCAGCTAGGGCAAACCAGAGATAAATGTTGGTATGTTCAAGAAGAGAAAACTAAGGATGGGAAGTCTCTTTTACAACATAGAAGGGAAATTTTTGAATGTGATGTTTGTAGTGAATCATTCTTAAGTATCCCTTCTTTGTCGCTCCACAAAAGGATTCATACTGGAGAGAGACCTTATAAATGTGATGTTTGTAGTAAATCATTCAGTCAAAATATTCAACTACAGTACCACATCAGAACTCATACTTATAAATGTTATGTTTGTAGTAAATCATTCAGTCAAAATCTTCAATTACAGAACCACATCAGAATTCATACAGGAGAAAGTATTCATACTGGAGAAAAACCTTATAAATGTAATGTTTGTAGTAAATCATACAGACAGAATAGTCAACTACAGAACCACATCAAAATTCATACTGGAGAAAAACCGTATACATGTGATGTTTGTAGTAAATCCTATGCTCGAAGTAATGATCTACAAAAACACAAAAGAATCCATACAGGAGAAAAACCTTATATATGTGATGTTTGTGGTAAATCATTCAGTCAGAATAGTGGACTACAGAGCCATATCAGAGTTCATACTGGAGAAAAACCTTATATATGTGATGTTTGTGGTAAATCATTCATTCGAAAGGGTCATCTACAATACCACATCAGAATTCATACTGGAGAAAAACCATATAAATGTGATGTTTGTAATAAATCATTTAGTCAGAGTGGATCTCTACAAACACACATACAAACTCACACTGGAGAAAAACCTTATAAATGTGATGTTTGTGGTAAATCATTTAGTCAGAGTGGATATCTACAAACACACATAAAAACTCATACTGGAGAAAAACCATATCAATGTGATATTTGTAGTAAATCATTCAGTCAGAATAGTGGACTACAGAGCCATATCAGAATTCATACTGGAGAGAGACCTTATAAATGTGATGTTTGTGCTGATTCATTTACTCGAAGACAAAATCTAACAGAACATAAAAGAATCCATATAGGAGACAAAACCTTATACATGTGATGTTTGTGTTAAATTATTCAATCGGAATAGTCAACTACAGAACCACATTATAATTTATAATGGAGAAAGAAATCATACTGGATAAAAACCTATAAATGTGATGTTTGTAGTAAATCCTATGCTCGTAGTAGTTGTCTACAAAAACACACAAGAATTCATGCAGGAGAAAAACCATATAAATGTTATGCTTGTTGTATATCATTTGCTCAGAATCGTCAACTAGAGAACCACATTAGAATTCATACTGGAGAAAAACCTTTTAAATGTGATGTTTGTAGTAAGTCATATGCCTGAAATAATAATAATGTCCTAAAATCCAGCCGAAGCTGCACAAGATCCCATACAGGAAAAAACCTTATAATGTGATGTTTGTAGTAAATCATATGCTTGAAATAGTTCGAAAAAAATAACTCATACAGGAGATAAACCTTATAAATTTCATATTGTACCTGGTCAATTCAGGATTCATGATGAGTTAATGTTCGCTAAGATTTGCTGAACTTGCATTGTTTTTGATATAAATAAATAATCATGGTTTAATTGATACTAAAATATAACCAGATAGATGATTCTGTCTTGCTTATATCAATCTCATTAAAGGGGCCATCCCTGTTATGGTATTAATAGATATTGTGACGTAAGGGAATTCCATTGAGGAATCTCTAGATTGTAGCACGTGATTAACAAGAAGTAAGAATACACGCTTAAAGCAAATGGCAGTGTTTGTTGTTACTGTAAACTAATCCACGCAAAACATGGTGTCAGAAGTGGCAATCGGGGGATGAATATACAATAATTTAACGAAGAAAGGTCCAGATAATTCATTTAAGTAAGTTATTTGATTATGGCAAAGCTGGAACCACCGAAAGAATTTGATTTTCTTCACCCCAATGAATGGCCGGAATGGAAGCTCCGGTATGCACGATATCGTCTAGCTACCAAACTTAATGAGGAAGACATAGCAGTTCAATTAAGTAATTTAATTTACTGTATGGGGGATGAAGCGGAATTCATTTTTACAACATTCACCCTTACCGAAGACGAGAAGGGAAATTTTGATACAATTATGGCAAGAATTGAGAATTATTTTGTTCCTAGACGTAACGTCATATCAGAAAGAGCACGATTTCACGAGAGAAAGCAGAATCCTGGAGAAACTGTTGAAGTATTTCTCCGAAGCTTACACAAATTGAGTGAGACATGTGATTTTGGTAATCAAAGAGACAATAATATTCGTGACAAGTTTATATGGGGTTTAGGTGACAAAACCGTCTCCAGAACCTTACAATTGAGAGGCAATATCACTTTAAATGAGGCAATAGAAAGGGCAAGAAATCATGAGTTGATTAAGTCACAAAATCCAGGGGATGAAGTCACAAATTCCTCAAATGTTGATTCTATACGTTTTAGAAGCCCAAGAAATCGAGGTAATTATAGAAGCGGAAGTAGAAGTAGAGTTAAAACAACAAGAATGCCTCATCAAAATTATGGTAATAATTATAATACAGACTCCGTAGATTGTAGTAGATGTGAGTATTCTCATAGACAAGGACAGTGTCCAGCATATCAGAAAACGTGTAATGTATGCTATCGTGTAGGTCATTTTGCTAGAATGTGCCGTAGTCAACCTAGATCAAATACCAGTTGGGGTACTAATAATGCTAAGAAGAAAGTTTATGATGTTAGAAATAATGAAGATTATAAAGAGAATCATGATGATGTTGGTGATATTACTGATATACAAGAACACGATAGGCATGAATCAGCTACTGATAATAGAGTTAAAGAAGATGATGATGATAATGAAGATTTTATTATAGATGCAATAAATAATTCTGAAGATTCAGATGAATGGATCGTTCCTATACCAGTCGAAGGTGTTGAAATAAACTTTAAAATTGATAGTGGTGCGCAAGTTGACATTTTGCCTTTTAAATATTTTAGGCAAGTACAAGCGCGTTCCAAAGGCAAAGTTAAACTAAATGATAAGCAGGTTAATTGAAGACGTATACCAATGAACCAATAGAAAATTGTGGCCGTTGTGTTGCTATGGTCGAGTCAAGAAATAAACAGTATTATTGTTACTTTACAGTAGTTACAGAGAAGGACGCTCAGCCTATTATAGGTCTTAGAACATCTGAAAGATTAGGGTTGATTAAGAGAATACAACAGATTACAAGAGACATTAAAATCGATGAAAATGAATGGCTAAAGAAACACCCGAAACCTTTTGATGGACAATTAGGCAAATTACCCGGGTTTATTAGTTTGAAATTGACTGATGGGGCCAATGGTGTTGTTCATCCATGTCGTAATGTAGCTTTTTCAATGTATGATAAACTAAAAAGTGAACTAGATAGGATGAGGAATCTCTAGATTGTAGCACGTGATTAACAAGAAGTTAGAATACACGCTTAAAGCAAATGGCAGTGTTTGTTGTTACTGTAAACTAATCCACGCAAAACAATCCCGATAACATTTTGGGGTTAAGACTGCTCAATTTTGTATGAAAAGCCCTTAATAGCCTCTAACTTAGATCCGAGTAACTTCTTCAAGCTATGTGATACGTTTTCAAACAACTTCCAATCGCCGGTATCGCTCGGTGGCTGAAGACTTGTATTCTGTGGCTGAAGACTTGCATTACACATAAGTGTCTGGATAAAACTAGTCTATATATGTGCAGCTTTCAATCTAACCCTATTGACTCACTTTTAAAGCTCTCTATTGATTAAGTTAAAATTGGTACCAAATATAGTCGCGTTTATCAAGTAAAACGACCATAACAATTTAAAAGAAAAACTTAAAAGAACTAGTGTCCAGTTAAGCTTTTTTTGCATTCACGTCCAAACTACTCAATATTTTGAACAGAAATTTTCAGACAAGGTAAATACACTATTCCTCTATATTTTGGCGTTTAAATTTCATACGCTCATGAACGTGTAATTTTCAGATTTTTTGAAATTTGGGCTGGCCCCTTTCAAATACAGATCCTGTATCAATCTCATTGAAATACAGATCTTATAGGGGCCATCCATAAAGTACGTACGCTCAAAATGTGTAAAATTCAGACCCCCCTCCCCCCTGTACGCTCCTGTACGGACGTTTTGCTGTTGAATTAACGCACGTGTTCGCTTTTGGCGTGACCCCCCTTCAAGCGTACGTACTTTATGGATGGCCCCATATCAATCTCATTAGCTGGTAGCAAACCAGATCAATCCCTCTCATTAGCTGCCAGATTCACTGATCAACTTCCTCATTTATCAACTGTTATTTATTGTTATTATTTGTTAAATTAATGCTGATTGGGTGATAAAAATAAACCCTCCAATTACAAGGATTGTTATATCAGTGCTGATTGGGTGATAAAAATAAACCCTCCAATTACAAGGATTGTTATATTAGTGCTGATTTGGCGATAAATGGACTGTTCACTGTGTACAAAATACACGACAAACAGTGGTAACCGGTCTCCAGCCAGAAGAGTAAGATTACCCTGCCTGGCGTCACACCCGCCAAAGCTGCATCCAAAACATAAATTTAAAGATGTATTATAAAAGAACTGATCTATCATTTGGCCTCAAATTTCAACAGATTTCTTCATCATTATCTCTAATTTTAATTTTTAGCTCTTTATAGAAATCTTACGTTACGTTAAATATCTTTAAAAACTTAGACATGTATTATTAATATTGTTATTATTATATTATATCTTGTAAATATCAATATAGAATAAAATAACAAAAACAATGATATTTATATGGTTACTATGGAGATGGGTGAACTAAGGAGATGGGTGAGGCCACTGTGATGTTTAAATGGTAACTATGGAGATGGGTGAAGCCACTATAATAAATGATATTTAAATGGTACAGTGGCTCAGTGGGTAAGATGTGTTTGATCCCTGCCTTCGGAGTATAAATGAAATTACATAAAATGGGGTTTAACGTGTTTAATGTCCTACTGTTCTGCTGCGAACTGGGCTAATGAAGCCGGACATACGCCATACAGTATGCTATGAGGGAAATTTTGCCTGGGCAGTGGCACTTTGGCCTACTCTTTTATCGAATTCAAACTGCAAAGGAATCTTTTATGTGCACGTCAATGTGTACACAGGATCTTGGTTGTTTGTACCATCCAAACCACTAGACAGCTGTCCTTGTCATGTCCTGGGGGTTAGATGGCTGAATGGTTAGCACGTGCATCCTGTATCATAAAAAGCCAGTCATTGAGTCAACTGGTGTGGTTTTGAATCCCCAGTTGTACGTGACAAGGAGTAGGGTTGCCTGTCCACCCTCATGGGTTTTCTACAGGTCCTCCGGTTTCATCCCACTGCTAATTAGCCCTACGCGGAGGAGATATAAGAGTAAGCTAAGCCCCGCTGTCCAGGTCAAATTCCCTTTAAAGCACAGTGTATTGGCCCGTCTTCATTAGACTAGTCTGAGTAGAAAGTTAATCTGCATTTCTATTCACCCAATCAGTAAACTACATTCTGGCCTCATCACCATGGTTACTATTCACCCAATCAGTAAACTACATTCAGGCCTCATCACCATGGTTACTATTCACCAAATCAGTAAACTACATTCTGGCCTCATCACCATGGAATTACTATTCACCAAATCAGTAAACTACATTCTGGCCTCATCACCATGGTTACTATTCACCCAATCAGTAAACTACATTCTGGCCTCATCACCATGGTTACTATTCACCAAATCAGTAAACTACATTCTGGCCTCATCACCATGGAATTACTATTCACCAAATCAGTAAACTACATTCTGGCCTCATCACCATGGTTACTATTCACCCAATCAGTAGACTACAGTCTGGCCTCATTGCCATAGTTAATTCTCTATCCTTTAAACACAAGAACAGACAACAAGGCACAAGACAAAACTATTATCCACTTGAAACAAACTAGGTCATTTCGGGACTAACATATGATACTATTTTTTGTCAATAATTTGCTTGCACATAGCAGATGGCATGACTATGAAAAGTTTTTGATATCGTCCCTGGGGTGGGTGGTGTCTCGAAGGGTGTGAATGATGTTTTCATACTATGAAAAAATTTATTTATGGGGTGGGTGGGGGTCGCTTGACCCAAAATAAACTTTTTATACTAGCTTAAAACTTTTCATAATATGCAATTTATAAGCCACAGGTTACTACTAGAACATTAAAATAAGCCCAAATGAGCAAATCACCACTAAAGACATTATGTATAACAAAGAAAATAATAATCTGGGTTGTAAAGGTGCGGTACAAGTCATACAGATATGTGTCAGTGTTTCTGAGAAACGTTCACAACTACTGGTTTAGGTATGATAAGTATAGTATTTCATGTGAATGATAATACTAATTATTATAATTTTAATTCTTTGGGTTTTTTAGGGAAATATATTTAACACCTAGACTCTCAAGATTTTGTTGCGAGGACCGACAAACGTAAGGCCCACTTTTTAGGCCTACAAAATAAAATGGAAGTTGCTCAATAGGCTATAACCTACCAATTTAAAGGAATAATAAAAATATTCAAAAGTGAAGTAAAACCACAGCAATTCTTTCACTTTGAGTTAAAATGCAGATTCCAGGCATAGGCCTCTATAATATAACATGATTACCTGTAGGCCTACATCTTAATCATAACCTATCAGTAACTACTTTTACTGTAGCTTAATTTAGAGAATAATTTTTTGGCCAATCTTCTGAGTAGAAATAATATGTCAAAGCAGAATTCTTCTTGTAACATTACAATGATGTAAGCTACCAATGCTGAGAACAGTGATAGTGAAACAACTGTTGTCTTATTTTTAAAATTATGTAGTTGCCGTCTTATTTTTAAAATTATGTAGTTGCTATGGCAATCACCCAAAGTCCCTAATATTTCACTTAAATTATACAATTCATAAAATGCTTACTGGTACCGTACTTATAATGTTACTGGTGATCATTTGGTTCGTCATGGTAAACACCATTGAAAATGGTACAACATTGCCCTTTTGAGAGTGTTTTTTTATCATTGTTGGTTGCTATAACAATTAAATATTAAGTAATATGCAAGAGTAAATGTAAGTAATTTTAATAATTCATAGACATATTTAATTTACTTATAAGTTATAAACGAAATGTCCATTCAAGATCTTAATTCCTTCATAGTTTATTATGTCTTATTAACAGCCGAATGTTATTCGAAAGTGAACCACTTTCCCATCTCTTAGGGCCCAAGACCAAACACCTTCAGATTTTTAAACTTACACAATCCAAATCATTTGACATCACATGGGTTTCAATTATTTTAAACTGCATACTTTAAAATGTGGTATCACCTTTTGGGTTCTGGTAAATACCGTTGGAAATGATCAAAAATTGCACAAACTTTTTGAAATATTTCCATAATTTCACTTCCGTATCTCGATTTCTTCTAATTTTATAAATGTCCCCAAAACGCCCGAAAAGGAGGCAATTTGCCACGTACAATGGTTAAGAAGTGAACACATATCCAGCTCTTGAGAGAAGGCATATTGATATTTTTTCCTATTTTTATTTTCTGTTAACCTTACTTGATAGCTACTTATTTTAAAATGCATAACCACCAGGTTCAATATTTCAGATGTAACATGGACAAGACCAATTTTGATGAAGTAAATGGACCAAAATCACGTTGACCAAATGAAATTTTTGAGAAAACTTACCTAGTTAAAAATCAATAACTCTGGTGTACATGGCTCGACACTGCCATCGGCTTCGGCAGCCATGGCCTCCAAATGTTATCATTTGGCCGCAGATACTTGTCATATAACAAATTTAGTGGTGGGTGGATACCCCCCAAAGGTAGTCAAACTTTCATATAACAAATTTAGAGGTGGGTGGTGTCTCCCGTAAGATATGAAGATTTTGGGGGTCGATATCAGAAACTTTTCATTGTCATGCCCCCCGCACATAGGAGTCTAGAGCTGGGAGGAAATCTGAGGACCCTCCCGCTCATAGATTACAATTCTCTAATTTTAGTCTAAGCTTGATATTTAAGAAAACTATTCACATTGATTGCAGACTATTCAACAAAATGTAATTAATTTCAAGTGTGAGTTGATCGGGTTGGATAGATCCACGTTTCTGTTGCATATACAACCGGAGAAAGATAGGTATTGATGACTTGCGCAGTAGAGTAAACCACAATTTTATATTGTTACGAACAAAAACAAAAGCAGATCAGCAACACCTTGATAAAAGTCAAAGTAAAGATAATGGTAGGTTATTTGTAGTTGAAACAGTAGAACAATTATGTACCGGCCAACTTTAGGAACGATTTAAAACTGGACTATTGTTAGTTAGAGACCGTCACACTCATCAACAGTGAATGCTCGCCAGTTGCGGGTCAGCTCATCTAGTTAAAATACTTTTAACGTTAAACTGTATTTAACGTTAAAACTGGTACAGTCTAAGACCCTTTACGCAAGTTCAAATAGGCTCAAACGCAATTGTCAACAAATACCTTTATAGTTTGGTAAATCTATGACAAATAGTGAAGACCGGACCACAAAAATAGTTACTGAACAGGTTTTTTTTTTGTGGTAATGCGTTCTACATATGCATAACGATGTATTTTGTATGAGGTAATTACACAAGCGGCCATGAGTCTCCATGACACTTCGCGAGATAAATTTCCTCGCAGCAGTTGGGTTTCATCAAATCATATAATTATGCGGTATGGCTTCACCTTTATTTCAATTGGAATTGATTTATTATATGTTAAGCTATGTGCAGTACTGTTTTGGGTCAGTTAATGTGTAAATTAAGGGAGCTATAGGCCAGAAACCTTTTTGTAGTCATTTGACTAAAAAACTTGCGCCACTGTCGTCTGAAGTGGGCGGAAGACATCAGTAGTGGAACCATTTCTAAGTTCATCCCACACCCACGGTCATTTCATCTGGGGCCGTTTCATTCAAACCTATTTTTTTCTTAGACTGTTTCATCTCTCTTCTTATTATAGTAGTGGTTAATTTGATCAATTAACTGTAGTGTTGAAACAACTCACTGTTCGGATATTCGTTATCCGAATCATTTTTACTATCCGTTAACTATTCCTTACAATATATTCGTACATTCCGTATGATCCATATTTAGCCATTTAGCCAACGACCAGATTACCTCGAAATTATCCCCAATGCAATTGATCATATACGCAGCTCTGTGAGCATAAATGTGTACGTTATGCGTAGGACCTATCATTTAATGATAGTAACTAATAAATCATTAATGCAGTGCAATGAAAACAGTAGTCTAAATAAAAAAATAATTCATTCCCTGCACTAGTTTATAAGATACAAGGTTTAGACCGTGTTTTGACTTCCTGCAATGGAATTTATTCATTCACGTATCCTCACTGAGTGGTTCCATAGTAGCTACGAAAACGTAGCTAAAAACGTTGAGATATACTGATGTGCTTGTTTTTCGCTACGATTGGCACCAATCATTTTCACGTTTCGAAATGACAGCTGTCCAAATGTTAGTCTCGGTCACCCAGAACCCCGTAGTCTTCAACGTACGTAGAATATTCGTCTGGATGATAGAGACTATCAAAATATAAGATGGTGGTGTTAGTAAAGGCTTAACGCCTCGACTTTAAATACAACGATTTGTACCCATTTCAGGTAAGATAAAGTCCTTAACTGTAGTGGTGTGTGGTAGAAATATTATTAATAACAATAATCAATCTTTGTTTCGATGAAAAATATTGTCAATTATGTGTAAAAGATCCGGTAATGAATCACAACCGGCTTTGCAACACTAGTTGTAATAGAACCAAAAGTCATCTCGAAACACAGAGGGTTGAAAGATGATTTGTTATCTAAAACATTCTGTATGCTCTATATTTAGCCATTTAGCCAACGACCAGATTATCTTGAAATTTTCCCAAATGCAATGGATCATGTACGCAGCTCTGTAAGCACAAATGTTGACTTTATTGCGTAGGGCCTATATATTTAGTGATATAAACAAATAAATCAGTGCAACAAAAACAATAGTCTAAATAAAAAGACATTCATTCATTCCCTGCATTCGTTTATGGGATACAAGTTTAGATTGTGTTTTGACTTCCTGCAATGAAATTTATTCATTACGACCTAGGTCACATATCCTCACTGAGTGGTTCTATAGAAGTAGATTATCAGAATAAGGCAAACGACCTTGGCGGATTAAATGTGACATGTTTTTGTTTTACCTTTTTCATTTGTGTTGATTGAGAAAAATGATAAATGGGAGGGCTGCGGATTACAGGAGTATTTATACTATTACTATACAAATTTCTTCAACTCATAGATTTTTTTGGATATCATGGATAATCTTAATAATTACGCCTAAAGGTAGGCACGTTTTTTTCTTTGCGGTTCAAACAATTTGCAAATCGAAAGTACGATTTCACACTCGGCATACACAGACACTCATAAACATTGAAACAAGTAAGAAGTTTTGAGTAAATGAACTTTTGATGTCATTTTGTTCAAGAATTTCACATCTCCGAATTATTCTAATAGTATTCGGATAGCCAACAAAAGTATTCGGATCACAAATTATCTGAGATATTGTTAAAAAAACGTTAAACATTTACTTATCTTTAAATAAACAATAATGTATTGAATAAAAAAGTTTTACTCATCGACCGAGAGCCCACCACTATGTATCCGTATTGTTTGTTAATTGTCTTATGATTTAAGATTTTAGGTCAGTTCACCGATTTTTTTGTAGTACAGTATAAACGTATGGTAAGTCAATAAAAGAATTACCACATGATATAACCGTAATACGGTCCATGATATAACAGATAAAAGAAACGCGTACACCCATCTTCACACGTAAGCAAGTACCTTTTCGAGACTTGCTGTGTTCTATTTTTAGGCTCATATAACCTAACCATATCAGAAAGCATGCAGTTTCACCTTACAATGAGGATAATTGATTTAAAGGAGCTAAATCACTAATATTTTTGGCCTAGAAAATGGGTCACAACGCATATAATAATGTAATATGAATGTATATAAACTGATTTACATTCAATCATTTCCGTTTTACTGTGAATTGTCATCAATTATGTTCGGCGAAATACGCAAGAAGTCTCAAAACCCAAAGCCAGTTTCTACCTTCTGGTTATTCCAGTTTCTACCTTCTGGTTATGCTTTCCACATAAGAATATGGCATCACCGTTTGACATGACTTATGGAATATGTCTAGCCCCATTCTTTGATCACATTGTTACAACTAGCGCTGAAACGGATTATGGTACACGATTCCTGTACCAATGTTAAAATGTTTATTTTGTCTTAAATATTGAATATCAGGAGCCCATCTTTTCCAGGTAAAACCACAACATCAATGCCGATTTAAATTTCAAAATAATTTGTGTGTGATATTGAGTTACGGACTTGGCTACTTTAAGGTTAATTATATAATGAATAAATACATTACGTGTCTCATTTTGAAATTCTTAGTATATTCAATCGTTTTAAACCGCTTTAACAACCACCAATCAAAACTCATATAGATTTATTTCAATTTCTTTCAACAACATATAGGAAAAGGTATGAATTAATAATTATTGGAGGTACAAATCACGTTACGAAACAACCTGCACCCCTATACGTATTATCCAATTCTCAACTTAATTTCGCCGGAGGCCTTTTAAATAAGACAAATAAGATTGATATTTTTTTTGAAACCATAATTAATTTTAAAACTAATTGTTGATTTTATTTCCTAACAAGAAATGGAACTAAATAACTCAAAATTTAAGAATTCCGTATAAACATCAATTTAGAATACCTGCTGTGAAAAATAAATCATAACTCAATGAAACTAGGTGTGATGAAACGGTCAAATATGAGTGAGATGAAACGACCTATATAAAATCGGGATGAAACAGCCCGGATGAAATGGCTTGAGATAAACCAGACATGGGATGAAACGAAATTGATCTATTTTTCATTGATATTCAATATAATATAAAGTCATTGCAGTTATCTGTGTTGTCCCAAAACATTTATATTTGGTTTTATGTCCCTGACGGTCATAGTGTCGAAAACACCTGTAATGCTATATAAAAGTTGTATTCCTGGTTGTAGACCAGGGCCGTATGTAGGATTTTAAGACTTTGTTTTAATCAACCTAATTTTATGGTTGTAGATTTAACCATCTATTTGGTCTTGGTAAATCTTTGTGTCATAGGATTTAAACATCTAAATTATAAATATAACAGTGTCATATGATTTAAACATCTAAATTATAAATATAACAGTGTCATATGATTTCAACATCTAAATTATAAACATATCAGTGCCATAAGATTTAAACGTTTAAATTATAAATATAACAATGTTGAATGATTTAAACATCTAAATTATAAACATAACAGTGTCATATGATTTAAACATCTAAATTATAAACATAACAGTGCCATAAGATGTAAACGTTTAAATTATAAATATAACAATGTTGAATGATTTAGACATTTAAAAAGTTAATAGAATGATTTTATATTGAATTCTAAAAACAGAGGGTAAACTGTTATAACTTTCATATATTACAGTAAACTAATGATGTTAAAACTTTTGTATATTACGGAAACTAATGGTGTTATAACTTTTATATATTACAGGAAACTAATGATGTTAAAACTTTTCATCAGTGTGTTGTGTGTGATGAGATTTTCGAACAATATGATGATTTGGAAAAACACAATAAAATTCATGTTAAAGAAGAGAAAACTAATGATGTAGATGAATATTGCTATGTTAAAGAAGATAAAACTGGTAATATAGATGAATATTGCCATGTTAAAGAAGGGAAAACTGATGTTGAAACTGTATATCAGTGTAATTTATGTGATGAAGAATTTAAATCTGACATTGATTTAGAAAAACACTGTGAAATACATGTTAAAGATGAGGACATGGAACAGATTTCACAAAATAATGAGACCAGTTCTCAGAGACAAATAGACATAAAGACACCTGAAAAACCTTATAAATGTGATACTTGTAGTAAATCATTCACAACGAATTGGTACTTACAGAATCATGTTAGAAATCATACTGGTGAAAAACCTTATACATGTGATATTTGTAGTAAATCATTTGCAACGAATTGGAACTTACAGAATCACGTTAGAAATCATACTGGTGAAAAACCTTATACATGTGATATTTGTAGTAAATCATTTGCTGCAAATAGTGATCTACAAAAACACATCAGAATTCATACTGGAGAAAAAACATATAAATGTGATATTTGTAGTAAATCATTTACAACGAATCGGTACTTACAGATTCACGTTAGAAATCATACTGGTGAAAAACCTTATACATGTGATATTTGTAGTAAAATATTTACAACGAGTGGGAACTTACAGAAGCACGTTAGAAATCATACTGGTGAAAAACCTTATACATGTGATATTTGTAGTAAATCATTTACTCGAAATAGTGATCTACAAAAACACATCAGAATTCATACTGGAGGAAAACCATATAAATGTGATATTTGTAGTAAATCATTTACAACGAAATGGAACTTACAAAAGCACGTTAGAAATCATACTGGTGAAAAACCTTATACATGTGATATTTGTAGTAAATCATTTGCTGCAAATAGTCTTCTACACAGACACACAAGAACTCATACAGGAGAAAAACCTTATAAATGTGATGTTTGTAGTAAATCATTTGCTCAAAATAGTGATCTACACAGACACACAAGAACTCATACAGGGAAAAAAACCTTATAAATGTGATGTTTGTGGTAAATCATTTGGACAGAATGGAAATTTTAAACAACACATGCGATTCATACTGGAGAAAAACTTTATAAATGTAATGTTTGTGGTAAATCATTTTCTAATAGTAGTATTCTACAGAACCATTCAAAACCTCATACTGGAGAAAAACCATATATATGTTATGCTTGTGGTAAATAATTGGACAGAATCATCATGTTTAGGAACACATGCGAATTCATACAGGAGAAAAACCTTATAAATGTGATGTTTGTAGTAAACCATTCAAAACAAATTACGAACTGAAGAGGCACAGAATGATTCATACTGGAGAAAACACATATAAATATAAGTCATATGCTCGAAATAGTGATCTACAAAAACACATTAGAGCTCATACAGGAGATGAACTTAATAAATTTGATATTGTAGGGTCGGATCAGTATTTATGATGAGTTAATGTCCGCTAAGATTTGCTGATCTTGCATTGTTTTCGATAATAAATAATTAATCCTCATTAGCAGGTAATAAGTGGAGGAGGACCGCACTACACGCAAAACAAGAATCTACAAGATAAACCTGTGGACAAGACAGAAAATAGACGTTTAAATAAAAACAACCCAAATATTAAAGTAAGTGAATGGCTCTGGGGGCCAGCTGTAAGCGTCCATTGCGCTGTACACGTCAGACAATTTCAACAATAAGGGTGATAATCTGGAAATAATCTCGAAAAATGCTAAATTAATAAATGTAGTGTACAAACAGGAGCAAAGCCAGACAACGAGAATATTCTGCAGTCCAAAGGACTAAAACTCTACTCTAATAGTAAGTGCAGGAGGACCGCACTACACGCAAAACAAAAATGACAAGACAGAAAATAGACATTTACAAAACAAACAAACACAAATATCAAATTAAGTAAATGAATCTTGGGGCCAGCCGTAAGTGTCCACTGCGCTGTACAGCCTGTTATGGTACAGGCTTCACTAAAAATGATTTACAAAAAAAGACATAACAGAAATAATGGGACCAATTATGACAGTGTCTGTCTCTTCATACAAGTATTGTATGAACGAAACATTTGTTAAAACAAAACAAGTAGGAACAATCCAAACCATTATACAAAATTTGAAGTCCTAAAAAAATAGTATAGGCAAAATAGCGTCATCAGCAACTGGATTGTTCACCGTGTACAAAATACACGACAATCTCGACAATCTCGTGGTAACAGATCTCCAGAAGAGGGAGCTTTCCCTGCCTTGTGTTAATCTGCATCCAAACCACGTTAGATATCTTTAGAAATTGGTTATTACTATTGTTATTATTATATTATATCTTGTTAATGTTAAAATAGAATAAAATATCAAAAACAATAATATTAAAATGGTAACTATGGAGATTGGTGAGGCCACTGTGATATTTAAATGGTAACTATGGAGATTGGTGAGGCCACTGTGATATTTAAATGGTAACTATGGAGATTGGTGAGGCCACTGTGATATTTAAATGGTAACTATGGAGATTGGTGAGGCCACTGTGATATTTAAATGGTAACTATGAAGATGGGTGCGGCAACTGTGATATTTAAATACGGGTAGCGCCAGTAGGTATATTAATATGTAGTTTTCTCCCTTGAGGTGTATCGGGAGTTATCCTCTCATTATTGTATATGTCGCCATTGTGAGTAAATATCTAACCAAGTGTCGTCTCGTTGTGATTATTCCCATCGACTGGCGTGGTGGCTGGCCTGGATTTCGAACCGAAACCTACGAACAAACCCATCTGTTCTTCAAATAGCCAAGTCGATAACCTTTCAAAGACTCAGTTTATCCTATAGCTGCCGAGACACTTACCGTTAGTAAAGTCACGTGCTTGCACAGTATAATAATGGCAAGTTCTAGAGCCCCAAAACAACGGTCTCTCACGAAACACGAAACCATCACGTCTTTCGAAGCATGGCGCCAAAATTTTCAGTATATTCTTTCCCTCGACCAACATTTTGCACCCTTCCTGATCGACGGAGTTAATTGGGGCAAAAAATCCAACGCCAACCCCTTGAGAAGTTTCACTGACGACGGCCGTACAGTGCCAGAGGATAGACGATTTACAGCCCAGCAGAAAGTCACACATTTAGAATTAATGCTTGGACAAATAGCTAATTTCTGTCCAGTCATCTCACGCAATACTATTGTCAAGAATTGCACTTCTCTGTCATCAATCTGGCAAGCTATTCGTTTACATTACGGTTTTCAATCCACTGGTTCTCATTTTCTGGATTTTAACAACATCTTTCTTCAAACCGATGAACGCCCAGGAGATCTATACCAACGACTAATGTCCTTCGTAGAAGATAACCCCTTACACAGTGATGGCACCATTACACACCACGGAGAGGCTCTCCGTACTGACGAGGAAATAACACCTACCTTGGAAAACATAATAGTCCTTACCTGGTTACGTCTCATCCACCAAGATTTACCGTCACTTGTTAAACAAAGATATGGCACAGACTTACGGTCTAGAACTCTCGCGTCCTTAAAACCCGAAATCTAACTTGCCATGGATTCCTTACTCGACGAAAGTCATTCAACCATGAAGCCAAAGTTTTACGTTCTGGACTCAACCAGCGCCCTTCTGCTAGTTACGAGAGAAAGTATTCCCCGTCTACACGTCAGAAACCACCTACTACTTCTCGTACTTGCCCAATTTGCAAACAAGCTGGTCGACCGACGTACAACCATTATCTGAGTACGTACCCATACTTACCTCCCGGCGATAAAAGGTTCATGACTAAAGTCCGACAAACTCTTTGTGAAGAAGACTACTTGGATGATTTAGATGATTCTACCCCTGAACCCCAAGTGGATGATGAATCAAATAGCCAACATCGCATTCATGCGTGTCGTGTCAGCACAAAGCAATCACCCACTATTAAAGCATTCTACAGCTACCATCCACTCCAACTAATATTAGACTCAGGAGCTGAAACCAACATGATAAAGGCGTCTACAGCACGCCACATCGGGGCAAAAATTGACAAGAGCTCTCAAAGGGCCCTTCAAGCCGATGGAATAACACCACTCACGGTCATTGGGGAAACTCATATCACGTTGTCGCGTAATCACCACAACCTTCGTCTTGACGCCTTAGTTGTAGAGAATCTTGATGTAGACATCCTAGCTGGTACGCCATTTATGTCAGTCAATGACATCTCTATCCGCCCCTCAAAATACCAAATCATGATCGGCGACACAGATATCATCACTTATGGACCAAGAACAGTGCCCGAGAGTACTAGCCCTACCATACGTCGTACACAGGCATATCTTCTACGCTCACCACCGGTTACCCAAGTCATATGGCCAGGAGACTACCTGGAGCTACGAACACCTCCTGAATTTGATCCAGATGATACTATAGCCACCGAAGCTCGACATGACTGTCATAGCTTCCATGATACGAAACCATCTCAAGTCTGGTTACAACCAACTATCACAGAAACTGTTGCAGGTCTCATCAGACTCCCCAACACGCATGCAGAACCTATTACCATTAGATGCAACGAACACCTCTGTCAAGCCAGGTTCACAACGCGTATCACACCCAACGAGTCACAGAATAACCCCTCTATACCTGCCCGTCTATCAAAAACTCCCGGCAAGAGCACAACACACTACTCAACAAATGTTCATCTGGATCTTAACTCCATCTTAGCACCTAATATAAAACGCCAATTCGCTGACGTCCTACAAACACACGATTCCGTTTTTGACCCAACCATCCGTGGCTACAACGGAGCCGCCGGACCATTCGAAGCTACTGTCAACATGGGCCCTGTCCAGCCCCCTCAATATTCAAGGGACAAACTACAAGATTTACAACACTGCTTTGATGAACTGGAATCTGTTGGAGTTTTCCGTCGACCGGAGGACATTGGTATTAACGTCGAATACCTCAATCCATCTTTTCATATTAAGAAACCATCTGGTGCCTACCGATTGGTGACAGCATTCACAGATGTCGGCAGATACAGCAAACCTCAGCCATCTTTAATGCCGGATGTGGACTCTATTCTACGCACGATAGCATGTTGGCAATATCTTATCGTCACTGATCTCACAAGTGCTTTCTTCCAAATACCTCTTGCACGGTCATCGATGAAATACTGCGGTGTCGCTACACCCTTTCGTGGAATCCGTGTATACACTCGATCAGCAATGGGCATGCCCGGTTCTGAAACAGCTTTGGAAGAACTCATGTGTCGGGTACTTGGCGATTCATTACAGCAAGGCATAGTGGCTAAACTAGCCGACGACCTTTACATTGGTGGCAAAACCCCAATAGAACTCCTTCACAACTTCTCTGTAGTTTTGGCCGCACTTCAACGATGCAGCCTACAATTATCCGCAAGCAAGACAATTATTTGTCCCAAATCAGCAATTATACTCGGCTTTATCAGTGCTCATTTACATCGCATCTCAACGCTGTCATTATGTAACCCTCCTCAAACAGTCAAAGGACTACGGTCATTTATTGGAGCATACAAAGTCCTTAGTCGCGTTTTACCACATTGTTCTCAGTTTATCGACCCACTTGAAACATCCATTGCCGGGAAAGAGTCTAAAGACATTGTCATATGGACGGATGATCTCATTTCACAATTCTCTGCTGCTAAAACTCACCTCGATACAACACGAGACATTCTTTTACCACAACCTACAGACCAAAAGAGGTATTGGGGCAACCTTATACGTCACCCGTGCCAGTAAGACCTTCTTGGCTGGATTCTTTAGTGCCAAGCTACGAGTGCACCAAGTTCCATGGCTCCCATGCGAAGTTGAAGCCCTGTGCATCGCAGCCTCGGTGCGACATTTCAGCCCATATATCATTCAGTCCAAACTACAAACATGTGTCCTTACAGATAGTAAACCATGCGTCCAGGCTATTGATAGACTATGCAGAGGCGAATTCTCTTCAAGTCAACAGTTAGTCGGCATCAAGTTAATGTCAGACATCTAGCTGGAACGGCCAACCTACCATCAGATTTCTCCAGTAGGAACGCTCCAGACTGCGAGGAACCTAACTGCCAGATTTGTTCTTTTATAACACGAACTGAAGACGCTGTCGTTCGACCAGTGTCCGTTCAAGACATTTCTTCTGGAACAGTACGAATGCCATTTACCAGTCGTGCCGCTTGGATTCAAACCCAATCAGAATGTCCTGACCTTCGTCGTGTCCATGCACATCTGAAACAAGGCACCCCCCCCCCCTTCAAAAAAACTCACAAATTTCAAAGATGTCAAAAGATACCTCAATAGTGTATCAATAGCCAGAGATGGTCTTCTTGTTGTCTTATACCACGAACCACTAGCTACAACGCGAGAACTAATTGTCGTTCCCCGAGGTGTCCTAGATGGCCTATTGACAGCATTGCATATTAAACTCGACCACCCAACGCAGCATCAATTGAAACAAGTCACCAAACGAAGTTTTTATGCACTAGATGTGGACAAAGCCTTATCTACCGTCTCTGAAACTTGTCATACATGTGCTTCCCTTAAGCATTTTCCGCCTTCAGTTACCAGTCAAACCTCATCTGCTCCACCAGAACTAGTTGGGGTTTCTTTTGCCGTAACAAACAGATAATCCTCCTCGTCAGAGAAACCACCACGTCTTACACATCCTCATGTATTTTGCAAACCGAGCAACATGCTGCTCCAGGATTTGTCTCGTTGCTACATGATAAAACCCTTCAGAAACTTGGTATATCACTTGACATTGGTCGAATCAAGAATCCTAACAAAAACCCAGTAGCGGAAAAGGCCATCGCTGAACTTGAAGACGAACTTTTACGCCAAGATCCACATGGTGGACCACTAACCCCACTATGGTTAGCTCTTGCAACAGCCCGTCTTAAATTACGCATACGGAACAGAGGACTATCCGCCTTCGAAATTATGTCTCAGAGATGTCAATTTACCAATACACAACTACCATTGTCTGATCGTCAACTCATCCTAGAGCAACATGACATGCGTTTACGTAACCATCCCTACAGTGAAAAAACAAAGAATGCCCTCGGCAGTTCTTTATCAGCTCAGCTAAATGAAGGTGATCTGGTGTATTTAAAACCAGATGGACATAAAACACCAAGGCAGGGACCGATATTTGGTTGTATCAATTGATGATCAATGGTGTCACGTCCGCAAGTTCACCGGTTCCCAATTACGTCCTGCAGCCTACAAGGTGAAACGATCTGAATGCTACCTCGATCCCAATCACTTTGAATACCCTTCTACCACTCATATTTAAATAGTAACAGGTAGGACTAAGAGCAAGCAGGAACCATGCTGTCCAGGTCAAATTTACCTAAAAGCACAGATTATGGTGTACTCCCTGTCTTTATAAGACTAGTCTGAGCAGAACGTTAATCGTCATTACTATTCACCCAATCAGTAAACTACAGTCTGGCCTCATCACCATGGTTATTGTTCACTTAATCAGTAGACTACAGTTTGGTATCATCACCATGGCAAACTTAATATCGATCACATTAGAAACCTATAATCCAATCAACACAAACTAGGTAATTTTGGGACAAACACATGGTTCTATTTCATTTTAATAATTCATTTGCACGTAAAAGTCTTTAGGGCTGTGAGGAATAAAATAAAACCAAGTACGAACAATAAATCATCAGACAAAATTCGAAGTCCTAAATAACGGTATAGGCAAAATAGTGTAATATGGCAAAGTAGTGTAATCAGCATATGGACTGTTCACTGTGTACAAAATACACGACAAACAGTGGTAACAGGTGTCCGGAAGAGTAAGCTTACCCTGGCTGGCATGCCACACCCGCCATAGCTGCATCCAAACTATTTGACGAAATCTTGGTAAAAAAGCGTGTTTGGCCAATGGTCTTTCAATGACAGCCTACACCGGTTGTGTTCCTAAAACAAACGGTATAGGCAAAACAGTGTAATCAGGTAAAATAGTGTAATCAGCATATGGACTGTTCACCGTGTAGAAAATACACGACAAACAGTGGTAACAGAAATCGGAGGACCTGGAGAAAACCCACGGTGTTGGACAGGCGACCCTACTCTTGTCAAAGGGAATCGAAACCACACCCACTTGACTGTATGACAGACCTTCTGATCCCCCCACCCTCTCATAAATTACAATTCTCTGCAGTATCATAGTGTTCAAGGTAACAGCAACATCACTTGACAATTAGTAGGCTTGTACTCCAAAGCCACACCACTTGACTGTATGACAGGCCTTCTGATTCATTCGGCCACACTCCCCGCCTCTCATAAATTACAATTTTCTAAAGTATCATAATTCAACAAAAATCACTTGACATCATGGGTAGTTTAAGTGTTGTACTCAACAATTGTCCTGAAATCTCAGATTGTAGTATTAAAATAGCCAAGTCTCTAACTCAATATCATTCAAAGTCTTCGACAATCACAATTTAAATCAACATTGATGTTGTGATTTTACTGGAAAAGACACATTTTACTATTGGTATATGAATCGTGTACCATAATGCATTTCAGCGCCATTTGTAACAAGAATCTCGAAAAATGGGGCTAGACATATTCCAAAAGTCATGTCAAACGATGACCTTATATTCTTATCTCGAGAGCATGCGCAATAAATATTATCGGTGTTGCCATTCAATTGAGACTTCTGGCGTATTTCGCCGAACATAACTGATATAAAAATCGAGTAAAAACAGAAACGATTGAATGTAAATCAGTTTATATACATTAATATTACATTATTACATGTATTAACAGAAAATAATTGATACATTTTAAATATTAATAAAATGACGACCTCTAACATAAAAAAAACAAAGTAATTACCTGGTCTGGGTCATTCTGTTACAACCTTATTGATTGTGAGTTGATCGGGCTGGATGGATCCACGTTTCTATTGCATATACAACCGGATAAAGATAAGTTTTAGTGACTTGCGCAGTAGAGTAAACCAACAATTTTGCATTGTTACTGCAAAAATATCGACAGACCATCTACACCTTGATAAAAGCCGAAGAAAAGATAATGGTAGGTTGATATTTTGGTTGAAACAGTATAACAATTGTGTCCTGGCCATCTTGAGGAAAGATTTAAAACTGGGACTGTCACTGTCTGAACCGTGGTAAATTATAAACGAATTTCTTCGATCGTGAACAAACTACTGAATAATCCAACAAGTTAGATGTTACTCTTTTGATATGCTGACAACGTAACATCTAACATCCGAACGGTCAAAAGCTCGCCGCAGAATTTGATAACTAGTTTACTTCTTTCAGCGTACGGCAAAACTCCCAATTTTCAGTTATCTGTAACACTAACACATTAAACTTACATATCATATCCATCTACTTTCCACAAAATCTGTTTTCTTGTCTATTTTAAGAGATTTCACAAAAATACTCCGAGATACCAAATAAGAAACGATCAAACCGGAAATCACCTATATTGGCGAGAGGTGAAGGCCGGCAACATGCATATTAGCAACAGGGTTCAACACGAAACGAAATCAAGAGTTTATTTGAAGGCAATACTTTTAATGTGCAAGTCATTGATTAAAAAGACATCAATATGATCAATAAACAAAAATCATGACATGTTGTTGATGTCATTGTTTTTATTTCGATTCTAATAAGATTTAGTGATGTTTTTTTTTTAAACTAATTTTGAGGCTCATGGGGGCTCTTCCACGGATTTGAGATCACGTGGCTAAGTGGGTAAGGTGCTGGCTCGCTAGCCTGGAGGTCAGGAGTTCGATCCCTTCAAACACTATTTTACTTTATGTGCAACTCCTATCTCCAAAAAAAATTCATACCTAATCCATAGAAATATTTTACAATAATGCATTTCGTTTCGCTAAAACAAGTGTTCTCAAATTTTAATTGGGAGGATATGATGTCAAAAAGAGGTCAAATTATCCCAACATGGCAACTTTATGAAATGGTAGTGTGTGTGTCACAGTGTGATATTGGATAAACCGGTTTCACTGAACAACGTTTGTTTGTCAGTAAGTGTCATTGTTGCTCAAGGAGGATCATACAATAAGGTAGGACATGCATTCAGATTTTATCGACTGGCGCCTTTCAGCTCGATGCTTTATCGACTGAAACCTTTCAGTTTGATGCGCAAAAAATTCAGTCGGACGGTGCTCAATGGTAGCACTATTACTGGCACCTAGAGGTTACGTATCGACGAAACCTCTAGACACCCTGGAGTAACTACTGAATTGTGAATAAATGTTAGGCAGTGGATATTCAACCGTAAACGGCACTTTATTCTATTTACTATATCGCCGTAACTTCCGTTTGACATGCGCAATTCTCTGTCTAACCCAAACCCTAACCCATGACCCTACCCCTACCCCAAAGCCTTACCCTAACCATAACCACCATTCGTTCTTTGTCTAACCTTACTACTTTCTCCGTTTCTTATATAGGACGAAATAGCCATACTTGGATTTCTACGGTAGAACCCAGAGAATTAGTTTTAGAAGAAAATAAAATAATAAATGTAAATTGTTGAAAATTATTCTATTTCGGTCAAGGGCTTATTTCTGTGGATTTTGGTTTTTAATTTAAGTACCAAGACGGTCAGTTGTTTACGTTTTTTTCCGTAAAACCGTGCTTCTGCGCCAAACTTGAAAGACGAAGTTACCGTTCTTGTGGAATATATCAACTGTGCATGTCGAACGGAAGTGTCGCACAACTGCGCATGTCGAACGGAAGTTATTATTTAACCAATCACACACGATGTATATATACGTCATTGCGATTTACGGTACAATAGCGTTAGTAAATAGGGTACCGTTGACGGCTATATATCCACTACGTAAATGTTATTGAAAATTTGCCTATGTGTTTGAAATCAGTTGAATAAAATCTATCCCGATAAGTGACGTATTTAGCTTCATTGATTGTATTTTTCGATGTCTAAGTTTGTGATGAGTTAAATTTTACAAGAGAGAACTTTTTTATTCGCTGGGATAATTAGCTGTAAAGGTGAGTTTATAATATGGGGTATCCAAGGACCAAAGACCACTCAGACCAAACCAAAAGACCACTCGAACCAATTAATTTATATTGTAATTGTAAGTGCAGGGGGGACTGTACCACACATGATTTACACAAAGACAAATATATCGACAAGACATCATACTCAGAAACAATAAACAAACAAACAAACAATAAAAAAAAGACCACTCGGATTATGTTTATTTTTTGCTACTCGGCTTGACTTATTCATTTTAAAAATAAAATACAGACATTATGTGATTTATTTATTATTAAATCACAATACAAAGAGACAAATAATTTATAGGTGAGTATTTACAAAACTTATTAACAATGTCTTTGTTAGATGTGAGCTACGGGTAATTACATAACAGCAAATATTTATATTTATTACATCAACAATTAAATTGTTTTACTTAGATGTGCTTCATCAATTTGATTAGCATGTAACACAGGTGAGTACAGATACATAAATTAATCACTACTCGCTCAGTTAACGTTGTTTTGTTAACTGATTTTCTTTGATGTGCTTCACGATGAAATAATACAAAAGGTAAGAACATAACACTTCATTATTTCAAAGAAAACAGATGCATATTAAAACAAGCACAATTATCCATTTATTAAAATAAAACTTTATTACTGGTTCGAGTAGTCATGGGGGTTGGGATGGTCTAGAGTACCCTGTTTCAACCTCTAGCTGGCCGACCACCACTGCCTTGCCGCTGTGGTTTCAAGCCCTGGTGTAAGCGTATGTGGCATGAAGATAGGGGTGCCTTCTCAACCTCGTGGGTTTCCTCCGGGCACTCTGGTTTCCTCCCACAGCTAAAGACCCCTACGCGCAAGCGAATTATTAAAATAAAATTAAACCATATGTTAGTCCTGAAATGACCTAGTTGTGTTGAGTGGACGTTAAGAGAGTAGTCATATTAAAACAAACGCAGTTATTAAAACAATATTATTGGTCAGACTGGTCTTGGTTCAAGTGGTCTTTGGTCCGAGAAGTCATGGATTCTGATATGGGTATGTAAAATGAGTAAAAGGCACCTTTCTGTTGAACTTTTAAATATTACAGGAAACTGATGATGTTATAACTTTTATATATTACAGGAAACTGATGATGTTATAACTTTTATGTATTACAGGAAACCGATGATGTTATAACTTTTATATATTACAGGAAACTGATGATGTTATAACTTTTATATATTACAGGAAACTAACGATTTTATAACTTTTATATATTACAGGATACTAATGATGTTATAACTTTTATATATTACAGGAAACTAATGATGTTATATCTTTTTATTTATTACAGGATACTAATGATGTTATAACTTTTATATATTAGAGGAAACTGATGATGTTATAACTTTTATATATTACAGGAAACTGATGATGTTATAACTTTTATATATTACAGGAAACTGATGATGTTATAACTTTTATATATTACAGGAAACTAATGATATGAAGAATTTTCATCGGTGTATTGTATGTGATGAAATTTTCCATAAATACGATGATTTAGAAAAACACAGTAAAACACATGTTAAAAGAAAGAAAACTGAAGCATGCTATCAGTGTAAAATGTGTTATGAAGAATTTAAGTTAGAAACTGATTTAGAAAAACACTGTAAAATACATGTTGAAGAGGAGCCTTCTTTACAACTTGGGCTTAGTCAGTATAATGAACCACACATACAAAGTCGAAATGTGTCTAAGAAAAATGAGGAAACATGGACTGACAAGGACACGAGAAATATAACGAGAGATAAACCCTATACATGTGGTGTTTGTAGTAAATCATTCGCTAAAGGTGGAAATCTACAACGACATATGGAAATTCATCTGGGAGTATCTGAGACACCGATTGAATGTGACAGTAATAGTTATTCCTGTTTAACAACAGATGTCAGGGTTCATACGGGAGAAAAATCCTACGGATGTGATGTTTGTGGTAAATCATTTTCTGGAAGTGACAATCTGCTGCAACACACCAAATTAGGTACTGGTGAAAAACCCTATATTTGCTGTATTTGCACTAAATCATTTAAATATAATAGTGACCTTGACAGACACACGAAAACTCATACAGGGGAAAAACCCTATGAATGTGGTGCGTGTAGTAAATCATTTATTCAGCATAGTACTCTACTAGAACATATAAGAACTCATACGGGTGAAAAACCATTTGAATGTTATGTTTGTGGTAAATCGTTTACTAATAGTAGTCATCTACAGAGACATATCAGAATTCATACAGGAGAAAAACCTTATAAATGTAGTGTATGTGATAAATGTTTTGTTAATAGCTGTAATTTACAAAGACACATGAGAACTCATCGTGTTAAAACTGTTTGAATTTATAATGATTGTGTTTATTTGATGAACAATCCCGTCTTTTAACCGACATGGGAAGTTAAATAAACCACCTCTTCTTTCAACCTGTTTTTGTACTGCTGTTGAGATGGGGCTGCGGCCTAGCCCGTGACAGCTAGGGGTGTGGTCAGTGACAGTGGTCGGGACATGACAGCTAGGGATGCGGCCATGCTGGGCTGCGCTAGGCGCTTGCGTCTGGTACTATTTTTTGCTGCCCAGCACAAAGCCACTCAGTCACGGCATTATTTTTTTTTGTGTGCCGTAGTCGACCCTATCATCCAAAATTAGTTAAAAGAAAGAAGTATTGGTATTTTGTTTATTTATATTTAAAAGCTGTACGTGTAGGTTTATTCATTTCACAATTCTACGGTTTCTAAATCTGTATTTGCCATGAATAGGTCACCCATCCGGTTTGGATGTTGTAAATGGTGTGGTTTGTTCGGTTTTACGATCAATTTGTAATGTTCTCATTCTACGGTTAATTCTTCCGAATCTATACTAAATCCTAGCCTGTCCACAGTGTCAATGTTTATTGTTTTATTTCTTGCCTGTGTTCACCGTGGATTTGCTACGGCCTGGGAGAAGGACTAGGAGTACGATGAGAGCTTTCTCAACTTCTGTCTGACCTAATTCTCATTCCACCGTAATAATAATATAATAATTCGTCAAATAAAACAACTTATTTTAATTATCAATATCTACCTGCTGTCATAATTCGTTGTACTCAAATAAAACGCAAACACTATTTCAAGAAAAGGCCTACATGTATATAAATTTGAATATGATATAAATGGAAATTAATTTGTAGTGAAGCAAATAAGACAGCAAGTACTCTGAAAATACACCAATAAGGGTTGAATTTTCATAAAAGACCAAGCCCCCCTCCCAAAAAATATTTTTAGCTACGCTCGCCCCAGATTTTTCCACCACTCACCAAATCCTGGCTACATCCCTGCTGGCCTATGATCTAAAGTATGACATAGCCCAAGACAGCTAGGGAATAGCAAGTATAACATAAGGTCTGTCATTGAGTCAACTGCCACGGTTTCAATTCTTCGGGTATTTTGACAATGAGTAGGGTCAACTGTCCAACCTCACAGGTTTTTTCCGGGTCCTCCAGTTTCCTCCCACTGCAAGCAAATTATCGAAATAAAATTGAACTCCATGTATATGTTAGTCCCAAAATTACCTAGTTTGTGTTGAGTCGATGTTAAACCCCATTTCTCTCTCTCTCTCTCTCCCAAACCTGCAATATTGTTGAGTATTTCATTGAAGTTAAAGGTGCTCAACTCTTACTTGACTTTGGGAGAGAGAGAAATGAGGTTTAACGTCCACTCGACACAAACTAGGTCATTTTGGGACAAACGTATGGTTTACAATTTTTATTTCAATAATTCACTTGTGCGTAGGGCTCTTTAGCAGTCGGAGGGAACTGGAGTGCCCGGAGGAAACCCATGAGGTTGAGAAGGCGCCCCATCTCCATGTCACATACACTCACACTGGGGCTCGAAACCACAGCCACAAGCCAGAGGTGACGGCCAGCTAGAGGTCGAAGCGCAGCACTCTAGACCACTAGGCTATCCCAACCCCCCTACTTTACTTGGACAAAGATACTGGATAATCAACCACATAAAATACCAAACCCGGGAAATATTGACAATGGTCCTAGGGTTAGATCTATTTGATGAGGCCAACTTCACGTTTGAACAAAAGTCATCAGATGTAAACAGGGCTAGGGTTAATCCCAACTCATCTTCAATAGAAGGCTTCATCTCTCTTAACTACATATATCTTATCTAGCCCTTCATGTAACATCCTGCATATTTCGGCACTAAGTTTGATTTCGTATAAGCAGGCCTGGAAATAACGGTTTTAGATGTACCTAAGAAAATGTCAGGCACTAATGAAATAGTACCCGACATTTTCAACTTAGTGCAGGACATGTATTTATAATATCATTAAAAAAAACCCAAATTAGTGCCGGACAAAATGACAGGCACCAAATGTTTTGTGTCTGACAAAGTCTGAATCTGTGCCTGACATGTCAGTGACAGGTGCCCTTTTTCTAGGCTATTTCCTACATGTGCTTAAAATCTAATTTATTACATTGGTAGAGATTTTCGACAGATATTAAAATCCGATTTGGGTATGAGCCCAGCTTGTGAACCTAACAGATTCCTTGGTCGTTGCGAATGTCTACCTGTGATAATCGTGTTGCGAAGTTCAAGGTTTGTTCAATGTCAAGGTTTCTGTGGAAGTCGCAATGTCACAATTTCTGGCTTGGCGCTACTGTTTACGTGTCTGCAGACAACGTAGCTATAAGTTCGGGAATTGGGAAGTAAACCTGTAACGGCCAGATGTTATAAAACTCGCAGTTGTTGCTTTAGGAACACGATCCCAACTCTAACGAGATATGGTAGGCCTACAATATTTATTTCAATAATTCGCATGCACATGTGAGTCTTCACCAGTGGGAGGTCCCCTTGAAAGAACTGACAAATAAGATGAAATGAAATGGGGTTTAACATCCTACTGTTCTACTCATGAACTGGGCTCATGAAGACGGACATTCGCCATACAGTGTGCTATAAGGGAAATTTTGTCTGGGCAGCAGAGCTGCAGCCTACTCTTATATAGAAGTTTAACTGCCATGAGATCTTTTACATGCACGTCACTGTGTACACAGGACCTCGGCTTTTCGTCCCATCGAAACGACTAAACAGCTGTCCTTGTCACAACAGGAAACCACGCCGGAATATCTGGATGAACTTTCTCTGCCAATGCAGTGATTAAACTTCCGACCCGAAACCGTGCCTCTTGATTCAATGACAGGCCTTATGATCTAAAGGTCACACACTACTCGACTGCACTCCGCCCCCATCAAAGAATCTTTTTCTAATAATAGGTCTTTCTTAGCACACAATGAACTGATTAAACACAATTTATATTTAATTATAAGCAGATTTTGTGATAGCAGTTTTGATCTTGTAGCAAAGAAATCGGAGAAAATCCATCATAGATCTTATGTTTTAAAGTGCATTAATGCCTGAAATTTATTCAAGATCTGTGTTGCTATTGTAATCGTCCAGAGTACGGTAGTTAAAAAAAAGGATGTCAGCTGTTTCGTACTTAATTTATTTGTACCCCACATGAGCCATTTTGTACTTTAATTCGTACCCCAAATCTTTCGTACCTTTTCCCTTGTTGTTGAAAGCAGAACGCCGAACAAGAATTAGTGACATTTGGAAAAGATTTAATCAATCTAACAAAATTTCTACTTTGTGTACTATGGTATAAAGAGGTTAAATGGCAATTTACACTTGATACACAAACCGTTGAATATTTGGAATTTATCATTTAATTTGGGGTATATTTAACATTCAGGTGTTAAAAGAAAGATTATTCTGGCATACACAATATCAGACAGCAAACACATTAGCAAACTCCCTACTGGACCCCTTCAAGCGTTGGTCATGATTTGCATGTAACAGAACTCTGCATGTGGGAAGCTGAATACTGAACTACATGTAAAAATGTCTAGGAGACAATGTCACTAAATTTGAGAAAGCAGTACCCAGTAGTTATTTCAACACACTATAAAACATGTGCATGGGGTCCACAGAGATTCTATGTGCACTGACAAGGTTAAAAAGGGGCAGGTAATCATTTATTTTTTCAATTTCTTTAAACATAATATATTTATTTTAATTTCTTTTAATTTATTTCAACAACATATGAATCAATTTGAGGTACAAATCGTTCTGCAGTCACTTTTCTTTTATAAATTTAGCAGAGCCGTCGAATTTAGGAAAGATAACTTATTCTCATTCTGGTTCGGCATATTCAATTTCTTTCAACGGATTTCAACAACATACGAAATACGAAGTGAGGTACGAATAAACTAAGTACGAAACAGCACCCCCAAAAAATATGTTCATTTTTAACGTCCTCCAATGGCAGGGCCACTGTTCAACCAATACATGTGTAAAAGAAGCTGAAGTGATAGAATTAGACATTTATTTGCATATTAAAATTAAATTACAACCCCCTGTAGACGCGTTTCTAATAATGATTTAAACAAATCCGATAATATCACTACACAGGGATTCAACGTTAATGAGTTTTTCGTGTTGAGGGATCTGCGTCTTAAATCATTATACAACCATCTCTGCTGTACCGGAAATGGAAATGACAAAGGTCGGAAATTTAGTCTAAAACCCTTACAATAATCATCTTATTTTATGATGTCGTGCTCAGTCGTGAGTGTAATAGGTGGTTTTTTGACGCTCGTACGATCGGAACAGTTCCAAGAATCGTCATCCAATCTGAATAACTATAAATAAACAAAAACGCTGCTAACAAAATTATGGTGAGTTGAAAGAAATTAATTATCACAATTTTTTTATGACGTCAACCGAAATTCACAACCTAATGTCTGAACCATCGACATCGAAAATATTTAACAGGATTTCTTCGATTTTGAACAAACTACTTAACTTTGGATATTATAAATAAAATGTACGAATTAATAATCCAAACCATTAGACACAACCTGTAGTCCTAAAACAATGGTATCTGTGTGTAGTGATGGGCCGATATCAGTTTTACCGAACTTGACAGGTGTCTAGTGTTGAGTAGGTTTGGCTCTACCAAACTAGAGGCATTAATGGGTTGCCTCAACTTGACTACTTATATAGATTGCCCAAACTCTTGAGTAACTTCATTAGCCAATCAAATTTAAGGAGTAAATGCTGGATGAATCTCAGTTTGACAGACGAATTTATGACATTATTGACATTGTTGAGTTGTTTTCGGCCCAAAAACCTTTGTAGAGCACAGGTGAGCGTGAGCAACAGCTAGCATCTCATGGCAAGCCTGATGTATAATTCCTAAAAGTAAATGTCACGGACGGCAGCTGTATGTCTGTATGTGTATCATTAGTCCATGTAGTATACATCAAAGCGATAGCACGTGTCATTTTACCGTCATTTTTAGAACTTTTGTTAAAAAAAAAACATTTAATGGGAACTTATTATTAATTAATAAAGTACTGCAGAATCTGCATGAGCAGCCACTCCTATTCAGCGACATCTCCTTGTAAGCGGTCACGATAAATCCCCCCGATAAAAATTCTATTGTTTCATCTCTTTATTCAACGGTCACTCCTCTAATGCAGCCAACGGTCACTATTTTACTAATAAATTCAACAAAACATCGCTCATTCAACAGCCATTGTTGATTGAGATACCATCGTGTCGTTCTTTGTAACATCCCCGCTAATCCCGTGAGTAGTAGTTAATTAACTGGACCCCCACTGATCAGGTAAAAATAACAATCAATCCGGGATTATCTGTTAATTAATCTTTTGTTTTATTAAACAACTAACCTGATCATTGTTTTCACTATTTGATACTGATTGCATAAAATAAAAGTACCGAGTTTTGTCACGATCAGCACCTCCTATAATATTACATACAACAGAGTTGTGCCCCTGCAAATCGGTGATAAAATGAGCGTTTGTGTGCTTTTTTGATAAAATTCACAATAATGGATAAATATTATCGAATGCATCACAATTGTAGACAGTAGTATCGAAGGTTGGTACAAAATGACAAGTTTACAGAAGTTATGTCCGAGATTTGAGTACAGAATTTTCGTTCAGCAGCAAGATTCAGCGATGGTCAAATTTACCGATGCAGTATTGATGTTCACTTCCAAAGCGTAATATTTAATTTATGTCGACACAAAAAGATTTTATTAAAAGGCCACACCCGTGAAGAATTTTCGTTCGGCAACAAGATTCAGCGACGGTCAAATTTACCGAGATTTTATTAAGATGCCACTCCTGTAAAGACTTTTCATTCAGCAGCAAGACTCAGCAACGGTCAAATTTACCAAGATTTTATTAAGAGGCCACTCCCGTTAAGCGGTCATTCGTGAAAATTCCCTTGGGTGGCTGCTTAATGCACTGGTATATTCCAGACTTCGCTTTGCTTTCACAATTAAATGGTACATTCTTCTAATCTAGTTAAAATCTTGAGTAACTGATGCCTTCGAAAGTTGATTATAGTCTTGTTTTGTTAATAAATGTCCAATTAACTTTTCAGTTCTAATGTTGTTATAACATTTATATATTGCAGGAAACTAACGATGTTATAACCTTTCATCAATGTGTTGCATGTGATGAGATTTTTCAACAATACGATGATTTAGAAAAACACAATAAATTACATGTTAAAGAAGAGAAAGCTGATAACTTAGATGAATATTGTCATGTTCATTTTAATGTTAAAGAAGAGAAAACTGATGATGTAGATGAATATTGTCATGTTAAAGAAGAGAAAAATGACGACGTTGAAACTATTTATCAGTGTAATTTATGTAATGAAGAATTTAATGAAGAATCTGATTTAGAAAAACACTGTGAAATGCATGTTGAAGAAGAAGATTCTGTTTTACAAGTTGATAAAATTTTGGAGAAGAGTTTCGCCCGTCAAGGCCAGCTTCAAGCAGATACAAAAACTCATACAGGTGACGTTTGTAGTAAGTCATTTATGTGGAAAAATCAATTTCAAGCATATACAACAAATCATATTAGAGAAATAACTTATAAATCTGAGAGACAAACAGGAGACCGACCTTTTGAATGTGATGTTTGTGGTAAATCATACACTTCCAATGGTAGTCTACAGAGACACATTATAATTCATACTGGAGAGAAACCTTTTAAATGTGATGTTTGTGGTAAATCATTTACTTATAGTAGTACTCTACAGTCACACACGAGAACTCATACGGGAGAGAAACCTTATAAATGTGATGTTTGTGGTAAAACATTTAGTCAAACTAGTCATCTACAGAACCACAAGAGAACTCATACTGGAGTAAAACTTTATAGATGTGATGTTTGTAGTAAATCGTTCACTCAGCAAGCTCATCTACAAAAACACACAATAATTCATACTGGAGAGAAACCATTTAAATGTGATTTTTGTGGAAAATCCTTTGTTCAGATTAGTGATCTTCAGAACCACAAGAGAATCCATACAGGAGAAAAACCATATAAATGTGATTTTTGTAATAAATTATTTACTCAGAATTCTCATCTACATAAACACACAAGAATTCATACTGGTGAGAAACCTTATAAATGTTATGTTTGTAGTAAATCATTTTCTCAATGTAGTACTCTAAAGTCACACATGAGAACTCATACTGGAGAAAAACCTTATAAATGTGATGTTTGTAGTAAATCATTTAGTCAGAGTGGAACACTACAGACTCACATGAGAAGTCATAGTGAAGAAAAACCTTATAAATGTGATATTTGTAGTAAATCATTTTCTAGGCCAGCCGAACTACAAAGCCATACAAAAACACATACCCGAGAATAAAACATATAAATGTGATGTTTATTGTAAATCGATTAGTCAAATTTGCGGTCTACAAAGTTACATTCAAATTTATACAGGAGAAAAGACTTTCAAGTGTAATGCTTGTTGTAAATCTGTGAGAGACTGGTATATTGGGACTAACTTTGAATATTAATTACCGTGTTGGTCTAGCTGTGTATTTATATAATTTATGATTTCAGAGACTGGTATATCCAGGTCAAGTTTAATATGACAACAGTTCTGCTCCATACCTTATAATTGTGTTACTATGAATAGCCTTCATACGAAAGACACATTAATTTTCAAAAGCCTATATGAATTTTTAAAAAGTCTATACACATCATAAATATTCATTCGATCCAGCATGACCATACATGTATATGTATAATCTTATAGACATGATTAATATTTATTAGTTCTATCAATACCTTATATGTATAATTTTATCTTTTACACATCAATAATATTCATTAGTTCTATGAATACCTTATATGTATAATTGTGTTACTCTAAGAACCTACATAATAAAAGATTATACACATCATTAATACGGTTTATTCCCGGGAAGGTGAAGTTATTGACTGTAACGGATTAAAGGAGGTCCTTCTCGACGCCTTCGTGGGAATCCAGCTTTAAGGGATTAAAATGGATTATTAAAGATGTAACAATTGTGTTTGAGGTTGTTATAAGAATTTGCACCGTCATAATACCAAGTGTGACTATTTAACTAACATTTTAAGCTACATGTTGGGCATATACATGTATGATGACTTTAAGAAATAAAAACATAACTATACATGTACATGTACTATAAAACAAATTAATTTAATTTCCCCAAATAAGACATTCCTCTTTTCATGTCTTTTTATACGCCCACATTTTCATGTGGACGTATTATGACGTCCGTCCGTCCACAATTGTTTGTGGACACTCTACAGGTCACAATTCTTGTCCGATTTTGACGAAACTTGAAATATAGGTTTATCCCCAAACGATCTCGGCTGCTTTCGATATTGGCACGTATCGAATCAAAACTTCATGGATTATGGCCCCTGATTGTACGAAAAATCACGTTTTTAGCTTGTGGACCCTATAGAGGTCACAATTTTGAACCGATTTTGATGAAACTTGACATGCATGTTTATATCCCAAAGATCTTGGTTCCTTTCGATATCTGCGCCTATCGGAACGTAATTTCCTGAATTATGGCCCCTGATTGTCCGAAAAATCACCTATTTTAGCTCGTGGTACCTCTGGAGGTCACAATTATTATCCGATTTGAAAAACCGTTCGATTATATCACCGTTACACCCTAAGGAAGGTTGAGTTCAAATTTCGGGAAAATCGGACCAAAATTACCATACAAAATGGCCGCCGTTCGTACGCGAATACTGTTAAAAAATGGTATATCCAGGTTGTGGACCCTGTAGAAATCACAATTTTAATTTGATTTTGATGAAACTTGAAATGCATGGTTATAAACCAAAGATCTTGGTTCCTTTCAATATTTGCGCATATCGGATCGTAACTTCCTGAATTATGGCCCCTAATTATACGCAAAATCGTCTTTGTTTAGCTTGTGGTACCTCTGGAGGTCACAATTATTATCTGATTTGAAAAACCGTTCGATTATATCACCGTTACACCCTAAGGAAGGTTGAGTTCAAATTTCGGGAAAATCGGACCAAAATTACCATACAAAATGGCCGTCGATCGTACACGAATACTGTTAAAAAAATGGTATATCCAGGTTGTGGACCCTGTAGAAATCACAATGTTAATTTGATTTTGATGAAACTTGAAATGCATGGTTATAACCCAAAGATCTTGGTTCCTTTCAATATTTGCGCATATCGGTTCGTAACTTCCTGAATTATGGCCCCTAATTATACGCAAAATCGTCTTTGTTTAGCTTGTGGTACCTCTGGAGGTCACAATTATTATCCGATTTAAAAAATTGTTTGATTATATCACCGTTACACCCTAAGGAAGTTTGACTTCGAATTTGGAAAAATTCGGAACAAAATTGCCATACAAAATGGCCGCCGCGTGTACACGATTACTGTTATAAAATGGTATATCAAGGTTGTGGACCCAGTATAGGTCACAATTTTGATTCAATTTTGATGAAACTTGAAATGCATGGTTATAACCCAAAGATCTTGGTTCCTTTCGTTATTTGCACATATCAGATCATAACTTCCTGAATTATGGCCCCTGATTGTCCGAAAAATCGCCTATGGTCCCTCTGGAGGTCACGATTATTATCTGATTTAAAAAAACGTTTGACTCTATCACCGTTACACCATATGGAAGGTTGAGTTTGAATTTCAGAGAAATCGGACCATAATTGCCAGACAAAATGGCCACCGTTTGTACGCTAATAGTGTTAAAATATGGTATGTCAAGGTTGTGGACAATGTGGACCCAGTATAGGTCACAATTTTAATTCGATTTTGATGAAACTTGAAATGCATGTTTATAACCTAAAGATCTTGATTCTTTTCGATATTTGCGCATATCAAATTGTAATTTAATGAATTATAGCCTTTGATTGTAGGAAAAGTAACTTTCGGTTTTGCTTGTTCTCTATCCATCTCTCGAAAATGTGGGCGTATCCTGCCTGGCAGCCGCTGGTTTTAATTCCTGGAGTTGGATTTAGGCATATTTATGTCTCTTCCTTGATGGTCCCTGTCCATGGCATACTCGTACAAATAGTACTTATTGAGAGTGAGCGAAGAGGTGAACACGTCTTGGATGATTTGATGATATCCATCATTAGTTGCCAACTGGTGAATAAATTTTCTTCAAACGAAAGCTGACAAATCCATATCTTCGCCTTCATCGGAAGGATTCATTCTGGTCGTGCTCTTTAACTGTGCCATTGTGGGAATACACTATTAATATAGTCATATCAAGATCAAAACACTGTGTCTTACAAGGGTGGGAGGGGCAGATCAAAACACTGTCTTACGAGGGAAGGAGGGGAAGATCAAAACACTGTGTCTCATGGGGAGGGAGGGGCAGATCACAACACTGTGTCTTACAAGGGAGGGAGGGCGAAGGCAGATCAAAATATTGTGTCCTACGAGTGAAGGAAGGTTGGGGAAGATCAAAACACTGTGTCTTACGAGGGAGAGAGGGCGGAGGCAGATCAAAACACTGTGTCTTAAATCAAATTCCAACTGCCGAGGATCTTTACATGCATGTCAGTGTAAACACAAGACCTCAGATTTTCGGACCCTCCGAATGACTAGACAACTGTCTGTGTGAGACCCTCTATCCTACACCAATGGCAAGACCTTCAGGTTATACAGTCACCATGTTACTGTCTGAATCACAGCAGCTCCAGGATGGAGAGACAAAAAGCCACTGCATTGGCAAAATACTCCAAGAATTTCGCTCTGGATACACTAATTGCGATGGCTGCTATTAAAATTTAACATGTATGAATGAACTGGTGATTTAACATGGTGAGGCTAATAAGACCGGCATACACCCTGACAGATGTATTACTGATCAATTAAATAGCTGAATAATAGCGATCAGTTCCTAAACTGGTAGTTTATTGAAACTTTTGACTTATCTGGATTATCAATTAATAATAATAATAATAATAATAACTTTATTTAATGAGGATAGTCCCCTTAGCACAGGTGTACTAATTTTCAGGGGGTTCCTCCTACACTACAATAATATACATAGATATATAGTAACATGCAAAACAAATATAGACCCCCCCCCCCAAAAGCAAAAACACCAAGATAAAGTAATAGTCATTATGAAATACACAATCTACTGCTGCCCACCCCCTGCCCCTCACTCTACTCTACCCCCTTCCCCAAAACAAAAGTAACACAAATAATGTATGTACTCATTATACAGGCCCGTATTTAGCGGGGGGGGCAAGGGGGGCAGCTGCCCCCCCTGGGAAAAATCGGCGCCCCGCTTCGAAAAAGCAGGCGCCCCTAATGGGCGCCAAAGGCGCCCTTTCCATTAAACAAAATATGAGGCCATCGATTTACATGCCCATATCTGTATGGGCGCCCCATAAAGCCGAGTGACAGGGCGCCCAACCAATGTCACTTGGTTTTATGGGAGCGTCATCAATTATGTTGTTATATATGAGGCGCCCCTCAAATAGTGGGGCGCCTCACAATGAGTCACACGATGAACATCACAACTTGGTGGGGCGTCAAAACGGTGTGATCTGTGTGCACCTTATCCCAGAGGCCATCGATTTACATGCCCATATCTGTATGGGCACCCCATAAAGCCGAGTGACAGGGCGCCCAACCAATGTCACTTGGTTTTATGGGAGCGTCATCAATTATGTTGTTATATATGAGGCGCCCCTCAAATAGTGGGGCGCCTCACAATGAGTCACACGATGAACATCACAACTTGGTGGGGCGTCAAAACGGTGTGATCTGTGTGCACCTTATCCCAGAGGACCTTCCATAATGACATGATTGGTGGGGCGCCCTATTATGACAATATATCCATTGAGAGAAAAATGTAATGGACGCCCTTTCTATTGGACGCAATACGAAGCCAGTGACTAACGAGTCCATATTCAGTATAGGCGCCCTTTAAAGCCGAGTGACTTTGATTAGGCTCCTACTACTAGATTGATGGGACCCCTAACCAATGTCACTTCTATTCATGTCGTTATATGAGGCGCCCCACCACCCAAATGATTGTTTGGCCGCACATAACGCATAATGCCTTTATCCATTGCGAGAAAAATGTAATGGACGCCCTTTCTATTGGACGCAATACGAAGCCAGCGACAAACGGGTCCATATTCAGTATGGGCGCCCTTTAAAGCCAAGTGACTTTGGTTAGGCGTCTACTACTAGATTGATGGGACCCCTAACCAATGTCACTTCTATTCATGTCGTTATGTGAGGCGCCCCATAATGAATCACACGATTAACACCTAACTTGAGGGGGCGCCCAAAACTGTGTGAGCTGTGGTGTTACTTACCCGGGAGGGGCGCCAATAATGACATGATTGGTGGGGCGCATTATAATGACAATGTATGTTTGTCGGTTCGCACATAATAAATAATCTCGAGCGAGAATGGTTGGGCGCTCACGACTTGGTCAATGGGGCGCCCAATACAGCATGATTGGGCACCCCTTGAAGGGCTTTTGTTATATGCGCCCGTTATACAGCGCACCCCCCCGCATGATCATGAGGAAATAATTCATTTTTTCTTGTGTTTATAGACTTGAAGTCGCTTCGTATTTCTCAGCTAGTATCATAGGTCAGCAGGGGCTGTTTATGGTCTGCCACACGAATTATTAGCGAATCTCAACAGTTATTAATATTTCACTGGCATCCTTCGTATATTAGTGAATTTATTACAAAAATTATTCTAGATATTGAACTCGTTTAAGGTACACATCGTACTTGTTGCCGTTTATAGCGCATTAGACAATAGATCTGGCAGGGTTGCGCTCGATCTTTTTCAAAGGTGTCAGATACTGCCGCAAACCTGGGCGCCTTGTTTCAAGTATAGATTCAGCGCGCCCCCTTTTCCGGATTTGAAGCATCCTCTTCGTATTAGTATTTCAGATATTATAAAACTTCCTTTAGTGAGTCCTTATCCGTTCAACGCAGTATTTTAGGGAATTTTTAGAATTCGCGTTTTTTTCTGCCCAGGATCTGTCATTAAGTGTAAAGAAGCAGGAATTAAACTTTTTATACTGTCAAGTATATAACGGTTTCCGATACATACAGCATCGATATTGTATAACGTGCGATACTAAACAGTGTTAAGACATGCTCCTGAAAAAGAAGTCGGGCAGTGTGGCGGCAGATATCTACAATGACGGAAACGCGACTAAACGACCACATACCGACGCCCAAAGAAATCCTCTGGAGATTGTAGGAAATATTCAGGTTAAATTCCAGATGGTGATGAGATTGATTCAAGCCCGCGCCAGGAGTGATAATCTTCAAAATTCAAACAAGTCGCACTTTAACCCTGTTCAAAACATTTCGTTTTTCTCATAAATTAATATAGGTACGCTGAAGTCGTATTACTTCCCTCAAATTTTTATAATGATCATAATACGCCAATATCGCAAATTAAAATTTCTGACATTTTCATAGTTCCTTAGGTGCAAACCATATTTTCTAAACTTTTCGGGCGCCTGGGGGGAATAGACCCTTCATCGTGGACCGTCAGCTGTAGGTACACCGGCGCCCCCAGAAGCCCTATCGGCGCCCCAAGCAGCCCTTGACCCCCTAACATTTTTGGGCTAGATACGGGCCTGTTATAAAATATAGCATGCAGCTGTATTATACACAATCTATTGCTCAAACCCCCACCCTCCCCCCAAAAAATGTAATAATAATGTTTAAGATATGATATAAAAAATGCAGCTCTGCTACGGTATATATAATATACATGGTTAATCTACTTTTCTTTTACAAATTTATTTAAATATCTTTTAAAACTAAATGTTGATGAATCTTGTTTTATTTGAAGAGGTAAGGAATTCCAAAGATAAGAGGCCGAAAAATGAAAAGTATGCGTCATTGCGCGTTTTTTGCCTTTTGGGGTGTCGAGTTTCTTTTGAGTTTCAGATCTTAAGGTTAACTCGGTATTTGTACAATTAGAGCGTTCATCAAATAAGTTAAAAAGATACGCGGGTGATTTTTCTTTCATGATTTTAAACGTTAGCATTCCAATATTAAATTTAATCCTTTGATATATATTTAACCAATTTAGTTTTAAAAATAATGGTTCTGATCTCGCATCATGTTTTTCATCTAAAATTGTTCTTGCCGTGCATTTCTGCAATTTATGCAGGACATCAAGTTTCGACTTAGTAGCATTACCCCAAACTGTCGAGCAATAATCAAAGTATGGCAATATATAACTATTGTAAAATAATATTCTCAATTTATGAGGAAGATATTTTTTGAGTTTAGACAGGAGATATATTTTAGAGCTTATGGCTTTAGAAAGTTTATTAATTTGATTTCCCCACAGTAAATTTCGATCCACACTGATCCCAAGTAAAACAGTTTCATCAACATTTTCTAGCATTTGTCCATTTAAGTTTAATTGTTTATTTTCTGTATTTTGTTTTGATCCAATCATCATCACTTTAGTCTTTGTACTGTTTAACACCATCCCATTATCAATACACCATTTTAACACGTTGTCTAAGTCCGTCTGTAAAACTGCTTTCACACTGATTGGGTCTTTTTCTGAAAAATGAATAGTACTATCATCAGCAAATATGTCTGTATCACATTTTTCTACATGTAACGGCAGATCATTAATAAATATTAGAAAAAGGAGTGGGCCTAAATTGGAGCCCTGTGGAACCCCGCATTTCACTTTTGTCGGGTCTGAGTGACATGACCATAATGCTACCATTTGTTTACGATTACATAAGTATTGTGCCATCAATTTAATTGCATTAGCACTAAAGTTGTATAACTTTAATTTCTCAAGAATTGGTGAAATCTAAATAAAGAATTCCAGTAATATCAGTATTATCCATTGCCTTTAACCACGTGTCAGTCATTCTAAGTAATGCTGTTGCGCATGAATGATGTTTTCTGAAACCGGATTGGTGTTTATAAAATAATCCATTGCATTCAAAATATGAAATAATTTGTTTACTAATATGTTTTTCAAATATTTTTGAAATTGTTGGTAAAATGGATATTGGTCGATAGTTGTTCGGCAAATCCTTTTCACCTTTCTTGTGAATGGGGATAATTTTGGCAAATTCAAGTGAATCAGGAAATACATTTCTTGAGATAGCCAGATTAAAAATATATGTAAGAGGTTCACAAATAACATCACTTGATAATCGTAGAATTTTGGGTCCAACAGAATCAGTACCTGTAGCTTTAGTTATGTCCAGTGCTGTCAAATAATTGTATACATCCATGCATGTTATTGGTTTGAATGTAAATTCAACGTCGATTGGTATTTTTTCTTGTACATGTTTTTTTATTGACCTACTACTGTCTTCGATACAGGGGAGTTGGGATGGCCTACTGGTCTAGAGTGTTGCGCCTTGACCTGTAGTTGGCCGGTCACCTCTTACTTGCGGCTGTGGTTTCGAGCCCTAGTGTGAGCGTATGTGGATTTCCACCGGGCATTCCGGTTTCCTCTCACTGCTAAAGACCCCTAAGCGCAAGCGAATTATTGAAATAAAATTAAACCATATGTTAGTCCCGAAATGACCTAGTTGTGTTGAGTGGACGTTAAACCCCATTTCTCTCTATCTCTCTCTGTTCCTTTACTGCTACTGCAGACATGGGGAAACAAAGCTGGAAAAATCTTTGTCTACATTCTCATCCAAGACCAATATTGAACCCCATATCTCCAAACCCAATATGTCTTACCCTAAACCTAACCCACAATTCTCAGAAACAATCACGAGTCCTAACCCTCTTTACATCTTGTGACCTTGAGGAAATATGCAGTTGGCCTTTTCAAATAGATCTAACCATACGACCGTTATGACATACCTCAATATTCCATTTATTCAACACAAACTAGGTTATTTAGGGAGTAACATAGGGTTTAATTTTATTCCAAATCAAATGATTCACTTCAAATTGTTTAGCAGTGAAATAAAATTGGAGAAAACCTATGAAAGGGGACAGGGGGCCCTACTATTTGTCGCATACAAGTTTGAAATCTGGAAACCGCACCACTTGACCGAATGATAAATTAGATTAATGTTCTAATGTGCATGCATGCTTGAAATTTATTGAGATTAGTAAACATCGTCCTATGGTAGAGCCACTGTTTAACTAATATGAGCATAAAAGATGCTGAAGGGATGAAATAAGACATTCATTTGCATAAACAAATTATCACCTCCTGTAGACACGTGTTTAATTATGATTGAAACTAATCAGATAAAATCTACGTTAATGAGTTTTTCGTGTTGATGGGTCCTCGTCTGAAATCTATATACAACCACTTTTGCTATACCGGAAATAGAGATAAAGGTCAAAGGCCGAAGAATTTGGTCAAGACGTTCTCCACTGGTATGGTGGATGTAATCGATGGTTGTTTGGTGCACCTACGATCGGAATAGTTCCAGGAATCGTCATTCAATCTGAATAACTAGAAATAAACAATAAACGTTTCTAACAAAAATTATGGTGAGTTGAGAGAAATGTGTTATCATTATTAGCAGAACTTCACAAATCAATAACAGGCATTAACTGCAAAATAACTGAGTAGAGAGGCCTGCTGATTGTTGTCAAATAAATGAAACTTTCATAATCGTGGTTTTCAGCTCAATATTTTAAAGAAGTGTAGTGAACTGATTGAGCGGATTACTGTGGTAGAGTGGGCGGGGCCCATCTGTTAATTCCGTCAAGGGCTCACTACTGTAAAGGTGTGGGACTACAGCTGGCTCAGAAAGAATGACACCAGATTAAACAGCAACTCTCTTTATTACTCTTTCAAAACAAAAATAAATCATTTCCATCCAACACTCGTCAGCTCTATAATGTTCCTAATCGGGCTCTCTAAAACACTCCTTATCCGGCTCTATTAAACGCACCTTGTCAGGCTCTATTAATCGCTCCCTACTGTATATGTCGGGGTCAGACTTGTGGTACAAAACACACCTACTGTTCCAGCCAATCATACGCACATGGACCCAATAGATAGTGAGTTGACAAAAATATATTTACAAATTAATAAGAATTAAATAAAAGCTACATAATATCATAATTTGACTTCTTGAAAAGATGTACAGTTAAGTTAAATAATTACTAATTACTAACCATGAAAGGGAAAGGGCCTGTATCGCACAGTGACCAACGAATAATGACTTAGACCTGCGTGATGAGATCGTCTAAACTGAGGATCGGGCTATGAACATGCATTTCAGCGTACGTAACTAACGTGACGAAATTTATGGTAGCTGGCTAAATAAAGGCTACCGGTACATAATATCATAATTAGACTTCTTGAAAAGATGTACAGTTAATTTAAATTACTAACCGTGAGAAGGAAACAGCTTGTCTCGCTCAGTGACCAACGAATAATGACTTAGACCTGCGTAATGAGATCGTCTAAACTGAGGACGTGGATCAGGCTTTGAACACGCATTTCAGAACACCACAGTAGCTAAGTCTCGTACTCAATATAATAATAAAGATAATAATAATAATAACTGGTAATTTATATACTGGTAGCGCTGACAATTCAACTCCGAGGCCGCTCTCGGGCGCTTTACATAAGTAACGTATTTTACTGGGTATAAGTCAATGTGAAGTATAAGTCAAATCATCGTATTTTACCGTTTTTCCGACCTCCATGCATATATAAGTCGAAGCAGTATATAAGACAAAAACGGTAGCAATCTATCCTGATTCCTAGTGTAATAGTAATAATGTGTCGATGTATACCAAGACAAATTGACTCAATATTTATAAGGCCTACGAAAAACCAACCAGTTTATAAATGTTTAAGACCAACTTGTTTAATACTAGTATTCCATGTTGTGTTCTTGATTCATTTGAACTAGTTTTTTATTCAATATATCCAATAACTATAAGATAATGCAGAGAGAGAGAGAAATGGGGTTTAACGTCGACTCTACACACACTAGGTCATTTTGGGACTAACATATTATGGTTTTCAATTCTTATTTCAATAATTTGCTTATGGCCCCTTTTTTTTACGAAAAATCGCGTTTTTAAGCTTGAGGTCACAATTTTGAACTGATTTTAATGAAACTTGACATGCATGTTTATAACCCAAAGATCTTGGTTCCTTTCGATATTTGGAACCATCGTAACGTAACTTCCTGAATTATGGCCCCCGATTGTCCCAAAAATTGTAACTTTTATATATTACAATATACTAATGATGTTATAACTTCCATATATTGCAGGAAACTAATGATGTTATAACATTTATATATTGCAGGCAACTAATAGTGTTATAACTTTTATGTATTACAGGATACTAATGATGATATAACATTTATATATTACAGGATACTAATGATGTTATAACTTTTATATATTACACAAACCTAATGATGTTATAACATTTATATATTGCAGGCAACTAATAGTGTTTTAACATTTCATCAGTGTGTTGTATGCGATGAGATTTTCAAGCAATATGATGATTTTGAAAAACACATTAAAATACATATTAAAGAAGAGAAAGCTGATTATGTAGATGAATATTGTCATATTTATTTTAAAGACGATAAAACTAATGGTGTACATGGATATTGTCATGTTAAAGAAGAGAAAACTGATAATGTAGATGAATATTGTCATGTTACAGAAGAGAAAACTGATGATGTAGATGGATATTGTCATGTTAAAGAAGAGAAAATTGATGATGTAGATGAATATTGTCATGTTAAAGAAGAGAAAACTGATGATGTAGATGAATATTGTCATGTTACAGAAGAGAAAACTGATGATGTAGATGAATATTGTCATGTTAAAGAAGAGAAAATTGATGATGTAGATGAATATTGTCATGTTACAGAAGAGAAAACTGATGATGTAGATGAATATGGTCATGTTAAAGACGAGAAAACTGATGATGTAGATGAATATTGTCATGTTAAAGCAGAGAAAACTGATGATATTGAAACTGTTTATCAGTGTAATTTGTGTGATGCAGTATTTACTCTAGAAACTGATTTAGAAAAACACTGTGAAATACATATTGAAGAAACCAATTGTGTTGTATGTAGTAAATCATTCAGACATATCAGTGTTCTAAAGAAACACATGAAACTTCATACCAGAGAAAACCCATATAAATGTGATGTTTGTAGTAAATCTTTTACCTCTAGTAGTAATCTAAACAAACACATGAAAATTCATACGGGAGAAAAACCTTATAAATGTGATGTTTGTAATAAATCATTTACATATGATAGTGTTCTACAGTCACATTTGAGGATTCATACTGGTGAAAAACCTTATAAATGTGATATTTGTGGTAAATCATTTACAGCTAATGGTAATTTACAAATACATGTGAAAATTCATACTGGAAAGAAACCACATAAATGTGATGTGTGTAGTAAATCATTTGATCGTATAAGTAATCTAAAATCACACATGAGAATTCATACTGGTGAGAAACCGTATAAATGTGATGTGTGTAGTAACTCATTTAGTAGTAATGGTAATCTACACTCACACATGACAGTCCATACTGGTGAAAGACCTCATGAATGTGACGTTTGTAGTAAATCATTTAGTACTTATACTAAACTACGCTCACACATGACAATACATACTGGTGAAAGACCTTATAAATATGACGTTTGTAGTAAATCATTTACCAAGTCTAATGGTCGACTTCAACACATGAGAACTCATACGGGTGAAAGACCTTTTAAATGTGATGTTTGTATTAAAGCATTTAGTTCGAAATCCATTCTACAGAGACACATGAGATCTCATAGAAGAGAGCAACCGTATGAATGCGATGTTTGTGATCAATCATATTTTACAGAATCTGAGCTCCAAATCCACATGACAACTCATACATGTACTGAAGTAAAGATGCAGCGTAGTGGTCTACAGAGTCACATGACAATCCATACTGGAGAAAAACTTTTTAAATGTGATGTTTGTAGTAAATCCTATTTTGCAGAATGTAATCTCCAAACACACATGAGAATTCATACCAGAAACAAGCTTTATTTGTTGTAAATCATTTTCTCAAACACAACAAAGACACGTGGTACATGTAACTCTTTCTGGTGAACAAAGGCAATTGCACCCCCAGAAAAATATGAGGACAAAAAAAAATTGACAACCTTTCAATTATAAAATGATACACTTGATTATGATCACCCAGTGATGCTCTTATGGCACTGATCAGTTGGTTGATTTTAAAGGCACCTGGTTAGTTTGCCTTGATCCAATTATGTGGAGGCTATGGGACGCCACAACAGGCGCGGATCCATGGGGGTTACCAGGAGCAAATGCCCATTCTAAAAAATATTTGCCGCCCCTGAATAAAAAAAACAAAATCGACTCTTAGATTCCACAAGTGTTTCCAGCAGGAGGGACCGTGAAATATAAATACATTATGGCTAGTTTCCCCACTAAAGATCCACACTATCAATATGTTAGTCTTAAAATGTCCTAGTTTGTGTTTTGTTGACGATACGCTCAATTTTTCTCTCTCTCATTGTCACATTGATCGGATGTTGTGAAAAGCAATATTTAGAGACATGCCACATGAATCAGTACTATTGTGTTTGGGTGAAATGCGTGAATGTGAGCATCTTGTAAAAAATAGCGCTGGGTTAGGATAAACGATTTTTATGATCTTATTTGTAGTGTAAAAATAAATTTCTCAAGGTACAAGTATATAATATTGATACATGATACATTAAGATGTGATATTATGACTATGATATTATCACATTAAGATGTGTATATTGTTATATTAAGATGTGATATTATTACTATGTAACATATTGATGATATTGTTACATTAAGATGTGATATTATGACTATATAACATATTTTAATATGATATTGTTACATTAAGATGTGATATTATGATTATATAATATTGATGATATTATTACATTAAGATGTGATATTATGACTATATAACATATTGATGATATTGTTACATTAAAATCTGAAATTATTTGAGTATTGTTAAAAATTATTGATGACCGATTATAAACATTTCAGTAATTTACTTGTTGAGTACAATAACAATAAAAGATAAGTGACCCCCACTCTGTTCTCAGGGAATTTCAACTCTGTATTTTAAAGTGTCATTTTGATAATAATAATAATATGTCCATTTATATAGCGCCAAATACACAAAGCATGCTCAAAGCGCGACACAATTTACCCTTTACAACTCTTAGAAAGAGCTCCGATGTGCAGCTACAACTTGAAGTTTCAAGGAGCGCAACAGTTTTTTCATCCTCGGTTACCCAGTGTACACATTCCGTTCTACTCCACTATACCCTGGGTTAATCCATAGGGATTCCACGATTTCAAAATATCACAATGTAGTTAAACTGTACGAGCCAATCAAAGAACAGTTTACAACTAAGTCTTCCGAAGACCCTTTAGCGACGTTTTTTACGTCATACAACTTGTTTACATATTTGCAAAGTGTGCAAGAACGAACTTCGGCACCCATGTTGGGGTATTCTTTGTTGAAAAAAGATGAGAGTTACTTCCCTTCGTTTATTACCCTTCCAAGTAACGCTTTCTGGGATTGGACGATAAAAATATCACAATCAGCCAGGGCAGATAATTTGAAATCGTGGAATCCCTATGGATTAACCCAGGGTATAGTGGAGTAGAACGGAATGTGTACACTGGGTAACCGAGTATGCATTTTTTAGTGTAATACATACACCATCCTACTGGTACCCATTCACAGCTTGATAGACTGGAATGCAGGGATGAAGTGTCTTATTCAAGGATACAAGAACTCGGCGAACAAATCGGGTCTCGAACCTGCAACCGTTAGGTCACAAATCCTACTCTCTAACCGTTGCACCAAATCCCTCCCTATAAGATATATAAGAACTTGTATTTTTTAGGTTTTTGTTATTATCTAGTTTGCTATATTATATTGTGTTGAGTGGACGTTAAACCCCATTTCTCTCTCTCTCTCTCTCTCTCGTTATATTACACCTTAATATGTAAATAACGTCATTAAATCAACCTGTCTATTTCATCTCATAATGTATTGGACGTTCAATTTTCATAAACAACAACAAACAAGAACTTGTTAAGTGGTAATACATGTTTTTGGACCCGGCCATAACAAAAATATAAATAATTTTTTGGCTGCAAACTGATGAAACAGGGTTTAATGTCCTACTTCTCTGCCATGACTGGGCTAATAAAGACAGGCGTACGCCATACAGTGTGAACTTTCTAAAATAATTCTAGGATTGAACACAAGACTTCCGAGTTAGCAGCCCTGTTTACACTTGGCTGCGATAAGCGTGCCATTCTGGGCACGGTACCAGACCGCGATAATAAATTTCAAGAAATTGACCTCTTTACTCTAAAATAAGCGGTCTTGGAACCATGCTAGGCATGCCAAATGTGGAACTCTTCACTGAAAAGTTAATTTCACTAGATATGCAAATTACCCGGATGAAAACAATTATGAAGGTTTAGCAGTCATTTTGACAGAACTGATGACAGTTTGTGGGGAGAAAAGGTCAAAGATCGTTTCGCGCATGCGCAGTGATCCATACTGAAACCGTGCTCAGACCGGATAGCGTTTACACAGCGAAAATTTAGAGCGAGTCATTTCTGGTACCGTGCTGAAACCACCTCATTTCAGTGTGCCAGATTAGCACCGTACCTGGTACAGCACGCTTACGTTCGACCCGTTTAAATTACACAAAAAAACGCAGCATGTCGTACCTGATAATGTAAACAGGGTTATTGTGTCATCGTGGCTCCAGTTGGAATAAGAGAGGCCCGTAATCTCTTTTTACCCAACATGTATAGTTGGCACTAGCTGGGATAGAACACGGGACCTCCAGGTTAGCGGGCCAACGTCTTATTCATTGTTCCACCGTGGCTCCAGTTGGAATAAGAGAGGCTCGTAATCTCTTTTTACCCAACATGTATAGTTGGCACTAGCTGGGATAGAACACGGGACCTCCAGGTTAGCGGGCCAACGTCTTATTCATTGAGCCACCGTGGCTCCAGTTGGAATAAGATAGGTCCGTAATCTCTTTTTACCCAACATGTATAGTTGGCACTGGCTAAGGACAGAAATTTTAGATTGATCATTTTGTGGCAAATATCGTCATTAAAACTCCATCACAGCACAGATTTCAAGTGCAAAATTAAAATATAAGACCCCAAATACACACGATGGACTTAATGTGCGTTATAATAGGGTTAATGAAATTTCAATTTCAACCAGTGTCAAAATTTCAAACTCTGAGCCACATGACCAAAATTGAAGGAGAAAATGGGTAAATTTTGTAAATTTGCCGTGTGAATGAATTTTGAGGCTGAATATTTTGAAAAGTATATATTCAATCATATTCCTGAAGCAATGGACGGAGAAATCCCTTTCTGGCCATTGCTGGATTGGCTTGTAATACTGGAACTTTTGAGAAAGTGTCTAATCTTCTCGTTCAATCAAATCTACCACTTACGTACAGTAACATGACAGTCCTATAGAAAGATGTGCAATTTTCTGTTATTAATTCAAATCTTATTTGAATGTATTTAATGTAGGCCATTATGCTAGAAAGAAAAAAAAATAATATCATCGTTATTTGATTATACACAGAACACAACCTACAATATGAATGAATGAAATGGGGTTTAACGTCCTACGCTTCTGCAATAACCCTACTTGAGGTAAGGTAATTGAAGACGGGGCCTACAATAATAAGCTGGTCGGATAGCTGTGGCGATAGAGAGCCGGCTTCTCACCAATGCAACGAGGGTTCAATCCCAGCTCAGGGCATGAACTCTATCGTTGTAAGTGAGAGGGATATTCGGTCTCCCGTCCGATCAGGCAGGTTTCCCCCGAGTTCTTTGGTTTCTTCCTGCAGTAATGATCGAAATCATTCGCACGATCTGTGCCAAGGGCCAAATTTGAAAAAGGCCTCAGGCCTAATTTGCTACCCTTGTAAAATGACGCGATTATTATTATTATTATAATATGATAGACATAATAATAATATTACTTCACTGAGTGTCACAATTTTTGTCTCGTTGGTTGGTTTAAAGTTTGTCAGGTTATTCCTGATTTATTCAGGGTTAAATTATTAAAAGTTAAATGAAATAAAATTGGGTTTAATGTCCTACTGTTCTTCTTCAACTAGGGGATCACGGTGGCTAAGTGGATAAGGCGCTGGTTCGCTAGCCTGGAGGTTGAGTGTTCGATCCCTGCATTGGCCGAGAAAGTTCATCTCGATTTTCCGGCGTGATTTCCCCTTGTCAGTGATGCAGAAGGAGGGCCTGACAAGGACAGCTGCCTAGTCGTTCGGATGGGACGAAAAACCGAGGTCCCGTGTACAAATTGGAGTGCACGTACAAGATCCCTTGGCAGTTGGAATTCGATATAAGAGTAGGCCGTAGCGCCGCTGCCCGGGCAAAAATTTCCCTCATAGCACACTGTATGGCGTATGCCCGTCTTCAATTAGCCCAGGTACGGTGCTTAAGCGTAGGACGTTAAACCCTATTTCATTCATTTCATTCATTCTTCTTCAACTGGGCTAAAAATGCTGGTATACACCATACAGTGTACTATGAGGGGAATTTTGCCTGTACAGCAGCACTCATTCCAAATAAAATGTAACACCAATTGGAGGGAGAGAGAGAGAAATGGGTTTTATTTTATCGCAGTACAGATAATTTTACTAGCAAATAAAATGCATACACCAATTGGAGAGAGAAAGAGAGAGAAATGGGGTTTAATGTCCACTCAACAGAAACTAGGTCAAATTGGGACTAAAATATGGTTAATTTTATTTCAATAATTAGCTTTAGCATAGGGGTCTTTAGCAATGGGGGGAAACCCGAGGACCCAGAGAAAACCCACATTATTGAACAGGCAACCGTAGTACTCCATGCCACGTACAACCGGGGATTTGAAACCACGCCAGTTGACTAAATGATAGGCTTTATGATGCAGTGCGCGTGCTTACATGTAACATTCGTCAATCCACCCCAACAACACCAGTTAGGACTTTTGTTATTTAAATAAGGGGCCATCCATAAAGTACGTACGCTCAAAATGGGTAAATTTCAGACCCCCCTCCACCCTGTACGCTCCTGTACCTACGTTTTACCATTGAATTTACGCACCTGTACGTTTTTGGCGTGATCCCCCCTCCTCCCCCTTCAAGCGTACGTACTTTTTTATGGATGGCCCCTAATCATTATTAACCGGTTAGTAACCGTTTAGTTTCAATTTTCAACATAAAACAGGAGGTGCAAGCCATTATTCTTGCAAGCACACTCTATTGTAAACAGTTGTTATCATTGAACTATGGTGTGAAGTCTGGGTCACCACAGGCCCGGGACGGTACAGCGCAGTGGACGCTTACGGCTGGCCCCCGGATCCATTCCTTTGATTTGATAGTTGTTTGCAATGTCTATTTTGTGTCTTGTCCGCAGGTTTATCTTGTGGATTGTTTTTGTTTCTTTTGCGTGTAGTGCAGTCCTCCTGCATTTACTAGTAACATCAATGCTGATTGGTTAATCAAATGTCTGACGTCCTCCTGCATTTACTAGTAACATCAATGCTGATTGGTTAATCAAATGTCTGACGTCATAGATTCAAAAGCTGCTCGTATGACCTCTGACGCGACCTATCACTACAATCGGTCAGAACTTCATGTATAAGAAAGAAACGAAATTTAGATCTGTATGTTAATCAGATTGATCAAATATAAAAAGAACAAAGGATAAGTTTATGGTTTTGTTATAAAGAGGAATATACATATAATGGAATGAATGAATGAAATGGGGTTTAACGTCCTATGCTTAAGCACCTAACCAGGGCTGAAGACGGGTATACGCCATACAGTGTGCTATGAGGGAAATTTTGCCCGGGCAGCAACTGAATTCCAACTGCCAAGGGTTCTTTTACGTGCACGCTATTGTGTACACGGGACCTCAGTTTTTAGTCCCATCCAAACGACTAGGCAGCTGTCCTTGTCAGACCCTCCTTCTGCATCCCTGACAAGGGGAAATCACGCTGAAAAATCGAGATGAACTTTCTCGGCCAATGTAGGGATCGAACACCCGACCTCCAGGCTAGCGAACCAGCGCCTTATCCACTTAGCCACCGTGATCCCCCTACATATAATGGGACACCACTCTAACTAATGTTGGACATCTCTGAACAACCTAATCATTTATTGTTATCCGACTGGTGGCTCCCTCTAAATGAAAGCTTATCTAAACTAGTGATATCATTAGTCCTCAAAATTTAGAATTTTCTACCACGGCACAAAAAAATCAAAAATGCAGTGGCATAATGGTAATGCTACGGCACCACAGCATTTTTTGTATTCCAAAATCACTACTTTTCTTAACTAGTAAATATGTTTTACCAAATTACTGTCGCCGGTTTGGAGCTCACAACCAATGCAATTTTGTTTCCAATTATTGCCAATTTTTTTCCTAATCCCCAATGAGAATTAAGACTAAAGTGAGGTAGCATCGATGCCAGATGGGTGTCAAAAGGAGTGGTGGAAGTACATGTAAGCAGGCTACATGTACGTGTATCCATACGTGCGAAAAGTTTGTGAAATGAATTTAAAATTTATTGTTTGTTTGGTACATGTATATTGTTGTTACGCTAAAACAAATCTATTTTATGTAATTTTGGTTTGAACGCATAGCAAGAAAAACATATGATGAATTTTTACGCTCTGTTATGTAATTATAAACGAAGGGTGTCCTTCGTATGTGAGAAACGATACAGTTTTAAAAAAATACAAAATGACGAGAATGGTAACATCGTTTATGCATTAGCCCGAGTAACTAGGCAACAGTCTGTGCACTCTATGTCTATTTTAGTTTATAACGTTGAAAATAACACCACTGCAACGGTAAAGCATGGATATGCCTACAGCACAGTGTTGGCTACCAGTATTCAAAAATTGCAAATTTTTATAGACTTTCAAATACAAAATGATAAACAAATATAATATGATGTTATTACACTGTCAAGCGACATCCTCTTGGTACTATTCTATAACTTTTTTTATTCTATAACTGGTACACTTATAGATAGACTGGTAGGAGAACTTCAGATTTTGGTGAGCTGGGGAAAAAAATCCAAAACAAATGATTCTTGCTTTTTATGAGTACATGTACAACTTTAGGAAAAAAATCCACAAAAATCAGCCTTAGGCACAAAAAAGTTACAGACGTTCTGGTGTTTGTGTCCATTCGACTTATAAAATCCACAATTTTCGGTATGCTGATAACAAATTTCAGATACCATGTTACATATCACTGAAAAGCACGTTTATTTCTCTTTTTAAATATGTAAATAATTTTCAGGCACATTCATATTTACTTAGCTTACAGAACGATCAAAGTTGGGTGGTCATCTACTCTTTTGCCGTGATTACGGGGGAGGAGGTATTCAAGGTAAAAGGATGTGTCTTAATAACAAATTACAGATATGATGTTACATATCACTAAAAAGCACGTGTATTGTTCTTTTCAAATATGTAAATAATTTTCAGGCACATTCATATTTACTTAGCCTACATAATGATCAAAGTTGGGTGGTCATAAACTATATTAAGGTCAAAATACATGTTTTAATAACAAATTCCAGATATGTTACAGAACGATCGAAGTTGGGAGGTATTACTAAGATTATGGAGGGGATAGGGGTATGTATGGAGGGGGTAGGGGTATTTATGGAGGGGGTAGGGGTATTTAATGTCAAAATACGTTTTTCTTATGTGAGTTCTGGGATATTCTCATTTTGCGTGTAAACATAGACGATGTATAAGCAAGATAAAGTCATTGACTTTGGCTATGCTTGGGAAAAAAACCTCGACAGAAAATCCTTGGCTTGTCGGCCACGGTTTTTCTTTTCCCTTGTCATTTTCTTCAGTCTTTCTTTCCCAAACATAACCCCAGCCTCGTGCTTTATTATACCCATAATGCAATCTCAAACAATTGTTTTCGAAATTTTACCAAACTCCTGCTACTCGGCACCACAAAGTCAACAAAACTGAGCCATCACCCATCCACGTGCCATGGTTAATTTCGAGTTAATTATACCTGGACAGTGGCTCCACAACCAATTCTTGTATTTAAGTAATTTTTTCCTCCAAAATGAAATACAATGTGCTATGACGGAAATTATACCTGGAAGCGGCTACACAACCGATTCTTGTATTTAATTCTATCTGCCAGTGGAGAGAGAGAAATGCCAGTGGATCTTTTACGTTCACCAGTAGAGTTACCATGTGTCCTTGTTCAATAGAGAGAGTTACCACGTGTCCTTGCTGACCAGAATGTCTTTGTTGTGTCTGAGAAAATGATTTACACCAAATAAAGTTTGTCTCTGGTATGAATTGTCATGTGTGTTTGGAGATTACATTCTGCAAAATAAGATTTACTACAAACACCACATTTAAAGAGTTTTTCTCCAGTATGGATTGTCATGTGACTCTGTAGACTACTACTCTGCATATTTCCTTCAGTATGAATTTGCATGTGTGACTTTAGATTACTACAATGGCTGAATGATTTACTACAAACATTACATTTAAAAAGTTTTTCTCCAGTTTGAATTCTCATATGCATTTGTAGATTATATTTTCTAACAAATGATTTACTACAAACATCACATTTATAAGGCTTCTCTCTAGTATGAATTGTCATGTGTTTTTGGAGCTCAGATTCTGTAAAATATGATTTACTACAATCATTGCATTTATATGGTTTCTCACTGGTATGGATTCTCATGTGTTTCAGTAGAGCAGATTTTCTACTGGTATGGATTTGCACGTGTTTCTGTAGAGTAGGTTTCCTACTAAATGATTTACTACAAACATCACATTTATACGGTTTCTCATTGGTATGGATATGCATGTGTGTATGCAGAGAAGATTTCCTATTAAATGATTTACTACAAACATCACATTTATAAGGTCTTTCACCAGTATGTATTGTCATGTGTGAATGTAGAATACTATTACGAGTAAATGATTTACTACAAACATCACATTTATAAGGTCTCTCACCAGTATGAGTTCTCATGTGTGACTGTAAAATACCATTATTAGGAAATGATTTACTACAAACATCACATTTATAAGGTTTTTCTCCTGTATGAATTCTGATATGTCTCTGTAGATTAGCATTCCTACTAAATGATTTACTACATACATCACATTTATAAGGTGTTTCTCCAGTATGAAGTCTAATATGTGACTGTAGGCTTTGACCCCTGGTGAATGATTTACTACAAAGGTCGCATTTATATGGTTTTTCTCCAGTATGAGTTCTAATGTGTGTTTGTAAATTACCATAAGCTGCAAATGATTTACTACAAACATCACATTTGTAAGGTTTCTCTTGAGTATGAACTCTCATGTGTCTCTGTAGATGACTGCTGACAATAAATGATTTGCTACAAACATCACATTTATGAGGTTTTTCTCCAGTGTGAATTTTGATATGTCTCTGTAGGTCTCCACCCCGTGCAAAAAGTTTATTACAAACATCACATTTAAAAGGTTTCTCTCCAGTATGAATTCTGGTGTGCCTGTTTAGAACACCATTATCCCTGAATGATTTACTACAAACATCACATTTATAAGGGTTTTCTCCAGTGTGAGTTCTCATGTGTTGCTTTAGAACACTAATACCTCTGAATGATTTACTACAAACTGCAAAATTATTTTGATTATGTATCTTTATTTCATTGAACTCGCTAAAACTCTTCTCCCAATTTTTACCATGTTGTAAAACAGAATCTTCTTCTTTAACATGTATTTCGCTGTGTTTTTCTAAACCAGATTCTAATTTAAATTCTTCATCACACAAATTACACTGAAAAACAGTTTCAACATCCTCAATTTTCTCTCCTTTAACATGACAATATTCATCTACATCATCAGTTTTCTCTTCTTTAACATGACAATATCCATCTACATCATCAGTTTTCTCTTCTTTGACATGTATTTTGGAATGTTTTTTTAAATGATCATATTGTTGGAAAATCTCATCACATACAACACACTGATGAAAAGTTATAACATCATTAGTTTCCTGTAATATATAAAAGTTATAACATCATTAGTTTCCTGTAATATATAAAAGATATAATATCATTAGTATCCTGTAATATATAAAAGTTATAACATCATTAGTTTCCTGTAATATATAAACGTAATAACAGTTCAAAAACAGCAGCTGCCAGGCAGGTTACACCCACATTTTTCAAGAGAACAAGCTAAACAAAAATCGATTTTCGAACATCAAAGGCCATAATTCAGGAAGGTGCAGGAACCAAGATCTTTGGCTTATAAATATGCTTTTCAAGTTTCATCAAAATTAGATAAAATTGTGACCTCTAGAGGGTCAACAACCTTGATTTACCAGATGTTTACACTATTCCGTAGGGGTGGGGGAATTTTCAGTTTTGGTCCATTTTTTATGAAATTCAAACTTAACTAAAAGTGTAACAGTGGCATATTTGAACATTTTTTAAAATCTGATAACAATTATCTGTTTTGATGACTGAAATAGCCTACTTGTTTTTGTGATATCCATATTATAAATATTTGACAAATTATCAATCAAAGTATTATGATTTTAATCAATCTTAGCTGACTACAAAGTGCGTATTTCAGATTTAAACTTGGTACAAGAGATTGCAGTTTAATTACATTATTGACGTCAATCTCGGATTTTAAAATTACATAACTTTGGATCTAATTAGAATAATTTTATGAAATAAAAAAATTGGGTAGCATGTTTTTTTAAAAGTGTACCAGTGGGTTTCTAACGAATGTAATAGTTTCATTAGAAAAGGTAAAAAGAGTTTTTAAATATTTTTCTTGATGTATTTTTTTATTAAAATAAATTACAAATATTTTAATGAATTACATCATTTAAGACAACAAACATTTTCCCATCATTTTTATCAAGATTTTAGAATACTTTGAAATAACATTTGTTTTAAAATTTTTAATTTGTTTTGTATAATTATAAAGGTAAGTGTGTCTTCTTTAAAACAGACTTAAAAATATACTGATAAGAAAAATAAAAGGTCTGAAAATTGAATTGTTCAAACTCCCGTGAAAATTTGACTGGTCTGCCCATCCACTACATTACTGAAGTGGTCTTACATTTGTTTTGTAAACTTTATATTTTTAGGTCACGTGGAAATAAAAATGGCTGTTTGTCTAATGGATGTTTATGTTTAACTGGCAGGAAAATGGTTTAGAAAATCAAATTTCCATGCTTATATATTGCTAATGTTTCATCTATTTATGTCTGTCCAGTTTTAGCGAAATGTTAGCATTATTTTAATATTTCTTTTCGGATCCATATTTTTGACGTCAAAGGAAAAAAAACAAATTGGAAAAATATATTTATTAAACATTATTTGTATCAGTAGAGAAACTTAACTATAAAGGCCTGTTATTGGCCCTGCTTGATTTGTCCATACCGGCGCATAACGGCTTACCACAGTCCGGCAGTTTCCTCGCTAGGTTACTTGATTTAACCGGACATCGAAAAAAGTTCAGTGTACGCCACTTTGTTGACACCGGCGCAAGATAATGAACATGCCATTGCCAACTAGATAAAACTAGGAATGCCATTAAACACGAATATTAAAGCGTTAAAATTAAAACCAAATGCTTTGAAGTTGAATTTGAGCGTACCAGATATTCATATGTCATTTTTTGGGGGGTAATACTACTACTGTCTAAACTATGTTATTTTATAAACGGATTTCAGTCCTTCACGTTTAAGGTGCGCTTTCGCTCCTGCGCCCCTCGACTCAACTTCCGGGAGTCATTTTAGACGCCCGCAAGTGAGCTAAATCGCTCTCCTACACACTGAAATGAATAAACTATAGTACTTTCAGTGATTTTGTTTATTTTTAAACTGCATGCGTCCTTCGAGCGTGTCTATGGTAATTCCTGGACTATATCGAACCTCGTTTTCAGTCTGATATTGAATCAATTTATGGCTCGTTTTGATTGGATAGAAGTATGACATCAGCCAATAGAATACGATGGTACATGACAGACAGCCTATCATGTCGCCGGATGTTGATAGAGATTGACATTTCTAACACTTATTATATATATATATTCTTTATTTTGTGAAGGTAATCTAATAAGTTACAGAGTACTTATCTACCTTAGAGCCTTCAGTTCTAAAAATAATAAAAAGGCTAATAATAAAAGCACACAACTAAACTAAGAACATTTTCACACTAGTAACTTAAAAAGCTATGATACAAGATATAAATGATCATAAATAATAATATAATAAGTATACTAGAAGTTTAGGAATTTAAAAATGCACCAGGTTTAGATAAGAATGATTTTAAGTTATGTTTAAATTGCACTAGAGTTTGACTAGTGGTTAAGTGAGATGGTAAATCATTCCATAATTTGGCACCTTCATATGCTAATGAATTTTTGAAAATTGAACAATTTGGTTAATGGCACAAAAAGCTTTCCTGCAGTCGTTGATCGAGTTGCAGGTTGGGATGACTGATCTCTTAGAATAAAAATACTACTTAGATAGGGTGGTGTCATGCCATGAAGACATTTGTACATTAGTACTGCCTTATTAAAAAATACTCGTTCAGGCAGTGGTTGCCATCCTAACTTATTAAACAGATCAGAACTTCTAGTACCATTTTGATACATTTGTAGAGTAGATGTATTCAATGCTAGTCGAGCCATTCTCTTTTGAGCCATAAATAATTTAGAAAAATCTTGAGATGAACATTGTGACCACAAGTTTGAACAATAATCGAAAATAGGCAAAACATAACTAGAATAATACAGCTTTTTAGTTAAACTTGTTTTTATATGTACCGCTTTTGCTATTTGTGTCATTATGTCTGAAGATTGGCAAAAAACTGTGAAGTTTTGAACATTTTTAGAGTGGAATACTGGAGGGTAAATAGCAGCAGAGGCTGACAAAAATGGACGTGTAAAATTATTGTGGTGCAAGTTGTGCGCTAAGCACGCCGACAAAGTGAAAGTCATAAAAATAAGAAAAATTTGTGTACCTACACATTGTATAAAGAGAATATTAAACAAGACTTAAAGCATAAATACAATTTGGCTTCCCTTATTCAAGAAATTGTAGCATTACTCTTGCAAAATAATTTAAAAGAGTTTTTTTACAGGAGCTTTTTTCTCATTTTTGAAATTGGCAGGAGTTTTTTATGGCTCCCGTACCATTTCGTAAACGTGAAGGCCTGGGATTTCTAATAATAATTTTCTGCTTTTTTGTGGTCATACTTCATGAATACTATTTTTGTTAAAACATGTCATGTAACCGATTTATTATTAATATTATCCAACGCCAAATTTTTTATCAGTCAGGTCACTTGATTTGCCCTGACCGGCGTACACATTGTAGAAAGCGGCTCGCCTATCGGTGGATAAATCAAGCAGGCCCAACGGTTGGTGATGTTCTGCCGACGTCAAAAAAACAAGAGAGAGAGAGAGAGAGAAATGGGGCTTTACATCCACTCAACACAAACTAGGTCATTTTGGGAATAATGTTGCAGATTGAGTTAGCTCCCGTATGAAATAATGGACTAACCCATCTGTGACATTTATTGGTTTAGGTCTTGTACTGCACGTGCAGTTTTAGGGGTATGTAGTTCCGTGGCAGGTTTAGCTCTTCCCCACTTTTCCCTGACCTTTTGAGGAGAACAGAAGTCAAGGAATTATTCATTGTATAGAAGTTAACATACCCGGTAGTGTTGTGATTAGAATATATTGTTGGAGGTGCCAATATATACAATACAATACAATACAGGATATTATAGTAGTTGTGATTAGTCATTAATTGTAGTAAGTAGAAAGCTTATTTAATATTATTAACCGCTGCTAATGCATGTGCCCGTAGCTTGATGTAGTATTGGTGTATGTAGCTTTGCTTAGTGGCATGGCTGTGCTCATATGTAGTATTTATATCTAAATGTGTTTATCTCACTTACCTGTCGTCGTCCCGTCTTAACCCCTCGACCCATATAGCCTTCCCACTCGGGCTCATACAATTTAGGTGGTTATCCCAGTGGGTTAGATAAGTATATATAGACCCGAGTTTACAATACTAACATATGGTTTTCAATTTTTATTTCAATAATTGGCTTGCGCGTAGAGGTCTTTAGCAGTGAGAGGAAACCAGAGTGCGCGGAGGAAACCCACGAGGTTGAGTAGGCGCCCCTATCTCCATGTCAAATATGCTCACACTAGGGCTCGAAACAACAGCCGCAAGCCAGAGGTGACCTCATAAAAAAAAACATTGGATGATAACAGTAGTAGGCCTAACACATTTCTCTAAACTCACCATAATTTTGTTAGCAACTGCTATTGTTTATTTATAGTTATTCAGCTTGGATGACGATTCTTGAAACTGTTCGAATCGCACGAGCAACAAACAACCATCGATTATATCCACCACATCGGTGCCATCCATGCACGCCGGTTTAGATCAGATTGTTCGACGTTTGACCCTCACTTTCATTTCCGGTACAGCAGAGATGGTTGTATATAGATTTTAGACGAGGATTCATCAACACGAAAAACTCATTAATGTGGAATCCATGTGTACTATCTGATTTGTTTTAATATGAAATGCAAATTTATGTCTAATTTCATCCCTTCAGCATCTTTTATACCTGTATTAGCTGAACAGTGGCTCTGTCATAGGAAGAAGGTGTTTATAAATCTTTTTTTTTTACCTACTATGAACGATTCCAATACCAACACAGATCTTGAATAAATTTCAGACATGCGCTTTAGATCATAAGATCTATCATTGAGTCAAGGAGTAGGGTTTCCATTCTGAACTTGTATGTGACAAGGAGTAGGGTCGTCCCTTGTATGTGACAAGGAGTAGGGTCGTCCCTTGTATGTGACAAGGAGTAGGGTCGTCCCTTGTGTGTGACAAGGAGTAGGGTCGTCCCTTGTGTGTGACAAGGAGTAGGGTCGTCCCTTGTGTGTGACAAGGAGTAGAGTTGTCCCTTGTGTGTGGCAAGGAGTAGGGTTGTCCCTTGTGTGTGACAAGGAGTAGGGTTGTCCCTTGTATGTGGCAAGGAGTAGGGTTGTCCCTTGTATGTGACAAGGAGTAGGGTCGTCCCTTGTATGTTTTCTCCAATTTCCCTGACCTCTTTGCCCACCTCCCAACTTTTCCCTAAATTTGCGTTTGGCTGAATGAATGAAATGGGGTTTAACTTCCTACGCTTAAGCACCTAACCTGGGCTAATTAAAGACGGGCATACGCCATACAGTGTGCTATGAGGGGAATTTTGCCCGGGCAGCAACTGCTTTTCACTACAAACAGAGGAACAAATGGTCATGTCTTTGTATTAAAATTTGTATGGGTCTGAAGCATACTAAAAACATGTAACTATTTTTCCATACATATCACCGTAATCAATCTGATAAATTGTTTTTCTTCCGCCTTAAAGATGCCTTCCCGGGTACAAACTTTGTGAATTGAAGATAAATGAGGACTAAAAACATATTCAAAGTAACCAAGATATCAAAAATTTGCTTCAATTCCCTTTCAAAACTTTGCTTTCGATGTGGATACCCATACCTATAAGTATGCTGTTGTTAGACGCAATGTCTGCAAACTTAACTTCATTGTGGGAGGGTCCATTTTACAGAATGTATCCTTTATACTTCCTGTACATTTACCATACTTACTGAGGCCTAAGTAAATTCTTAGTTATTTCTGTCTACTTCTTTTTAGAACCTTTAATCGCAGAGTCTTTTGTACGTTGACAACACTAATAGTAAATGCAGGAGTACTGCACCACGCGCAAAACAAAAAAAACAAAAAATCTACAAGATAAACCTGCGGACAAGACAGAAAACAGACATTGCAAAAACTAAACAATTATAAAATCAAGTGAATGGATCCGGGGGCCAGCCGTAAGCGTCCACTGCGCTGTACAGTCCGGGGCCTGTCTTGGTACAGGCTTCACTAAAATGATTTACACAAAAGACGTAAATGTCCCCCAAACCACCTAACCATTTGAGCAAGAAATAACAACTGCTCCCCGATCCAAGCTGGCAGACAATAAGCCAGCAAAACCTGTTGGGTTGCTAGTTAGTGATACCCTGACAATATTGCCCAGTGCTTGCCCCATGCGCATTTTTCGCGTAATCCAGTATTTTTCTAGTAAGATTGGGTGTCTATACTTTCCATATATACCAAATTTGACATACTTTTATTGGAAATAACCACCCAATAAATACTTTGCTGGGAACCCAACTTTAACATCATGAATATTTACCAAAACCGAGCAGAAAATATTAATTCAATCCCCCTTTGTCCATTCTATAAAATCAACAAAAATAAGCATGCAAAAGGGGATAAAAGAGACAGAGAGAGAATTGCTATAAATAGAAGAACTACAATTTGGGGGTACCGAGATAGTGAAATTTAATGGTGGTCTGCCTCCCTGTGAATAGATCTAGAGGTTATTAATGGTGGTCTGCCTCCCTGTGAATAGATCTAGAGGTTATTAATGGTGGTCTGCCTCCCTGTGAATAGATCCAGAGGTTATTAATGGTGGTCTGCCTCCTTGTGAATAGATCCAGAGGTTATTGATGGTGGTCTGCCTCCTTGTGAATAGATCCAGAGGTTATTGATGGTGGTCTGCCTCCCTGTGAATAGATCCAGAGGTTATTGGAGTAGAACGAACCATACCACTGGGGATATCCAGAAAGATATTTGCCAAAAAATGATGAATTTAAAATTTCAATCCTCGGTCACGTAAAAACAATTATGAGCCTCTTTTTATTCCAACTGGAGCCACAATGGCTCGATGAGTAAGACGTTGGCCCGCTAACCTGAAGGTCACGTGTTCTATCCTAGAATTATCTTAGAAAGTTCACACTGTATGGCGTACGCCTGTCTTTATTAGCCCAGTCGGGGCACAGAAGTAGGACATTAAACCCTGTTTCATCAGTTTGCAGACAAAAAATTATTTATATTTTTGTAATGGCTGGGACCAAAAACATGTATTACCACTTAACAAGTTCTTGTTTGTTGTTGTTTATTAAAAATTGAACGTCCAATACATTATGGGATGAAATAGACAGGTTGATTTAATCAAGTTATTTACATATCAAGGCGTAATATAGCAAATTAGATATTGATAAGTTATTTACATATCAAGGCGTAATATAGCAAATTAGATAATGATAAGTCATTAACATATCAAGGTGTAATATAGCAAATTAGATAATGATAAGTTATTTACATATCAAGGTGTAATATAACAAACTAGATAATAATGAAAACATAAAAAAGACAATTTCTTATAAATCAAAATAACACTTTAAAATACAGCGTTGAAATTCCCTGAGAACAGAGTGGGGGTCACAAATCTTTTATTGTTATTGTATTCAACCAATAAATTACTGAAATGTTTATAATCAGTCATCGATACATGTAATTATTAACAATACTCAAATAATATACACATCTTAATGTAAGAATATCATCAATATGTTAAATACTCAAATATAGGCATTATTATATCACATCTTAATGAAACATGTAACAATGTTATTAATATGTTATATTGTCATAATATCACATCTTATACATTCGCACGATCTGTGCCAAGGTCCAAATTGGAAAAAGGCCTCTGGCCTTATTTGTTACCCTTGTAAAATGACGCGATTATTATTATTATTATTAATAATGTAACAATATCATCAACATGCTACATGTATATAGTCATAATATCACATCTTAATGTATCATGTATCAATATTATATACTTGTACCTTGAGAAATTTATTTTTGCACTACAAATAAGATCATAGAAATCCTATACCTTAACTCAGCGCTATATTTTTAACAATGTTCACATTGCCACATTTCACTGAAACACATCAATTTAGATTCACAGATTTACATTAAATTAGGTCATCTAAATACATGTATTGCTTTTTACAACATCCGATCAATGAGACAATGTGAGAGAGAGAAAAATTAAGCGTATAGTCAACAAAACACAAACTAGGACATTTTGAGACTAACATATTGATAGTGTGGATCTTTAGCAGTGGGAGGAAACTAGTAGCCATAATGTATTTATATTGTACGCTCTCTCTGCTAGAGGATTGGTTGTCCAACCTCGTGGCCGGTTTATTCCCACTGATAAATAAGCCTTATTGAAATAAAATTGAGAGAGAGAGAGAAATACGGTTTAACGTCCACTCGACACAACCTAGGTCATTTTGGTACTAACATATGGTTCAATTTTATTTCAATAATTCACTCGAGCATAGGGGTCTTTAGCAGTGGGAGGAAACCGGAGGACCCAGAGAAAACCCCAAGGTTGGAAAATAAAATTGAATCATACATGTATGCTGGTTACAAAATGACATACATGTAGTTTGTGTCGAGTGGACATTAGACTAAATTTCTTCCTTTCTCTTTAGCAGTGGGAGGAAACCGGAGGACCCAGAGAAAACCCACAAGGTTGGAAAATAAAATTGAATCATACATGTATGCTGGTTACAAAATGACATACATGTAGTTTGTGTCGAGTGGACATTAAACCAAATTTCTCACTTTCTCTTTAGCAGTGAGAGGAAACCGGAGGACCCAGAGAAAACCCACGAGGTTGGGAAATAAAATTGAATCATACATGTATGCTGGTTACAAAATGACATACATGTAGTTTGTGTCGAGTGGACATTAAACCAAATTTCTCACTTTCTCTTTAGCAGTGGGAGGAAACCGAAGGACCCAGAGAAAACCCACAAGGTTGGAAAATAAAATTGAATCATACATGTATGCTGGTTATAAAATGACATAGTTTGTGTCGAGTGGACATTAAACCAAATTTCTGCCTTTCTCTTTACTTATCTTGGAATGGATATTCTCATTTATCACATACATGTGATCAGTTTCTCGTGGATTTTCCCGGTTTCCTCAGTTTCCCTACACAAAGACAATTACTGTGTTATGAGGGAAGTTCTGCCCGGACAGTGGCTCTGCTCTACAACCTACTCTTATTTCAAATTTCATCTGCCAAAGATTCTTTTACGTGCACTGCAATGCGAACACAGTACCCAAATAAACTTTTTAGCCACAGTCTGAGAAAATGATTTACACCAAATAAAGCTTGTCTCTGGTATGAATTCTCATGTGTGTTTGGAGATTACATTCTGCAAAAAAGGATTTACTACAAACATCACATTTAAAAAGTTTTTCTCCAGTATGGATTGTCATGGGACTCTGTAGACCACTACTCTGCATATTTCCTTCAGTATGAATTCTCATGTGTACCTGTAGAACATATTTTGTAGCAAATGATTTACTACATACATCACATTTATAAGGTTTGTCTCCTGTATGAATTCTCATGTGTACCTGTAGAGTGCAATTTAATCTGAATGATTTACCACAAATATCACATTTATAAGGTTTCTCTCCAGTATGAATTCTTGTGTGTCTATGTAGGTCAGTCTTCCGTAAGAATGATTTACTACAAACATCACATTTATATGCTTTTTCTCCAGTATGTGTTCTCCTGTGGTTCTGTAGAGTACTGCTTTTAGTAAATGATTTACTACAAACATCACATTTATAAGGTTTTTCTCCAGTATGAATTCTCATGTGTGACAGCAGATTAGCATTCCTAGTGAATGATTTACCACAAACATCACATTTATAAGGTCTTTCTCCAGTATGAGTTTTCATGTGTTGCTTTAGAAGACTAATATGTCTGAATGATTTACTACAAACTACACAATTTGTTTGATTCTGTATCTCTGAGCCATTGCAGTCGCTAAAACTTTTCTCCCAATTTTTACCATGTTGTAAAACAGAATCCTCTTCTTTAATATGTATTTCACAGCGTTTTTCTAAATCAGATTCTAATTTAAATAATTTTTTATCATGTTGTAAAGCAGACTCTTCTTCTTCAACATGGATTTCACAGTGTCTTTCTAAATCAGTTTCGAATTTAAATTCTTCATCACACAAATTACACTGATAAACTGTTTCAATATCATCAGTTTTCTCATCTTTAACATGACAATATTCATCTACATCATCAGTTTTCTCGTCTTTAACAGGGCAATATTCATCTACATCATCAGTTTTCTCTTCTTTAACATGACAATATTCATCTACATCATCAGTTTTCTCTTCTTTAACATGACAATATTCATCTACATCATCAGTTTTCTCATCTTTAACATGACAATATCCATCTACATCATCAGTTTTCTCATCTTTAACATGACAATATTCATCTACATCATCAATTTTCTCTTCTTTAACATGACAATATTCATCTACATCATCAATTTTCTCTCCTTTAAAATGCCAATATCCAACTATATCATCAGTTTTTTCGTCTTTAACATGTATTTTATTGTGTTTTTCGATCATAAGATCATTAGTTTCCTGTAATATATAAGATAGATTGCCAAGAAACGAAACATACGCCCAAAGCAGCTAAATTGTCTGAGCAGTCAACAAGAGTTGTCGCATGTTTTTACTTTTTTCAGTAAAATACACTAGTTCTGGGGGTGGGGCAGCTAGTTTACAACAATTGTTTTCATAGGAACACGTGGTTGTGACACACTGTCAAAACTAAACACCTTTAATGGTTTGGTCCAACACGTGTCGGTCGCCATTTTCTCTTCGACTTAAAAAAAATGTAAATAAGTCAAGTTTTTCACGAGAGAACCTAGTTAATTAGTTGTGGTATTTAATTGTGCTATGGGTTTTTTTTTAACCGGAGTTGGTTTCAAACACACAGGTAAGTTTATAATAACCAAACTTAAATAGTTTGTTCATAATCGAAGAATTCCGTTTATAAAATAAGATAGTTTGGACAGTACATGATGTACATGTACATGTGGTGAACTTATGCTGACGTCATAAAAAAAAATGATGATAACAAATTTCTCTAAACTCACCATAATTTTGTTAGCAACGTTTATTGTTTATTTATAGTTAATCAGATTGGACGAACTGTTCCGATCGTACGAGAACTAAACACCCATCGATTACATGGTACATGTACATCCACCACGAAGACAAGATCGAGCTGAATTCAGCTATTTCCGCATAGTTCTATGATTTCCGGTACAGCCGAGATGGTTGTATATAGATTTCAGAGAAGGATCCTTCCACACGAAAAACTCATTAATGTTGAATCCATGTGTACTGATTTTATCGGATTTTTTAAAATCATAATTAGGAACGTGTCTACAGGGGGTTGTAATTTATGAAATGCAAATGAATGAATGTCTAATTTTATCCCTTCAGTATATTTTATACCTGTATTAGCTGAACAGTGGCCTTGACGCCATAGGAGGATTTTTATTAAAGGGACAATAACACTCTTGCTAGCTTCACAGGCCCAGAAAAAAATAGTCTTATTCTAAGTACTAGCTGTTTAAGTGTCCTACCTGTTGTGTAAAATATCCATTACATCCTATTTTACTTGTCAAGAGGGTTCGAAAATATGTTTAAATCCAAGTTGCATTTGAAAGTGTTTACGTAAAGCTTTTCAAACCATGCATGTAGTTGATTTAGCATTGTTGAAAAACTCAACGCCTTACATGACAAGTACATGTATGTCTTGTATATTGTTTGTAAGGCATTTAGTGATAGGACTTACATTAAAAAACACAAACACAATTTATGGATAACAATCACTAGCAACTTTAATAGTGCAACGTTTCAACAAGTATCCTCTTGTCGTTATCAAGCACAAGGTAAACGATAATATGATACAATAAATCTGGGAGTGAACATTTAAGTATAGAAATTAAAAGAAGCCACAAAGACAAGAAAAAATATCCTTTTAAAATAGATAAAAAGATCAAAGAAGAAAAGGGGGGTTGTGATTACAAACTAAACATTAATCAACAATATACTAAGATAATTAGGAAGCCATTACACATAGTCAAAATATTCTGTTTAAATATATAAAATATATGTATGTCATTGTACCAGCTGACAAAGCGTCCAATAACCTAGTGTTTATATGTAAACGATATTATTATGACTGTCCGTTCAATTAACAGTGCTACGTATAAACGCTCTATTCTAAGTAAGGGTGAAATTATATCCGATCACAGATCTGTACTCACTTCATCGGGGGCGGATCCAGGATATTGCGAAAGGATTTTTTCGATGGGGGGGGGGGGGTGCCCATACATTGTAACTAATGGTAATCATTAGAGTGCCGCATACATTGGTGGTTTGGTGTAATCCCCAGAGCCTTGACGCATTGCCTGGTCATAGACAATGCGAAAATCATGTTTATATCATCAATTAAAAAGCAAAAATTCCAGTCTCGCCGGATCCGCGCCTGAAAGGGGTTAGTACTTTGAGGGTGATTTCCTGGCATCTGATCTTCAAATATTAAACACAACTCCCGCCCTATTTTTGTCGGCAAAATCATCAGGAACAGATCGGTAGCTTACTGCCTTAAGAATTTCTGAAAAAAAGTTCGACTGAAGGAAAGGCATGTGGTTTGAAGGAGGTAGTGGTTTATGTAAGAAGGTTGAAATTATTTTTCAAAGATGAGCGTGGTGTTTTTTTAGAATCTGGTCATGCTGATGCAGAAATCGTGCTGCTCACAGAACTTTACCTGTCCCTTGGTAAGTGAGCCCTTAGAATGCATATATATATTTTAAGGGCTCGCTTACCAAGGGACAGCTAGATGACAGGTAAAATTATGTGAGATAATGTATGTCCATGTTCGGCCAATTTGGTTGGTTACTGTTTAGCCTACGTATTTAAGTAACTAGGGAGGGTCTGGGGGTCCTCCTGCCAAATGTTTTAAAAGATATGCGATTTCCTGGCATCTGATCTTCAAATATTAAATACAACTCCCAACCTATGTTCAGTGTTTTTTGTCGGTACATATTTTTTACAGCTTGCCGGAATAAGGGGGGGGGGGGCGTGTGCCGGGTGCGCCAGCCCCCCCCCCCCCTTGGAACCGCGCCTGGTCATGTGGTGTGGTGATACATATAAAGATATGCCGCTGTTATATTGGATGCCTAAACTACATAAAAATCCCCACAAGCAACGTTTTATAGCAGGTTCATCCCGTTGTTTCACAAAATCACTTTCAAAAGTATTGAAATCAGGCAGTGACAAAATATAATCTCGTAGTGGTATTAATCAAATGTGGATATTAAAAAATTGCAAAGAGTTACTTGATGGTTTGCAATCTAGATCACTTGCTTCAGTCTCATCTATTCAAACGTTTGACTTTTCTACCTTGTACACGAACATTCCCCATAGTAAATTAAAAGCTCGGTTAAAAGGACAGTATTCACAGTGTCTTCCCATCTAAATCGGGACATGTTAGATATTAATATTTAGTTGTTAATTACAATTCCACATATTTCGTTAAGAACCATAGCGATTCCATAAATAAATTCACGGCACTCAAGATAATTCAAATGTTGGATTTTTTAATTGATAATATCTTTGTTGAATTTGGAGGGAAAATTTATCAGCAAGTGGTAGGTATCCCCATGGGTACCAACTGTGCACCTTGCTTGCTGATTTGTTTCTTTCTCTATTCCTACGAATCCGAGTACATGCAGGCACTTGTTAAAATCCAATAAACGATTGGTTAGACATTTTAATTTCCCTTAATAATAATAATAATAATTTATTGAACTTGTATAGCGCCAAAATCCAGCTTGTAAAGCTGCTCGGTGGCGTTTGTACAGATACAAAATATATGATTATGAGTACATAATGTAAAATAATATAGATAGAAAGTCGTATACAAATAAAAATAAAACTGGTAAAATGTAGATAAAATATAGATAGAAAATCACAACAAATTAAAAATAAACTATTTGGTAAAACAAATAAATGGCAGTGTACAGATAAAAATATAAAACATTGAAGCATTTGTTAAATATATAATTACATAAAGGCTTTTTGGAACATTTCTGTTTTTAGGTTCTTTTTAAAAACGTTGAAACTTGAACTGGTCCTAGTTTTAAAGGATATCTCGTTCCAAAGTTTCGGTGCTGCTACCGAAAAGGTGCGTTGGGCGAAGAGTGTTTTACTTTTTAGCATCTCAAGAAGGTCAAGTTTTGAAGAACGAAGTTGGTGTAAGGGTTTATAATGGTTAAGAAGACTTTGAGATAAACGGGGGATTCAGGACAGTTGATTGACAGATATGTAAGACACACAATTTTGAAATCAATACGAAATGTGGAGTAGATTTACTGTTATGGATATTTACTACTTGCTCCCGACAATCCGAATAGCTGGCGAACCATGATAATGCAATGTCTTTAAACCCATAACGATGTTTTAACCGGAATAACAATATCGCAGTGTCTATGGTACCGAAAGCGGCACTAAGGTCAAGCATAACCAAGAAAACACAGTCCCGATTGTCCACCCGACTGAAGATGTCATTATGGACTCATACAAGGGCAGCCTCAGTGCTGTGACACCTCTTGTAGTCAAATATGCCAAAATTGTCTTGGGGGGGTCATACAAGGTCAGCTCTATATTTTCGCCTCTCGAAGAAAACCGTTGCCACTGTCTGTAAACCTGAAATTTTTCGGGCATTTTTAGTTTTGCTAACCTAACTGTCATTGAGCGTTAATAAAACACTAATTTCTCTTTTTCAATTGAATACCACGAAATTATACCGGGCATCGATTATTATTTGTGAATGCAGCTGATTGGATGGATGGAATTTAGAGTGGTGAACAGTCCATTTGCTGATTACACTATTTTGCCTTTACATTTTTTAAGACTTCAAATTTTGTCTAATGGTTTGACTTGTTCGTACTTGGTTTTATTCTATTTTGGTTACAAAGCCATTGGATATTTTTGGAGTTGCTTACACGGGCGTTTGCAGTGGTTAAATTTTCTCCGGGGCGGTGAGGCCCCCATACCCCTCGACCATTGATTGGTTGTTTGGAAATCGGGTCAGTCAGGTAGGCAATATTGGACCACATAAAGTGCTGTATTCACAGGCTGGAATATCAGGACAAAGCGCATTTACGGCAGTTACATTTTCAAAAATTTTTCCCAACGGTTCGATCTTCGTCGACGATTTATTGGAATTCGGGTCAAGGGATCCGTCTTTATTAGACTATATTAGACCACTTAAATCAGATATGCCACCAAATCGCATATTTATTTGGGGTTCATTTTTGCAAAAATATCCTGGGAGGGGGGGGGGAAGCCGGGCCGGTTCCTGGTCCATATTATTATGTCTACCACATCGTTAACACTGTTCATCGGGGTAAGCTTACTCTTTCGGACACCTCTTACACTGTTTGACGTCTTTTTTGTACACGGTGAACAGTCCATATGCTGATTACACTATTTTTCCAGATTACACTATTTTACCTATTCTTTTTTTAGGGCTTAGAATTTTGTCTAATGGTTTGGATTGTTCGTACTTGGTTTTTATTTTATTTGATCCCAACTGGGATGTGAAAAGGAGCAGGGTCGCCTCTCCAACCTTGTGGGTTTTCTCCAATTTCGCTGCTACCGGCACCCACTGTTAAAAAACATGGGCTTGTAAATCCAAAGGTGAGTGGAGTAGAACGGAAAATACCACTGAGGATACAGAGGACAATATTTGCCACAAAATGATCAATGTAAAATTTCTGTCCTAAGCTAGTGCCAACTATACATGTTGGGTAAAAAGAGATTACGGGCCTCTCTTATTCTAACTGAAGCCACAATGACTCAATAACCCTGTTTACATTACCAGAGGTACGGCTAGTCCAGCTCTGAAAGTAGATCTCATTACACTCGACATTACGTCTAGATCTCGTGTAATGAGATCTACGTTCAGAGCTGGACTAAGGTACGGCATGCTTCATTTTTTTTGTAGTGTAAACGGGTCAAACGTAAGCATGCTGTACCTGGTTCGGTGCCATTCTGGCCCACTGAAATGAGGTGGTTTCAGCACTCACTTTAAATTTTCGTAGTGTAAACGTTATCCAGTCGGAGCAGTGAGCACGGTTTCAGTACAGATCACTGCGAATGCGCTAAACAAATCTTGACCTTTTCTCCCCACAACTGTCCTGGTTCTGTCAAAATGACTGATCAACCTTCATAAATGTTTTCATCCGGGTAATTTGCAGAGCGAGTGATATCAACATTTCAATGAAGAGTTCCACATTTGGCATGCCTGGCATGGTTCCTAGACCGGTCGTATTACATTGATTAAAAACATGTTGGAGGATTATTTTAAGAATATATTTTGTAATTCATGTTAGCTCCTCATTATAGTATGACACTTAATGGGAGAGAGGGAATGAATGAATGAAATGGGGTTTAACGTCCTACGCTTAAGCACCTAACCTGGGCCAATTGAAGACGGGCATACGCCAACAGTGTGCTATGAGGGAAATTTTGCCCGGGCAGCGGCGCTACGGCCTACTCTTATATCGAATTCCAACTGCCAAGGGATCTTTTACGTGCACTCCAATTTGTACACGGGACCTCGGTTATTCGTCCCATCCGAACGACTAGGCAGCTGTCCTTGTCAGGCCCTCCTTCTGCATCACTGACAAGGGGAAATCACGCCGGAAAATCGAGATGAACTTTCTCGGCCAATGCAGGGATCGAACACTCAACCTCCAGGCTAGCGAACCAGCGCCTTATCCACTTAGCCACCGTGATCCCCTTGGGAGAGAGGGGGAGCTATATATAGATAGAGTGTGTATGTGTGTGCGAGAGAGAGAGATAAATCAGACCATTAACGGACTAACCAATAGTTTAATTTTGGGGGGTCTTTAACAGTGGGATTCCAAACCACGCCACTTGACTCAATGGCAGAACAAGTGGGTCACGTGGTGAAATGGGTAAGACGCTGGATCCCAGCATAGGTCGAGAAAGTTCATCCATATTTTCCGGCGTGTATCCCCCCCCCAGTCATTGATACAGGACGGGGGAACCTAAGAGTAGACGGTACTGCCGCTGTCTGGACAAAATTTCCCACATAGCAAACTGTATTGCGTATTCCCGTTTTTATTAGCTAGTTTATGGTCAGAACAGTAGGACGTTAAACCCCATTTCATTTCATTCATTTCAATGGTAGACCGTCTGATACTCGCCCAAACTTGTGTTTTCTTAACACCAAAAGCCCGGATAAAAACCGATTTCAGCCTCGATTTGAAATACCACATGGACGTTTACCTTTTCCAAAATGACTACCATAAAGGAAGTACTGAAATTACCCGATGGGGTATGCAAATGGCCAATTTTATTCTCGGTAACGTTTAAAAAAGAATATAAGGACAACGATGCTTACAGCATTTCCGATGGCGACTCCGTTATCATTTTATACACGGATCAAATATTGGAATGTATTACGTGTCTCTTATCCAACTTTAAAATAATAACTTCTATAAAAACAGGAAGACGATATTTTACGACAGAAGTCAAAGGTATGAAATTGATGTAATGTTTACTTTTACCAATTCCGATCTATTGAAATAAACATATTCAGATTTAGAAGCACAATTTTAATTGAAAACATCAAATAACATTGATTTGTATAAACAAGTCTTGAGAAAAAAGCGAAACCCTACCCAAGATCTGCATTACTTCCAAACATAACCATTCCGCCGCTCATGCTCCGGAAAACTATATCCAAAATATACCCTCGGATCATTCAACTTCAGCTGTCCGATTCAGGCCCGTAGCTAGGAAGTTGTTTTTCATTTTTTTTTGGGGGGGGGGGGCAAAGATGTTTTCGGGAGGGCAAACTAGCATGGGCATCTGCATGAATTTTTTCGCAGCTACTGGTATTTGCAGTAAAGGCTAATTGGAGCGTAGAATATTACATTTAAAACACTAGTTATATGAACAAATTATTAGAAATTTTGTTTAAGGCTTTCACATTCACACAAAAATCACAACTGTCAACACTAGTAATGTGCCAGTTGTGCCGGGTAGTGTGCAGTTGCCCTGCCAAAACAATATTGAAAATATGTTTTTTTCTTATGATATTGGGGGGGGGGGGGCAAGACAGTATTGGGAGCCATGGGAGGGCAGCCCCCCCCCCCCATGGCTACGGGCCTGGTCCGATTTCTGTCCGACTCAGGTTTAGATGCCGTGACAATACCAAAGTAAAGCATTGTTATATGTTGTGTTATTTACAGCTTTAATAGCGAGTCTACCAGGATAAAATTCCCCACCGACAACAAATATGCATCCACCCCTACCAGGGCTTTTGGAAATCATTTTTAATTAAATAATTTATTACAGATTCACTGGCACGATACACGCCTTTGGCAGTGGAAATAAATCATGAAATACAGGAAACCAGCCAAATATTGCTTTTCCCAATGCTCCAACTAGGAGTATAAATGAAGCAAAAAAATACAGACTACTCCACGATCGCAGGAACTGTGATACAGGTAAAACCAATCTCGTTCCCAGAGTCAGCCGCGGGGCCGGAGGCCTTTAGGGCCAAAGACCGTCCATTATCTTCAAATGTTTTTACAGGTAAGCCCCGCCCATTCTGACCTCTGATTGGTCATTCTTTTTGGGGTCTTTTTCTCGAAAACAAGATGTCGGATTGTCGTTTTGTTTGTTGTGAAATGATTCTTGAGTCAAAGTCAACTCGCTGACATAACAAAAGTGGATCCTAAATGTAAAAAAATAAGTTTTGTAAAGATCTATTTTTCTACACGTGTGTGTATATTTTTGAGTGATTCGGTCATCCAGACACTTAAAATAAATACATCTCACGTGACAGTCGTGTGATTCGTCCCTTCTAGGAAAATGGCTACCCAGTGTCACCAGAGAAATTTCTTTCTCCAAAATTTTTCTGGTTTCGAGATTGAGGTAAAATTTAACCACAGTTTCATGTGTTTAAATTTCTTATATTTTCCTTACTCGGCTTATTTGCCGCAATCTTTATCTGTTGACGCCATTGATTTAGCCTGATTAAGTTAAATGTGATCGTTAAATCAGCTACAATTCGGGGTCTTCCCATTGCTGTACATGTCGTACTTTTGGTTTTGACCCCCTCTAACTTTGTACCGTTGATTACTGATTTCCGTCACAAAGTGATGTGATATTACCTTTTTTTTCTTGATTACCAAAATTATCTATTAATAGAATTTACTATGTTGAAGCGACTGTCTATTAATAGAATTTACTATGTTGAAGCGACTGTATCTTGCATTGAAGGCTTCCGTTACTGTTCCTTGTTCTCTTTTTGTTGCTATTTCGCATTCTCCCATTTCCCTAAATTCTACCGCTAATTCAAGTTCTACCAGGGTATCTAAATCGTCAATACCTATTCCTGTTATTTCAAGAGTTTTAAGGTCGCATTCAAATAAAGTTGTCACTCCAGTTAAGAAGTCTGTTATTCCTATTCCAGTCAAACGACCACAACGCATAAAACGTCCCCCAGATTGGTTGGAGTCAGATATTTATGACTTAAAGTAGTCTTATTGTAGTTAAGGTTATAGTTATATTTTTCCGTGTTTTTGGGGTGGTTGTTATATGTTAGTGTCGGGACGCCACTTCTCCTGGTGGGGGGATAATGTGGTAGTGTAAATTTGTATTTATTGTATTTGTTGTATTATTGTCTCTTTAATACAATTGTTATTTATAGTATATTTGGTGTTTGTTGTATTTTAAACCTCACTTATAGCTTAACCTTGTTACAAGAAGGAGCACCTAATTTCACTTGGTAAGTTTTATATTTATTTGACTGACTTTAATATTTTATCTATTTAATATGGTACTATAATTAGTATATACTTTATATAAGAAGTATTAAGTAATTAGTATTTTTCATTAAGTATTTCTATAAGTATATTTGTCAATTTTAAGAATTATACTTAGTTTAATTAATTCACCTTGTTAATTTCAGTCCTGTTGTTTATAGGTATATGGTCCTCGAAATATTCAGTGTTTTAACAAACTCCTATTTTGTTAGGTATGTATTTGTATGTATAAATTATTAAATGAGCTAAAAACTAAGTCACCATTTTATATATTCCTTTGTTGCAAATAAAGGATTTACTGCCACTATTGTAAATATCTGTATATAACTATATACCATTACTATTCTTGATTTTTATACATTTCTTTATGTCTTTCAGAGTTTTTATTGACTGTATATTTATTTACGATCCACAATAAAGTCTGAACCCATGATCTGGAATTTTGTTCCTTGTCGAATAGAACCCTGCTACCAGGGGTGGACTGGCCCGCCTGTGCTGGCCCCCACTCCAAAAAAAAAAAAAAAAAACAAGATGAAAAAATATTCTAATGTAAAAGTGAACATTAAGGATTTAAAAGAGTGTCAAGGGGAGGTTGCACCCCCAATGATTTCTGTGACAAGGCCTTGGGGCCCCAGTTGCCTTAACTTGGGGGCCCCAATCCCCATGTCAGCTAGCTTTGTCCCTACAATTTCCCTCCACTTGGGCCCCATATTTGACGTAAGCTGGGCCCCACATGTCAGTAGTCTAAATGTGGCCAAGGGGCCCAATTTTGGCTTAAAAACTCGAAAATACATCAAAATTGGGGGCCCATAGTCAAGAGTAGGTAAGTGCCATTGGTAAGTGGGTCTCTATTCGGTGACCATTGGCTTAAAAGCTCGAAAATACATCAAAATTCAGTAAAAATAGTGATTTATTTTTGTCAAAATTCGGGGCCCATAGTCAAGACTAGGGGCCCACTTGCCATTGGTTACGCTTTTACGTAGTTTCGATGTGCTCAAATGATCCAAATTTGTTTGTTTGTAATACAGATACAGTGTATTCTGGTTTGTGTAAAATTCCTACTCCCCCACCTCTTCCAGGTCTAGAGACACATTCGAGGTGGAAACCAAGAGACTTTAATTCACTTCTAACGGGCCCAGAAGTCTTTTTGTTCAGCCAAGTTTCAGTCTACAAGGCGATGTCACAGTCTTTGTCACTCAAGTATTCTGTTAGATCTGTATGTTTTTCATTGATTGATCTGATATTAAGAAGACAAAACTTCAACTTTGGGGGTTTATGTGTAGAAACAGATTCGGTACCCTTAGCTTTTTTAGATCTTGAGACGACTGCAATGTTATAGTTTTAGTTTTCCTCCCAGCTCTCTTTCCTCTTCTAACTTTTTTAAAAGCACATATACCAAAATGTCTTAGTTTTGACAATAAATCAGTATCCAATAAAGTGTGCTCACAGTTGGTGTGAAGTGATTTGATTTCATTAACAGTGTAGATTTTGGCCATAGACAAAGATAGAGGTGAGCAACGTTCACACCTCTCTGTCTAACACTTTGATTTGATTACAAAATACACAAAATGCACAATATAAATTTAGACAAAACTGCATCAACTATGGTTCTTGATATCACACAAAGTTGTAATGAAATTTTCACACAGAAATATTATTCCAATTTAGTATAAATTGAGAAAACTTGAGAGAGCTCTTTCCAACAGCTACCAAGCGAATGGGAGATAACACAGTCTTTGTTCTCAAGGATTGTGTTTCTATTTACAATGCAGAATCATAAGATTGTGGCTACCTATTTTAAGTCTTTACATAATTTTGGTAGATTTAACAAAACAATTAGGAGGGCCTATTCTTCCACCAATTGAGAGAGAGAGAAATTGGGTTTAACATCGAGTCAACACAAACTATGTCATTTCGGGACTAACATATGGTTTAATTTTATTTCAATATTTCGCTTGCGTGTAGGGGTCTTTAGCAGTGGGGGGACCCTAAGAACCCCCCGCGGTTTGACAATCGACCGTACTCCTTGTCACGTACAACTGAGGAATCGAAACCACGAAAGTTGACTCTATGACAGACGGGCATACGCCATACAGTGTGCTATGAGGGAAATTTTGCCCGGGCAGCGGCACTACGGCCTACTCTTATATCGAATTCCAACTGCCAAGGGATCTTTTTCGTGCACTCCAATTTGTACACGGGACCTCGGTTTTTTGTCTCATCCGAATGACTAGGCAGCTGTCCTTGTCAGGGCCTCCTTCTGCATCACTGACAAGGGGAAATCATGCCAGAAAGTCTTTGTATGACCGTATATAAAAAGACTTTTAAATTACCAACTGATTGAGACAGCCAAATATACCCAAATCAATAGCGAAATAATAAATCTTTAACGCATGATGCCCAATTTTGTCTACCATTATGATTACGATTATACAACTGTTTATAAATCTGTGTAGGTAATCTGGTGTCTTCCATAGTCAATAATTTCCGCCAGTATTTGATACATTTGACAAAGTATATAATGGGTAACAACCAGTTTCTCCTAATACAGCTGATGTACCGGTACCTGAATGTTGTAATTTTAATATAAAACTCAGAATTGTACGTTTTGTATTACTCAAGAGTATTCAAACATATTGAAGTGATCATTTATATATTGCAGTTCATTTTTGTTAACTAGTCATTATTTATACAGGTCACAATTCTATGGAATACAATTACTACTTATAACTGAGCGACGTTTCGACTAGGCTTCTCTAGTCATTACAAAATTTTATCATTGCTTGATAATGACTAGAGAAGCCTAGCTGAAATGTCACTGAGTTATAAGTAGTAATTGTATTCCATAGATTTGTGACCTGTATATACTGAATGCCATTGAAAGAATTTAGTCATTATTTATTTGATAAGATACCTGTATGTGTATTTCTAACGTAGCATGTTAATAAAATTCTGAATTAGAATATCCATATAAATGTGTTTATCTATATTACATATTGTTATAAGAGTTCGAGGTTATCAAATATCTCTCCAGACTGCGACAATTCCAAGAGACAATATTTATGTTTTGTAAATTGCAACTAATGTGTGACTTACTTTCATTTGCTAGGACTGTACAGCGCAGTGGATGCTTACAACTGGCCCCCAGGATCCATTCACTTGATATTTATTTATTTTATATAATGTTTTTTTTCTTGCAGATTTTTGTTTTGCGTGTAGTGTGGTCCTCCTGCACTAAGTAATTTATTTCAATAGTTCTTTTGCGCTTAGGGGTGTTTAGCAGCAGGAGGAAACTGGAAGACACAGAGAAAACTCTGGGCAACACTACTTCTTGTCACATACAACCGAGGAATCAAAATCACACCACTTGACTTAATGACAGACCTTCTGATGTAATGTCTATTTGCTGTCTTGTCCGCAGATTTTTGTTTTGTGTGTAGTGTGGTCCTCCTTTATTTCAATAATTCACTTGTGCTTAGGGGTGTTTAGCAGCAGGAGTGGTCCTCCTTTATTTCAATAATTCACTTGCGCTTAGGGGTGTTTAGCAGCAGGAGTGGTCCTCCTTTATTTCAATAATTCACTTGCGCTTAGGGGTGTTTAGCAGCAGGAGGAAACGGGAAGGCCTGGAGAATATTCCAGGTGACCCTACTCCTTGTCACATACACCACTTGACTTAATGACAAATCTTCTGATCCAACGTGCATGCGTTAATCATTCGGCTACAAGGCTGTGCTTGTTTATCTTATAATGTTGTATGTAAAATGTAAAATGGATTTTGTGGCTAGAAAGACCTGGTTATCCAATTTAGGTTGGACAGATGACCCTACTCCTTGTCACGTGCATGCGTTAATCATTCAGCTACAAGGCCCCACTGGTTTATCTTATCATGTTGTATGTAAAATGGATTTTGTGGCTAGGAAGACTTATGCTGGACAGATGACCCTACTCCTTGTCACGTATACCCGAGGAATCAAAACCACGCCAGTTGACTCAATGACAGACCTTATGATATACAGCACGCACATACTAACAATCCCCCCTTCCCCCATGCAGTAAACAAGTGTATCGACATATACTATGGTTATCCCGGGTGTCCATGGTTACCGGCCTCTTGGCAGTGTTTGAGAATTTGTAACAGGGATCGGTAGCTTGCTTATATTTTATTTAATCAGAGTTAAATACAAATGGTAAATACAAATAAATAGCAAACTAAACATACATTATGCAACAGCTAAATCTGCCTATTGTATGTCTTTCTTTAGTCCTGAAGTCCTGAAATGTTATATAAACTATTAATTAAACATTTATTAATATCTCGGATTCAATCAGAGTTAAATACAAACAATGGATAAAGCCTTTAAAAAGTTTTATGGTCGTCATATTGACTTGATCGGTAAATATAACATGTCTCTCTCGACTATTATTCTAGACATATTTAATTGACGGGTATACTATCTACCTGATTATATATGTGTACTACATCGTTAACACTGTTCATCACGTGCATTTTGCATACCGATAGTTCATTGGTCTATCACGCTATTTTACCGAGTTTTCGCTTAATAGATTGGATGCAGCTATGGCGGGTGTGGCGCGCCAGGCAGGGTAAGCTTACTCTTCCTAGGACACCTGTTACCACTGTTCGTCGTGTATTTTGTACACGGTGAACAGTCCATATGCTGATTACACTATTTTGCGTTTTTACACATTTTTGCCTATACCGTTTTTAGGACTTCGAATTTTGTCTAATGGTTTGGATTGTTCGTACTTGGTTTTATTTTATTTATACAACCATTTGATACAAATAAACAGTAAATTAAACATACCTTATGCACAAGCTAAATCTTGTAAGTCTTTCTTTATCTAAATTATTAATTAGACACAAGGTACAATTTTATGGATACACAATCACTGAGTTTGATACTAAGCGACGTTTATCAAGCAAATGAGACAAAAAACATGAATGTGGGCAAATATATACAGAATATGCAACAAAGATAATAATGCAACAACAAATTGTTGCAATGTCCACACATTCGGCCTGATAAATTTGTCTGTAGTTCAACAGAAAGAGTTGTCATGTATCTTTGTTAACCAGAAAGAGTTGTCATCTGTCTTTGTTAACCAGAAGGAGTTGTCATGTGTCTTTGTTAACCAGAAAGAGTTGTAATGTGTCTTTGTTAACCAGAAAGAGTTATCACGTGTCTTTGTTGTGTCGGAGAGTATGGATTCTCATATGCATCTTTAGATTATATTTCCTAGCAAATAATTTATGACAAACATGTTTCGGAGTATGTTTTGTCGTTATGTTTGACTTTTATGTAGATCATATGTGGCACAGTCCCCCTGCACTTACTATTATATGGTTTCTCTTGGGAATGATCTGCCATATTTCCTTCAGTATGAATTGTCATATGCACGGTTAGATTATATTTCCTAGCAAATGATCTACAACAAAAATCACATTTATAAGCCCTCTGTCCAGAATGAATTGGTATGTGTCTTTGGAGCTCAGATTCTGTAAAATATGATTTACTACAAACATCGCATTTATATGATTTCTCTTTGGTACATGTAACAGATCTCATGTGTCTTAGGAGATCAGATTCTGTAAAATATGATTTACTACAAACATCACATTTATATGATTTCTCTCTGGTACATGTAAGAGATCTCGTATGTCTTTGGAGCTTAGATTCTGTAAAATATGATTTACTACAAACATCACATTTATATGATTTCTCTCTGGTACATGTAAAAGATCTCGTATGTCTTTGGAGCTTAGATTCTGTAAAATATGATTTACTACAAACATCACATTTATATGGTTTCTCACTGGTATGGATTCTCATGTGTTGCTTTAGAGTATATTTCCTACTAAATGCTTTACTACAAACCTTACATTGATAAGGTTTTTCTCCGGTATGAATTCTCATGTGCATCTTTTGAGTACAACTAGAAGTAAAAGATTTACTACAAACATCACATTTATATGGTTTTTCTCCTGTATGAGTTCTCATGTGTTTATTTAGATAACTGTTAAAAGCATATGATTTACCACAAACATCACATTCAAAAGTTGCCTTGCGCCCGTGAATTTTTGTATATTTTTTAACCTGTTTTGAAGGATTGCCATGTTGTAAAACAGAATTCTCTTCACTAATATGTATTTCACAGTGTTTTTCTAAATCAGAATCTAATTTAAATTCTGCTTCACACAAATTACACTGATAAATTGTTTCAATATCATCAGTTTTCTCTTCTTTAACATGACAATATTCATCTACATGATCAGTTTTCTCTTCTTTAACATGACAATATTCATCTACATCATCAGTTTTCTCTTCTTTAACATGACAATATCCATCTATATCATCAGTTTTCTCTTCTTTTACATGCATTTTATTGTGTTTTTCTAAATCACCATATTTTTGAAAAATCTCATCACATACAACACACTGATAAAATGTCTTAACATCGTTAGTTTCCTGTAATATATAAAATGTTATAACATCATTAGTTTCCTGTAATATATAAAATTTATTACCTAAGTTTTTGTAACATGCAAGTTCAAACTTGACAAATTATTGAAAAGTAACATATTCAGCATTATCAATCAATCATGGATTTAGCTGCTCTAAGTATCAAAATTCAATTTTGAAGTGATCAAGGGCCTCAACTCTGGCAATAATTATCGGAAATTGCTAAAAATCAATAGGCTTCTTCATCTCATGACCTTAAACACTACGTAGAAATTTAAAGTCAATTGGATATTAACGTTAGCTTCTTCGTCTCATGACCTTAAATACTGTGTATAAATTTAATCTGATATTAACTTTAGCCTCTAGAGCGTTCACAAGATTTTTCAAAGTGATCAAGGGCCATAACTCTGGCAGTAATTATCGAATATCGCTGAAAATCAATAGACTTCTTCATCTCATGACCTTTAAAACTGTGTATAAATTTAATCTGATATTAACTTTAGCCTCTAGAGCGTTCACAAGATTTAAAGTGATCAAGGGCCATAACTCTGGTAGGTATTATTGAAAATCGCTGAAAATCAATAGGTTTCATCTCATGACCTTAAACACTGTGTATAAGTTTAAAGTCAATCGGATATTAACTTTAGCCTCTGGAGCGTTCACAAGATTTTTCAAAGTGATCAAGGGCCATAACTCTGGCAGTATTTATTGAATATCGCTGAAAAGCAATAGACTTCTTCATCTCATGACCTTTAAAACTGTGTATAAATTTATTTCAATCAGATATTAATTTTAGCCCCTAGAGCTAAACGGACGGAAGGACGGGGTGACGGCAATATACGACCACATTTCTAACAAAACAAAATATAGATCTGTATTTTAATTAGATAACTTGTCCGACATGGATTTTGCTCTAAATGCATATAACGGAGCAATGGAGCATGTTCCAGAAGCAACGACTGCGAGTTTTTAAACATCTGGACGCTGCTAGATTACTTCACAATTCCCAAACTCATAGCTACATTAATTATCTACAGACAAGTGAACAGTAGCGTCCAATTAGAGGTTGTGACATAGCGACCTTCACAGAAACCTTGACATTCAACGAACCTTGAACTTTGCAACTTGCAGAGTCTTTTGTATGTTGACGTCCCTCAATGTTCTCAATGTTATCATGAAATAACAAACGCTCCATCATTTAAGCTGGCACACAATAAGCTGGCAGTCAGGTTGTCAGTTAGTGATACCCTGACAATTTTGGGTAATCCAGTATTTTTCTAGTAAGATTGGGTGTCTATACTATCCATAAATACCAAATTTGACACACTTTTATTGGAAATAACCACCGGATAAATGCTTTTCTGGAAAAGTTTCTTTAAAAAGTTGTGATTTCTGCCTTTGAACCACTTGAGATGACACAGAAGGCCTAGTTCCTTTAGGAACTGTCTCTGAGCGAACGATGTCTCGCTAACAGTTCCTCACGGGCCTTGTTATTAACTAGTATGAAAATAAGGCTATTCTCCATCTCGGTTCTAAGGCTATTTTAGATCCTTACCGTCTATTTTGCACCGTGATTCTTCGTTGATCGCCAAAAGAAAACATTTCCTGACACAAATTTATAATAATTCAACACTATTTTCATGTAGAATTCGACGTTAGAAAAAGATAAACAAAATCGTTCAAATCTGGCCGCCATGTTTGTTTACTGACGTCAGCGCAGACCGGTCTTTTTCTAACATCGAATTCTACACGAAAATAGTGTTGGATTATTATAAATTTGTCTCGGTTGTGTCAGGAAATGATTTCTTTTGGTGATCAAAAAAGTTTCACGGTGCAAAATAGACGGTACGGATCTAAAATAGCCTTAGAACCGAGATGGGGTAAAGCTTTATTTTCATACTAGTTGAAAATAAGGCCCGTGAGGAACTGTTAGCGAGACATCGTTCGCTCAGAGACAGTTCCTAAAGGAACTACAGAAGGCCCAGCCCAAGCTTAAAGAATTTCTTTAAAGTTGTGATTTCTATCTACATGTAATTCAATTGTGTAGGTCTGATACTTGTATATTTGTCATTTCTATCTGTAGCTTTTCCACAGAGAAAACATGAGAGTGATTATTGCTCCATTTGCATAAAGAGAGAGAGAAATGGGGTTTATGTCCACTGGACACAAACTAGGTCATTTTGGGACTAACATATGGTTTAATTATATTTCAATAATGAAATGGGGTTTAGCGTCCTACTATTATGCACCTAACCTGGGCTAATGGAAGACGGGCATACTCCACACAGTGTGCTATGAGTGAAATTTTGCCCGGGCAGCGGCGCTAGAGCCAACTCTTATATCGAATTACTAATATGTCCATTTATATAGCTCCAAATCCACAAATCGTGCTGGATTACACCCAGTTGTCAGAGATAGGGTTGGTTAACAATGATCCCAGATGGTGACTCAAACTTGCATTCTTCAGAAATTTCATGTATTTAGCCAAGTCACTCACATTGTGCGCTAAATATAAGTGCCCGGTAAATCATCCAATCGGCTGTTTTGTCAGGGATCAGGGCCTGTTTCACAAAATTTTAACTCAGATAAAATCCGATTTTAGTAATTCGATTGGATAGTATTAGATTGATTTTAGCGCTTAGCCAATCAGATTTAAGTATGTACTAAAATTTGGATTTTATCTTAAGTTAAAATTTCGTGAAACAGGCCCCAGGTATAAAATATTATTCCTATATAATTAGTATATAGATGGGTGTCGGCCTACATCATGTTACACCCAGACCCACCCAGTTGTCAGGGTCAGGGAAAGGGTTAAAGGAGATAGGCCTATGATTCGTGTACCAATGGTAAATTAATGTTTATTTTGTCTTAATATTGGATATCAGAAACCAATCTCTTGCCGGTAAGATCACAACATCAATGTTGATTTAAATTTAAATTGACAAATTATTCGTGTTTTCAATGTCGAAGATTTTAGATGATACTGAGCGAGATTTTAGCTACTTTGAATAAAAGATTATGACCTCACCATTATTTTGTTAACAATTTCTGTTGTCTATTTGTGAAGCTGTTGTGTGACTGAATGGTGATTGTTTATTATAAAAACATTTAATATGCCTACAGGATTGATGACCTATCTCTTTTTTGTACAGTTACAAAAGAGCGCGTTTCCGGTAGAAGGTTGTATACATGATATAGTCCGGGAATTCTCCAACCCGAATAGCTCACAATAAAAAATTATATTATTTAGAATTCAGGGCGTTTAGTAAGACGATTTGGATTTGGATCTGAACGTAGGTCTCTTTACACCCCCCCACTCTTTGTAGAGCTGAACTAGATTACCAGAAGCCGCGATGTTAACTTTATACCAAAGCACCCCACTCCACCAAACCTCAGCAGATTCTAGTACCTGCTTCTAGTACCTGCAAAGCACCCCAAATTGCTAAGAAAACTTGTCCTATTTTTTTTTTAAAAAACTCAAGGAATTTATGTAGGCCTAAACAAAACCGCAACACAAATAAAAGAAAAAAATAGTCAAATTTTGTTTTTAAGTTTCTTTTTTAAAATATTGATAAGATGATACAGACATTTAGCCCCTATGGTAAAATAACTTTATTCTCCAAGATCAATTAAAGCCATATTACCTCAGCCACCTTTAAAGCTATATTACCATAACTATTTTAAAAGTATATTCCTTAGATCCTTTAAAGCTATATTATAGTAGGGGAGCTAGGTTAAAGTTGTTTCGAAAATCGCGTACAAAATTTCTACTATGCTAGATGAGTGGACAGCGTTGTCCGATACTCTGAACCATGATTCTTAAGTTGCGGGTCCCCTTCCCATGGGGTTGGGGAATCCGACAAAATGTCAAATTTTCGAGTTGAATTCAACTTTTGCCTACAACAATCAACTTTCGTGCATAAGTCGACCAACTTCAGATGTCGCCAAAAACACTGCTTAAAAGACCTGCAACCCTTCCTTCCTCCCTTAAGAACACCCCCTTTATCCCCATCAGAATAAGTTAACTCAACTTATTTTTTTCGTTAATTGTTTCACTATTAGTCCACGGGTTAATACAGGTTTTATATTATCTTGGCTCTCGGAGAAGGGAGCAAAGCTTGTGATATCCATTCTGTTTCACCTAATATAAATACAATACGTAGGATTCGTCATACTCATGCTATTCCTAGATCTTCAGACAAAATGAAATGAAATGGGGTTTAACGTCCTAATGTTCTGCTCCTAAACTGTGCTAATGAAGACGAGCATACGCCATACAGTGTGAGGGAAATTTTGCCAAGGCAGCGGCGCTATGGCCTTCTCTTATATCGAAATGCAACTACCAAGGGATCTTTTATGTGCACCACAATGTGACCTCAGTTTTTCGCCCCATCCAACAACTAGATATCTGTCCTGCATCACTGACAAGATAAATCCACGCCAGGAAATCAGGATGAACTTTCTCGGCCAATGCAGGGATCGAACACCCGACCTCCAGGCTAGTGAGCCATCATCCTACCTTCCAGACGAAGTGAAATTTTCATTAAGGACTCCTATGAATTGTACCCGTACGGTGTTGTCAACCTCACTAAATGTGCCAAGAGAAGACAAAAAGTTGTTATATGTGACTGAAAGAGGATATCTGACAATAAAGTAATTGAATGTCGTTAGAGAAAAATAGAATTACTCCGTACATTCCCTTGTTTATATTCATTTATAAAAACATGGTAATGCAAGGACTATTTACTTTCATGCTCTCTCATCTAGAGGCAGTCAATTCACATATGTGATAATGACTGACACCAATATTGTCCTTTAAATTAAATCGTCAGTTTTGGCCAATTCACCCTTGCCCTGCCACTTGTTTTCTAGTCCTTATCCATGATAGAAGGGGATTTCACGTTCTTAAGTTAATATTTTAGTGAACCAAAAGTGAAACTTTCAACGAAAACAAGTAATGCTATATGCGGTATTCAAATTAACTCTGTATGGGTGGGTGTGTGGAGCGGGGGGGGGGGGGGGCGGTGTGTTCTGAAGGGAGGAAGGAAGGGTCGTGAGTCTTCTTAAGCAGTGTTTTTTGGTGACATTTGAGGTTGGTCGACGTATGCTCGAAAGTTGATCGCTGTACAGAAAGTTGAATTAAATCGTCATGGCATTTCATCCGAGCTATTACAAAAACTTCAGAAGATACAAAATTCTGCAGCAAGATTAGTTTCAAAATCCCCAAAATATTCTAGTATATCTTCAGTACTAAATTCTCTTCGTTGGCTGCGTATAAGGGAAAGGATAGATTTCAAAATTTTAACAGTTGTGTATCAGTGCTTTCATGGAAATCTTTCTTTGTATTTAAAGGAACTTGTTAATCCTTACCAGTCAACACAATCTCTGCGATCCCAATCTCAACATTATATCACAGTGTCAAAGTGGAAACTGAAACAATTTGGTTTTCAATCATTTCAAGTTTCAGCAAGGACCGTAGCCAGGGGGTGGCATGGGGGGGGGGCAACTGCCCTCCCAATACTGAGTCTTGCCCCCCCAATATCACAAGAAAATTGGCCTTTACCGCAAAATTTATGCAAATGCCCATGCAAGTTGGCCCTCCCGAAAACATCTTTGCCCCCCAGAAAAAAACTTCCTGGCTATGGGCCTGGTTTCAGCGGCTTGAAGTGGGATGCTCTCCCGTTAGCGTTAAAATCTGCTCCAATATTTTCAATATTTAAATCTAAATTAAAGACATTCCTGTTTTCTAATTATTAAAAACAAACTCTGAAGTAACTTAGAACTGACAATTGTGTGTGCTTAATTAGAACCGACTTTATTGTTTGGAGTTTAGTGCGATATAAGAATCCTATTATTATTATTATTATAATTTTGTCTACCACTATGATTACAATTATACAACTGTTTGTAAATCTGTTTAGGTAATCTGGTGCCTTCTATAGTCAATAATTTCCGCCAGTATTTGATACATTTGACAAAGTATATAATGGGTAACGCCCAGTTTCTCCTAATATAGCTGATGTACCTGAATGTTGTAATTTTAGTCATTATTTATTTGATAAGGATACCTGTGTGTGTATTGTAACGTAGCAAGTCAATAAATAAAAACCAAGTACGAACAATCAAATTCTGAATTAGAATATCCATATAAATGTGTTTATCTATATTAACTATAGTTATGAGAGTTCAAGTTATCAAATATCTCTTCAGACTGCGACAATTCCAAGAGACAATATTAAGTTTGGTAAATTGCAACTAATGTGTGACTTACTTTCATTTGCTAGGACTGTACAGCGGAGTGGATGCTTACGACTCGCCCCCAGGATCCATTCACTTGATATTTGTTTATTTTATGTAATGACTATTTGCTGTCTTGTCCGCAGATTTTTGTTTTGCGTGTAGTGTGGTCCTCCTTTATTTCAATAATTCACTTGCACTTAGGGGTGTTTAGCAGCAGGAGGAAACGGGAAGGCCTGGAGAATATTCCAGGCGACCCTACTCCTTGTCACATACACCACTTGACTTAATGACAAACCTTCTGATCCAACGTGCATGCGTTAATCATTCGGCTACAAGGCTGTGCTTGTTTATCTTATAATGTTGTATGTAAAAAAATGGATTTTGTGGCTAGAAAGACCTGGTTATCCAATTTAGGTTGGACAGATGACCCTACTCCTTGTCACGTGCATGCGTTAATCATTCAGCTACGAGGCCCCACTGGTTTATCTTATCATGTTGTATGTAAAATGGATTTTGTGGCTAGGAAGACTTATGCTGGACAGATGACCCTACTCCTTGTCACGTATACCCGAGGAATCAAAACCACGCCAGTTGACTCAATGACAGACCTTATGATATACAGCACGCACATGCTAACAATCCCCCCTTCCCCCATGCAGTAAAAAAGTGTATCGACATATACTATGGTTATCCCGGGTGTCAGTGACTAGTTTCGTTTGTTTTGAACTCTTCTACCTGATTGGACTCATGTGGTGGGAGTTTTTATTTATACTATTCCGAAACCTTGGTGGGGTGTCCATGGTTACCGGCCTCTTGGCAGTGTTTGAGAATTTGTAACAGGGGTCGGTAGCTTGCTTATATTTTATTTAATCAGAGTTAAATACAAATGGTAAATACAAATAAATAGCAAACTAAACATACATTATGCAACAGCTAAATCTGCCTATTGTATGTCTTTCTTTAGGCCTGGAAATAACGGTTTTAAATGTACCTGACAAAATGTCAGGCACTAATGTAATAGTACCTGACATTTTCAACTTAGTGCCGGACATGTATTAATAGTATAACAAAAAAGACAAATCAGTGCCTGAATCTGTGCCTGACATTGTCAAGTGCTATTTGGTCAAGTTTAAAGGAGCGTTATGTAAGATATAGATAAAGAACTAGCCATTCTTGCTATAATAGTTCGAAAGTAGATGATGTAATTAAATTACTCTATTGCAAGCGAAGATATTGGCCTTTAAAGGTTTGACAGACTTGTGTAATAATTTCAACCACGGTCCTGGTTGATCAAAGCTACAATGTAAGTATTGCTGAACCGTTTCAATCTGTTTAATATCGGAGAAATCTGATGCCATCCAGAGTTGATTAAGGCCTGGATCAATTAATTAATGTCTAATTAATATTTTAGAAAACATTTCAGGCCTAAAGAAAGACCTACAATAGGCAGATTTAGCTCGTTTGAAGTAAATTGTTATGAAATCAAATATTGAATGTACAGAAAGCGTTATCATATATTTTAAGCTCTGGGTATTCGAGGGTGCGTTATAAAAACGATAAACGAAGGTACAATAATTAAATATTCCAACATGCTGTCTAATTATTACATTAATACCGCACAATGTGGCAAGAGTCCACTGTAATTATGTACATGTATATTTATTATCAATATTTTTTCAGTAAATGTGGGGTTGAAGTCCTACGCTTCTGCACCTAACCTGGGCTAATTGAAGACGGGCATACGCCATACAGGTTGCTATGAGGGAAATTTTGCCCGGGCAGCAACTGAATTTCAACTGCTAAGGGATATTTTATGTGAACGCCAATATGTACATGTACACAGGACCTTGGTTTTTTGTCCTATCCAGACAACTAAGCAGCTGTTCTTGTCAGGCCCTCCTTCTGCATCACTGACAAGGAGAAACCACGCCGGAAAATCGAGATGAACTTTCTCGGTCAACGCAGGGATCGAACACCCGACCTCCAGGCTAGCGAGCCAGCATCCTACCTTCCAGACGAAGTGATATTTTCATTAAGGACTCCTATGGATTGTTCCCGTACGGTGTTGTCAACCTCACTAATGTGCCAAGAGAAGACAAAAAGTTGTTATATGTGACTGAAAGAGGATATAGCCAGCACCTTACCCACTTAGCCATGTGATCCCCTTAACTACAGTATGAACGTCGCGACGGTTTGATGAAACATGATGTTATTCTGTAACAACCAGTCACTTATTTTACACTCACAATTTGTCTCTAGAGGCATTTTCTAAATGATTTACCACAAACATTACATTATGTGACTAGTTATGTGATGGACAAAAGACTACAAATTGGTTTTTTTTGGCTACAGCATTATCTAGATAATACTTTTTACACTATTTAAGTGTTTACCAAAAAGTCCATCATTGCTGTTTTAGATTAACACAAAAAACACAATTTCGTTTTTTAGACATTATTATTAATTATGATTCAGAGGATTTGCACAGATTGCATATATGAGAATTCTCTTAGATTCTCGAAAAAAAAATGAGGAATTTTTAGCCCTTATCACTAAGGTTTGATGAAACACAATTAATATGCTGTAACCGGTCACTTATTTCACAATTTGTCTCTAAAGGCATTTTCTAAATGATTTACCACAAACATTACATTTGTAGATTATGAATAACAAATTCACAAACAGTTGAATGATTTTGATTTCATATAGGAACAGTTTTACTTTGTCTAAATGATTATCAGTGTCCCTGTAGATGATAACCCTGTGTAAATAATGATTCTAAACAAATATCACATTTATAATGTTTTTTCTCCTGTATGAAATGAAATGGGGTTTAACTTCCTACTGGTTCTGCTCCAAACTGGGATAATGAAGACGGGCATACGCCATACAGTGTTTTATGAGGGAAATTTTGCCCGGACAGTGGCATATCGAATTCCAACTGTTAAGGTACCTTTTATGTGCACTGACAAGGTGCAACTACACTGGAAAATCTGGATGAACTTTCTTGGCCAACTGTGATCCCCTTCTCTATTGTATGAGTTTTCATGTGTTGCTGTAGACGACTACTCTGGGTGAGCGATTTTCTACAAACATCACAGTTATTAGGTTTTTCACAAACAGATTTTTATGCAGATTTTCACATGTATGTTCTCCTGTGCTTCTGTAGAATACTACCAACGACAAAAAATTTACTGCAAAAACACATTTTTATGCGTTTTTTCACAACTTTTTCTCTGTATGAATTTTCATGTGTCTCTGAAGATGACTATTATTAGTAAAATAACTTCTACAAACAAAACATTCAAATGTTCTGTCATCAGTAGGTTTATGAACTCTCAGGTGTTGCACTAAACTACTGTCTGCACAAAACGATTTACCACAAACATCACATTTATATGGTCTTTCAGTTGCAGGTTCAGTGTGAACTTTCATGTGCCTCTGTAGACTACTATTTGTAGTAAATGATTTACTACAATCATCACATTTATAAGGTTTTTCTTCAATATGAGTTCCCATGTGTTGCACTAGATTCCCTGTTTCTCTGAACGATTTCCCACAGACTCCACATTCATAAGGTTTTTCTCCTGAATGCAATCCAAAGTGTCTCTTAAGGTCTCGGTTCTGACTAAATGATTTACCACAAACATCACATTTAAAAGGTTTTTCACCGGTATGAGTTTTCATGTGTGTTGATCGAGCACCAGATTGCCTGAATGATTTATCACAAACATTACATTTATACGGTTTTTCTCCTGTATGAGTGGTAATATGGCTCTGTAGTGTGCAATTGTTGGTAAATGATTTTCCACAAACATAACATTCATAAGGCCTCTCTCCCGTATGATTTCTCATGTGAATTTTGAGAGAATCTTTCTTGGCAAATGTTTTGTCGCAAACATCACATTTTACAGGTTCCGGTATTCTGCCTAAAAATCTTCCCCCTTTTTTTCCAGGCTGCATAACAAACTTTGCTTCTTTAACATGCATTTCAGAATGTCTCACTAAATCAGTCTCTAATGTAAATATTTTCCCACACAAATAACACTGATAAAAAGCCTCTTCATCAGTTTTGTTTTCTTCAAATTGAACATGGCAATATTCATCTACATCATCAGTTTTCTTATCTTTAATAAGGCAATATTCATCTACATCATCAGTTTTCTTATCTTTAACATGTACATGTATTTCCGTTTTCTTATCTTTAACATGACAATATTCATCTACATTATCAGTTTTCTCTTCTTTAATATGCATCTTATTGTGTTTTTCTAAATCATCATACTGTTGAAAAATCTCATCACATACAACACACTTATGACACGTTTTCACATTATTAGTTTCCTGTAATATATAAAATTTATAACATCATTTGTTTCCTGTAATATATAAAACTTATAACATTATTAGCTTCCTGTAATATATAAAAGTTATAATATCATTAGTTTTCTGTAATATATAAAAGTTATAATATCATTAGTTTCCTGTAATATATAAAAGTTATAACATCATTAGTTTCCTGTAATATATAAAAGTTATAACACCATTAGTATCCTGTAATATATAAGTTATAACATCATTAATTTCCTGTAATATATAAAAGTTATATCATCATTAGTTTCCTGTAATATATAAAAGTTATAACATCATTAGTTTCCTGTAATATATAAAACTTATAACATCATTAGTATCCTGTAATATAAGTTTTGATATCATTAGATTCCTGTAAAATATAAAAATTATAACACCATTAGTATCCTGTAATACAAATGTATATAAAAGTTATAACATCATTAGTATCCTGTGATATAAGTTTTGATATCATTAGTTTCACTAAAAAAAGGAACATGTGACCCGTGCTGGCAAACCAAGTCGCAATGAGGAAATAAGTTATTGTTATTTCACAACACATGGATATATAGAACCAATCAAAAGATAGACAATTTTTTTGTGATTATTATGGTCTGTGATACCCCGTGATCCAACAATCAGAGCCGCAGAAAACAGGATTTATCTGTTTTGGTGACTTAAAATTGCTAAATTTCGAAAACTATCTTGAGGTATCTTCCAGATTATAAATATTTGACATATTATCATTTAAATTATTACGATTTTAATAAATCTTAGCTGACAATAACAATCAGATTTCAGTTTTAAAATTGGTAGATTTCTACGTCTTCCAATGAAGTTGATTAAGTCTCTTTCCACACCTTGGCTTGGTTTTCCTATGGAATGTTATTATTTTATTGTCAAATAAATGAACAACAGTTCTACATACATGTATATACAGTGTGATATCACAACATAAACTTGCATATAATTCGTTTTTCATGTACAAATTATGATTGTTTTCAAACCAATTGGAAGTCAAAATAATTTGCCGATATTATCGATAATTGATCGACGGATGGTCAGCAATAATCGATACTAAAACAAGATCGATTGCCAGCCCTAAAGTGGACTCTTGTCACATCCAACATCGTACGGGATCATTATTATATGTCGGATCACACAGCGTGTTGGAATACCGAGTTTTGTCCAAAACCGGAAATATTGTTAGACATCGGATGTGACAGAGTCCACTGTAGTAAAGACTTGATCCAACATTTGTTTTATATAATACAATGCACTATGTGGCTATATACTTCTATATTTATCTCACACAATGGAATTTATCGAACAGGAGTTGATTACAAACACACAGGTAAGTTTATAATAACAAAAGTTGAGTAGTTTGTTCATAATCGACGAAACCCGTTAATAAAATAGGAAGGTTCATCTAGTAACATAGTTAAAGGGACCAGCCCGAATTTCAAAGAATCTGAAAACTACACGTTCATGAACGTATGAAATTTAAACGCCAAAATATAGAGGAATAGTGTATTTACCTTGTCTGAAAATTTCAGTTCAAAATATTGAGTAGTTTGGACGTGAATGCTAAAAAAGCTTAACTGGACACTAGCTCTTTTAAGTTTTTCTTTTAAATTGTTATGATACCAATTTTAACTTAATCAAAGGAGAGCTTTAAAAGTGAGTCAATAGGGTTAGATTGAAAGCTGCACATAATATAGACTCGTTTTATCCAGACACTTCTGTGCAATGCAAACAGAACACAAGTCTTCGGCCACCGAGCCGTACCGGCGATTGGAAGTTGTTTGAAAACATATCACATAGCTTGAAGAAGTTGCTCGGATCTAAGTTAGAGGCTATTAAGGGCTTTTCATACAAAATTAAGCAGTTTTAACCCCCAAAATGTTATCGGGATGGCCCCTTTAAAATACTTTTAACGTTAAACTGTGTTTAACATTAAAATTGGTACCGTACAGTATAAGACCCTTTACGCAAGTTCAAATAGGCTCAAACGCACAATTGTCAACACATACCATTACAGTTTGGAAGACATGACCACTTAAATAGTTAACGAACAGTTTTTCTTTGTGGTAATGCCTTCTACATTTACATAGTGATGTTTCTTGAAATGACGTATTAGGCAAATAAGACGCCATTATACCATTGAAAATTACGCGTAGCAGTTGGGTTTCATCAAATCATATAATTATGCGGAAGGCTTCACCTTTATTTCAATTGGAATTGATTTATTATATGTTAAGCTCATGTGCAGTACTGTTTTGGGTCAGTTAATGTGTAAATTAAGGGAGCTATAGGCCAGAAACTTTTTTGTAGTCATTTGACTCAAAAACTTGCGCACAAGGAATTCTGTACGACAAACCACTGATACTGAGTCTGTAGTGGGCGGAAGACATCAGTAGTGGAACCATTTCTACCAGTAACATACTCACCATTCTAATAAAAAAAAAAATGTTAGTCAATATAAAAAGCTATTCTATTGTTTGTAAATTCTTCCACAGCAAGCAAAATAATTGATCAATCGTCTCGTGAACTGCCTTTGTTGAGTATTTTACTTTAGCTTTCGCAGAAGGGTTATTAGAGAGAAAACGACAAAGACAAAAAATGCTTTTGTTGTTTCTTAATTTCATTTCGGGTGCAACGCGGATACGGAAATGAATTTCTGAAAGCACAGAGTTGGCGTTATATTGAATATGGTACTGGATCTATCCAATCTAAAACAACTACAAAACAACACCTCTGTATTATTTTTCCACCCTCTTATTTTATCGGCTTCTTTTCAAATTTTCTACTTTAGAATGCCTATAGAAACGCTGTGCTATATGTGTATAAACCAGTGATTGTTTTCTATATAAACTGTCTTGTGCTTAACAAATGTATATCCTCGGCTTTTATGCATATACAACTATCTGCAAGTTGTACCGGAAATAGGCTGGGCGTATTCCGGAAATGAACTTGTGACACCGAAGAAAGACTGCAGACGACTGAATGAATGCAGTAGAATTGAAATTGAACTCTTAGTCTTACTCTGTTGTCAAAGCTGTAATGTTAGATTTTTCTCGCAATTTCAGAAAGGAACCACCCATCTTCTCGTTTTCATTGTGTTAGCCATTTTCTTGACAGGATTACTGTTGTTGTTCAGCTGTGTAGCCTACTGCTGTACTGAAACTGAAGACTATTTTTGTTCACCAGTCGATGACGTGTGGTCTTGTTTTTTGAAGCGTTCATTCAATTTGTCTTGTATCTGTGAAGCTCAGCTGCAAACATCAACAAGTAACGGCGATAACACCACAATGGTGAGTTCTACTTGTCTGCATTTTGAATTCCATCGCTATAACTTAGTATAAGATTTGGTGACTTACTAGTTCCTTTAAGAACTGTCTCTGAGCGAACGATGTCTCGCTAACAGTTCCTCACGGACCTTATTATCAACTAGTATGAAAATAAAGCTTTACCCCATCTCGGTTCTAAGGCTATTTTAGATCCTTACCGTCTATTTTGCACCGTGAAACTTTTTTTATCACCAAAAGAAATCATTTCCTGAAACAACCGAGACAAATTTATAATAATCCAACACTATTTTCGTGTAGAATTCGATGTTAGAAAAAGATCGGTCTGCGATAACGTCAGTAAACAAACATGGCGGCCAGATTTGGAACGATTTTGTTTATCTTTTTCTAACGTCGAATTCTACATGAAAATAGTGTTGAATTATTATAAATTTGTGTCGGTTGTGTCAGGAAATGTTTTCTTTTGGCGATCAAAGAAGAATCACGGTACAAAGTAGAGGGTAAGGATCTAAAATAGCCTTAGAACCGAGATGGAGAAAAGCCTTATTTTCATACTAGTTGATAATAAGGCCCGTGAGGAACTGTTAGCGGGTCATCGTTCGCTCAGAGACAGTTCCTAAAGGAACTAGTGACTTACTAATACTATCTTGAACCACCAAACACACAATTAGACGAGCTGTAGTAGCGACGTGTTGTTAGTTTGGTAGCTGTATAATAAGTGAGTTGTTTAGCATCGTTACGTCATACTAATCACGTGACCTGTATAGAACGTAGCATTTACAACATTCCTCCCCATTTTGTTGGCACTTGGTCACGTGTAAGGGTATAGGGAGGATTATCATATTGTAATAAATATTGACTTACTATCTTGAACCACCAAACACACAAGTAGACGTGCTGTGGTAGCGACGTGTTGTTAGTTTGGTAACTGTATAATAAGTGAAGTTTAACATGCAGTTACGTCATACTAATCACGTGACCTGTATAGAACGCAGCATTAACAACATTGCATAGAATGTGAATGTGCGACACAACACAAAGACTAGACAAATCTAAAATTAAAACAGCGTGGGTGGGGGGGGACCCAATACCGGACAGTGCACGCGAAACTAAAATAATGAAATGAAATGTGGTTTAACGTCGTACTGTTCTGCTCCTAAATTGTGCTAATGAAGACCGTCATACAGTGTGTTATGAGTTTATGAGGAAAATGGTGTCCTAGCAGCGTGCTACTGCCCCCCCCCCCCCCCCATATCGAATTCCAACCAGGCCCGTAGCCAGGAGGGGGGGCAACTACCCTCCCAATACTGAGTCTTGCCCCCCCAATATCACAAGAAAATTGGCCTTTACCGCAAAATTCATGCAGATGCCCATGCTAGTTGGCCCTCTCGAAAACATCTTTGCCCCCCAAAAAACAACCTCCTGGCTTCGGGCCTGATTCCAACGGCAAAGGGATCTTTTATGTGTACGTCAATGTATACCCTGTTTATTCATCCCATTCAAACAACTAAACAGCTGTTCTTGTTCGACCCCCCCCCCCCCTGTCCCGCATCACTGGCAAGGGGGAACCAGGCCAGAAAATCCCAATTACATGTATGAACTTTCTGGGCCAATGCAGGGATCGAACATGTGACCTCCAGACTAGTAAGCCAGCCACTTACTCACTGAGCCACTTTGGCTCCGACTAATGATATTAAAACTTTTATATATTACAGGGTACTAATGATGTTATAACTTTTATATTACAGGAAACTAATGATGTTATAACTTTTATATATTACAGTAGACTAATGATGTTATAACTTTTATATATTACAGGATACTAATGATGTTATAACTTTTATATATTACAGGAAAATAGTGATATAACTTTTATATATTACAGGATACTAATGATGTTATAACTTTTATACATTACAGGATACTAATGATGTTATAACTTTTATATATTACAGGATACTAATGATGTTATAACTTTTATATATTACAGGAAACTATTGATATAACTTTTATATATTACAGGCTACTAACGATGTTGTAACATCTCATCAATGTACGATATGTGATGAGATGTTTAAAAAATTTGATGATTTAGAAAACCACTACAAAATGCATGCCAGAGAAGAGAAATCTGATGATGTAGATGAATATTGTCATGTTCAATTTATTAAAGAAGAGAAAACTGATAATGTAGATGAATATTGTCATGTAAAAGAAGAGAAAACTGATGATGTAGATGAATATTGTCATGTTAAAGACAAGAAATCTGATGATGTAGATGAATATTGTCATGTTAAAGACGAGAAATCTGATGATGTAGATGAATATTGTCATATTCAATTTAAAGAAGAGAAAAATGATGATGTACATGAAGATGAACTTAGTCATGTTAAAGAAGATATTGAAACTGTTTATGAGTGTAATTTGTGCGATAAATTATTTAGATCAGAAACTGATTTAGAAAAACACTGTGACATACACATTGATGAAGAGGAGTCTGTTTTACAACATGGTAAAAATGATTACCTTGCTAATCATGTGAGAACTCATACCGGAGAGAGACCCTATAAATGTGATGTTTGTAGTAAATCATTTGTTCAAGAGAGTCACCTTGTCACACACATTAGAACTCATTCTGGGGAAAAACCCTTCAAATGTGGTGTTTGTGATAAATCATTCACGGAAGTTGGAAGCCTACAAAAACACATGAGAACTCATACAGGAGAAAAACCTTATAAATGTTATGTTTGCGGTAAATCATTTGGACAGAGTGGAAATCTTAAGGGACACATGCGAACTCATACAGGAGAAAAACCTTATAAATGTGATGTTTGTAGTAAATCATATACTCGAAATAGTGATCTTCAAAATCACACAAGAACTCATACAGGAGAAAAACCTTTTAAATGTGATATTTGTGGCAAATCATTCACTCAGAATGGGAATCTACAAGCACACATCCGAATTCATAATGGAGTGAAACCGTATGCATGTGGGGTTTGTTGTAAATCGTTCTCTCGAAATGGTGATGTACAGCGACACATGAAAATACATTCTGAGGAACAGTTAAAGTTACATGTTGGTTAGAATTTATTTTTTGTTTCGCTTTTATAGTTCAAAATTTCGTTTTCATTGTCTTTTTACTACATAGGATCTGGAAGAGTTGTTATCATTGAGGCGTTCTGAATGATGTGAGGGGTTAGCCAATGAAACAATCTGTGACAACAACTTCTTGATCTTTTAATGCATTAATAAATGTCATAGGGTCAAAGGCCGCTCGTTTGACCTCTGATGTGAACTCACACTATAATTTGTCAGATGAACATGTAGTGATGGCCATCGAAACGAAATATACATCTGTATTTTAATCTGATTGACTGTACAAGATTATATGTTACATGCTGTAGACATCAGTGAGATTATATGCTTTATTAAAACTGTTTATGAGTGTAATTTGTGTGATAAAGTATTCACCTGTGTTGGAGTTATTGTGTGTGGAATCACTGAACAGAAATTATGCAAGGGATAAATCTGCCTATTGCAGGTCTTTCTTTAGACCTGATATGTTTCTAAATTATTTTAATAATTAATTAACTTATCCAGACCATAAACAACTCACGATGTCAACCTGCGATACATGTATTTAGCGAATTAAAATACTTTTTTTGAAAAAAAAATAAATGTAAAAATGGATAATTGAGACTTTGTTTTATTATTAATGTCTGACTAATAATTATATAGATAACACCGATTGTGAAGGCGAAATTTCTGATAAAAATGATTTAGAAAATGAGAGATAAAATGTAAATTATAGATCAACTTATCCCCTTCAACTTCTGTACTGGCCCAGTCTCTTCTATTTATTTTACATTTCGATTTATATAAAAGTATTAATTTTTAGTAAACCAACACTTTCGTTTCCATTTGTATAAAAACAAAATTTGAGTAAACCTGTAACCAGCAACAGAGACTAGACAATTTGCGAGCTTCACAATAAAATGGTGTCAAGAGTCTATGGTTTATACAGGCCCGAAGCCAAAAACCAAAATTTAACCGACATAGGGGGGCGAGGAAGATAAATTTTCGACGACAAAAAATCAATGAACGAAGGTCATCGCCGACTGTCGTAAGCAGAAGGAGGGGAGAGCACGGAAATTAGAAGCTGAGAGAGTGAATTTAGGCCTCTATGACATGCGGCTCTCCCCCCCCCCCCACACTAGCCTCAGCCCTGGGTTTATAACTACCTGGTAGCATACAAAATATTTCACTTTAGACTGGAGGGAGAAGGGAGGGGGGAGAGGGTATTATCCGAAAGGTGGTCAAAAAGCTGGAGTTGACTTTTCTAGAAACATTTTCCTCAGGAATCCCAAAATGGTGGGTGATAAGTCACGTGAGGGAGCGTTCAGGGGTTATCGAGGTCAAAAGGTTACCAGAGGTTAAAGGAGAAGGGGGTATTATCGGAAAGGGGGGAAAAGTCGGAAGTTGACTTTTCTAGAAACATTTTCCTCAGGAATCCCAAAATGGTGGGTGATCAGTCAGGTGAAACCTCAGGAGTTATCGAGGTCCAAAGGTCACCAGAGGTTAAAGAAGGCTGGTTTATGAATTTAGCTTCTTCTGATGCTGTCAGTCGCTGATTTCTTGTTGGAACGAAGCTGAATCATTGAATAAGTGAAGAAGGATAATTTGTGAAACCAATTAATCAAATTATGATGTACTGGGCGTCCTCGCTGAAAGAATTCACACCAGGTGACGCTAGTACAAACTCAGTCCCACGTGACCTTATCGATGGTAAGAGAACCGTATCAGTATTAAATTCTATATTGACGACAAAAACTAACATTTGTAAACATACAAGTTCGTAATGAATGCACATAAAAACTGTGCTATAAATTATGTTCCTTTATCTCTAGCGAAGACGCCCATTGAAAAGGTCAAAAGTTTCCCGATGTCAAATAAGCATGACATAAGGATGCACTGGGATTAGGGGCAAACCAAATGTTATTTTTAAGGTGGGCAAAAAGCGAATGTTGACATTATAATACATGGCATTGACATTAAGTTGAGCTGAATCATTACTTACAAGAGGTATCTGACGTCATCTGGTAATGGTCATACTACGTGAATGGGATATTATATAGATTATGAGTTATTCATGTGGGTAAATCCATGGCGTATTTCAATATGCAACTATCCACAAATTTATTCCGGAAATGAACATGGGATATCGAATTATGGCCGTTTTAACGTTTTCTTTATTCAGTGTCGCTTCATTTTACATACACCTCGATATTCGATCACACTGAACACAGGCTATGAGTGTTTGTATCGGACGAGTGGCCGTATTCTGAAGCGTTAAATCAACTTGTATCTGTAGAGCTCAGCTGTAAACCACAACGAATGACAGCGGTACTGTCACTGATGATAACATAAATAAATGGTGAGTGGTCCATAAATTTACGGAAAACAACCTTTTTTTATATAGAATTCATATGACTTGTGTCGGTCATAATGTTATTACTTTTACATTTTACATGAAACTAATGATGTTATAACTTTTATATATTACAGGAAACTAATGATGTTATAACTCTTATATATTACAGGAAACAAATGATGTTATAACTTTCCATCAATGTACTGTGTGTGATGAGATTTTTCAACAATACGATGATTTGGAAAATCATTCTAAAATACATGTTAAAGATGAAAAAACTGATGATTTAGATGAATACTGTCATATTAAGTTTAATAAAGAAGAGAAAACGGATGATGTAGATGAATATTGTCATGTTAAAGAAGAGAAAACTGATGATGTAGATGAATATTGTCATGTTAAAGAAGAGAAAACTGATGATGTAGATGAATATTGCCATGTTAAAGAAGAGAAAACTGATGATGTAGATGGATATTGTCATGTTAAAGAAGAGAAAACTGAAGATATTGAAACTGTTTATCAGTGTAATTTATGTAATGAAGAATTTAGATTAGAAACTGATTTAGAAAAACATTGTGAAATACAGCACGAGCAAACAGATTCTAACAAATGTCAATCAGAAGAAAAATGTTATAAATGTGATATTTGTAGTAAATTATTCACTCAAAGTGGTAGTCTACAGAGACACATGAGAATTCATTCTGGAGAGAAACCTTATAAATGTGATGTTTGTAATAAATTATTTGGTGAAAAGGGCAAACTTAAACAACACATGAGAATTCATACTGGAGAAAAACCTTATAAATGTGATGTTTGTTTTGAATTATTTGGACGGACTGGGCAACTTCAGCTGCACATGAGAATTCATACTGGAGAAAAACCTTACAAATGTGACTTTTGTAGTAAATCATTTCGACGCACATGTCGACTGCGAATGCACATGAGAATTCATACTGGTGAAAAACCTTATAAATGTGATGTTTGTAGTAAATCATTTACCCAGAGTAGTGATCTACAACGGCACATGAGAACACATACTGGAGAAAAACCTTATGAATGTAATGTTTGTAGTAAATCATTTGGACAAGCAGTTCAGCTTCGGCAGCACATGCGAATTCATACTAGAGAGAAACCATATGAATGTGATGTGTGTAGTGCATCATTCGCAAGGAGTAGCTATCTACAAATTCACAAAAGAACTCATACAGGAGAAAAACCTTTTATATGTGTCGTATAGGCTAGGGGCCATCGCGTTCGTCGCGTGCTGCTTTCCTGGTATTATTGTTATATAGTCATTGTATATGTATCAACGGTAGGGTAAGACCTTTGACCTGGCCCAGAATTCAACACACTCAGGGTTAAACACTAGTTAAAATCCGTTTATTAAATATCTGACTCCTCCTGATTTATACGATTGTTTTCCTGGGATTGCGTACAGGCATACAGGGCGGGGGGTTCAGAATTTTACCCATTTTGAGTGTACAAATTGGAGTGCACGTAAAAGATCCCTTGGCAGTTGGAATTCGATATAAGAGTAGGCCGTAGCGCCGCTGCCCAGGCAAAAATTTCCCTCATAGCACACTGTATGGCGTTTGCCCGTCTTCAATTGGCCCAGGTTAGGAGCTTAAGCGTAGGACGTTAAACCCCATTTCATTCATTCATTCTAAATTCAGTTTCTTGTTCCAGCTTTCTGCTGTTTCGTTAAAAAGTAGTCTTGATTGGCCTTTCAATTATTACAAAATGAGAGCATGTGACATATTTTCTTACACAAACGTGCCTGGATGTTAAGGCCCACACTCGTGACCATTTATTAGTCTATTATTGATGGATGGTAAACTAGTCATAGCTTATTAAGTTCAACATAATGACCATTTATTTAGTGACTATAAATGTGCAAACTGATTTAAGCCTTTCCTATAAACATTGCAATATGGGGGAAAATTGGATGTAGGCCCAGGTGATAGAGAGAGAGAAATGGGGTTTAAAGTCCACTCAACACAAACTAGGTCATTTCGAGACTAACATATGTTTTAATTTTAATTCAATATTTCGCTTGCGCGTAGAAGTCTTTTGCAGTGGGAGGGAACCGGAGGACCTGGAGAAAGCCCACGAGGCTGGACAGGCAACCCTACTCCTTGCCAGGTACAACCGGGGATGCAAAACCACGCCAGTTGACTCATTGCTCAATGACAGGCTTAATGATACAGCACACGCATGCTAACCATTCAGCCATCCAAGGTTCCCATTCTTGACCCATATGGTGTCAAGAGTATATTTCTTATCATTATCCAGCAGTAGTCGATTGAAATAGGCAAACAAAATATTTCACTTTAGTCTTTATTTAATCTGATCGCTTGCCGTCAAAATGACATGGACCGTTTAAAGGTTAAAGGTTAAATTCCTTCAACATGTCTCAATTTGGAATAAGACATGTATCAAATCATTACCTACTGGATTGCATATTGTCCACGATTGTACGAAAAATATATGTTTACCTCCAAACATTTCAAACTGGTTTAGAATTTGGCATGTAACAGAATGTAACAACCTGAATTATTGCCCCTGATTGTAAGAAAAATCAAGAATTTAGCTCATGGACCCCATATTGGTCACAATTGTTGTTCAATTTTAATTGCCGTTCAAACTTAAAATATGTTTTACAGAGATTTCGTCTAATAATAGACTTACTCCTTAAGTTACATTATTCAAGATATAGATAAGAACTAGCCATTCTTGCTATAATAGTTCGAAAGTAGGTGATGTAAAATGAACAATTTGAAAACTTCATTCAAATTACTCTATTGTAAGCGAAGATATTGGCATTTAAAGATTTGGCCGACGTGTGCAATAATTTCAACCACGGACCTGGTTGATCAGAGCTAAGACTCGAAGCGTCTTGGACCGCCATATTTGATTTATCACTTAAACGATTTAATCTGTTTAATATCGGAGCAATCTGATGCCATCCAAAGTTGATTAAGGCCTGAATCAGTTAATTAATGTCTAATTAATACTTTAGAAAACATTTCATGCCCAAATAAAGACCTGCACTAGGCAGATTTAGCTCTTGAATAATGCATGTTTAATAATTTATTGTTTACAGTCAGTCACATGTATATTATATCAACAGACTTTACAGAATTAAAGGACCTAAGTCCGTAACTCAAAATCCTCCAAAATCTTCGACATCGGAAACACGAATTATTGGTCAATTTAAATCAACATTGATGATGTAAACTTACCAGGAAAAGATGAGCTTCTGATATCCGATATTTAAGATAAAATAATTTTTCTAACATTGGTACACGAATCGTGTACCATATTGCGCTCCGGTCCTAGTTTTATTGAGAGACTCGAGGGACGAGGCTAGACACATTGCACTGTATCACACTGCATATGTGGACTGGAATAACCAGGCGCTAAAAAAAATGCACTGGGTTGAGACCGAATGGCTTGTTTCGCCGAACATAACTGATTTGAAATTGGAGTAAAACGGAAAGCATTTAATGTAAATCAGTTTATGTACATTTATATTACAGTATTATATGAGTTTCGACCCACTTTTGTTAATTTCTGGATCCCAAATGTTAGCGATTTAGCTCCTTTAACATAAAATATAGAAAAAAAAAAGAAAAACTAAAAAGCTATAAAAATACTTCACGGTTTGAGTGTTTCGTTTGATTACAGCTAATCCAACTTAAAGGGCTAATCCCGATTATATTTTGGAGACTAAAACTGCTTAATTTTGTATTAAAACCCATTAAGATCCTGTACCTAAGGACCGAGCAACTAATTTAATATTTGTGATATGTTTTCAAACGACGTATACCCGTCAGTCTTCATCTGGAAATGGACACCGGTGTGCAAAGCTGTGTTATGCGGTGTCTGGATAAAACCAGACTTTTATTTTATAAAAACAATGTGTGGGTGAAATTACCTTTCGTTATCAAGTGCAGCACATGGGCCATGTACTGTATAGACCTCTAAAGTAACGGCAATAGATTGTTAGGTCACCCAACGAAAAAATTGACCAGAAATCTTAAAGCCCCAATACCACTCTTGTTGTAACTGAATAATATGTCCCAATCTTTTTCTGGTCAACAATTTGTGCTATTCTACAATATTTCAATTAATAAATGATACAAATTTCATCTTAACACACCTAATTTTAAAAATTGGAAAAATTCAACTACATGGTTTGAAAAGCCTTACGTAAGCACTTTAAAATGCAACTTGAATTTAAACATATTTTCGAGCCCTCTGGACAAGTAAGATTGGTCGAATGGATAATGTACACAACAGGCAGGACACATAAACATCTTGTAGTTAGAATAAGGCTAAAAAAAAATTCTGGACCTATCAAGCCAGCAAGAGTGTTATTGTCCCTTTAAATGGGTTACGTTTCCGGATAAGCATTTTTGAAGTTCACGTCCAAACAACTCAATATTCTGAGCTGAAATATTTTGAGGCAAGGTAAATACATCACTCCTCTTTATATCGGCGCTTAAATTTCATACTGTTCAGACTTTTTTTTTAGACTCTGTTGAAATCGGGACAGTCCCTTTAAGTCTGCTGTAATGGATTTAAGGTATTTTTGGTACAGAATGGTGCCTAATCCTCGTCCACTTGCATCCTTGGGGAAACACAAATGGTTTAGTAAAACCTGGGCAAGCCAGAAAAAGTGCATACCGGTACTTCCCGCATTAAAGATCTGATAGAATACGAACTGCTGAAAAATCCTCCTGAAGACTTGAATTAATTTACAGATCTATTCTTTACAATGCTGACCAACCTGATGGATAACAACGACCATAACAATTTAAAAGAAAAACCTAAAAGAGCTAGTGTCCAGTTAAGCTTTTTTTTGCATTCACGTCCAAAATTACTCAAAATTTTGAACTGAAATTCTCAGACAAGGTAAAAACACTATTCCTCTATATTTTGGCGTTTAAATTTCAGACGTTCATGAACGTGTAATTTTCAAATTCTTTGAAATTGGGGCTGGCCCCTTTAACAGTTTTAGATATTTTGTTTTATATTCAAAACATTTGAAAAAAATAATATTATGCCAGAAGTTTGCCATATCTGGGCCAGAGATGGCCCTCATCCAACTGGCTCAAAATATCAACACAATAAATTTCAGCTCAGAATATGACATCTGGTTTCCAGTAGAATTTTCCCTTGTTCTATATTAGTTTTATTACAAATAAATATTAAAAATAATATTTTTTGATGAATGTACTGTATATAAATGAAATCCTCTCACCCCACCCTTCCCCAATGTAAATCTTTAAAGCAGAAATAATAAATTATTCTTTTAAGAAATCAATGAAATAAAGACAAAGTTTATTAGAACACAGCCTGGGTGTTGGGTTTTTGATCTGTTACAGGAAGAACAGCCAGCTCTTTTTCTATGAGAGCTACATGTATATTCAAACTGAATGGCAGGACATGGTTACTCTAAAAGCCCAGATGAAACTTTCACGGTAATAGATCTAGTGGCGCTTCAAGACTTGCATGCCATTAGGAACTGAATAGATTCCATGTGTGATGAGATATTATGTAATTATTCTTGTAATTAAAATCCCTTTAATTGTGAGTTACGCATGCGCATGCGTGCCATTCAAAAGGATATATGAAAAAATATTTTGTCGCGTTAGGAACCTGTGATTCTAGTTAGGCCCAGAACCAGGCCCGAAGCCAAAAACCAAAATTTAGCCGACATAGTGGGGCGAGGAAGATAAATTTCCGACAACTAAAAATCAATGAACGAAGGTCATCGCCGACTGCCGTAAGCAGGAGGGAAGAGCACGAAAATTAGAAACTAGGTGGAGAGTGAAATCCTTTGAGAGAGAGGGAGAGAGAGAGAGAGGGGGGAGGGGGAGAGAGTTTAAACCTCCACTCCACAAACTAGCAACCATGGAATCGAAACAACGCCAACTGACTCAATGACAGGCCATATGATAAAAGCACGCACTTGCTAACCATCCCGCCATCCAACCAGGGTAACCTTTTTTCGCTTTTTTGAGCTTTTGGCGACATTTTATTTTCAATATTAAAAATTATTGCCGTTTAGCCCCCCTAGCCCCCCCCCCCCCGGCTCCGTGGCCCCTGCCTCGAACCACCCTTCTGTAAAATACGTAAACAGATGGAACGATAAAACAAGGTCCATTGTACACACTGTAGTACATGTAATAGAGCTATTGGCAAATGGAATTCAATATAAGAGTAAGCCGTAGTGCAAATGTCCAGGCAAAATTTGCCCATAGCACACTGTGTGACATACATGTACAGCCACATCAGAGAAGAACAGTAGGACGTTAAACCCCATTTCAATCACCTGTAAAACAAGATAAAGTATCACACCAGAAAACAAAACAAAACCATTTCATTTATTTTCCTCAAACTTCCAATACTTATAACTTTGCTCAGAACAACTTGAAATGGATAATGAAAGGTTTTTGTCAAGTGTAAATTCTCATGTATATTTGTAGAATACTATCGAAAGTAAATGATTCACATTTAAAAGTTTTTCTGTATTTTGTTTGTAGGACGCTGGCTCGCTAGTCTGGACTAGTGTAGCTTTACGGCTGTGCTTATAGTTTTGGATTTATATCCAGGTGAAGAAATTATCCACTATGCTTCATTCTGTATCATTAGGCATGTCATGGAGTCAACTGGCATAGTTTCGAATCCCTGGTCGTGTGCTCAACGTCGTGGGTTTTCTTCGGGTCCTCCCACTGCTAAAGACCCCTACGCACGAGCGAACTATTGAAATAAAATTAAACCATATGTTAGTCCCAAAAAAAGCAAATCATGGCTAGTTTCCTTCACAGCGCCACATATTGTGCGTAAAGCATCTAATTGTAATTGTTCTAACTGGTTAGCTAAGTAATCCGTGCACCCATCCTAAATAATGTCAGCATAGTCAAAATGTGGTAAAATATATGAAGTTTATATTGTTTTGAGTGATTTCCTACCTAGTCGGTACTTGAGTGATCTTAAGCAGTTGATAAATTTTGACACTTTATTACAAATATTTTCTATATGAATGTTCTATTTAAGATTGTTTTGAAAAATAAGCCCTAAATGTTTGTGGTGAGATACTTCATCTATTTTAACCGTGTTCATACAAAGAGGAATCGAGTCGTGCTTAGATGTGGTTGATATTGTTAATGTTTCAGTTTTATCGTGATTAAAGGAAACTAGCCATGTGTTAGCCCATGTGTATATTCTCTTAATATCTGAATTTAAAATTTTGGCACCTTCTGTGGGATCTTTAATCAACATATATAAAGATGTATCATCCGCGGATAACTTTATATTCGATTGTAATATTTCTACAATCTCATTTATGTAGATTAGAAAAAGTAAAGGACCGAGAACCGAGCCCTGTGGAACACCAGCCGTGACAACTGAGGTACCAGAGGAGGCATTTTCGACGACAACACACTGTTTTCTATTAGTTAAATAGCTTTGCAGCCACTTCAATATGCCTCCTCTAATACCAACAGCGTCCCGCTTTCGACAGAGACCGGCATGGCATGCCAGACCCTGTCGAAAGCCTTGCTGGTGTCACAGAATACAATTCTCACATAGTGACCGTCATCTAATGCTTTTGAAAAAAAAATGGTTTATGTCTGTAAGTTGATTTATAGTTGAGTCTCCTTTTCTATGAATTTTGTTCTTCAGTTTACTCATTTTTCTAATTTCATTATTCACCCAGGGTTTATCGCGAGGTCTAATAGTCACATTCTTAATAGGGATATTATTTTTTGCAATATTAATCAACTTGTTTGTAAATTTGAAGCATGCCTCATCAATAGTGTCACATGCAGTGATTACTGTCATCTCTGCATATTAAGAGTTTCGTTAGTTTAAAAACAACTTCACTGGCTTCCCATTCCATATCGTATTCAATTTAAGATTCTTTTAACTGCCTATAAATGTTTTCATGGTTAAGCCCTATTTTATCTATGTCATCTAGTTGAAAAACAAACAAATGCTCGCAGTCTCCGTAGTTCAAATGACATTTATCGTCTCAAACCACGATCTGCTAGAATGGTTACATATGGTGAAAGGTCGTTTCATTTCTAGCCCCCAAACATGTGGAATGATTTAAAACCATCTGGTTCTGATACTAATATTCGTTCCAGCCATTCAGTACCATCTTTTAAATGTTCTCTTAAAACTTACTTATTTAAAAAAGCTTTTAATTAGATATATATTATATCATTATATTGCATCGTTTTGTAGTCTTTTGGATGTTTTATATATTTTCTGTTTTACTGGTTGTAAAGCGCTTCTGAAATCCGTTTCTTAGCAGAGATAACCGTAGAACTTGGCACAAAGTCAGATGCAGTTGTTTGTTCTGGGCTACTTTTCTTTATGCGTGGCTTTTTATTCGATTTTTGTTGTCGAGTTGCAGCTAATTGCTTGGATTTTCGCCTACTTGTATTCATATTTGATGTGATATTAGACTCCATGATCTGAAATGACTTAAAATACCCTCAAGTAAATAATAATTACGTAAGATAGTAAGCTGGCACTGTCAGGCAGGATACGCCCACATTTTCGAGAGATGGATAGAGAACAAGCAATACCGAAAGTGATTTTTCCTACAATCAAAGGCCATAATTCATTAAGTTACAATTTGATAAGAGCAAATATCGAAAAGAATCATCTCTAAGTTATCAACATGCATTTCAAGTTTCATATAAATCGAAATTAAAATTGTGACCTCTACAGGGTCCACAACTTTGATATACCATATTTTTACACTATTCGAGTAAAAACGGCGGCCATTTTGTCTGGCAATTAAGGTCCGATTTTCTAGAAATTCAAACTCAACTTTCCGTAGGGTGTAACGGTGATAGTGTCAAGCGTTTTTTTTTAAATCGGATAATAATCGTGACCTCGAGAGGGACCATAGACGATTTATTTGGACAATCAGGGGCCATAATTCAGGAAGTTATGATCCGATATATGCAAATAACGAAAGGAACCAAGATCTTTCGGTTATAACCATACATTTCAAGTTTCATCAAAATCGAATCAAAATTGTAACCTCTACAGGGTCCACAAAACGGCGGCCATTTTGTATTGTAATTTTGGTCCTATTTTTCCGAAATTCGAACTCAACCTTCCTTAGCTTGTAACGGTGATATAATCAAACGATTTTTTTTAAATCGGATAATAAGTGTGACCTCCAGGGGGACCACAAGCTAACCAAAGCCGATTTTGCGTATAATCAGGGGCCATAATTTAGGAAGTTACGATCCGATATGCGCAAATATCGAAAGGAACCAAGATCTTTGGGTTATAACCATGCATTTCAAGTTTCATCAAAATTAAATTAAAATTGTGACCTCTACAGGGTCCACAAACTTGATACACCATTTTTTAAAAAAGTATTTGCGTTCAAACGGCGGCCATTTGGTATGGCAATTTTGGTCCGATTTTCCCGAAATTTTGAACTCAAGGTGTAACAGTGATATAATCAAACGATTTTGCGTAGAATCAGAGGCCACAATTCAGGAAGTTACGATCCGATATGCGCAAATATCGAAAGGAACCAAGATCTTTGGGTTAAAACTATGAATTTGAAGTTTCATTACAATTGGGACCTCTACAGGGTCCACAACCTTGATATACCATTTTATAACAGTATTCGCGTACAAACGGTGGCCATTTTGTATGGCAATTTTGGTCTGATTTTTCCGAAATTTTAACTCAACCTTCCTTATAATCAAACGGTTTTCAAATCGGATAATAATTGTGACCTCCAGAGGGACAACAAGCTAAAATAGGTGATTTTCAGGACATAACATTGCGATAGACGCAAATATCTACAGGAACCAAGATATTTGGGTTATAAACATGCATGTCAAGTTTCATAAAAATCGGTTCAAAATTGTGACCTCATTAAAGTATACACAGTTCCTTAATTTAGCGATATTTATTTAAAACGCTATGCCCTCAGTATGTACATATCAATCCCAATGTATCTAATTACTTTATAAACCATTTTTATACGCCCGCATTACGGCGATAATTACTGTCACAGATATGGCCCTTGATCATTTTAAAATATCCCGTGGACGCTGTAAGGTCGTGAAAGGAAGAAGTCTATTGATTTTCAAAGATTTCGGATAGTTGCTGTCAGAGTTATAGCCCTTGATCTTTTCAAAAAATCTTGTGGACGATCTAGAGGCTAAAGTTAATATCCGATTGACTTTAAATTGGTACACAGTGTTGTAGGTCATGAAACGAACGAGTATAGTGAGTGTCAATGAATTTTGATCACTTGAACAGCTAAATCAAGAATATTAAATGTTTCGTATACTAAACGTTAGCACGGAGGAGAACTTTATCAATGCCAAACAAATTCGAATGATTTTCTGATAATTACACAATGAGTTGTTACTTTTAATCAGATTTAAGTGTATTATAAATGTATCATTACCGAAAAGAGTAAAATATGCGACAACTCTTGTTGATTGCCCGGACGATTTAGATGCTCTGGGCGTATGTTTCGTTGCCCGGCAACCTATCTTTTTTGTACTAATCTAAAATAGTTTTAAATGAATTTTAAAAATCAAGATTTTTCTTTAGTGTGAATACTTATTTTAGAATGCTTATTAGCATGATGATTATGACCTATCCTAAAATTTCCTCCAAATGTTCGCCCCCCCTGCCGAAAGGTAATGACCCCCCCCCCCCGCGCTTAATGGTGGCTAGATACGGGCCTGTTTCGATGCCAAGTATTTAAAAACATGACTTGGGTTTGGTCGTAAGCCTCCCAGGGATTCACGAATGGACGACGTTAAACCCCATTTTCACCCCAAACTTGTCAATAGAATAATTAAATATCGCCAACAACAAACATAAATAAAATAATTCTTGTAGAAAAAAATATGATAGGAAAACATTTACAAATTGCTGTATTACTTGATGAATGTAAAATAAATAGTTACTTCACGACAAATCAATAAACGCATTTCATATTGCATTTGAAGCGTATTTACGGCTACTAGGGAATATGTTTTTGTTTTTTTGTCGCTAATACCAATAAATAATATATATATAGTTAGATTTGTAAGTGAGTAAGACGCTGGCTCGCTAGTCTAAAGGTCGCGTGTTCGCTCGCTTCGGGTTGGAAGGACCGTAATCCCCTTTTGAATAAAATACGAAACGTTTAATAAACAAGTTATTGCTCGTTCGCGAGGAAAGATAAACGACAAATCAATAAACGGTTGTAAAGTTGCATTTTGAAAGGTATTATACAGTTACTGGTGAATATTTTTATGTTTTTGTCGCTTATATCAATAACTAATAAGATAAATATATGGCGTTAAAGCTTGTTAAAATGACCAGTTTAATGAAAAGTATAATAGGTTTTGTTGTCAGTTTTCCTTTAGAATTCTAGCAGCAAGATTGATATAAGTTGTTCGGGATAATTATCGGTACGAGACTATCATTGGTTTTGTTCCCAACCATATGTTTTTTTAGCTTAAAACTGTGTTATTATTTGAGAGTTATTTTGTCAAAAGCACAAACTACTTAATTGATTTGTATCAATGCATTTGCAATTTCTAAAATACTGTGATATTATGATGCTACGTTAAAGAAGAATCTAGATCATAATTTAACACAATAGAAAGGTATGACTGTTTATCACGTAACTGAATCATATCTAGTGTATGACTAAGAAAGCTCTGTTATCCAATTTCTGTACACATATTCAAATCATTTCCATCATTCAATTCATTGATTTATATTTACTTGTTATGATTAATTTTGAAATTAAATTTATTTATATATTATTTTGATGACTCGCAAAGAAATTGATGGAGTTGTAGGGTGGGGCCACACGGCATCCAGGTTAATATATTCCAAATTAATTTTCAATATAAAATTTATTAGTGTTCATATGAATCACTATTGTCGTTTAATTTGCAAATTGACCAATACTTCATAATACACCCACCCTTTAATATTTACCAATATAGTTCAGTTAATGTTGAGATGAAAATGTTTCAATTTTATGGGAAGATTGATTTCTGATAATTATTATCGGCCACGCTTTATTTGGTGTAAGAATTTTTTTAGCGGTTTTGTCAAATAATTACAGCCATTAAAAGAAATGGTGATTAAAATTAGATACCGATGTTTTTAATTTGCATTTCCAATTCTCTATAAAAGTACCATTATAATTTAATATTTTGAAAACGCCAACGTTAAGCTCAATTATGCACGTAATTATTTCTGTCCACAAAAGTACATGTTGTCAATAGTAAACCAAGTTGTTTCTGTCCCCAAAAATACATTTACCCCCACCCCCTTTCCATACAATACTAATCTTATACACATATAAACGGGTAGTATATTGCATTTTGAAAGGCATTTTACAGTTACTTGGGAATATGTTTTAGTTTTTTGACAATACCAATACATACTATATTGGTAATTTTGTAAGTGAATTAAACCCTGACTTGCTAGTCTGAAGGTCGCGGGTTCGCTCGCTTCAGGTTGGTTGGACGTTAAACCCCATTCCGATTCCAAACTTGTCAATATAATAATTAAATATCACCAACAACAAACTAGAATAAAATGCGAAAAGTTTTAATAAATAAGTTATTGCTCGTTCTTGAGTAAAGATGTGATATGACAACTCAATAAACGGATGTCATATTGCATTTTGAATTGTATTGTACAGTTACTTGGGAATATGTTTTTTGTTTTTTCGCCAGTATCAATAAATAATATATTGTTAGTTAAAACGTGTTAAAATGACCAGTTTACAGAAGAGTATAATAGGTTTTGTTGCCAGTTTTTTCGCCAGTATCAATAAATAATATATTGTTAGTTTATGGTGTTAAAACGTGTTAAAATGACTAGTTTAAAGAAGGGTATAATATGTTTTGTTCTTAGTTTTTTCGCCAGTATCAATAAATCATATTTCGTTAGTTTAAGGTAAATATGGTGTTAAAACGTGTTAAAATGGCCAGGGATATGAAAGGTATTAAAGGTTTTGATGTCAGTTTTTCTTCAGAGTACTGGCAGCAGGATTGATATAAGTTGACCGAAAGTTTAAAGGAACTACGTCGCTAATATTTGGGACCTAGAATTTGACACAAATGGGTCGCAACGCATATGATACTGTAATATGAAAGAATAAACAGTCGTGTTCGTTTTTACTCTTATTTCAAATAAGTTATGTTCGTCGAAATATGCCAGAAGTCTCAATCAAATGCCAATTTCTAGCGTCTAGTTATTCCAGTATACATATTATTTATTGCGAACACTCTCACAAATCATTCTATACAGCTAAAACATAATATTATGTTAAATATAAAAAAACCCAAATAAAATTAGATTGATTTCCGGCCATAAATGGCCTACGAGACACGACTTCACAAAACATATTTAATTCATATAGTTCAATAAAACATAATTAATTCATTTAGTTCAATAAGATATACTTTCACTTTTCACTTCTTATTGAATAAAATATAGTTTTACAAATACAAAATATAGTTCGTTTAGTATTATAAATACAGTTTAAAATTTTAGTATTCGTTGGTTCGCTCAACCTTAGTTATAATTGCATGTTGGTAGGAGGTTAAACCTCATTCCGATTTGTCAATAGAATAATTAAATATCACCAACAACAGACTAGAACAAGTTATTGCTTGTTCGTGAGGAAAGATGTAATACGACAAATCAATACACGGGAAGTATATTGCATTGTGAAAGGTATTTTACAGTTACTGTGGAATATGTTTTAGTTTTTTCGCCAATATCAATAAATAATATATTGTTAGTTTAAGAGAATGGTGTTAAAACGTGTTAAAATGGTTTAATCGCACTGTGCCCCCCCCCCATCAACTTGTATTATAAGGCAGGGGTGTGAAAATTTAAGTAAACAAAGGATTATATCATTATTAGTACTGTTTTTCTAGTTAAGATTTAATTATAAAAATATATAAGTTACGTTCACGTTAACAAGTATCTTAAATGTTATTCACTTACCTTTCTTTCAGACAGTACTTATAAATCAATTAAATATATGATTAGAAACTCACTATCATTACATTAGGATAGTTGTCACCCCCAATTACATTATATCTTCCGAAATGTGCCCGAAAACTATTTTTTTCAAATGTACACGATTCACGCCTTGATCGACAATAAAATTAATGATCTAAAAATCGAACTGTAAAATGGAGTAAAAAGTGCAATTGAATATACTGAAGCCATATCACATTTAGTAAAATTATGGTTTATGTTTGATGTATGTATTTGTTGTTACCTTTATGTAATGTATTGTGAATACATTTGTTAATTAGTTTAAACCTAGTAGTTTAAAAAAACGGACTATACTTTTAACACCATTGTATTCGATAATCCCCTTGCTTGATTAATCCCCACATGAGAAATATAGCAGGGAGCACAGTGAGATGCCCCGTTAAAATGACCAGTTTAATGAAGAGTATAATAGGTTTTGTTGTCAATTTTTTCTTTAGGATTCTAGCAGCAAGATTGATATAAGTTGTTCGGGATAATTATCGGTACGAGACAAAAACTGGTTTTGTTCCCAATTATCTATATCTTATCTTAAAACTTTGTTATTATTTAAGAGTTATTTTGTCAAAAGCAGAGTTCTTATTAATGGTGGTTTCTTTAATTAATTAATTATTCATTGATTCAAACCATTAATTTAATAATATAGTTAGCCAGATAATTAATACAGTTCTTGCACTAATAATTAAACAGTAGATATGTCGAAAATTAAAGAATAAAACTTCGTTCTGAGCAGATGTATTGTCGTTTTAAGAATAGTATAGCCTTGGTTATCATTGCTACCGGTGTTACGATAATCCAATTTTTTACGTTTTATTACTTGGTTAAATAAACGATCAGCCTAATTTAATATTCCCCTAATTTAATTGTTAAAAAAATAATACTTTTTTATAATGATAAAAGACAATACTGCTTGTTTATATTCATTAAAAACATAATGATTTGTATACGTCAAACAAATGCAGTTAACAGTAGTAATATCACGCATAATTGCTACAGACTTTGTACGATTGTATTCCATCCACAAAGTTAATAAATTCTAAGTTTAATCAAGCGTTTATTTAATATGGCTAGTTATTTACTTCTGCGTCAATATTCGTCATACATCAAAATCAATAGCTGTTTGTATTTAAAAGCGACTGTAGACAGAATATTTACCAGTAGTGTTTAACTTCTTAAATTAAACATGATGAAAGCTGTAGTGTCTGTTGTCATCCTAATATTGGCATCGATGTTAACTCTCTGTTCAACTGGCAAGTATTTCCATTTTATATCTTTGATTTCTTTCTGCAGATAATTAATGTATGTGAGAATGAAGTAAAGTGTCGGCATTTCTTTCATCATTTACCGTGAAACAAAGTAGTATAGCTTTACGACTGTGCTTATGGTTTTGGATTTATATCCAGGTGAAGAAATTCTCCACTATGCTTGATTCTGTATCATTAGGCCTGTCATTGAGTCAACTGGCATAGTTTCGAATCCCTGGTCGTGTGTCCAACCTCGTGGGTTTTCTCCGGGTCCTCCCACTGCTAAAGACCCCTTCGCGCGAGCGAATTATTGAAATAAAATGAAACCATATGTTAGTTCCAAAATGACCTAGTTTGTGTCGAGTGGACATTAAACTCCATTTCTCTCTTTGTCTCTCTTGATTCTGATAGTCTGGAGGCTCAGTGCGGGGGATGGGGGGGGGGGGCCGCCAAATGAGCATAAAATATAAAAACTAAAGCGAAACCTAATCTTAATCATAATAGGGACATTTAAAATGTATCTTTAGGTGGTCTTGGCACATAACTTTTACTTTGGAACGTCGAAACAGATCTTGCATAACAGAAGCATAACACGTCAAAACCTGTTTAAAAAATACGTAAAAACTGTCAAATCAAAATCTCTCCGAATTAGTTTTACGACGAATGCTATACATACTGATACTAGTTGTCGAAAAAAAATATGGAATAGTTTCATAGTTGGATTCCAGCCTGCAGGCCGCGTCACAAAGGCAGTCAAATATTTACCCAGTAACATTGATCAATACGACGTTTATATACCGTGAGTTATTATGTACAATGCATTGTTTGGTTTTATCTGTGTCTATATTCTGGCGAAAATCATGAAAACTCAAAAAAAAAATTGCAAACATTTAATCTCGTGGTCAGATACGTGTTTTTCAGTCACAGGTTAACGTCGGTTTTCTCAGATTGGGATACCTGGAAATCCACGCGGCCTGCAGGCTGGAGCCTTATAACCATGAAACTATTCAATTATTTTTTAGACAACTAATTTCATTATATATACCGATCAATGTTATATATAATCGGGATGATTTTATTCTAACAGTTTTTGAGTATTTTTGAAACAAGTTTCGAGATCTGTTGGTTCTGTTATGTAAGATCCTTTTCGACGTTCCAAAGTAAATGCACGGTGCTAAGACCACATAAAGATAAGTTTTAAATGTTCCTTATTAACTAGAACAGATTTTGCTTTAAATCTTCCAAGGGCAACATCGGAACATTTCACCTTTTGACCTCTGGCGTCAAAAAGTCTAAAGGCGAATTTAGCAAGTTGACATTTTTATTGAAAGAGTGATAACTTTCGATCATTTTCAGCATATTTTCATGATATAAGAATGGTTGCGCATTAACTTTCAGTGCAAATAGCCTCATTTGACCTTTGACCCTGAATATCTCGAAAACGCCCTAACGCCGGACTGATTACCACTCGGCATCGTATTCTACACAAAATTTTACTCTAGAAAAGTTGGGTCTGGTTTTGTGCCCATTTGGTGGACACCCCCCCCCCCCCGCATTATTTTGATGACTTACAGAATAGATGATGGAGTTGTGGGGTGGAGCCACACGGCATCCAGGTTAATATATTTAAAATTAATTTGCAATATAAAATTTATTAGTGTTCATATGAATCACTGTTGTCATTTAATTTGCAAATTGACAAATACTGCAATTAATGTTCATATGAAAATGTTTCAATTTTATGGGAAGATTGATTTCTAATAATTATTATCGGACAAGTTTTACTTGGTCTAAGAATTTTTTTAGCGGTTTTGTCAAATAATTACAGCATTAAAAAAAATATCTGTATCTTTTACGGAGAAATGGTGATTAAAATCCATAGATTTCTAAAATTAGATACCGATGTTTTAATTTGCATTTCCAGTTCTCTATAAAAGTACCATTATAAATTAATATTTTGAAAACGCTAACTTTAAGCTCAATTATAAACGTAATTTTTTCTGTCCACAAAAGTACATGTTGTCAATATTAAACCAAGTGGTTTCTGTACCCAAAAATACATTTACCTCCACCCCCTCCCCATACAATACTAATCTTAAACACATATAAACGGGTAGTATATTGCATTTTGAAAGACATTTTACAGTTACTTGGGAATCTGTTTTAGTTTTTTGGCAATACCAATAAATACTATATTGTTAATTTTGTAAGTGAATTAGACCCTGACTTGCTAGTCTGAAGGTCGCGGGTTCGCTCGCTTCAGGTTGGTTGGACGTTAAACCCCATTCCGATTCCAAACTTGTCAAAATAATAATTAAAAATCACCAACAACAAACTAGAATAAAATGCGAAAAGTTTTAATAAACAAGTTATTGCTCGTACTTGAGTAAAGAGGTGATATGACAACTCAATAAACGGATGTCATATTGCATTTTGAATTGTATTGTACAGTTACTTGTGAATATGTTTTTTTTTTTGTTTTTTCGTCAGTATCAATAAATAATATATTGTTAGTTTGTGTTAAAACGTGTTAAAATTACCAGTTTACAGAAGAGTATAATAGGTTTTGTTTTTTCGCCAGTATCAATAAATAATATATTGTTAGTTTATGGTGTAAAAACCTGTTAAAATGACTAGTTTAAAGAAGAGTATAATAGGATTTGTTGTCCTTTATTCGCCAGTATCAATAAATCATATTTTGTTAGTTTAAGGTAAATATGGTGTTAAAATGTGTTGAAATGGCCAGAGATATGAAAGGTATTAAAGGTTTTGATGTCAGTTTTTTTTCACAGTCCTGACAGCAATATTGATATAAGTTGGTCGAAAGTTTAAGGAACTAGGTCGCTAATATTTGGGACCTAGAATTTGACACAAATGGGTCGCAACGCATATAATACTGTAATATCAATGAATATAAACAGTGGTTTCCGTTTTTACTCTTATTTCAAATAAGTTATGTTCGGCGAAATATGCCAAAAGTCTCAATCAAATGCCAATTTCTAGCGTCTGGTTATTCACTCTACATATTATTTATTGCGAACACTCTCCAGATAAGAATATAGCGAAGCCGTTTAATTTGGTGGAATATATCTAGCCTCGTTCTTCGAGTTCTTTTGTTACAAATGTGCCCGAAGCGCATTATGGCCACAGGTCACTAATTCTTTCCCCATTTACTCTAATGTTAATTCTCGTCTCTTAGACCGGCTCTAACTTTTTCCCAAATTTTCGTTGGATAAAACGCTTTTAGCCACAGTTGGAGCAACATGTAGCAAACTCTTGCCCAAAAGCATGTATGAGGTTGACCATGAAAAAATTGAGATACACAAGCTGGAAGTAAAGACAAGAAAATATGCAATTTCAGGCCCTACATTTCAACGTAACCAACCTCACAACTCTTGTATCCTTCCGCCTCAAAATCATGAAAATTCACCAAATCCTGGCAGAAAATGTATTTTCAAACCCTTTTATTCGATTCTACACCAAAAATTGCCATGCAAAAGGGGGAAAAGGGAAAGGGAGGGAGAGACTAAACATAACTTTGGTCCTACAAATGGTACCGGCGTAGAAATTAGTGATCAGGGTTGTTCCGTGATGTCATCTAATAACAAATATCACCCTACTTTAATTTTACAAAATAATACTTTTTTATAATGATAAATGTCTACACTGCCTAGCCTGTTCCCCAATCCTATTCTTATTGAATAAAATATAGTTTTACAAATACACAAATATAGTTGGTTAAGTATTATAAATACAGTTTAAAATTTTAGTATTCGTTGGTTCGCTCAACCTTAGTTATAATTGCATGTTGGTAGGATGTTAAGTCCCATTCCGATTTGTCAATAGAATTATTAAATATCACCAACAATAAACTAGAATATAATACGAAAATTTTAACAAACAAGTTATTGCTCGTTCGTGAGGAAAGATATGATACAACAAATCAATAAACAGGTGGTATATTGCATTGTGAAAGGTATTTTACAGTTACTGGGAAATATGTTTTTGTTTTTTTGCCAATATCAATAAATAATATATTGTTAGTTTAAGGGAATGGTGTTAAAACGTGTTAAAATGACCAGTTTAATGGAGAGTATGATAGGTTCTGTTGTCAGTTTTCCTTTAGAATTCTAGCAGCAAGATTGATATTAGTTTTTCGGGATAATTATCGGTACGAGACAATAATTGGTTTTGTTCCCTATCATCTATATCTTACCTTAAAACTTTGTTATTATTTAAGAGTTATTTTGTCAAAAGCAGAGTTCTTATTAATGGTGGATTCTTCAATTAATTAATTATTTATTGATTCAAACCATTATTTTAATAATATAGCTAGCCAGATAATTAATACAGTTCTTGCTCTAATAATTAAACAGTAGATATGTAGAAAATTAAAGTAAAAAAAAATCTTTCTGAGCAGATGTATTGTCGTTTAAAGAATAGTATAGCCTTGATTATCATTGCTACAGGTGTAACGATAATCCAATTTTCTAATTAAATTAATGATAGCAATCGTTTTAAATTAGTTGAAAATCAAAAGCATTTATTTCGAAGATCTAGAGATTTGATTTGTCGTATCATATCTTTCCTCAAGAACGAGTAATAACTTGTTCATTAAACTTTTCGTATTTTATTCTAGTTTATTGTTGGTGATATTTAATTATTCTATTCTTGAGTTACAATGGCGGAATTCGTCATACAGCCGAGGTTAGGTGTTAGGTACGGGAGTATACAGAGTTTACCGAATGGAGCGCTGTATTAATAAATAAAATAAAACCAAGTACGAACAATCCAAACCGTAAGACGGAGTTTTAAGTCCTAAAAAACATTATAGGCAAAAAAGTATGTTCAAGCAAAATAGTGTAATCAGCAAATGGACTGACTGATCCCCGTGTTCAAAATACACGAAAAATTCATTATATATTAATAAGCATAACACGTAAGCTAAAAGTTAGTAAATTTTAAGTTTAATCAAGCGTTTATTACCATATCGCTAGTAATTTATTTCTGCGTCAATATTCGTCATACATCAAAATCAATAGCTGTTTGTATTTAAAAGCGACCGTAGACAGAATATTTACCAGTAGTGTTTAACTTCTTAAATTAAACATGATGAAAGCTGTAGTGTCTGTTGTCATCCTAATATTGGCGTCGATGTTAACTCTCTGTTCAACTGGCAAGTATTTCCATTTTATATCTTTGATTTCTTTCTGCAGATATTTAATGTATGTGAGAATAAAGTAAAGCTTTACGGCTGTGCTTATAGTTTTGGATTTATATCCAGGTGAAGAAATTCTCCACTATGCTTGATTCTGTATCATTAGGCCTGTCATTGAGTCAACTGGCATAGTTTCGAATCCCTCGTCGTGTGTCCAACCTCGTGGGTTTTCTCCGGGTCCTCCCACTGCTAAAGACCCCTTCGTGCGAGCGAATTATTGAAATAAAATGAAACCATATGTTAGTTCCAAAATGACCTAGTTTGTGTCGAGTGGACATTCAACCCCATTTCTCTCTTTGTCTCTCTTGATTCTGATAGTCTGGAGGCTCAGTGCGGGGGGGGGGGAGTCCACCAAATGGGCACAAAACCAGACCTAACTTTTGCGTAGAATACGATGCCGTGTGGTAATCAGTCCGCCGTTGGGGCGTTTTCGAGATATTTAGGGTCAAAGGTCAAATGAAGTTATTTGCACTGACAGTTAATGCGCAACCATTCTTATATCATGAAAATAAGCTGAAAATGATGGAAAGTTATCACTCTTTCAATAAAAATGTCAACTTGCTAAATTCGCCTTTAGACTTTTTCACGCCAGAGGTCAAAAGGTGAAATGTTCCGATTTTGCCCTCGGAAGATTTAAAGAATTGTGTCTAATGGTTTCGATTATTCTTACTTGGTTTTATTTTATTTCGGTTACAAAACCATTGGATACCTTTGGAGTTGTTAGCACGGGCGTTTGCGGTGGTTAAATTTTCAAAATTTTCGGGCATTTCGGGTTCTGTCTCCGAGCGAAAAGACGTTATCACATCCCCATCCCCATCAATCATATAATGCCACCAAAACGCATGTTTGGGGTTTATTTTTCAAAATGTTCCCGGGGAAGACCTACCGGCCCCGTCAGTCTGAGCTCCGCGGTCAGAAAAGGGGCCAATCCGCCCCTATCGCCAATTAGTAATATCTAGAGCCTAGAAATTGACCCTAATTCGTGCATAGAATAATTTAATATCACCAACAACTGTAAAAAATATGACATTTATATTTGCGTGTTTAATAAACACGTTATTGCTCGTTCTTGAGTAAAGATATGATACGACAAATCAATAAACGAATATCATATTGCATTTGAAAGGTATTTTACAGCTACTACGAGATATGATTTTGGTGGGGTTTTGTTTAATTTATTTTATTCAGGATGTCTGAACAGGCTTAGCCTATGTAAAACCCCTCTCCCTAAATAGTATACATATATAATGGTCAAAACAAGGGAACAAAATGGGTGTATATACACAGTTAAAATAGCAAACAAATACACAAATATGAGGCAGATGGCAATGTACAATATTGTACAATATATATTAGATGTTACATAATCAGTTAAATGGCTAATTGTAATACCAAAAAATAATATATAGTTAATTTTGTAAGTGAGTAAGACCCTGGCTCGCTAGTCTCAAGGTCTCGGGTTCGCTCGCTTAGGGTTGGAAGGACGTTAAACCCATTCCGATTCCAAACTTGTCAATGGAATAATTAAATGTCACCAACAACAAACTAGAATATAATACGAAAAGTTTAATAAACAAGTTATTGCTCGTTCTTGAGGAAAGATTTAATTCGACAAATCAATAAAAGGGGGTCATATTACATTGAAAGATATTTTACAGCTAGTAGGGAATATTTTTTCTTTTTTGCCAAGTATCAATAAATAATATATTGTTAGTTTTAAGGGACATATAAATAATATATTGTTAGTTTAAGGTGTTAAAACCTGTTAAAATGACTAGTTTAAATGACCAGTTTACAGAAGAGTATAATAGGTTTTGTTGCCATTTTTTTCGCCAGTAACAATAAATAATATATTGTTGGTTTTAAGAGACATATGATGTTAAAATGACCAGTTTAATGAAACCATTAATACCTGTTGGCAGGTATATTCATCTTCTTTAAGCGGCATTTAGCAATTGACATACGTAATAAAAACAAAGATTGTAAGTTGGCACTGCCAGGCAGGACACGCACACATTTTTGAGAGATGGATAGAGAACAAGCTAAACCGAAAGTGATTTTTCCTACAATCAAAGGCTATAATTCATTAAATTACAATTTGATATGCGCAAATATCGAAAAAGAATCAAGATCTTTAGGTTATAAACATGCATTTCAAGTTTTATCAAAATGGAATTAAACTTGTGACCTATACTGGGTCCACAGCCTTGATATGCCGTATTTTAACACTATTAGCGTACAAACGGCGGCCATTTTGTCTGGCAATTATGGTCCGATTTCCCTAAAATTCAAACTCAACATTCCGTATGGTGTAACGGTGATAGAGTCAAGCGGTTTTTTTTAAATCGGATAATAATCGTGACCTCAAGAGGGACCATAGTCGATTTTTCGGACAATCAGGGGCTATAATTCAGGAAGTTATAATCTGATATGTGCAAATAACGAAAGGAACCAAGATCTTTGGGTTATAACCATGCATTACAAGTATCATCAAAATGGAATCAAAATTGAGGCCTATACTGGGTCCACAACCTTGATATACCATTGTATAACAGTATTCGCGTACACGCGGCGGTCATTTTATATGGCAATTTTGTTCCGATTTTTTTCCGACATTCGAATTCAATCTTCCTAGGGTGTAACCCGTGATATAATCAAACGATTTTTTAAATCGGATAATAATTTTGGCCACCAGAGGGACCACAGGCTAAACAAAGACGATTTTGAGTATAATCAGGGGCCATAATTCAGGAAGTTACAATTCGATATGCGCAAATATCGACAGGAACCAAGATCTTTTGGTTATAACCATGCATTTCAAGTTTCATCAAAATCGAATTAAAATTGTGACCTCTACAGGGTCCACAATCTTGATATACCATTTTTTAACAGTATTCGCGTACGAATGGCGGTCATTTTGTATGGCAATTTTGGTCCAATTAGGGCGTAACGGTGATAAAATCAAACGATTTTTTTAATCAGATAATAATTGTGACCTACAGAGGGACCACAAGCTTAACGAAGGCGACTTTGCGTATAATCAGGGGCCATAATTCAGAAAGTTACGATCCGAGATCTTTGGGTTATAACTATGCATTTCAAGTTTCATGAAAATGTGGGCGTATAAAAACATATTATGGAACACAATTACTATTTTAATTAAAGTGACGTTTCGCTGGAGATTTTCTCAACGTTTTCAAGCCCCTGTCCGTCGGAAAATACCGACATTTTTTAAACATTACCAAAAGGTGTTTTGCATTTTTTTGTAAATATGCAATAAATAGCAAGTGGAAAACAAAAATACTCCCCTTGATTGGACATAAAACACCGCTTAGGTGTTCTTCGCAATTACAGCAACGGATGCATCAAAATGATGCAGATTATGAGATGATTGTTTTCTACACACTTTTTTGGTTACATCGGTGCCAATTAATAGGTTATACAATTATTTGAGAGTTATACCCCTTGAATCCAAATATCTGATAAAATGAAAGTAGCAAATACGGTTTAGCACAAAAACATTTTAAGATTAAAATATCATAAAAAAGGTTTTGATTTTCTGGCCATATGTTGAATTATCTCGTTATCAAGCTCACTTGACGACGGTTAATTTATTAAACCGATTGGCCAGTGTTAGCTGTACTGTCTCTAAAGCAGATTCAATGCCTGCAATAGACAGTATCCGAAAGCCTGGAACCGCCGCTATTACTGACCAGCGGTGGTGTCAACCTCTGTTGGCTTACATGATTAATCTACCAAATAGAATAAGTCTTATGTTTTCGGTTACCAACAACAAGCGGAGTATGTTAAAGCCTCTTATTTATGGAAGGGTATCGCTGCCAATGTTAAATGCTGTGCTTAAATGTCTTTTCCATTGATTACGTGTGAAAAGTACAATGTACAAAGTCCTAATACTGTTAATGATAAAGTCAAAATACCTCTAAGGTCAAAGTTAAATGTGAAACAGCAAATGTAATGTGTCAAATGACAAATGTTTTATTGCAAAATTCTGTGGTTTTTTTTAGATTTCTACATATTAACATTTCTCTCATTACTCTTTACATTTGCGGTCTGCCACATCTCATTTGTCCTTTGCGCTTTAAACATATCACCTTGCGCAGAGCACTTAGGCTAATCAATATGCAAATGTTGGATACCACGTGACTTATTAGCATACGGAAACGACCGATCTTTCTACCGAACACAATTTGGCGACCTATTAGGCTAGCGAGCTATTCGACCAATCCAGCTGACAACCTATCCGTTGGTAACCTTTTCAGAATAGAGACATTTCGCACCTGAACGTAAACGAGTGCGGTTACACATAGCTATCCCTTAACGGTTAGACGGCTTTTATAGGTTTCGCATTTTTAACGTATAGCTGATATATGTCGCTCATGTATGTCTAGTCAAAATAGCAGGGGCTTTTAATAAAAATATTTTGATTATGGCGATCGAGAATGACGACAAGTAGCCTACATGATTCGTCATCAATTGGAAAATGCTGATGCACAACGCAATGGCCATGTAACATACGATGCAGATGCTGATTTTAATCTTAGCGATGATCAGTCCGTGGATTTATTTAGATTTGATAAAGATTCAATAAAGAGGCTTGGTATTGTATTGAAGCTCCCCGAGAGATTCGTCTGCGAAAACAGGACAGTTGTTGGTGGCTTGGATGCGTTACACTAAAAATCGGATATACAAAATATGTAAATAAATAAGAATTCAGTAAAGTAGTTACTTCTATAGTTGGACTGCTCGCTCTTGCTTAGAGAACGGTTTTTACACAAAATGGTGAGTGATACGCAGGCCACTGATGATTTTTAACAGTAAACAGAACAACTTGCACGTTCAAACCCTCTGCTGTAGGCCTAACTTTTTCTCCACAGATTCCCATTGAATTTGAGAAGGGGACCACTGCACTTATACTTCTTTTAACAGATTGATATTCATTGCAGGATAAAAGCGTGTCGGCTTTTTTGCTGCTGTTACCATCGCCATTTCTATATAAAAAAAATAATAATCGAAGAAACAAAACAGAATTTTTGTCCTAGTATAGGGGTCTTTTAAAAGTGCCTTTTAGACAGGTTTTTGATGTTTAAAACAAAAATAATCATCAATTCTTTGGACTACATGGTATTAACAAAGATGTGCAAATCATGAAATAGTTTGTTTATATCCAAAATTATGAAAAAATTGAAGATTTCTTACTCGTTTTTCGACTACGTGTAGTAAGCTGACTAGTCGTCCTTCTGTACGAATAGCAGATAGGAAAACTTGCTGTGACGCCACAAGAGCACACAAACTGATGACATATCCGTTCCACTAAGATCACAAATTAGTTTCTACCACCAGCAGTGACCTGACTAACCGTCCTTCAGTCCGCATTGCGGATAAGGAAAGTTGCTGTGACGTCACGAAAACACACAGATTGATGACGTATCCGTCCCACTAACTGTATACGTACTGGTGCGACACCTCTCTAATGAATTCAAAGGACGCCCAAACTCATCTATTTTTATCTACCAATAAAATCCATCGCAGCATATATCAAACGAAAGTAGAATATATTGTTATTTTAAAGTGAAAGAACGGTAATATTCCGAGTCAAATTATATAAACAACAACCCTAGATGACCATTTATTATAAACTGTTAAGAAAGTGTACCTGCGTGGTATATTTCACAAGATATATCCATTCGAATGTCCGTTAAAATAGACTGCTTTCGTGTTTGGTCGGCGCCATATTTGTTTTGGGTTTGGAATGTTGGCGGAGTTATGTCCCCCTGGTTATATCAAATTATTGATTTATTTTCCGAAAAGAATGAACCAACACTACCATTCGGGTCCATTTGTTTAAATAGAAATTTCCTATCTGATGAAATCTGCTCAATGCTTCGATTGAATTTAAGATTTCCGATCATGCGCAACGCAGCTCAGTTTTTGAACTGCTTTTCACGCGTAATTAATTTTAATATGTGCAGTCCAATTTAAATTTATTTAAGGTTTTGTAGATATATTTGACCAATCTATTTATATTTTCTGTATACCCATAGACACAAAGGCCTATTTATATTGGTATTTATATGTTAATGTGTCATTTTTAAATTAATATTTGATGTCCCATTTAAGAAATAATGTTCGGAAAGTATGTATATTGACGAAAAGTTTCATGGAGTAATTAGAGTATTAAATAAACAATGATAGACTATTTAAATCAATCTAATTGAAAAATATGCAATAGCTGGTCAAGTTATGGACAGATTTGAGGTGTATATTGACATTTTGAAGTTGGGTTTGAATAAGTAAATACAAACTAGAAGATACATAATTAAGAACAAATTCAAATTCGGGCGGACGTTCCTTCTTGTAGGATAGCATTTACACAAGAATACATATGCTGATTATATTAATATGCATATCCTATAACTTTATAGGGACTGAAAGGATTGATAACATTAACAAAAACACATCTCATCGTGACCAACGCCCTCTGAATCAACATGTATGCCTGTATGTTAGATCTTCTTTCTTAACGGCATGTCGTCTATATGGCAACACCCTGAACTCAAATACATTTATGATGTACAGTAGAACATCTGTCTTGGCAGATATTTTTTTTATAAAACAGTCAATTTTATCTTGTCAGCTATTATACGAAAGAAATACTAGTTTTCCCAAAGATAAATAGGTTAAAAAGTAAGGTAATCAGCGCAGGTGTACTCACTTTACCCCAAAACACGATCTGTTGCGACAATTCACTAATCGATTGATAATAGATAATACAGTCATTATTTACCAAACACAGATATATAATTTAGAACTAATCTGTAATAAACATATATTCCAAATTGTAACCCTTGGGACGAAATAAAAAGTTAAGTTTTACTTTAGGGTTTCCGAAACATGTTTTAAAGATACACCGACGCGCTCACATGATATTCTTTGAACTGTAGTTTTTGTTGGAGTATATTTAGATTTGAGTCCCGCGACAGCCAAACATGCGGTTTTTTAGTTGCATGGCCAAATTATGGCATTCTGAAGTGTATCTTCGATTTTCGACATCATACAGAATTACTTCTTCCCTACGAGGCTGAGACATGCAGCTCTTTTTTCTATTTGCCAAAACTTTCTTATTGTTAGCCTTCGTCCGAATCAATTCTTATGAGGTCTTCCTTAGTCGATTTGTTAAACTGAAAATTGTTTTTTTATACCTATTGATCCTACTTGCTAAATTCCTATTTTTCCTATTTAATTTCGTCAAAGTCGCATCGACAGATGTCTGTGTCTCTCTATTAATTAAATGGACCTTGCTGGTATCTGCCGATGGTGTATCGTCCACTAACCCGGGGAAAAAGGGACTGTCGAGATAATCGTCATATAATTTTAAAGCATTATTAGAATTATATTTATTTTTACCCAGTTTCTAGTCTTTGTCTTCAGTCTGACCAGCCTACTTCGAATACTTGTGTCAGCAAACGTCGCGATGTCGTCATGTAAACTAGTCATTATAGTCTGGTGCTCCGTATTGGTCGGAAATTTATTAATGATGCCTAGTACTAGCATATTTGTAATTCTTGCGAAGGGAAGTTTAGTTATTGCACTGAGATCACATTGATCACCCAAACCAATGCTGGAAAGTAATTCATCGTCCCTTACTACAAGAGAGAGGGGGGGAGAGAGAGAATGAGAGAGAGAGAGAGGGAGTTACCTACACTAAATTTAGACGGTATTCCTATTAAAGAAGTTTATCAACACAGACATTTGGGATTGACTTTTCAGAAAAACTGCAAATGGGACATACATGTAAACATAATTTTGAGTAAAACGAGTAAAATGTTTAATTGCCTTAGGTCGTTAAAACACCGCCTTAATAGAAATACCTTGAAAACTATATATTCGTCTTTTATTCTCCCACATTTTGACTATTGTGACGTAATTTTGGATGGGTGCACAGACGAACTAAAAAACAAATTAGAACACTTACAACTAGATGCACTCAGGACTATATGCGGGCTGTGAAGGGTACCAGTCATAGGTTATTATATGAAGAAACAGGATTTATCACTCTGCAAGAGGGACGAAGGCGTCACAAACTCATTTTAATGTACAAAATTATTAACCAGTTAACCCCTCCATACCTCCATAATTTAATTCAGTTTTCCAGTACTCCGTATAATCTTCGTAACAGCAATAATTTAACTGATTACTTTTGTCGAACAACTTTATTCTCTAAATCCTTTATACCTTCTACCATAAAAGAATGGAATAACCTTGATATAAGTATTAGAAATTCGACCTCTATAAATAAATTTAAAACCAAATTAATTAATAAAGATAAAAATATACCCCCTTATTTAAACTTTGGCAAACGTAAAAATCAAATAATTCATAGTCGTCTTCGTCTCTCTTGCAGTGACTTAAATGGTCATAAGTTTTTAAGGCATATTTCGGACAGCCCCGAGTGTGGTTGCGGTCATTCCTTCGAAGATACCAATCATTTTCTTTTACATTGCTCCTTACATTCTGATGCACGTAAAATATCAATAGATCTTTTACCACCAAATTTTATCAATACACATAATCTTTTATACTGTGCAAACAGTAGTCCTATTTCGTTAGAAATCTTTGAAAAGGTCCATATGTTTTTTGACATTAGCAGACGGTTTTGAGATCAGTATAACATCTTCATCGATCAAAATGCGAACATGAACAACTGCGTAGCCAATGTGTAAATATGTATATATCAAATGTTGTGGATTAAGTATTCATTTTATTGTTTACTCACTTATTTACTTTACATATTCATATTATTTATTTTATTTAGGAGAGAGGTCATATAGGCTATGCCTGTTCCTCAATCCTTTTCAATATCTGAATAAAATATTGTTTTAAAAAAAAAGAGAGAGAGAGAGGAAAGGGAGTATTAAAACGGTCTTCCCTCACTACGAGTGGGAGTTAAATCGATCATCGTTACTATACTTACAGATCCTCTTCTGAGCGCTAGCCGTTAGCCACTATACTCAGATCCATATTGATCTGACAGTTAAATATATTGACGCAATGATGGTTATTGACAATATTTAACATCAATATAGCCCACACATTTTCAATATTATTGAGTCAATATTGGAGTCAAAAATATTGACGGAATTATTGACCCAATCTTGCTGGCGGAGGCTTAGCAGTAATCTTCAAACTTAATTTAAACCTTAGATTAAACCTAAAAGTTATAAATAACAATTCAAGGAAATACAATTGTTTTGAGTCAATTTATGTAAAATTCAGTTCTTATAACGTGACGGCCCATGCTGTCTGTATTTATCGACCACCGATATCCAAAAAGAACAATGCTTCTCTTGCTACTAATTTTGCCGAATTTGAAACTCTATTATTGGTAAACACAGAAAGGAGTATGGGGTCCATACACGATCAATAATTCCGTCAATATTATTGACTCAATATATTGACTCAGTATATTGAGTCAATATTATTGACTCAATATATTGACTCAGTATATTGAGTCAATAATATTGACAGGAATTGCCCACACACGATTCAATATTTCCATCAATAATTCCATCATTTTTGGTCTTTTTTTTAAAATGGATGCCATGTTTACTCTTCCAAGGTTTACGATGGAATGAAAATATTGACGCAATTTTGGACAGATTCTCCACACACGATCAATATTGTCATTCAATAATTGACCGTCCGTCAATATCTTGATGAACCATCAATAAAAATCAAAATGATTTTGATCCGTCAATATATTGACGCAATGATGGTCATTGACAATATTTTACATCAATATAGCCCATACACCTTCAATATCATTGGGTCAATATATTGAGTCAGTATATTGAGTCAATAATATTGATGGAATTATTGATCGTGTATGGACCCCATAACACAGTTTACCTTGGATACTTTTATTTTCAATATAAACACAAAACACACACGAATTGTCATTGGGTATGAATGGTCTTGTGACGAATTGTCCGGTACGAATTGTCTGGGATCGAATTGTCCCAGAGCCGTTTCAGCACCTCCATTAATTTGCAATGCGGAGAGGAGTAGGTAAGATATTTGGGTGTCCTCATGATTGGTTGTCAGCTCTATGATATTCTTGACACTTTCAATAATGGATACGAATTGTCTGGTGACGAATTGCCTGGGACGAATTGTCCGCCATCGAATTGTCCTACAGCCGTTTCAGCACCTCCATTAATTTGCAATACCGAGAGGAGTAGGTAAGATATTTTGGTGTCCTCGTGGATGGTTGTCAGTTCTATGATACTAATCTTGATATTTTTTTATCCAAATTGCGGTAATGCCTATCTGTCTTTCTTTTACAAGAGAATCCCAACTTTCTAACAAGAGCTGGGCTGGAGGAATTTAATGTGATGAGAAATAACAAAACTTTCTTTCCTTATTACCATCTTGCCTGAGTAGTCTTTTCTGCGATACATTATAACATTATAATTTAATATTTTGAATGACAATATTGGTACTGAACGAAAAGCTAGAGAAAACACTTTTCAGGTCAAGTTTGAGTCATTTAAATCAACGTGAAATCATTTCCCTTCAATTTTACTTTCCCCCCCCCCTCCACACATGCACACCTGCTACCACACCCCACACATCAAACAGTTGTCCGGGGGCATCATAAACACTTATTTATAGATTTGCAATCCTAGAATTTTTTGTTTTAATAATATATATTAAGTCCACATAATCACAGCCCACCCCACCCCCTACACACACCCATACATAGACATTAGCCCCCCATATCTGGATTAGTGTTACCCATATCAGAAATTGTAATTGGACTTATAGTTATAGGCGAATTTTGACAAGGTAAGCCTGTACTACCTTGTTCCCACAGTAATGTGCCCATATTGTTACAATTTAAATCATATAGTTTTATGGGCACAGAGACAAGCTACTGTTTGAACCATGGTAAATAATAAACGGATGTCTTCGATTATGAACAAACTACTCTACTTTGGTTATTATACGCTTACCTGTGTGTTTGAAATTACCTCCAGTTATATAAAATCCATTGTACAGCTATATATCCTAGGGAATAAAAAAGTTCTCTCTTGTAAAGTTGTACTCATCAAAAACTGACACTGTCACAACTTGACACCGAGAAATACCAAAATGGATGCTAATTACGTCACTGCAATTGGGGGGGGGGGGTCAACGCAAACACTTGTCTGTCGTAACGGTTGTGTATGAATAAGCTATTTTTTTCGGACCTAGTAGGCCTATAACATAATTTTTTTATATATAAATACCAAAAATGATTACCAACAATTAATTTTTCTTTCGAATCAGATTGCCACGCTTTACTGGTTTATTTATCTTATAATTGCATCTGAAATTCTGAAAACGCATATTCACATGTAGTTATCTTTATAAAGTATTTACTTGAAATAAATACACTTTTAATCATTCATCGAATTATTTGTCATTTTCAAATGACGGTTTCAACTGAAATCATACAATTATTTGAGAGTTATACCCCTTGAATCCAAATATCTGATAAAATGAAAGTAGCAAATACGGTTTAGCACAAAAACATTTTAAGATTAAAATATCATAAAAAAGGTTTTGACTTTCTGGCCATATGTTGAATTATCTCGTTATCAAGCTCACTTGACGACGGTTAATTTATTAAACCGATTGGCCAGTGTTAGCTGTACTGTCTCTAAAGCAGATTCAATGCCTGCAATAGACAGTATCCGAAAGCCTGGAACCGCCGCTATTACTGACCAGCGGTGGTGTCAACCTCTGTTGGCTTACATGATTAATCTACCAAATAGAATAAGTCTTATGTTTTCGGTTACCAACAACAAGCGGAGTATGTTAAAGCCTCTTATTTATGGAAGGGTATCGCTGCCAATGTTAAATGCTGTGCTTAAATGTCTTTTCCATTGATTACGTGTGAAAAGTACAATGTACAAAGTCCTAATACTGTTAATGATAAAAGTCAAAATACCTCTAAGGTCAAAGTTAAATGTGAAACAGCAAATGTAATGTGTCAAACGACAAATGTTTTATTGCAAAATGCTGTGGTTTTTTTTAGATTTCTACATATTAACATTTCTCTCATTACTCTTTACATTTGCGGTCTGCCACATCTCATTTGTCCTTTGCGCTTTCAACATATCACCTTGCGCAGAGCACTTAGGCTAATCAATATGCAAATGTGACTTATTAGCATACGGAAACGACCGATCTTTCTACCGAACACAATTTGGCGACCTATTAGGCTAGCGAGCTATTCGACCAATCCAGCTGACAACCTATCCGTTGGTAACCTTTTCAGAATGAATTCAAAGGACGCCCAAACTCATCTATTTTTATCAACCAATAAAATCCATCGCAGCATATATCAAACGAAAGTAGAATATATTGTTATTTTAAAGTGAAAGAACGGTAATATTCCGAGTCAAATTATATAAACAACAACCCTAGATGACCATTTATTATAAACTGTTAAGAAAGTGTCTATATGACAACACCCTGAACTCAAATACATTTATGATGTACAGTAGAACATCTGTCTTAGCAGATATTTTTTTTATAAAACAGTCAATTTTATCTTGTCAGCTATTATACGAAAGAAATACTAGCTTTCCCAAAGATAAATAGGTTAAAAAGTAAGGTAATCAGCGCAGGTGTACTCACTTTATCAAAAAAAGCATATTACTCAAATCTTACCCCAAAACACGATCTGTTGCGACAATTCACTAATCGATTGTGATAGATAATACAGTCATTATTTACCAAACACAGATATATAATTAAGAACTAATCTGTAATAAACATATATTCCAAATTGTAACCCTTGGGACGAAATAAAAAGTTAAGTTTTACTTAAAGTATCTCAAAGGCAATTTTTCAAACACGATATCAAAGCAGATCTACAGTAGTGGGCGTATTTTGTAAAAAAAATTGCTTTCAGAAAATTAACCGATTAGTTCAAAGAAAACAGTTATTAAATAATGAATTGTTAAAATACTCTGAAAAGTGTCGGAATGTCGGTCTGCTGGGACGTCTGGATTGACAAATAAAAATGGTTTTAAAAACGTTTTCCCTTTTCTATTAATTCATTCGTTTTCGCCAAAAGAACCGCTAGCTTTTTTTTTCGATTTCTTCCCGTCTTTGCCTTAATTTAGAAAGTTGATTTTTAGTAATCGTTTAAGCATCCATTAAGATCAAATTACGTTTAGCAGGTGAAAGATTTTTTAGCCATTCATCAGATTTATTCATTTTATATAAAATGGACGCTTCGTTGCCAAAAATATTAGACGAGGGCGCGATCCTCATTAATCTATCGAGATGACTGAACACGGTTTCTGGTAATTTGTTGTGAGGCATGGCTGAACTCGAACACGAAGGATTAAAGTCATCTCGATACTCAAGCAAAATATTTGCGATGTACTTTCTGAACTCGGCAAAGATGACTTCCAATTAATTTTCGTTAGGTTAGCAAGGACCGAATTATTTTCAATTTTGATTAGAGATTCAAATGGGTGTGATTTACCTTCAACAAAAGTTTGAATATTCGGGTTTTCGAAAAAATCATGTAATGTCTGATAAACAGTTTTCATGTCAAGTGCATTAATGCCGCTTTCTAATATGCGCCACAGTGGAGCAGTAATTAATTTATTTATCAAGCCCAAAGCCTGGCACTCAATATGAAATAACGGAATTTGAATATCTAAAAATATACTTTGGGTCAATCTATTTTCTGCTCCGAAATCACCAAGAAATTTTTGTATATGCTTGGCCATATAATTTGCAACTGCGGCATCGTGAACAATTATATTAAACCGGTTACCATGAAATGGCGTTAGCTGTAATTTTAAAATCACAAGGGACTTGAGATACAACTTAAAAGGCAAATAACAACCCGATTTTTCGTCCCCACCCTGCGTAAAAGCCTTACAAATGGTCCAAATCAATCGAACACACCCAGGTTCGTTTGGCAAAAATGAACTACCAGTCTTAAACGTTTGGGCCGAATACGTTTGAAAATACATTTCCTCAAATTTCTTCAATTCAGACGCACTTTTATCGGCCAAACCAGTTAGTAGATGAAGACCGCAAAAGAAATGATTTATATTTAGGTGAATTTTTTTCGCTCTGAATCTGATAAATGTGACCAGTTTCTAATTTCTTTTATTATTGATTTACTACATCATCAAGATCTGCCAAAATTTCATGAAAAGTTTCAAGAGTAGTTTGTGCAGATTTATCAGCCATATTTCGAAGACCAATAATAATTGGCGTATGTACCGAATTTGGAGCCAAATTTTGTAGTTTCGTCCGTATATAAAGTGGTACATTTCGCCGACTTTAGGGTTTCCGAAACATGTTTTAAAGATACACCGACGCGCTCACATGATATTCTTTGAACTGTAGTTTTTGTTGGAGTATATTTAGATTTGAGTCCCGCGACAGCCAAACATGCGGTTATAACCGCTTCGACGTTCCTATCTGAAACATTGAGGTTTTTTAGTTGCATGACCAAATTATGGCATTTTGAAGTGTATCTTCGATTTTCGACATCATACAGAATTACTTCTTCCCTACGAGGCTGAGACATGCAGCTCTTTTTTCTATTTGCCAAAACTTTCTTATTGTTAGCCTTCGTGCGAATCAATTCTTATGAGGTCTTCCTTAGTCGATTTGTTAAACTGAAAATTGTTTTTTTATACCTATTGATCCTACTTGCTAAATTCCTATTTAATTTCGTCAAAGTCGCATCGACAGATGTCTGTGTCTCTCTATTAATTAAATGGACCTTGCTGGTATCTGCCGATGGTGTATCGTCCACTAACCCGGGGAAAAAGGGACTGTCGAGATAATCGTCATATAATTTTAAAGCATTATTAGAATTATATTTATTTTTACCCAGCTTTCTAGTCTTTGTCTTCAGTCTGACCAGCCTACTTCGAATACTTGTGTCAGCAAACGTCGCGATGTCGTCATGTAAACTAGTAATTATAGTCTGGTGCTCCGTATTGGTCGGAAATTTATTAATGATGCCTAGTACTAGCCTATTTGTAATTCTTGCGAAGGGAAGTTTAGTTATTGCACTGAGATCACATTGATCACCCAAACCAATGCTGGAAAGTAATTCATCGTTGGATGTCATGCCTGCTAAAATAACTGAATGGATTGACAACAAATTTTAAAAAGTACGTCTGTCTTAATCCTAAACAAATTAAAAAGATTTGTTTCCCTTTAACCCTAAAAGACAATGGTCTCGAACAATAAATTATAGTCAATCGAGACTATTGTGCGTTTCGATTAATTTCCGATAGCAAATTTAAAATACGAAACAATTTGTTGATTTTCTAACTTGACAATTAGCGTTTTAGGTATCCCACGAAGATTTTAGGAACCTTTAAACAATTAAAAGGTAAATACGACTTTTATTCTTATCCCGACTAAAGCAATGCTAACGGAGATGCGAAATCGTCGAAACTAAACGAGAAAACTTTGTAAATAAATAGCGAATTGAAAAATATAAACGACAATAATTTTCAGAATTTTGAACGTGGTTTGCGATCAAATATTATCTAAAGACAAACGCGTGATGACAGTAATTTTAACTATCGTTTATATACCATCTGATGTTGTGACAATACTGCGTGCATAACCATATATAGTGACATTCGCTGCGATGAATTACGCGCACGTGCAGCCCGGTGCTGTTTTAAGTGTTTCGTCATCATTCAGAAATTTGTCTTTGGAGAGTGAACAACTCGTCACGTAAGACAACATTCGTTAGCCGATAAATTTGACTGCACGGGGCACTCTATCAGTGGCCATCTCTTTATAAATAACAACTACTTATTTCGTCATGGCTGACTAATCCGAAGGGCGACAGAATACACGTCTTACTCCGCTGGCTATCTCAAGTAACTAGAGGAACTAGAGGTGGTAAAATTAAACATGTAAATAAAATTGTTTCCTTAGATTGTTCAATCCAGTCATGTCAAAACTCAGTCAATCAAGCACCAGATGTAAAATCATCTAAATCATTGAAAGTTTAAGTTTTAAATTATCAATCATGTCGCAATAAAACCTGTTTTTGATGTCCTGTTTTGATATCAGAGACATGGCTAAAGGAAGCAGGGGACGATGTTAAGATTTCGGAGCTCACTCCTGATGGCTACGATATGTATCAAGTTCCAAGACCCAATCGTGCTGGCGGACGCTTAGCAGTAATCTTCAAACTTGGATTAAACCTAGAAGCTATTAATAACAGTTCATGGAAATACAATTGTTTTGAGTCATTCCATGTAAAATTCAGTGCTTATAACGTGGCGGTTCATGCTGTCTGTATTTTTGACCACCGGTATCCAAAACGAACAATGCTTCTGTTGCTACTATCTTTGACGAATTTGAAACTCTATTTGGTAATCACAAAAAGGATAACACAGTTTACCTTGGATACTTTAATTTTCACTATGAAGACACAACTAATTCCGCTGCACAGAAATTAAGAAAACTCCTTAAATCCTTTAGTCTGCAACAACATATATCCAGCCCTACACAAAAACATGGCCATACTCTGGATGTGGTTATATCTCCCGAAACATGTAATCTCAGTACCAATTTATCAGTTTCTGATATTCAAATACGTGGTCATTTCCTCATTCAGATGAATTGGTGCATGCAAAAACCATGTAATGAACATATTGAAAGAGTGTGTCGGAACATTAAAGGTATGAAAATATCAGACTTTATTACTGACCTGAAATCCTCAGATCTACTTAATGATCCACCATGTGACGTAGATGAATTATGCATATTGTACAACAAGACTATTTCTAGCTTGTTGGATAAGAATGCCCTTGTGACCACAAAAGTAATTATCAGACCAGGCACCAAATAGTACTACAAGGAGATCAAAGAAGCTAAGCATCGCCGAGGAAAATCTGAAAGACTATGGCGAAAGTTTAAAATCAGAAAGGAACATATTCAAAAACGCCTACTGCAATGAGAAGATTTCTGACATTAATATCTGAAATTAGTATAGCCATTGGAGATTCCAGCATCCTAGTTTCTGATGATGTTAAAAGTCTTGGCGTAGTTCTAGATTCATCTCTTTCTTTAGAAGGACAGGTCCATCATCTCTGCCGATCATGCTACTTTCAACTGAGACGTTCAACTCTTTGAACCCGTAAGACCGGAATACCGGTCTGACTCTACTTTGTCTATACTCTGTTAGACCTGTTTTCCGGTATTTGACCACGTGCGTTTTGTTTACATCGGTTCTTAAAACGAGACAAGTATTCAGCGAGTATTTCCGGTTAAAAACGGACACAAAACATTCACCAATATTTCTATTGTTTGGAGTTTTTTTTTTAGCGAATTTTGAACAGTTTTTAAGCGTAATTATGACAAGTACCCCTCGCACTAACGCCATCGCGAAGGATCCACGTGTTAGCAGGACTACCACAACAAACAGGAATACTGGCGTTAAAAGATATGAAATGTTTGAAATGTTCATTTAGATAGTTACAGGATATACCTTATCATCATTTACAAGCAGTTTCGTTCAGGTTCCCTTATTTTTAGATTTTATTGTCGCTTGCCTTTCGAAGAAAGCGGGGGACTATTAAAATGGGTTCGTCCGCCCGTCTGTCCATCCGTCTGTCTGTCAGTCTGTCACACTTTTTTGGACACAATAACTCCTTTTCTAATTGAGCTAGAATATTCAAACTTGGTGTAGTTGTTTTTAGACCATTACCTTGATCGAGTTTGAAGATGAGCATTTTCCGCTTAGGGTAAGCAGAGATATCAATTTGATTAGTTGATGCTTTGGGAGACGATAACTTCAGTTGTAATTAAGCGAGAGTGATGAAACTTGGTATATAGTTTTATTTCATCAATAAATTGACTAAGTTCGATAATGAGCATTTTCTGCTCAGGGAAAGCAGAGCGATAAGCAATTTGATAGGCCGAGACTCTGGAATATAATAGCTCTCCTTCTAATTGAGTTAGGATATTCAAACTTGATGTAGATGTTTATTAAGTCAATACCTTGATAGAGTTCGAAGACGAGCATTTTCTATTTAGGGTAAGCAGTTATAAGCAATTTGATTGGTTGATGCTTTGGGGTGCAATAACTTTAGTTGTAAAGAAGTTTATCAACACAGACATTTGGGATTGACGTTTCAGAAAAACTGCAAATGGGACATACATGTAAACATAATTTTGAGTAAAACGAGTAAAATGATTAATTGTCTTAGGTCGTTAAAACACCGCCTTAATAGAAATACCTTGAAAACTATATTCCTCTTTTATTCTCCCACATTTTGACTATTGTGACGTAATTTGGGATGGGTGCACAGACGAACTAAAAAACAAATTAGAACACTTACAACTAGATGCACTCAGGACTATATGCGGGGCTGTGAAGGGTACCAGTCATATGTCATTATATGAAGAAACAGGATTTATCACTCTGAAAGAGAGACGAAGGCGTCACAAACTCATTTTAATGTACAAAATTATTAACCAGTTAACCCCTCCATACCTCCATAATTTAATTCAGTTTTGCAGTACTCCGTATAATCTTCGTAACAGCAATAATTTAACTGATTACTTTTGTCGAACAACTTTATTCTCTAAATCCTTTATACCTTCTACCATAAAAGAATGGAATAACCTTGATATAAGTATTAGAAATTCGACCTCTATAAATAAATTTAAAACCAAATTAATTAATAAAGATAAAAATATACCCCCTTATTTCAACTTTGGCAAACGTAAAAAATCAAATAATACATAGTCGTCTTCGTCTCTCTTGCAGTGACTTAAATGGTCATAAGTTTTTAAGGCATATTTCGGACAGCCCCGAGTGTGGTTGCGGTCATTCCTTCGAAGATACCGATCATTTTCTTTTACATTGCTCCTTACATTCTGATGCACGTAAAATATCAATAGATCTTTTACCACCAAATTTTATCAATACACATAATCTTTAATACGGTGCATACAGTAGTCATATTTCGTTAGAAATCTTTGAAAAGGTCCATATGTTTTTTGACATTAGCAGAAGGTTTTGAGATCAGTATAACATCTTCATCGATCAAAATGCGAACATGAACAACTGCGTAGCCAATGTGTAAATATGTATATATCAAATGTTGTGGATTAAGTATTCATTTTATTGTTTTATTGTTTACTCACTTATTTACTTTACATATTCATATTATTTATTTTTTTAGGAGAGAGGTCATATAGGCTATGCCTGTTCCTCAATCCTTTTCAATATCTGAATAAAATATTGTTTAAAAAAAAAGAGAAAGAGAGAGAGAGAGAAAGGGAGTATTAAAACGATCTTCCCTTACTACGAGACAGAGAGAGAGATATAGGGTGAGAGAAAGTGAGCGAGAGAGAGGGGGGGGGGTATTAAATCGATCTTCCCTCACTACGAGAGAGAGTTAAAACGATATTACGGGAGAGAGAGTTAAAACGATATTACGAGAGGGAGTTAAATCGATCATCGTTACTATACTTACAGATCCTCTTCTGAGCGCTAGCCGTTAGCCACTATACTCAGATCCATATTGATCTGACAGTTAAATATATTGACGCAATGATGGTTATTGACAATATTTTACATCAATATAGCCCACACATTTTCAATATTATTGAGTCAAAAATATTGACGGAATTATTGACCCAATCTTGCTGGCGGAGGCTTAGCAGTAATCTTCAAACTTAATTTAAACCTTAGATTAAACCTAGAAGTTATAAATAACAATTCAAGGAAATACAATTGTTTTGAGTCAATTTATGTAAAATTCAGTTCTTATAACGTGACGGCCCATGCTGTCTGTATTTATTGACCACCGATATCCAAAAAGAACAATGCTTCTCTTGCTACTAATTTTGCCGAATTTGAAACTCTATTATTGGTAAACACAGAAAGGAGTATGGGGTCCATACACGATCAATAATTCCGTCAATATTATTGACTCAATATATTGACTCAGTATATTGAGTCAATAATATTGACAGGAATTGCCCACACACGATTCAATATTTCCATCAATAATTCCATCATTTTTGGTCTTTTTTTTAAAATGGATGCCATGTTTACTCTTCCAAGGTTGACGATGGAATGAAAATATTGACGCAATTTTGGACAGATTCTCCACACACGATCAATATTGTCATTCAATAATTGAACGTCCGTCAATATTTTGATGAACCATCAATAAAAATAAAAATGATTTTGATCCGTCAATATATTGACGCAATGATGGTCATTGACAATATTTTACATCAATATAGCCCACACACCTTCAATATCATTGGGTCAGTATATTGAGTCAATAATATTGATGGAATTATTGATCGTGTATGGACCCCATAACACAGTTTACCTTGGATACTTTTATTTTCAATATAAACACAAAACACACACGAATTGTCATTGGGTATGAATGGTCTTGTGACAAATTGCCCGGTACGAATTGTCTGGGATCGAATTGTCCCAGAGCCGTTTCAGCACCTCCATTAATTTGCAATGCGGAGAGGAGTAGGTAAGATATTTGGGTGTCCTCATGATTGGTTGTCAGCTCTATGATATTCTTGACACTTTCAATAATGGATACGAATTGTCTGGTGACGAATTGCCTGGGACGAATTGTCCGCCATCGAATTGTCCTACAGCCGTTTCAGCACCTCCATTAATTTGCAATACCGAGAGGAGTAGGTAAGATATTTTGGTGTCCTCGTGGATGGTTGTCAGTTCCATGATACTAATCTTGATATTTTTTTATCCAAATTGCGGTAATGCCTATCTGTCTTTCTTTTACAAGAGAATCCCAACTTTCTAACAAGAGCTGGGCTCGAGGAATTTAATGTGATGAGAAATAACAAAACTTTCTTTCCTTATTACCATCTTGCCTGAGTAGTCTTTTCTGCGATACATTATAACATTATAATTTAATATTTTGAATGACAATATTGGTACTGAACGAAAAGCTAGAGAAAACACTTTTCAGGTCAAGTTTGAGTCATTTAAATCAACGTGAAATCATTTCCCTTCAATTTTACTCCCCCCCCCCCCTCCACACATGCACACCTGCTACCACACCCCACACATCAAACAGTTGTCCGGGGGCATCATAAACCATCTTGCCTGAGTAGTCTTTTCTGCGATACATTATAACATTATAATTTAATATTTTGAATGACAATATTGGTACTGAACGAAAAGCTAGAGAAAACACTTTTCAGGTCAAGTTTGAGTCATTTAAATCAACGTGAAATCATTTCCCTTCAATTTTACTCCCCCCCCCTCCACACATGCACACCTGCTACCACACCCCACACATCAAACAGTTGTCCGGGGGCATCATAAACACTTATTTATAGATTTGCAATCCTAGAATTTTTTGTTTTAATAATATATATTAAGTCCACATAATCACAGCCCACCCCACCCCCTACACACACTCATACATAGACATTAGCCCCCCATATCTGGATTAGTGTTACCCATATCAGAAATTGTAATTGGACTTATAGTTATAGGCGAATTTTGACAAGGTAAGCCTGTACTACCTTGTTCCCACAGTAATGTGCCCATATTGTTACAATTTAAATCATATAGTTTTATGGGCACAGAGACGAGCTACTGTTTGAACCATGGTAAATAATAAACGGATGTCTTCGATTATGAACAAACTACTCTACTTTGGTTATTATACGCTTACCTGTGTGTTTGAAATTACCTCCGGTTATATAAAATCCATTGTACAGCTATATATCCTAGGGAATAAAAAAGTTCTCTCTTGTAAAGTTGTACTCATCAAAAACTGACACTGTCACAACTTGACACCGAGAAATACCAAAATGGATGCTAATTACGTCACTGCAATTGGGGGGGGGGGGGGGTCAACGCAAACACTTGTCTGTCGTAACGGTTGTGTATGAATAAGCTATTTTTTCGGACCTAGTAGGCCTATAACATAATTTCTTTATATATAAATACCAAAAATGATTACCAACAATTAATTTTTCTTTCGAATCAGATTGCCACGCTTTACTGGTTTAATTATCTCATAATTGCATCTGAAATTCTGAAAACGCATATTCACATGTAATTATCTTTATAAAGTATTTACTTGAAATAAATACGATTTTCCGGCGTGATTTCCCCTTGTCAGTGATGCAGAAGGAGGGCCTGACAAGGACAGCTGCCTAGTCGTTCGGATGGGACGAAAAACCGAGGTCCCGTGTACAAATTGGAGTGCACGTAAAAGATCCCTTGGCAGTTGGAATTCGATATAAGAGTAGGCCGTAGCGCCGCTGCCCGGGCAAAATTTCCCTCATTGCACACTGTGGCGTATGCCCGTCTTCAATTAGCCCAGGTACGGTGCTTAAGCGTAGGACGTTAAACCCCATTTCATTCATTCATTCATTCATTGAAATAAATACACTTTTAATCATTCATCGAATTATTTGTCATTTTCAAATGACGGTTTCAACTGAAATCACACAATAGTTTACAGAGATTCAGAAAAGAGCAGCAGAACCACAATTAAAAATAGTAAGAAAAAATATTTTCATTTTTACTATAAAATAATTCATGGATGTCACGTTGTCATGGATTTTGTCTCTATTTCAGAAGTCACAAAACAAGTAAGAGAGAGTAAGTATATCATATTTACATGTTAACTATAATTTGATTAATGGAAGCCACGCTGTTGGCGTGTATAAAACGAAGTTGCTATTATAATTACAAAATTTCAATTGATGCAATGACAGATGATTTGGTATTTCTTGACCTAACTATAGATTTAAACTTGTTAGAGGCGGTAACCGTGGTAACCTATCAAATAAATATATTAGAAACAAGAAGGACAAAAACTAATTATTTTAGATTGAATGTGAAATATTTATGTGAATAATGTGAAAGTGTTTGATATTATGATTTGTGTCTCTCTAGAATGATCACCGTACCCGCTGTTGAATCACGTGTACACGTACTGATATAAGAGATCTGATCAATTATCAGATAATTAATGTTTATCTTAACTATATTATAATATTATTTTACAGGGATGGTTTGTAGCGTGAGCGAGTGTAAAGCTCGTGGTCAGGAAAAAAGGTGTTACCTTTACAGATGTATTGATAGTCGTAAGATACCTAGTCTTCTGTTAATTACATAATTTTATTAAATGTTGTAAGTTTCCGTACAAATTGAACAGAATTCCGTCATATAATCTGTGCATTGTTCTGTCAAATTTCAAATAACGGTCAAATAGGTAAATACGACAATCATAAAGAATCTTTCGTCAACGATAATATCCACATCAGCATATGTTGAATATATTAAAATCTTGAACTATGTTATGGATCTTCTAACCAGTAAATGGGTTGTATTTTTCAGTTACCTATTGTGGTGGTATATCCTGTAAGAAGAACGAGCAGTGTTATAATGGTAGATGTGAAGACAGAAGTAAGTATCAAATTACAACAAAATGAATGGCTTGCGGCTGTGGTTTAGAGCGCTGGTGAGCGTATGTGGCATGGAGATATGAGAGTTGAAAACAAATTTAAAGAATATTTCCTGAAAATTTCAGTCAAATTGATCCACTATGAATTGAAAATTAATCGATTGAAATTACGGCCTAGCCTCAATTATCATTACTAAAGTCATAACAATTTAAATCATGAATGAAATTTGAGCAGCAAATCGGATCATAATCAAATATATATCACAGACAAGCGTTGACATCGATAGTTGTTTATGGTCTGGATAGGTTCATTAATGTCTAATTAATAATTTCAGTCTTAAATAAATACCTGCAAAAGGCAAATTTAGCTCTTGCATAATGTATGTTTAATCTAAGCATATGTATTGTCTTTACAATACATCTACCCTTACAGCCGAGACAAATTGTAAAATAAATAATATAATCGGTTGTTTTGCATGAAATAAAAGATTGTCCGTAATATGTATGGGTGAACCCTAGTTCCTTTAGGAACTGTCTCTGAGCGAACGATGTCTCGCTAACAGTTCCTAGCGGGCCTTATTATCAACTTGTTTGAAAATAAAGCTTTACCCCATCTCGGTTCTAAGGCTATTTTAGCTCCCTACCGTCTATCTTGCACCTTGAAATCTTTTTGATCACCAAAATAAATCATTTCCTGACACAACCGAGACAAATTTATAATAATCCAACACTATTTTCGTGTAGAATTCGATGTTAGAAAAAGACCGGTCTGCGCTGACGTCAGTAAACAAACATGGCGGCCAGATTTGAACGATTTTGTTTATCTTTTTCTAATGTCGAATTCTACATGAAAATAGTGTTGAATTATTATAAATTTGTGTCGGTTGTGTTAGGAAATGTTTTCTTTTGGCGATCAAAGAAGAATCACGGTGCAAAGTAGACGGTAAGGATCTAAAATAGCCTTAGAACCGAGATGGAGAAAAGCCTTATTTTCATACTAGTTGAAAATAAGGCCCGTGAGGAAATGTTAGCGAGACATCGTTCGCTCAGAGACAGTTCCTAAAGGAACTAGGTGAACCCTTAACTATGATTGAACATGTTTTACATTTGCTATCATTAAATTTGATGACTGTGGTTATGATTTAAATTGATTAGAATTTTGATGAGATTAGTAGCTTTAACTAAATCCTTTTACTATATATGTGTGACCGTGTGTATTGTCCCTTTAAGATTAAGTTCTCGTGCTGTGTTGATTGCATGCTGACATTAGATCTATTTATAGCACAGCTAGTATGGGTCTGAGTGGATACAGCGGGCGAGTCAGTGAGAGAGCGGGAATGAGAGCTAACAGTCACCAGCATTGCTGCGCTGTCAAATCTCTGTTCTGTAACCGTTTATGAATAAAGATTGAATAGAAATAGAATAAATTCGAAGATCAAAGTTTTAACTACGTACGGGAAACAAGACGACACGAAAGAATAAGAAGTTGATTTGAGGGGTGAGATTGTTCCATTTTAGGTTAGAATTGTCGTGACAATAATGGCTTCACGCTATGAGTTTGTCAAAATTAAATAAATTTATTGAAAAACCAATCCCTTTCATTGTACCAAATCAAACCCAAGAACGTTTAGCAGTTTTAATTAGCGACAGTAAAGGGAAATATCTAAAAAGGCAATTTTCAAGGGGCAGTCGGCTGAATATTAAATTTGAATGTGAAAGTGGCAGAACAACAAAATTCGGAATAGATTTGCTTGAAGACAAACTTCCTAGTTGGATTGGCAGACACGAGTCACTATTAATTTATATTTGGCTTGGCACTTGTGACGTCACATACAAATCTGGCCGATTTATTTATGCACAACCCGAAAGTACTGATACGGTTTTAGGTGTTTTGAGACAATACCGTAGAGCAATAGACATTGTCAATCAATACCCAAATTCCCGAATAAAATTTATCGAAGTCCCGCCTTTGTCAGTCGTACAGTTCAATAGTGCCAAAGGACACAGTGATCCTAACATATTTAAGAGCGTGTCCGCGAGAGCACCATGCAAAGGGTGATAATCCTTGCGTCAAGGATTTGGACCAAATTTTTTCTGTGAGATGGGTTAGTACCCAGATACATCCGCACAAAATATTATATTGATTCAGTTGATACCAACCTGGCAAATTGGAAAAATATGTTTTTAATAGAAAAATACTCAAAAATGGGCTAATTTGGAACTAAATTTGTATGACCTGTTATTCGTAAAATAATTGATTTGGACAGACGAAATTTTGGGCATTAGTAGGACTACCCAGGCTCCTCCTACACACACAGTTTTAAGTTTCTACTGCCAATGATATCTTGGTACTAGCCAGAGACGCAACTCGCTCTTAAAATTTAATTTAATGAAAACCAAAGTTTGAGAGGCTATAGTTCGTTCTTGGCGGGGACTAGGACCACAGTTGAAGGTTACCCACAACCAGCAACCTTCCTACTAACAATATAAAAAATAAAAATGACCGGAACAGGCATAATAAAAAAAGCAGAAATAAATTAAAAACCCCCAAAACTGGGATAAAATGTCCTGATTGTCAATATCCCACATGAAGAAAATGTATGGACATCTTTACAAATTTAATATATTCCATTTAATCATTAGCAAGTATGATTGAGAGTTGAGAGGGAGAAAAAAAATGGGTTTAACGTCCACTGGACACAAACTAGGTCATTTGGGGACGAACCTATGGTGATGCACATGTTTGGTCATCTTTACAAAGTTTATATTATCCATTCGGTCATCATCTAGGGTGATTTTGACCTGAGAGAGAAACGGGGTATAAGGTCCACTCGACACAAACTAGGCAATTTTGGGACTAACATATGATAAGTTTTATTTCAATAATTCGCATGCGCGAAAAGAGAGAATCCGTGAGATTGGATATTTACAAAGAAAAAATCTAATATGATATAGTAATGAAATGAAACATAATATAAGTAAGTGAACACTTCTGCTCAAATATAGGTAAATGCCGGATGTTGGCATATGTAGTCAGAATTATCCTTGATTGTCTGGAGTGACACCGCTAGATAATAAATGATTCTTCATGAGGTTCTTCTTACATGAGAATGTGGATAATAGATATATCAAGTTTATGATAGCCGATAGCTCATAAATCTATACGATGATCTGCCCCTACGTACAGATCTTACCATGGACCCTGTATAGTAGGACAGGCAACGTCCACGAAGCCTTTAGAATTCTGTGCCGTGGCAAAAAGCAGACCTGACAATCGTGACTAAAATAACATTACCCCCCCCCCCCTCATGCAATTACCAGTGTTAAGTTAAAAAGCAAAAAAAAAACAGAAATCAATTCATAATATTTCTATTAATCTTGCTAATCTTTTTTTCAACCTATACATAGATATACTACTGGTGATTGGGGGTGTAAATATACCAAAGCATTCATTGTCTTGTGTACTTCGGACTGCGAACACGCCCATGTGAATCCGAAAAAAAAAAACATGTCGAGTTTTCGTTAAAAGCAAACCTACTAAAACACCCTTTTAATTTTTACTTCTGTACAATTGTTCATCATTCGGGACATTATTATACCTGAACTCTATTTTCATTATTTTAGAATCTTTCATACTAACGGGAATTTGGTTTATTAAAGTAAAACACAAAGGCTTACAAAACTACGAAAATATTGAAATCATTCATTTCACAATTTTCAACTGCTGCATTTGGAAATTTTAAAGTTCTAAACTGGAGAAATTTGTCACTACCGTATAGAAATACTTATTATTTGAAAAATTAACGTGTAACTATAAGAATACAGTAAAATCTAATGAGGAGTTCGAGAAATTACTCTGTATAAAATCCCGCAATGTCTAGAATCACTTCACTTGGTTTACCGTTGGCTGTCTATCTTTATACAGGCCATGATCATCTTTATACAGGCCATGATCTTACTAATCGTGGTCTGATCACTGCAAAATTATGCATGATTTATGACCTTCCCAACAGCTATCCACCGAACGAAAACGTTATGATTTTGTACCAAAGTACCCTTTTTGACAGGTATGTTCAAATAACGAAATATATAGTACTAGTAGTTTTAAGTAATGGTTATGATCAGTGGTCATTTAGAAATAATCGTTAAAGCGCTGCTTTGGTTAGATTGTGCTGACATAAAAGCTTGCCATGCCAGCCCATACACCTCCCTGCTAGTAACTACAGAATACAAATGAGAATAATAGTTGTCTGATTCTGCAAAATTGTACACCAGTAATTTTACGCCCCTCCCTACGATGATCGTGAACGTCCGATTTTGTTACAAAAACTTTATGATTTTTACCAAAATAACATATTTGGTACGAGGAACGCTCAAATAACAAAATATAGTACTAATGTTGATAATCGATGGTCATTGTTACTCTTTAAGATAGTCGTCGATCATCAGTAAAAGAAAAATTGCATGGAAAATACTGATTTTTACACATTTTCAAAATATTGTAGCATACTAGTGGGTTTAGTTCCGGTCAATTTGTTTCTTCTGACATATACCTGAACAAATGCCCTTCATAACCATACCCAGCAGTTCTAGGTCAGACCCGCCAAGAAGCCGCTACATGCGTTTTAGGATGACACAGTTTTCAACATACGTAAAATGACCACTTTAAGATAACTCACAGAAAATTCCACACGGTCCATTTATTCCCAAACGACTGTAGGATTTTAAGTCGACCACTTGGCCTATCATCCCTGACCAATATCAAAATTTTACGATCACGCCATTTCGATGAGGAGTGTTTTGAAATTTGGGCAAAAAAATGGTCGAAATATGGCAAATTTTGACCCAAAACAACAATTTCCAGCTATACCGGAAGTTGTCATTAAATTTTTTTTTCACTGCATCGCGTGACTTCTGTTGCCTAGGGGTCCCCATAGACCAAGTATGATTGAAATTTGCTGACCCCCGGGGTTATCATTTTTTTCCATTTTTGCATGGTCCTCTCGCAGACGCGTTCTTAAGACAGATGACACAACCGTGTCACGGTATATTACTAACATTAATAATGAAATTAAATTGTTGAATACGACTGTTAATGAATCAACACCAGGATTTTCTAATGATGTGTTAAAGTGTCGTAAAAGAAAAGGAAAAAAGGCTAAATATTTGACAAATTTTCAGTGCACCCCATCGAGACATTAGCAAAGTGCTGGTTACACCATATTGAGATTGACGCTACTGCTTGTTGTTTCCCATTATCTGTACATCAGGTACGGGTTCATGTTGATGTGTAGAAATCGTGATTTTGTAAAGAAAAGTGGGTATGGTGAGGAATGCCTTGATTTACTGAACTATTGTGGAATTAAAAGGATTCTTTTTGTCATTTCCTGTCTTTTGCTGTGTATTTGTAGAGATAGCTCTGCAAAGTCAGTAAATTTAAAGGTCAACATGACAGAAAGGGCAGATAACTCTGCACCTGTTGAAAGCAGTGCTAGTTCAGACAAATATCAGGAGGAAATCAGCAGACTGAAACGGAAATTGGCACAGGCAAAATTATTACAAACTATATACACTCCACCGCGACCGGTTCCACGTTTTTCTTTAAACCAGAGTTCCCCCCTGTCTGCTAATGCGTCACCGGGCACAACCAAGCCAATAGTTTATGTCGGTAAGAGAAGGGAACCAAAGAGATTTTTAGGTCGACCAAGGCATGCGGAAGATCCCACGGTGCATGACTGGATCGATGAAATTTCGGCTATTCTATCATCTTTAAACTTTTCGCTTGAGGAGGAAGCACAATTTGTTTATTCACATCTGGCCGGAGAGGCAAAAGAAGAAGTTAAATTGAGACGAGCTCAGACCCAAACTGGCGCGATATTTGATGCCTTAAAGGACGCGTTTGGTGAAACATGTTCAGCATCAGAACTTTTACGCACATTTTATGCAAAACGTCAACGAGAACATCAAAGTCTACGCGAGTTCTCCTATGTCTTGAGTGAATTGATCGGATAGAATTCACAGGATGGATGCAGCTAAAATGGACAAGGACCCACAGCAGCACATACTGCGAGACCATTTCGTCGACGGTGTACTAGACCTGCAGCTGCGTAAGGAGTTGAAGCGTCAGATACGAGAAAAACCATCTTTGTCTTTTCTAGATATTCGAAAAAATGCCATTGACTGGTCGGAGGAGGACAGTTCTTCGAAGGGTGAGGTTTCGGTTGCTGCGATGTCTGAAGCAGTACCTACTAATAGTGCCGCATTAGATGAGCTTAGAAAGATGATTACGATGCAACAGGAACAACTGAATAAGCTCACAGAACTACTTCAGAAAAAGAATAATCGAAGATGCTACGGATGTGGTGCAGAGGGACACTTCAAACGGAACTGTCCATCTAAACAAAAGTCGGAAAACGAGAAAAGCTCTCCACTGTGAGTCGAGGGGAGAGTATTGTGACTCAAGGCTCGTGCACTAGTTTTTGTTATGAAGATGCCGTTGCTGAATGTCCTACTGTTACGGTCGATGTCCAGGGAAAATCTTGTCAGTTCCTGATTGACACTGGCTCACAGATATCAACTATTACAGAATCGTTTTACAATGCTAAACTTGCAATACTTGGTGTGGCTGTTAGCGAGATCGGATTTTTGAAGGTTAGGGCTGCTAACGGTTTTTCTATTCCTTATGTTGGAATTATACAGGCGGATTTGTGTATCATGGGAAGGAAATTATCTGATCAATGTCTTTTAGTTGTTAAAGACCCCTGTGATCTGTCAACTAAAGAGCGAAAGATGGGTGTTCCGGGAATTTTAGGCATGAACATTATTCGTCACTGTGGATTTTTACTGAAGGATATGAATAAAAATTCTCCTAACTGCGACATCAGGTCTCAAGTAGTAATCCAAAAACTAACTTCGGTCTTAACGGACAGCCCTACTAGAGACATGTATGGTTTTGTAAGAGTCGCCGAAGCTGTTTGTATACCGGCAGGAATGGTTGGCGTGGTACTTACAACGGGTCGAACACTACCAACAGACTCTGAACTAATCATTCAAGAGCTTTTTAACAGGACACATCTACCGGATGGTTTAGCTGTTTGCAGTACTGTTGTTAAACCTTTAAATAACCGTTATCCTGTACAAGTGGCAAATTGGTCTAACATGGATATTAGGCTTCAACCGCGAACACGTTTAGGTATTTTGATAAAGGCTGATGTTGAGGGTGATGATGTACATTTTTCAGTGCGAAATGATGAGGTGTTTGTCCAAAAAAGTCAGCTTGTTGAACCTGCGGAACACGTTACTGACAAAGTTAGGGAGTCCCCTGTGAATATACCAGGATGTTTGTCAGAAGATGAAAAAAACAACCTGAGACGCTTATTGATGGAATATCAATCAATTTTCAGTAAGGGTGATCATGATATCGGTTATACCTCGCTCATCAAACACCAGATTCATGTCACAGACAATATCCCTATCAAGCTTCCGTATCGACGTATTCCCCCGGCACAATTGGAGGAAGTACGACAACATATAAATAAATTAATTCAGTCAGACATTATCCTTCCAAGCTACAGCCCATATGCCTCCCCATCGTATTGATTAGAAAGAAATCCGGAGAACTACGCATGTGTGTGGACTATAGACGTCTTAATGCAAAGACTATTAAGGGCTCGTACCCATTGCCTAGAATTGAGAAAAGCCTTGATGCTATGCATGGTGCGAAATGGTTTAGTTCTCTTGACATGGCAAGTGGTTATAATCAAATAGCGATGGATGAGGCGGATCAATCTAAAACAGCTTTCACCACTCCTTTTGGCTCGTTTGAATTTCGGAGAATGCCTTTTGGGGTTTGCAACGGACCAGCAACATTTCAACGGCTAATGCAGGGAGTATTTCGTGACGATGTTTTCAAAATCTTACTTATTTATCTTGACGATTTGATTATTTTTGCGAAAACGTTTGACGAGCATTTGGAGCGATTGCGCACTGTATTTGAGGCGTTACAGAAGTACGGTTTAAAACTCAAACCCTCAAAGTGTTTCTTTTGTCAACCGGAAGTGAAATACCTTGGCCATATAGTTTCATCCACCGGGGTGGCAACAGACCCAGATAAAATTTCAGCGGTGGCAAGTTGGCCCATTCCAAAAACTGTTAAACAGCTTCGAACGTGGCTTGGCTTTTGTGGATTTTATCGACGTTATGTGAAGGACTACGCAAAAGTGACTGCTCCCTTGCAGCATCTTTTGAAGCAAGCGCTAGACTCAAATATTCAAAATTTGGAATCGGTGTGGTCTTCTGAATGTGACGGATCATTTCAGGCCATGAGGGAAAAACTGATTAGTGCTCCAATACTAGCGTATGCTGATTTTACACAACCCTTTGTTGTAGAAGTTGACGCCAGTTTGCAAGGTTTGGGCGCCGTTCTATCGCAGATTCAAGATGGTAAACAGCGTGTAATATCTTATGCGAGTCGCTCTTTGAGGGGTCCAGAACTTAACATGCAGAATTATAGTTCTCGCAAATTAGAGCTGCTCGGGTTGAAGTGGGCAGTCAGCGAGAAGTTCAAGGAATATCTTCTTGGTCAGAGGTTTACGGTGTTTTCAGATAATAGTCCGTTATGTAACTTGCCCTCCGCCAAGTTAAGCGCAGTAGAACAGAGGTGGATGTCTGATCTTGCGATATTCGATTTTAATTTGATTTACAAAACTGGAAAAACCAACAGTAATGCGGACGCACTGTCTCGGCGACCGGGTAATGAAGCTGTTGTTGATGTAAAATCGAAGATTGAGCAAGTCACAAAGTCAACGTTTGTACCGACACTTTTTACAGATGCGATCTCTTGTACTAAGTCCGTTTACTGTGAAGTTCTCACAATGTTACCGTCATATACTCAGGAAGACATATCGATCATGCAGAGGGCGGATCCAACGATTAAACTTTTCCGTTCGTATTGGGATGAAGGAAAGACTCCGTCGAAAAGAGAGAGGAGAGACATTCCACGTTCGGTGTTAACTCTTTTTAGACAGAAGGACCGATTATTTCTAAAAGGGGATGTTTTGTATAGACGTGTTACTGACCCTTCCGCTGGACTTAAAGAACAATTGGTACTCCCCGATACATTAAAACAAACTGTTCTCGACCATTTACATGATAAGGCAGGACATCAGGGTATTGAGCGGACATTTCATTTAGTCAAGGCAAGATGTTATTGGCCTGGAATTTGGCGAGATGTTGAGCGTAAATGTAAAACCTGTGCTCGGTGTGTAGTTTCTAAACCATCCCAGTTGCCACACACTACTATGAAAAATCTATTGGCTTCCCGACCCCTTGATGTTCTCGCTATAGATTTTACAGTACTCGAACCTGCATCAAATAGATTGGAAAACGTGTTGGTCATGACTGATGTTTTCTCGAAATTTACTCTTACAGTACCTACAAAAGACCAGAAAGCTGCCACAACTGCTCGTATGCTAGTCCGAGAATGGTTTTTCCGGTTTGGCGTCCCACGGAGGATTCATTCAGATCAAGGTAGAAACTTCGAATCCAATTTGATTCAGCAGTTATGTTCCATGTATGACATTAAAAAGAGTCGGACCTCACCGTATCACCCACAGGGGAATGGCCAGACCGAACGGTTCAACCGAACCTTACATAATTTACTTCGAACATTGCCTGCTGAAGTGAAGCGAAAATGGCCTGAACATCTTCTAGAACTAACATTTTGTTACAACACAACAACCCATTCTTCTACTGGATATACCCCATATTTTCTGTTATTTGGACGGAATCCTACTCTTCCAATTGACATACTTTTGGGCGTGGAAGCGGACGATACAGACAGTTGGCTGTTTCATCATCAGAAGCGAATGGAATATTGTTACAACAAAGCATATGAGTCATTAGCATCAGCGGCTGATCACAGAGGTGAGCTTGATGGGAAAGCCCGTGACTCACCTTTGGAGATCGGTCAGATGGTGTACTGTCGTGCTAGAGGAATTTTGGGCAGAAATAAAATTCAAGATTATTGGTATCCTACTGTATATTCTGTGGTGGAACGAAAAAGTGATGACAACCACGTGTATATTGTGAGTCCAATTGATGATCCCAGTATAACAAAGACTGTACACAGAACCGAACTAAAACTCTGTCCTGTTTATCAGAGGGAACCGAAATCTCATGATTTAAGTTATGTAGTTACACAGGATACTGATGTTTCACCATCCTTTGTGGATGATCCAGGTATATTACCTGTCGCGCCTGTTGATGTTCCAGTGACGAATTCTGGTGTAAGGCGTTCTGTGCGTGAAAATCGTGGACAACATTCAAATGTTCATAAACTTCCTGTTAGTGTTACAAACAATAACATTTCAACTGATAATTCAGACATTTTACTTCGTTTAAGCAATTCATTGATGGCTACAGCCATACGTGAAATAGGATCTGTCTTAAATCAGAATAACTGAAACTGACACTTAGGTTTCTTGGACTGTATTTTGGTTATATAGTTTTTTCTCTTTCTATTATTATTTACATTCTTTTTATTTTCTCTTGTATTTAAGTGTTTACAGCTTATCATTTATGTTGTACATCTATAAGGGCTATAGATTATTTGGACTTTAGTTATTTTGTACATTTCTTTAAAGTTCTAGATTATCCAAAATGCAGGGATGCATTTTCCTTAAAGTTGGGGAGAGTGTGACCGTGTGTATTGTCCCTTTAAGATTAAGTTCTCGTGCTGTGTTGCTTGCATGCTGACATTAGATCTATTAATAGCACAGCTAGTAGGGGTCTGAGTGGATACAGAGAGCGAGTCAGTGAGAGAGCGGGAATGAGAGCTAACAGTCACCAGCAATGCTGCGCTGTCAAATCTCTGTTCTGTAACCGTTTATGAATAAAGATAGTTTTAAAGACAAATAAACTTTGTCACATATGTAAACTAGTGTCCAAAAGAAACAATACCACCTGTTTGCAACGATAGAAAAGAAAAACTAAACAAAGCAGAAGTTTAGGATAAGTGTTATTCTTTTGAAAAATCCTTTCACAACATCTGTACACAAAATCATTTTAATCAAATCGGTACAATAAATATGCATGTCGTTAAAGATCGGTGGGGTTGAAAAATAAACATTTCGTTAGAACACTGATCACAGAATGACACACCACATGTCTAAAAGTCAAGTCAGTAACGGGTATTTCCACCGTGAGCATCAATACATGCCAGAACACGCCTGTGGACTGATGACGTCACCACATATGCCACCCCAAACCATTTACCCCCACCTCCTAATGGCCGAACCTATAGGACACAGTTAGGCGCCAAACGTTCACCAACTCTTCGGTATACTAGCTGTCGTCCATTGTTTCGGAACATGAGGAATCTGCTCTCATCAGAGAACACAACACGTGTCCAGTCCCGCCGTTGCCAACGTCGAACTCGCCTGGCCCATATCAGTCTGTCGTGCCGGTGTCGAGGCGTCAGGGGCGGTCCGCGGTAGGGGTAACGTGGCCGGATACCATACTGCCGTAGTCTCCTATAGACGGTTTGTCGACTAATCCTGTGTTTCCTGTAGACGGTTTGTCGACTAATCCTGTGTCCCGGTCGTGTCGCCGCCATGGATGTCGCTGTAACGGTGTGGTTCCTATTAAAGGTGTAATACTCGGATGTAACGATCCTCACGGGGCGTGGTTACTTGTGGTCTTTTACTCCTGGGCCTATCTGACGTATGACCTGCCAGACGGAACCGCTGCATCAACCTGGTGATAGTGATGCTTGCGCAGCCCAACCAGCTGCCGACGTCGACATCTGACGCTCCTTTTTAACCATTCCAACGGCTCTCTCACTCCCTCTCTCTCTCTCTCCATGGCGGTCATACGTGGCATATGTTGTGTTCTGTTTGTTGCTGGGGTATCAACGTGTCTGATCAGCCGTTCTATACAGTTGTCATGCACGTGCAGAACATGCTAGAGTGGGAAATGTCACTTTCACGAAATTTACGTTTTTTCCCTAAAGTGATCAATTGTTCCCGATATTTTTATGACCTATGCTGTGATAGGGATGTTTAATACGAATTGGCATGTTTCCATACTAAAAATTTCACTTAGAAAAAAAAATAATTGGAAAGAAAAGTTGGTATTGTTTCTTTTGGACACTAGATTATATGTTTTATAATTTTAGTATATATTTAGTTTATAATTTTAGTATATATTTAGTTTATATATGTTTTATACTTTAGATAGTGTGTGTTATAAAGAGACAGATGGCGTGTATTCCTTTTGTCATTATAAGGGTATGTTGTCTTACAATATTATATAATTTCACAAGTCATAATCATATAACCAGTTCATGTTTGGATTTATATAATTACCTTAATGACTATAAACAATGGCCCAGAAAAAAACAACTACGCTATTGAAAGTGAATTAATTAAAGAAGTTTCACATGTACAATGTGGCTGCTAAAAAAATAGTTTACATAATACGGGGTTATAAAAAAAGAATATAAAGTCAAATGTTTTCGAACTAAGAAGATTCAACACAGTCACTTCAGTTTACATAAACAAATGGTCAATATTGTAATGTGTGTGTATTGTGTGGGTACGAGTCTTCTAGGGGAGAAATAACAAGACGGTTTGTAGGCAGCCTCATGTTTATAATCTAAAACCCTCGTGCTACAATTAGGGAGATAACTCTACTACAATAATACTATCATGAAATCAAACCACGGATCAAACCAGAGATCGCGACACGACAATCCTTTTAATCTTCGATAGAAACTTGTTTCCTAAAATTAATTATCAAAATGTAAAAGGTTAAAACTTTAAACTCAAATTAATAAATTCTGAAAGGACTTTTATGATCCACTGTTTGTAATTCACCCGATAAAATAAACTGAACATCTCTTAGGAAATTAAAGTATTGTCATTACACAATGAAAATGTGTTGGTTGTTTCTTATTTAAACAGTCTTTAATTTCATATCAAATCTTTATTCAGTATTTAAGGCCTCTGGCCCATAGTACATGTAGTGCAGTATAAAATAATTATATATCAACTATAAAACATAATTATACTACAACAAATAACTAGTGCTTATGCTGTTGGCCTTAAATATATATTCTGCTACATTATTTACAAGGTTTATATCTGACATAGCTTTTATATACAAGTAAGTGTCATTACAATAGGATAAGTCGATCCATGGCATAAGTTGTGATCTAAGGTCTTTGTACATTTGACATGATACAATCAAATGAATTTCATCTTCGATAGTCGCGCAGCCTAGATTATCCAGACAATATTTACATGTTCTGTCAGATCTATCTATGTTATACCATCTTCCAGTTTCTATTGCTAAGTTATGGTTCCCACATCTAAATCTCGTTAATGCTATTCGATATTTATTTTTTAGAATCACGGACAAATATTTCTCGGGTTCGAGTATGGACTTAAAATGGCTGTACTGCTCAAGTTTAGAATTTGTGGATATATCGTGTGACCACTGTTGTAAGCAGCAATCTGTTAGTCTTTGCTTAAAGCTTTGTATAAACATTTCCAACGTATTGTAGATCCCAGACGAACCCATATCCATATTTATATAATATAAATTTAAGTTTGTAGCCCACGTGGCTCTGCCATTATTATCCAAGTTTACAAGCATATTATAACAAGCTTTCGGAAATCTATCATTTGACATATATAGCAACTTAAACCAGTATTTAATACATTTAAACAAATAATTGACTAACAATGGGGTTCTACCTAGCTCGCCATATACGGCTGCATAACAAGTACATGAGTTTACATTTAGTATTGATTTACACAGTTGAGTTTGTAGAATTTCTGGTGCATCACGGCGTGTATATCCCCATATTTCCGAACCATAGCATACAATTGGAACTATCATTCTATGGAAAAGAAACAAAGCATCGGTGGTGTTAATGTTTTGTCTACGTATGAAATATAAAAGCATATTTCTAGCTTTTCTAGCCTGCTGTAGAAGAGTATTTATAGCCAAAGTCCAGCATAATTTTGGACTAAACATTATACCTAGATATTTATAAGAGGACACGGTGTCGATTTTGATGCCGTCAAACCACCGCTGTTCATTTGCTTTCACTATACCACCCCTCCTAAATACTACAACTTTAGTTTTATTTAAGTTTACTTTCATGCCGAATTTTTTACAGAAATCATTTATACAATCAATTTGTGACTGTAGCCTGGGCACCGTATCCGCTATACATGAAATATCATCAGCATACATTAAAGATACAATATTATCTACAACTTGGTGAACAAAAATTCCTCTACAATTGTAATTATCTAGCATTTCTTTTAACTCGTTGAGGTAAAGTACAAACAATAGCGGGATTATCATGCATCCCTGTTGGGTTCCTACTGTACAATCAAAATAGTCTGAAAGTCTCATTTTGCTGGTATGTAGACATGATCTAAGATTAGAGTACATCGATCTTATGACTCTGAAGACATTTCCTCTGATTTCATTTTTGTATAATACATACAATATAAAATGATGCTGGACACTGTCGAAAGCTTTAGAGAAATCTACAAATAGACAGTACATACGACCTCCCTTTTTTGTAAGGTATTTTTGTATAAGGGATTGGAGGGTAAAGATTTCATCCACAGTACTATACCCCTTCATTAATCCACCTTGGTTTTCACAATACTTTTGATTAACCTCACACCAAAGTGTTAGACGACTGTTAATGATTTTCGTGAAAAACTTACGTATTGATGACACAAGAGAAATCCCCCTATAATTATTTGGGTCCATAGGATTACCCTTTTTGTTGACTGGGTGTATGATAGCATCCCCCCAGCTCTTTGGAAAAGTCCCACTACTTAAAATTTGATTGAAAATAACATGCAAATAAGGGAGTATTACACCGATTGAATTTTTAATTATCTCATTTACAATTCCGTCCGGTCCTGGGGCTTTTGAATTTGGCAAACTGTTGACTGTTGAAAGGATTTCTTTTATGCTTATTTCTATATCTAGATTATCGTCTAATTCATTGTTTTGGTCCTTACAATCATTCAGAAGGTCAAAGACTTCTCGCTCAAAATCATCGTCTGTCATGAATTTATTATTTAACAGGTCTTCAAAGAAAGTGAACCACTGAGTCGCTGGTATGGTTTGTAATTTCATATTTTGATTCTTTCAAAATTATTATCATCTTCTTCTTCCTCTTCTTCTTGAAATATGACCCTCTGGGTTCACATCAACTCTTTTAAAGTGTAAAGAATTTCTAGTGACTTTGTGACCACCAGATTGAGCAGTGATCATACTTCCTTTCTTCTCTATAACTCTGTATGACTTAGAGTTTAACGGTGTAGATAAGTTTGTGATTTTTCACTGTTTGACTAATACTTGTCACCAATTTTTACAAAATACGGGTTTGTATGACGTTTTTCATCAGTATATTGTTTAGTTTTATCCTTACTCTGTTTATCTCTTTGCAACAATTCCTCATGATTATTATACGGTTTCTCAGTATTACTTGAAGGTAACAGAATGTTCATTTTTCTACAATACAAAGCTTCAAACGCTGAAGGTTTGGTACTAGAGTGAGGCGATGCTCTATATTGACCTAAAAATTCCACCAATTCTTTCTTCCATTTCAAAACAGCTGCTACTCATGTTCTGGCTGATTTGTTCAGAGTGGAAATAAACAGTTCAGACTCTTTGCTTTTGGCCAGCAAAATCCATTGATAAATTTTCCCAAGGACCCGGGGGCATTTGAGACATTACAAGTGGTTCTCTTTTCTCTGGAGTGTTGGTTGCTGCTTGGCAAGGAATGCAAGATCTGACTTTGATTTCCACCATTCTGTCTTTGCCTTGAAACCAGGTTTTATCTCTTAAAAGACATTTCGTTTTTCACCATTCCCTGTTATACACAGACACTCGAAGCCTATTACATACAGACACTCGTAAAAACAAATAAATTTCGCTTAGTAATCCTAAATTTAGTGATTATGTAGAATTCATATATCCTGATGATCTCGAAATTAACAACACCACTGACAGTGACAATTATGTCTCCTACTTGGATCTGCGTCTCGATTTTGAAAATTGCCATAAACTGAGTGTTAAATTGTACGATACACGTGATGACTTTGACGTTCCGATTGTTAACTTTCCATTTTTTAGTAGTAATTTTCCAATACCACCAGCCTATGGAGTGTTTGTGTCAGGCAAACCGTTACGCGAGAGCTTGTTCTTTTTATTCTGATTTGTTTAAAGTAGATCGAGGCATTTGTCATCTAAGCTTCAACTACAAGGATACTTGCGCACTAAACTTTTAAAAACCTTTAGCAAGTTTTATGGCCGTCATATTGATTGATTGGTAAATATAACGTGTCTCGCTCGGCTATTATTCTATATATATTTAATTGACACGTATACTATTACTATCTCCCTGATAAACACGCTATTTTACCGACGTTTCGCCTAATGGTTTGGATGGAGCTATGGCGGGTGTGGCGCCAGGCGGGTACGCTTTCTCTTTCGGACACCTGTTACCACTGTTTGTCGTGTATTTAGTACACGGGGGACAGTCCATATGCTGATTACACTTTTTTGCCTATAACGTTTTTAGAACTTCGAATTATATCTTATGGTTTGAATTGTTCGTACTTGGTTTAATTTTATTCATCAGAAATCGACTCCTTCTCGGGACATACATTATTTAGGTGTCTACTCAAAAAAATCACGGTATTTTCCAGATTTGTAAATAAGCTGGTATTAATATGACATTTATCTAACTCGTCACCTTTTCATTCCAGACGATGCAGGATTTAGACTTTTAAAAATTCCTTGTAGTGGTTTGTGATGACATTGAATTTCGAACCGTACAACTATAAGTGATAATGTTCTACAGCCCATGCGCCAGCAAGCATCTCTGGTTAAGTCTGTGAGTAGCGTTGTTCGGTGTCTGTTGATGCTCTACTAACATAGTTAACTATTATGCCTTCTTTGGGATAATAGGGCAGATAATCCAACTGGACTAGCATTCACGATTAAAATAGGTCATGACGAAGTAACTTGTTAAATTTGTTTCCAATTGATTCGTGGAGGCTCAGTAAGCTAGGCGTAATAAGGTATGAATCTAGAAACATACTGTGCCATCCCGAGTAGTGATTTCCATTCGCTGACATTTTTTGGCTGTTTAGCGTTAAAGATGGAATCGTTCTTCTTCGGATCAGCTGAGATTCCGTTTCCATCGAAGATATGACCATGAAATAATATTCTGTCTGTTCTGAATACGAATTTGGCCTTGTTGAGATTTACTCCTGTCTATTCCAATTTCTGTACAGCAGTTCTGAGGTTGCAATTGTGTTCATTCTGACCCTTTCCAAATATGATAATGGCATCGGATAGATTAAGAGGTGCATCGGCCAATATTTCACTGACAGCACTTTGGAAGACTTCTGAAGCTGCATTCACACGAAAAGGTAGTCGTGTGTATCGAGGAAGACAAGCATGAGTGGTAAACGTTGTGATTTATTTAATCTCTTCAACTAATTCGAGCTGGGGGTATGCGTTCAGGAGACCGCACTTAGAACAAATTTTACTTCCATTAAGGTCAGAAATAAGACCACAGTTGGTTAGCATTGGATGTTTTTCTCGTTTAATCGCTTAATCAGCTTCTCTCATATCAATGCATATTCAAACACCAGATTTCTTTGAAACACCAGATTTCTTTGAAACACCACCAACCTGATGTATCCACGGTGTGGGACCATTTACCATTTCGATTATGTCGAGTGATTTTACTCCGTTTTAATTTAGCTTCGACTTCTTTACGTACATGAAACGGAATACATCTGCGACGTTGTTGTTTTGGACCTCATCTGTGTTGACTGATTTAGGTTCAATATACATCAACACAAGATCTACAGCTGTCTTATAACCTAACAGGTTACATCGAGCTTGTTTGACAACGTAGAATGAAGCCTCCGTAAGCTTGTCTCTGAATTTGACAGGTAGAGTGATTACTCTTTAGTTCCAATTTTACTGTGGAATGGCGCTTAATTTGTTGGTAAGATGGTTCATCAATGGTGTTGACAGATGAACCGGAATAACCATTGGTACTTTTGTGTTGCTAATATTAACATCACGATACGGCTTTGTTGTATGTATCGATTTACCATCAATTGCTAACAAATATTCTTCATCATCATCATCATCATCAGTACCATTATCGTTATCATCGAGGCTATGAATATGTGTATGAAATAGCTTAATTTAACGTCCGCAGAGAAACCATGAATATGACCTGATTGTTGTTTATAACCATTTCGGCTATTACAAACGATAGAGACAGGGTTTCTCTTCCACAGTGACGACATTGTTTTCCTCTTGCAGGGCTGGTATTATGGCTGCTGGGTGTTCCACATTTATTACACATAGGCTTATCTTCGTTAATTGTATCATGTTTATGGTAATTTTCAGTTCTATCACCCCTGAATTGATTACGACGAAAGTTGCAAACTTCATATGCAAGGCATGTCTTTGGAAAGAAGTATTGATTTAATTTTGTGACTGCTATATCATATTCATTGTTTTGACCTGTATTTTCAAGTGTGTCGAAAATTTTGTCAACATCTGGACCAGCGTAATGAAGCAAAATGGCTCGTTTTCTTTTGCAGTCATCGTTAAAATCCATCGCGATAAACATACGGTAAAACCTTTCAAGCCATTTCTTCCATCTGGGTACAACTCCCTCCTGGTGAATATCAAAAGAAGGGAAATTTAGCTAAGTTACATTTAGTATATCTCATTTCGTGAACGTAAACAACGGCACTTCCGGTAATGTTAAAGGTCGAGGACGATGGTACGCTCTGATCACGCGTTCACTGCTCAAATGGCGTGTCCGTTGGCAACTCGGTTGCAAAGTTCACACTAAAATTTCGCTCCTATATCACTTCGACGTCGTCATTGTAATGTTTGTGTATTGTGTGGGTACGAGTCTAGGGGAGAAATAACAAGAAATTGACGCACCAGGAGCCTAGTTGTCTAGGGGTCATGGGCAGTAGTGGATCTAAAAGCTGGAAATAGGTGGTGGGTAAGGGCGGTTACAAATCTAGGGCTCCAGCCACAATCCCACCCCTAATGTTTGACAACACAATACTAACTATAACGTTAAGGGCCACGATAGAACATAGATAGTATTGGTTGATGATATAGTTGTTCGCCGATCGTTGTCTCGCTGGAAAGCAGTTTTATTTAAGTTGACATAAAGTAAATGCCATATATGATTGTGCCTATAGCATTGAGCAACCCTGAGAAATTTTGAAAAAATGAGTCAATATCCTGGCATTTGAGTGGTTCTACTAATATAACCGTACAGTTCACTATAACCGTGAATATGATGGTGCTGAGACAGTATAAGACAACAGAGGAGAGGAGAGGAAGAATGATGTTATAATAGAATGGAGCGCCGCAGGCGCAAAATAAATTCAGATGTGTAACCGAGATTTTAATTTTTTGTACACTGGGCCTGAAAAGTTTGGTCAACGTCATTGCAAATGGAAACAAATTCTCGTTAGAACTAACAATATGAAACTGAGCTTTCAATTTTTGAGGACTAGGTCTGAGGTCACTTTATCTCAACGGAACGCTAACTTGGTCTCTGAAATGCCATGGAGAGATTTTGTAGAATTCAGATGGTCAGAAACAGAAAACACCCCGATAATTTAGTTCATCTGAGACCGACTGCGTGAGAACTTTGTTTGAGACCGACTATTGTTTTTTTGGTGTGAAAAACATTTTTTTCGAACAAGATAAGTTGACAAAGTTATTTTATACTAAAGGTTTGCGTGAGTAGCGTGACGTGTGCAGTGAACATTTATTTTGATACCGACTGGTTTTTTTTCGCGACCAACTGCACTGATTGATTTTACGACCGATTAGTATTTGGGGTCTATTCTGGCATTATTTGTTTACCTCATTAATTCATTAAATCACAGAGATCGACTGCAGTGACTGCACTTATTTTGAGACCGACTATTTGTCTCCTTGTGGGAAATTTTGTTCTTAGACCAACATACTCCAAACAGAATAAGCGTGAAACACAACATTTTATCAAACATGATTAGTTGACAAGAATATTTTACACTAACGTTTTGAGTGAGTAGCGTGATGTGTGCACTGAGAACTATTTTTGGATACCGACTACCCTTTTTTGCGAACGACTTTTTTTGGGGGGTGTAGTACCCCCCCCCCCCTACACACACACACACATTTACGCACCTGGTAGATACATCACAATCGCTTCAAGTTACGTAAACACATGGTCAATATGTCCCCTGTCTTCCCTACTAATGTTTTCTGGGGTATTCGATATACGCCTATTATCTACTCTCTGTGAACTGGACTGTTATCAATAAGGGTTAGACCCTAATCCTACAAAGAAAATTAGCTGTATTAAAGAAATGGATTTGTACCGACCTGTTGGGAGAACCTGTAAGTTGCTGTAAATAAAGCATATTGTATTGTTTCAGGTGAACGATGTGGGGGTGATGATAGCTTCTGTATTGGTCAATATTATACATGTGTAAATGACACGTGCGTGGGTAAGTATAATATATACATTATGTTGTTTTATAACACATCAATACTTGGTTCATTCGTATGCCAGTGACCGATACCTCGTGTTTAGCAGTGTATGTTTAAACTGTTCACAGAGGGTACATTTGATGACATTATTCTATGCTGGATGATTTGTCTACCAGATAATGGTAGCCTTTTATGTTATGAAAGCACAGTTGTTTATTGTTAATTCCCCCCTGGGGTGTAGGGGGTGACAAGAATATACCCTTCGTATGTCCTGCGTGTCGTAAAAGGCGACTAAAAGGATCCCTGTAATGGGGCAGCGTGTTTGCCGTGCGTTGCGACCCGTGTCGGTGGAGAGTGGAATCCTGGTGATTGAGTGGGGATTTGGCTTGCGAGCTCTTTTCCTGCAACACATTACTTTGGCCCATGGTTCACCTAGACGGGAGGTCAGAGTGGCCCACTCTGATCAATCGGCTCTGGTCGTTTCAGCCCTGTATAATGTACCCTTTCCATGTTTAATGCTCTGTTATTTTTACACTCAGCATTCTACCTACCTTTGTGTCCTATGTACATTCTACAGGGCGGCGGCTTGGGTCAATCAGGTTAGATAAGTTTCTTTTTACTTTCTGGCTTGAGTATACCTCTCGTCGAGCCCTGAGGCCATGCGCAGGTTATCCGCGCTAGACCTCCCCTTGGTAGGCAGGGCAGTAACCTGGGGGACGACGAGAGGTGAATCATAAAAATATTTATTCATGGATTCATCAATCCCCCCCACACCACCTTTTGTAAAACAAAACAAACACAAACAGAAACGTCATAGCACCGATGACGTTTCTGAATTATTTACAAATAAAACAAAAATATTAAAGGCATGGCCGAGGTTCCTCTTGATTGAGAGTCCCTCTACCGACCTCTCTAAAGTTTCTCCATTTTTGATAACCAAGGGCATTGCTGGATTAGCCGGTGAGCCCAAGGCTATCAAAAAACTAAAAAATGGCACACTTCTGATAGAATGTGCTAAGGAACAGCATGCAACCATGCTGCTTAAATCCACATCCTTAGCCGACATTCCTATCAAGGTGTCGCCGCATAGGTCGTTAAATTCAAGTAGAGGAGTTATTCGCTGTCGGGATCTTGAAGGCAGCAGTGAGGATGAAATGGTTGAATACCTTTCATCCCAAGGCGTCTCGCATGTTAAAAGGATTAGCGTACGTCGAGGGGATAAGGTGATTGCTACAAGCACCTATATCCTCACTTTCAATCGTCCCGAAACACCAAAGACTCTCAAGGCAGGTTATCTTAACATACCTGTTGATCCTTACATCAGTAATCCATTGCGATGTTACAAATGTCAAAAGTTTGGACACAGCAAAACCGTCTGTAGAGGTAAGGACACCTGCGCTCGCTGTGGTCATGATGGCCACGAGAGCGCTACCTGCCAGGCGGATTTCTGTTGCGTTAATTGCAAGGGTAAGCACTTTGCTTACTCTCGCGAATGTCCAATTTGGCAAAAGGAGAAACAAATCCAACAGGTTATGTCTGAACGGAAAATGTCATATTTCGATGCTAAAAAGCAAGTAGAACTTTCTACACAATTTCCCATTGCACCACAAGGGAAATCTTACTCCAGTGTAGCCAAAGTTTCTGCTAGAACAATTTCTGTTCAGACAGATTTAACCTGGCATGAAAAAGAGGACATGCCTAAAATTTTACCATCAGAACAAATTAAAGGTGTATCGAGCTCCTCTCAAACCAAAGAGAGCTCGATCGAAACTATCATTTCTTTGACTGGCGAGGGTTCATCTTCCTTGCCTCAATCTGAAGTTGTTGCGGTCATTCCCAACACTTCCTCCCAAAATGGCAAGGAGTCATCTCCCTCGCCTCCCCTTGAAGCTGCTATCCCTGAATCCAGTTCTTCTGGGTCAGGATCGCAGTCAAAGGGTAATTCGTCAAGAAAAGAAAAATTATTTAAGTTTCGAGAGAGAGGGAAAAAGGGTTCAAAAGACCCTGTCTCCCTCTATAATAGATTTGGGGATGATCTGATGGACGGTATTGCCATCGAGGGGGTCTATATGGGCCCACATGGTAAGCCGCCAAAAAATAAAATTCCCTGACAATGGCTAATTCCATTATTCAATGGAATTGTCGTGGTTTAAAACCAAATTTTAATGAAGTCCAATTATTAATTCAAAAGCACAATCCTTTAGCTATTTGTTTGCAAGAAACATTTTTACGGAATTCTGACACTCTGTCTTTTAGGCATTTTGTCGGTTATCATCATCATTCAGTTGGTGATGGTCGAGCCCATGGGGGTGTTTCTATTATTCTTAATGGAGATATCCCTCAAAGTAAAGTCACTCTCAACTCGCCTTTACAGGCAGTTGCAGTTAGGGTGACATTACATATTCCTATAACACTCTGCTCTGTATATCTTCCACCAAGTTTACACCTTAATCCCAGAGATCTTGATGACCTTGTTGCACAACTCCCCCTCCCGTTTATAATAACGGGAGATTTCAATGGTCATCATTCACTCTGGGGTAGTCCAGATGATAACAACAGAGGTAAACAAATAGCGGACTTCATTAACATTAATAATTTGTGTTTATTAAATGATGACTCGCCTACTTATCTACATCCTGCCACAGCTTCTTTTTCATCCCTTGATCTCACCATTTGCTCTCCGGTCCTGTTTCAGGAATTTACATGGAGAGTAAATGAAGATCTATGTGGTAGTGACCACTTTCCTATCTTCATTGTTAATAATGGTCCCTCTCCTGTCGAAAGACCTCAGAGGTGGAAGTTGCATAAGGCTGATTGGGCTCTTTTCGAGTCTTTGTGTCTCTTCTCTTTTGATGCAAAAGAGTTAGAAGATGCAGATGAGCCTATGGCCTTATTCACTTCAATTCTCCAAGATGTAGCTGAGCAGGCGATTCCAAAAACCACGACGGAACCAAAACGTTTCAATAAACCATGGTATAATGACGATTGCAAATTTGCAATAAAAGAGCGTAATCGTATTTTGAGACGACTTAAGAACCATCCTTCCATGGAGAATATTGCGGCATACCAGATGGTCCGGGCAAAGGCCCGTAGAACCATACGCCAAGCAAAGAAGTCTTCATGGCAAGGTTACGTCTCTAGGATCAATTCCGTACCACTTCAAAATCGGTATGGGACAGGATTCGTAGGATTAAAGGTAAAAGTAGTGCATTATCAGTTAATCATCTTAATGTTGATAATACCACCTTAACAACATTTCCTGATATTGCTAATTCTCTGGCCAGCACATTTTCATTCAATTCATCATCCAATTTCTCCTCTGATGCCTTTAGGCGAATTAAAAATCAACAGGAGAAAAGGCGACTTAATTTCAAGTCCCGTAATGATGAATGCTATAATGATCGTTTTTCCACTGCAGAGCTTCGGTATTCGTTAAAGCGAGCCCGGGACACTGCAACTGGTCCAGATGAAATACACTACCAGATTTTAAAACATTTACCTTTTTCAACACTCTTAATCTTACTAGATCTTTTTAACCGGATTTGGGTTGATGGGAATTTCCCTCCTTCGTGGCATGAAGCCACAATAATTCCCATCCCTAAACCGGGAAAAGATCATACGAATCCTACTAACTATCGTCCGATCGCTTTAACTAGTTGTATTTGCAAAACCATGGAGAGATTGATCAATCGAAGGCTTGTTTGGTACCTTGAGTCCAATAACCTTATTACTGACCTCCAATGTGGATTTCGGTCCCAAAGGAGCACTCTTGATCATCTCGTCCGATTCGAAACGTTCGTCAGGGACGCTTTCATCCAGAAGCAACATTTAGTTGCAATATTTTTCGATCTGGAGAAAGCATATGATACCACGTGGAAACACGGTATCATGCGCGACCTCCATAACCTCGGCCTGCGAGGTCGCTTACCTATCTTTATTAAAAATTTCCTGGAAGATAGGTCATTTAAGGTACGACTGGGATCAATCTTCTCTGACCCATTTCCCCAGGAAATGGGGGTTCCCCAGGGAAGTATTTTATCTCCAACATTATTTGCCATAAAAATTAACACGATCCCAGCGTGCCTTAAACCAGGTACAAATGGGGCTCTCTATGTTGATGACTTTCAGATGTGCTATGGTTCTACAGACATGCGGATAATCGAACGTAAGTTGCAGCTTTGTTTGAATTCTCTTCAAGAATGGGCAACCGAAAATGGATTTCGTTTTTCGAAATCCAAGACTGTCTGCATGCATTTCTGTCAGAAACGAGGTTTACATCCAGATCCAGAACTTTTCTTGGATGGCAACCGCCTTCCAGTTGTGGATGAAACCAAATTTCTGGGGCTGATATTTGATAAGAAATTATCATTTATCCCCCACATTAAAAACCTAAAAAAGAAATGTCTGAAAGCCCTCAACATATTGAGAGTCTTATCAAATACTGACTGGGGAGCAGACCGTAAGGTCTTGCTCAGATTATATCGAGCTTTAATAAGATCTAAACTCGATTATGGGTGTATTGTGTATGGGTCTGCCCGCGAGTCTTATCTCAAAGAGCTTGACACCATACACAACCAGGGACTTAGAATCAGCTTAGGAGCATTTCGTACATCTCCAGTGGACAGTTTATACGTCGAGGCGCACGAGCCCTCATTGCACAACAGACGTGATAAACTGGCCCTGCAGTATGCTACGAAAATAGCATCCCTTCCAAATCACATTTCATTTAACGCCATATTTAGACCTCTGCATGAACATTTGTATCTGGTGAAGACTAAAGTCATTCCACCATTTGGTATTCGCATACAACCCCTTTTGTTTGAGGCTGGTATCAGCCTTGACAGTATAGCGAATACCCCATTCTTTGAGACTCCACCGTGGGCTATATCTCCCCCAAAGATTGATTTCGATCTTACTCAACATAAAAAGAGAGATACTAGTTCTACGGTGTTCCAAGCTCTCTTTAGAGAGTTACGGTCTAAGTATGGTGTTTATGCTCCTATTTACACAGATGGTTCTAAAGATGGTGATCGGGTAGCTTCGGCTACTGTGACATCATCTAAGATCATTTCTGTGTGTCTTCCACCTGCTGTTTCAATATTTACAGCTGAGCTCCAGGCTATTCTTCAAGCCCTGGAGTTCATTCAATCCTCTACATCCTTAAAGCATGTCATCTTTACTGATTCTCTGTCCTCGCTTCAAGCAATTAACAATAAACAGCTTGATCACCCATTAGTAGCAGACATTTATGGTCTGCTACTATCAAATGAGTTCATCGGCAAGGACACTGTCCTTTGCTGGCTCCCCAGTCACATGGATATAAAGGGGAATGATCGAGCAGACTCGGCTGCCAAGTCTGCTTTAGATCTTCCCATAACCGATTTTTTAACTCCATATAAAGATTTTAAATCAATCATTAATAATTTCATATATGGCCGCTGGCAACGGTCTTGGGATCTTGCAGACACGAATAAACTTCATCACATCAAGCCTCTCTTAGGAGACTGGCCAAGCTCCTATAGAACCAACAGGAGGGATGAAGTTATTTTGTGTCGCTCTCGCATTGGTCATACTTTTTTAACTCACATTTTCATTTTAAAGCGAGAGCCTCAACCAGAATGTGAACACTGCCATGTTCCTGTGACAGTGAAGCACATTTTGATTGAGTGCAAGCATCTCAAAGATATAAGATTACGGCATTACCGTTGCCAGTCACTTCATCAGTTGTTTGCCCAACCGGGTCTGTATAGTAAAGCTCTAGACTTTTTAAAGGAGACAAATTTTTATCGAAAATTTTAATTGTATTTATCTAATTTTGACCTTTATATTTTAAATATATATACATAAAGTTTATATTTAGTTTTATTTGAAATGTACTGTGATATTTGTTTTTATTTATGTATATATAGATAATGTGATTATTTATTTATAGTTTGTCTCATAACATCATCATATGTTTGGCGCAATATGGCCCGGTTGGAGCTCACGTGCCATTAAACAATATTTCATTCATTCATTATTGTTAATTATCTTTATTATAGACATATATGGCTGTGATAAAAAGGAGGATGGCAAATCTTGCCTGTCCGGTACTTGTAAAGGTGGTGCTTGTCTCGGTAAATATGATTTATATTATAGACAGTGGGTCATATATATAAACCCTGGATATTTATATATATTATAGACAATGGGTCATTTATATAAACCCTGGCTATTTATATATATTATAGACAGTGGGCCAATTATACCAACCCTGGCTATTTATATATATTATCGATAATATTTCTAGACATCTGTAAATCTAATTCGTTTAATATGTTGATTATACGGAGCCCCTTAAGTGCACGAATTCGCTCCTATATTTCGTTTAAACGAATTATTATTTCGTTTAAACGAATTATTATTTCGTTTAAACGAATTATTATTTCGTTTAAACGAATTATTATTTCGTTTAAACAAATTATTATTTCGTTAAAACGAATTATTATTTCGTTTAAACGAATTATTATTTCGTTTAAACGAATTAATTATTTCGTTTAAACGAATTAGTATTTCGTTTAAACGAATTAATTATTTCGTTTATACGAATTAATTATTTCGTTTATACGAATTAATTATTTCGTTTAAACGAATTAATTATTTCGTTTAAACGAATTAATTATTTCGTTTAAACGAATTAATTATTTCGTTTAAACGAATTAATTATTTCGTTTAAACGAATTAATTATTTCGTTTAAACGAATTATTATTTCGTTTAAACGAATTATTATTTCGTTTAAACGAATTATTATTTCGTTTAAACGAATTATTATTTCGTTTAAACGAATTATTATTTCGTTTAAACGAATTATTATTTCGTTTAAACGAATTAATTATTTCGTTTAAACGAATTAATTATTTCGTTTAAACGAATTAGTATTTCGTTTAAACGAATTAGTATTTCGTTTAAACGAATTAACATTTCGTTTAAACGAATTAATTATTTCGTTTAAACGAATTAATTATTTCGTTTAAACGAATTAATTATTTCGTTTAAACGAATTAATTATTTCGTTTAAACGAATTAATAAAATAATTAATATAAATAGACGTGTGTATGTACCAATTCCAACTAGTTGTATAGTCACAATAGCTGACCGTAGACCATTCAACAATTACGTAACGCTAGTTTTGCTATTTTTCACAACCACCCACCCCTGTAAAACATCTCGACCACTCGGCCATACTCGTTTAGCAGTTTACACAGACCTTCAAAAACTCGAAAGGATATCAGCCAAACGGCCGCCAGTCACTAACAGCAGATGACAAAACGTTGCCATTTTTGACGACCACCACCTATGCCAATATGAATTGCATTGAAACGTTGTGGTATGTTGTGGTTAGGACGCTTGTTTCTTATGATGGGGGCTCGGTGTGGACGAGTGAAATGAGGGTCCGGTGTGGCAAAGTAGAGTAAGTCCCCGTGTGGCCGAGTGGGTGGAGGGTGTCCGAGTGGTGGTAGAAACCCGATAAGACTGAGTCATCTTTTACACCCACCGCCTGTGTGGTCATGTATTGCATTGACACGTTGTAGTTTGTTTTGGTTATGACGTTTGTCCCTCATTATTGGGGCTCGGTGTGGACGATTGAATCAGAGTCCGGTGTGGCCGAGTAGAGAAGTCCCTGTGTGGCCGAGTGGGGGGGATGTCCAACTGGGGGTAGGATCCCGATATTACCGAGTGGTTAGGACGCTTGCTGCTCATGGTGCAGGTCTTGGTGTGACGGAGTTTTTAGGATTCTTGTCGCTCATGGTGAAGATCCCTAGTATGGCTGAGTGGTCGAGATGTTTTACCGGGGTGGGTGGGTGGGTGGCCAAAATGGCAAAAAAAGCGTTACGTAATTGTTGAATGAATGAATGAATGAAATGGGGTTTAACGTCCTTCGCTTAAGCACCAAACCTGGGCTAATTGAAGACGGGCATACGCCGTACAGTGTGCTATGAGGGAAATTTTGCCCGGGCAGCGGCGCTACGGCCTACTCTTTTATCGAATTCCAACTGCCAAGGGATATTTTACGTGCACTCCAATTTCTACACTGGACCTCGGTTTTTCGTCCCATCCGAACGACTAGGCAGCTGTCTTTGTCAGGCCCTCCGTCTGCATCACTGACAAGGGGAAATCACGCCGGAAAATCGAGATGAACTTTCTCGGCCAATGCAGGGATCGAACACACAACCTCTAGGTTAGCGAACCAGCGCCTTATCCACTTAGCCACCGTGATCCCCTCGTCATTGTTGAATGGTCTACGGTCAGCTATTGTAACTAGACAACTAGTTGGAATTGGTACATACACACGTCTATTTATATGAATTATTTCGTTTAACAGCTATTTAGATTTTAAATTTCACAGCTAAATATTTATTGTGAACTGGGAATCTCTTTGACTTTGTCTTGGACACTGGAATAATTTGATCTTTTTACAGTAGGCCTATCTTCAGTGAACTTGTGTTTGCCTAACCTACTGTTTATTTTATTGGATCTACCTTCCTGTTATTTATCAAAATGGCATCATTTCTACTCAACAGTTATTTCAATATAACATCCTTCTTTGGATTTTCTACTCCACAGAAAGCAGACGAACCACAGGCAGAACACTCTAAATTTTTTCACGTAATAAACTATAACCACGAGAACTGCTGCAGCACATCTATCAAATTTAATACTATTTATTATTTTAAGCTCTTACGAAATATTATTTATGCTTACTATGATAAGAAAAACTTTGAAGACAAAGGTGGAAATGTTTTTTTATATTCATTGACATATAAAAAAAATGAAAGTCGTATTGCATCTTCATGAAACTACACAGTTGATACATATTCAAGGAGCAGGATGTTTTAAATGGTTTCAAGATAAATTTCCAGATATTACAACAATATTTTATGATATTCTTCAAGTTGACAATGATTTTATCCAATCTTCAATTTTCGAAAATGATTCTTCTTCCGATAGCACATCTGCTTGTGATTTAATGACTATAGATGAAACTCAGGATGTTTGCAGTCAAGGTCCACCCAACACACCAGTGCCAGTAACAACTTCAACGCCTATTAAATATGATGATCACAGTTCCATCTACAACAAGTCAGACAGAGATTGCCTTCTAAATAGAATTAAGGATTTAGAACAACAGCTATCAAACCTTCAACAAGCCATAAAGAAGTCAACCAGAACCATGGAATCACAAACAGATGATATCAGTGAACCCATAGAAACACCTGTTAACAGCGTAATTAAACCTCATATACATCAACCAGAAAACAGCTCAAAATGCAATCCCCCCGAGAATAAACCTTGCTCACCAAAGAAAACTCTGATTGTAGGCAGTTCGATACTTCAACGAATTAGTACGAGAGGATTATCTGGTAATGTTGAAGTTCACACCCATCGTGGAGCAACGCTTCAAACAATTCTTCATAAAATAGTTGGACTCAACATTCCAGTTTTAGATAAAATCATCATCCAAGCAGGTGGAAATGACGTCTCCCAAGGCCAGACAACTGAATATATAAAACAAGACTATACTCAAATTTTCCAGCATATAAAATACAGTTCCCCATCAACAGATGTTTATTTCTCTGAAATTACCCCCCGAAGAGATGTAGAAGTTCTACCAATTAATCACTTATTAGAAAAATTAAGTAAAGAACTAGGAGCAACTTTCATTCGACATTCAACAGACCTCATACTGGAATCTTCAAGCTTTTGGAAAGATGGTATACATTTATCTGACAGAGGTACTTAAAGACTACTCCAATCTTACGACAAGCACCTGCCCATTGTTAAACCCAAAGAAAATGTTTATACCAAACGAAGTGACTACTGTTTTTACTGCCAGCAACGAGGACATAATACCAATACCTGCAGAAATGGAGATTATGTTACTTGCAGAACCTGTGGTGTTGCTGGCCATGTGGCTAAGTCTTGTATCTATAGAAATTTTTATTAACATAATGGCAATGATATCGCCGAAAATACCTTACTAAAATGCCTTCCAGCACATGATGGCCTCAGAAATGATCTTAATGAATACAATAACTTCCTTACCGTGCATTTATCTAAGTATATGTCATCTTTTAACTCGCTTAACCCAACTACCGAAAAAAATAGTTTTAATAATGTGCACACTGCAAGGGATCCTATTAAAAATGATAATACCTCTACACCCGATATTGATTGCAGTGTTATATCTTCTTTAGGCTCTCACATTTCATCAAGTTTGTCCCTGAATAACCCTTCTGGTAAAAGGACACCACTTAATTTGAATTCATCATCTATAACCAAACCTTTTAAATTGGGTGATGGGAAATCAGATTACATCATTGGTCATCTAAATGTAAATCGTTTAATTACAAAAAAAGAAAACAAGCTTTATTTCAACCAGAAAATAATATAAGTATTGTGGGTTTTACTGAAACATTTTTACATAAATTAATATTAGATGATCTGCATGTTGACAATTATGTGACTGAAAGAAAGGATCGTCTTGGTCAGGAGGGAGGGGGTATTTTATTCTATGTCAAAGATACAATTAAATATGAAAGGCTTTTTGAATTTGAAATGGACGAAGTTGAATGTATATGGCTTATTGTCTCGCCTGAATTTTCCAAATCTTTTATTTAATGTTTAATATATAGACCACCTCATTCTAATGTTATGTGGTATGAGAAATTTGAACAAATTTTGTATAATATTTCATCGAAATATGCATCAGCACCATTTTATATAATTGGTGATTTTAATATTGATTTTAATTCTCCGGTGCCTAAACATTGGCAGACAATTATTTCATCATATTCTTTATCACAGATGATTACGAAACGAACGAGACAAACCGATTCTACAGCTACTATTTTAGATCATCTTTATACTATCGTACCAAATAATATTAAAGAAATTAAAATACCTCCATACAGTAAGTGATCATTTTCCTGTAATCTTCTCAGTGAAGAATATTCAAAATTGTAAAACTTTAAAAAAAAGGCACACCCTGATTCAATATCGACAATTTAAGAATTTTAAGGATTCTGATTTTTTATTTGATTTAATCAACTCACCATTTTCCAATATAGAGCTAATGAATGATATTGAAACCGCCTTGCCAGCTTTTTATGACCTCATTCTTACTGTATTAAATAAACATGCCCCTATTAAAACCAGACGTGTAAAGTACCATACTCAACCTCCATGGTTTAATGATGAAATTAAAGATGCAAGAAAGAAGCGTGACTATCATAAAATGATTGGAAATGACACTTTATATAAACAATGGCGTAATAAAACCAAGAAATTAATTGAGCGGGCTAAAACTGACCATGTTAAAGATATCATCATAAATAAAAAAGACAATAAAACCATTTGGCAATATCTAAACTCTCTACAAGGAAAAACTTCATTAGGCCCAAATTACCCGCAAACTATTGAATATCATGACTTTAAAACAACTGACCCTTCTCAAATTACTGAATTTATGAATGAATATTTTACCAATATAACCGACTCTATAAAGCCTCCCTATAAACCGATCCAACAACCACATATTATTCAAAATTATATAAATAACAAAGTCCCCCTAAACTTTCTCTATGACTTACCTCCTATATCATTTTCAAAAGTACTGAAACATCTTAAAAATCTACAAACAAAAAAGGCAACTGGTTTAGACAATCTTGGACCAAAAATTTTAAAAATGTCAGCTGAGGTGATTGCGAATCCACTAACTCATATTATTAATTTATGTTTAAAAAATTGTATTTTTCCTGATCAAATGAAAGAAGCAAAATAGTCCGGCAGCCGTTTACGAAATAGCAGGGGGACCCAAATTTTTCGAGATAAGTTTTTTTCTCGACGGTTTTATATGGAATCGGACCCGCTGAATCCATTTTTCGCTACTGGATCACTGTCAGCCTGGAGGGTTTTGAGTAATTGGCGAATTACTAATTAAAAAACTAATTAAGATCCCCATTCCTTTAAAATGACACATACAAGTCGAAATACGCCGCTGTTTGTAATGTTATTTATAGAATAGGACCCCTGAGTCTGTTTTAGATACTAGTTCACTATCAGCCAGATTGTATTTCAAATAATCCGGCGGCCGTTTACGAAATAACAGGGGGACCCAAATTTTTAGAGACAAGTTTTTTTCTAGACGGTTTTATATGGAATCGGACCCGCTGAATCCATTTTTCGCTACTGGATCACTGTCAGCCTGGTGTTTTTTTTTGTGTAATTAGCGAATTACTAATTAAATAACTAATTAAAATCCCCATTCGTTTAAAATGACACATACAAGTCGAAATACCCCGCTGTTTGTAATGTTATTTATAGAATAGGACCCCTGAGTCTGTTTCAGATACTAGTTCACTATCAGGCAGATTGTATTTCAAATAATCCGACGGCCGTTTACGAAATAACAGGGGAACCCAAATTTTTGGAGACAAGTTTTTTTCTCGACGGTTTTATATGGAATGAGACCCGCTGAATCCATTTTTCACTACAGGATCACTGTCAGTCTGGAGGGAGGGAAAGCAAGTCGCTAATTACTAATTATTTATGTTTACAATCTTCTATGTCTACTACAACTCTCTGTCTACGTTCGGAAACAAAAAACTCATTACATCTTCCAAAATGTCGTATGGAGGCCATGAAAAGAACTTTTAAATACAAGGCTAGTTTACTCTGGAATTCATTACCTCGGGTACTCAAACAATCTAACGATATATTGAGTTTTAAGACAGGACTGAAAAGGGAATTAAAATCTTAATATGCAATTCTTTTCCTATAGTTTTATACTCTCTTTTCATCTTCAATATACATATGTAAATATTAGCTTTAGTTCATTTTATTTTAATGTGTCAGTCACATAATTTTATATTCATGTTACGTTTTCATATATTGACTTACATCATAATATTCTTATTTTCATTTTCTCACATTATTATTTTGTAAATATGTTATTGTAGTTTTATGTAGACAGATCCCAGGGAAGATTGCCTTGTGCAACTGGGTCTCTAATAAAGTTATTAAATAATAATTCGTTTAAACGAAATAATAATTCGTTTAAACGAAATAATAATTCGTTTAAACGAAATAATAATTCGTTTAAACGAAATAATAATTCGTTTAAACGAAATAATAATTCGTTTAAACGAAATAATAATTCGTTTAAACGAAATAATTAATTCGTTTAAACGAAATAATTATATAGGAGTGGAATCGTGCACTTAAGGGGCTCCGTATGATTACACTATTTGCCAGATTACACTATTTTGCCTATACTGTTATTTATGACTTCGAATTTTGTCTAATGGTTTGGATTGTTCGTACTTGGTTTTATTTCATTCATATTGTCATATATAATGATGTGTATTACTTATATCTATAGTATCATGTAGGACAGGCGGTTTGTGTGGCTATCATGGTCAATGTATCGGTGAATACTGTTCAGGTAAATATTCACTATTCTATTTATAATCACCCACCGTAATATGATTAAAATATAAACAACTTTAACCTCTTTATTTAAATAAGAAAGACACAAATTATTTGACATCAACATTTTTATGTCGCCTTTTCTCGTTCCCGTTGATTGTAATGTGTACACTAGAGGGTGTATTAAAGGTTTACTCTACCTGTCATGATGTTAACATGTTTTAGTCGTCTGCCATAGTGTAAGTTTACCTCTATCTTTCATGGCTACTTTGAATATATATATATATATGGTATAACCTGGTAGTGTGCTGTAAAATTACGCCCTGTCTGTAATATTTAATGTAATTAGGAACATTTTATAGTTGGGACATGGTGGATGTCAAAATGCCCCAAACAATCACCAAAATATAGAAACATGAAGAAAGGTTAACACAAAGAAATTTGACAGTAGAGGATGATGTATTTGGGTTTTTTTTCTAAATCTATTGAAATTTCGACAAGGATTATGACAGTTTATTTATTTATTTAAAACAAAAACATATTATTTATATTATTTTGTATTTTCAGAGCTCTATTGTGGCGAATCATATTGTAACTAAACCGACAACTCTAAACTGTAACCTTTTAACTGTAACCTTTTAATGCCCCCGTCAGACCGGAGTGGTGTCATTACTGCGCTGCTGAACCGTTCGACGACCAGACAATGCACAAGGTCGCCGACAAGCGTGAACACAGCGCGGAGAAATGTCTTTAAATTTTAAACTTAAAAAAGTCGCGTTCTTACTGCAACCTGTGCGATTAAACTGTGTTCTTACGGCAAGCTCCGCGCTTATGGCGTTTCTATTGAGATGTATTAGCTTCGCAGGCTTGGTTGACAAGCGAAAGTTGTGGTGAAGACGACATGAAGGCACAGTTGCAATTTTACAGCGTCTTTGCCACGTGTGTACAGCCCATGTACTACATTCATAGAGATGTCACCACGCTTGTCTCTTGACCCTAGCGACCCACCATGTTCTCTCAACTTTCCAGGTGACATGGCAGAACCTTGGCGTTTGCTTTGAACATGCTTAAAGCAAACGCCTTGATTCAGCGATCATTTGAAACCTTGGAGACCACAGCGCGATATCTGGGGTTTCGACAACGGTTTCACCACGATTACGGCGATCTTGACGCGCCCTGAGACCGTTTTCCGTCGCCGTAGCAGCGCTTTAAGGGCACCGCCCCGGTCTGATGGGGGGTATAAAGCAACTAGATACCAACAACTTTAATATATTCACCAGCACCCCTTTAAGTTAACCTGTTAAACCAACACCTATTATATATTCACCTGTACACCTTTCAATACACTATTCTTTACTTCTTTAAATTGATGAGATATTAAAATATAAACAACATCGCAAATAAACAAACTATGTGTATTGCTTGTCTGTTGTTTATTTTGTTTATTGCTGTGTTTATCAGTCAGTAAAATATCCAGCCAGATTAACAGACCATGTTATTAGTTCTTCATGGTATATGACAGAATTAAAACAGTTAACTATTGTAATATATCGTGTCTAGTATTTTCTTAGCTCTTTTAGTATTGAAGAAACATTTATCAATGTTTGGAAATGATTGATAGATGCACGGATGGGTGTACTGTTCCGATACGAAATAATAAAGCTGTTAAATCATGTTTAATTGCCAGCTGTTCAACACGAATCATGAAATGAATGTCGGCTTACGTCATGCAGCTGTGTGTCCAGTCATCTTCGTTTCCTTGTACCCTTTGTCGAATTCCAGCTGTCAAAACGATATTTCAGTTTTAAGTACCGCCCCAGTCCTGTCAGGTCATTGACCAAAGCCCACACAAGTACGCGACAAAGGTTCCTCCCAGGGCGCGAGCGTCGAAGGGGGTGAATGTGGTAATCCCCCCCTGAAAAATTCTCAAAATTGACAACCGCAAACCCATTTTCCAAGCACTTTAAACTAAAACAGAAGAAGGCAATTTTTTTTTACTGATACAATTAGATAACAGACTGACCTAAGAGCACTATCATTAGATGAATTTGAGAATTTTCTTCAGAGTCACAAACAAATGATTTCATTCCCCGAGATGAAATTAATGCTCGTATTTGACATCTCTGTTGACACACATCACAGAATATTGAGAGAATCTTTGAACTCACTGAAGTACACGAATATCATCACGAGCATTGATAGGACAGTATTGGTGGCAGTCATTATCACATATTTGATAGAACTAATTAAACACGGTCCAAACATAACTCGGAGATCGTTGCTACGATAGCTGATTTATACAGGATTCCGGAATCGGCTGTGACAAACGCCAAAGGAAAAACACGAGACATACCTCTATATAACTGGCTGTGAAGTGCCGACTGATAACAGATATGTGGGCGTTTTTCTGCTCACTAAAAATTCTCACGAAGACTAAACGTTGTTGTGTGAGCAAAACAGTAGTAGATAGAGAGAGAAGTGGGGTTTAACGTCCACTCGACACAAACTAGTTCATTTTGGGATTAACGTATGGTTTTCAAGTTTTTATTTCAATAATTCGCTTGCGCGTAGGGGTCTTTAGCTGTGGGAGGAAACCGGAGTGCCCAGAGGAAACCCACGAGGTTGAGAAAGCGCCCCTATCTCCATGTCACATACGTTTCATCACACTCCATCAGTTATAGATTCAAAGTTTCCTTGGCCAAAACCATCAATCAATGTTTGTTTAAACATAGTTTATTGTACTATAGAACATAAATAAAGTACAAAAGGATTGGGACAAAAGTTACGAAAACTTACTGATGCCCTCTCCACATACATTGTAATTGACAGTTATGATAGTACAATTGAAAAGAACACACAAAAACGGAGGATATAGATGTTATAATAGATAGTTAAAATCCCATTATAAAGAAATTCTTAGATATTTGGTTTATGAAAGTAAATTTTCCGACATGCTCAAAGAATCTCACTGGGAAATTTAGTATCTTCTTTTGAAATTTAATATGAGTAATCACCCTTGCGAAAAAAAATCGAAATCGAAAGTTTGAAGGGGAAACTCACAAAGTAGTAGTATTACGTACACAAAAAAAACCAACAACAACAATCAACACATTTTTACAGTTGTGCAAATAGAAAAACAAAACAAAATGAAACTACACTACGCATACTTATAAATTGAACCTTTTAGTTGATTTAATATATTTTTGTACTTGATTAAATATATAAATGTTACTGTCAGTATTTAATCTAGAATCACCCCAAAGAAGTATATTTAAGGTTATGGTGGTGAAGCTACGTATAGAATTGAAAAGTTCATTTCTTTCAATATCAAACAAATTACATTCCATAAGATAGTGTTTTGCGTTTTCGGATGACGCGCCACAAGAACATTCAGGATTTTCAATTAAATTTATCCGAAAAAGATCTGAGTTGAGGGAACTGCACCCATGACGAAGTTTTGTGTGTAAAATACACAACTTTCTATTACCACTCGCATAATAATTTGGAGCCTTTATTATCTCGAATCTCTCAGACAATTTTATTTTGAAAGTTTTGATATTTTCTATTTTCTTTGTTGATGAATCCAATAAGTTCCAGTCTCGAATTGTTGACGGAAAGAACGAATTTTTATATAATGATGTTCTACAGAAGGGTGGGGAAATATGATCACTATTTCTTAAATTATATCTAAGTGTGTTTCTTTCAAAGGCACGGATAATTTCTAGTAAGTATTGGGGTGCGTTATTGTTTAAGATTTTATGTAGGGTGGTAAGACGTCTTATACCCCGGCGTTCAGAAAGACTGTTCCAACCAGATTCATAATAAAGCGCTGCACGGCTACAGAATTTTGGAAGTCCGGTGACTATTCTCGCGGCCTCTAATTGAATTTTTTCGACTTTTTCTGCGTCGATTGACGAACAGCTATCCCAGACTTCACAAGCATATTCAAGAATAGAGCGAATACATTGTATTTCCAGCATAGAATTTACTACAAATATCACATTTATAAGGTTTTTCTCCAGTATGAATTCTGATGTGGTACTTTAGTTTACTACTCTGAATGAATGATTTACCACAAACATCACATTTATAAGGTTTTTCTCCAGTATGGATTCTGAGGTGGTCCTTTAGTTTAATATTCTGGATGAATGATTTACTACACACATCACATTTATAAGGTTTTTCTCCTGTATGAATTCGCATGTGTTCCTTAAGATGATGACTCACCCAAAATGATTTACCACAAATATCACATTTATAAGGTCTTTCTCCAGTATGAGTTCGCATGTGTACTTTTAAAGATCTACTCTGACTAAATGATTTACTACAAACATCACATTTATAAGGTCTCCCTACAGTAAGAATCCTTTTGTTGAGCAACAAAGTAGACCTACTGGAGAATGATTTACTACAAACATCACATTCAAAAATATTCTATAACTTTCCCTTGTAAAAGAGACTTCCCATCCTTAGTTTTCTCTTCTTGAACATACCAACATCCATCTCTGGTTTGCCCTAGCTGACTAACATGTATTTCACAATGTTTTTCAAAATCAGTTTCAAAATTAAATTCTTCTCCACACAAATTACACTGATAGCATGTTTCAAAATCATCAGTTTTCTCTTCTTTAACATGACAATATTCATCTACATCATCAGTTTTCTCTTCTTTAACATGACAATATCCATCTTTATCATCAGTTTTCTCTTCTTTAACATGACAATATTCATCTACATCATCAGTTTTCTCTTCTTTAACTTGTCAATATCCATCTATATCACCAGTTTTTGTGTGTTTTTCCAAATCATCATAGTGTTGAAAAATCTCATCACATACAACACACTGATAAAAGGTTTTAACATCATTAGTTTCCTGTAATATATAAAAGTTATAATATCATTAGGAGCTGTTGAATGGAACTACAGTAGCAGTAGAACTGCCTTAGGCATGCACTCCTAATCAGCGAACACTTGCTTCAACGAGCACCAAAAAATTCCACCCCTTTGAGCGATTTTTTAACTAATTTAACTCCTATTATTAAACATGCACCTGTTCAACTCGTGCAACCGGCATCACGATTAATTCACACCGTAAAAATTATATGGTTTCATCTTTTTATTCAACCGTCATTCCATCTTGTTGTTCTTTCTTTGTAACACTCCCGCTAATCCCTTGAGTAGTAGTTAATTGACTGGACCCCCACTGATCAGGTAAAAAGAAATGGAAAAAAAACAATCAACCCGGGATTATCTGTTTATTATTCTTTTGTTTTATCAAACAACTAACCTTATCAGTGATTTCACGCATAATGACACATTTTTTGAAACTGATTGAATAAAATGAAAGTACCAAGTTTTGTCACGATCATCTAGTACATGTATCTCTTATCCATTGCCACTTTGTTGTTAAAAGGACGTTTTAGTGTAAATTGGTGAGAATATCAGCGATCTTTTTTTGTTCAGGTGCTTTTTTGATAAAATAAAATTAATTCATCGACTTTCTTCACAAAAATGGATAAATATTATCGAATGCATCACAATGGTAGACAGTAGTATCGAAGGTTGGTACAAAATGACAAATTCACAGAAGATAATTTAAAATCGTTGGGATGGGAAATACTCAAATTCAGAGCATTTTGAAACGCTAAGGATGCTATGGTCAACTGTTGAAGTGCCAAATCAGAAACACGAAATCCTCCAGGTCAGGTTATTGGACATGCGCACAGAGCTGATGTCCAACATTTATTGATCAATACATCATTGTTTGTCAATATTTTTTAAGATTTTCAAAACAAAGTTTGACAGACACCCATAATACACAAAATAATAGTAATACCGACCATTACTAAGTTCTGTTGTTTTGAATAATATTTTCCTCAGTCAAAGTTAAATACGTATGTAATGTGTTGTAAATTTAAACTCAAGAAATAAATTAAGCCAAATATTGTATAATTTATAATACATTGTAGATAAGACATACATATGTATGAAAATTGATTGTATTAAAATAAAATAAATCAATTGAACAGATGTGCCTAATAGACTTCAAATCAGCTTTTTTTCTACATTTAACAATTCTAGTCAGTAACCAACTGTTATTTGCTGATGGCATTCAAGTTTTTGAAAGTATTACAGATAATTTTTGTATTCCACCTTGTTTTTTTATTAATTCAAATGAAAAATTTGCCATGTAGGCTAATAGTCCGGGAATATGAATTCACCTCATTTCGGGGTAAAATAAGAATGGAAATGGTGGTTAGTGTTGGTTTGTGTTGAAAAATACACTTTGTGTTGTGTTTGCGTCACACCCTCGGATTGTCTCGAAGGTAGTGACAAGCAGTAGCACGATTTACCCAAATCCACCCATATCCTTCATTATTACAACTCATATAATAATAATTTATATCTATATTTGATAATATACTGTTCTTTATGCCAAATTTGCATTTTTAATTTAAAATCGTATGGTTTTTATTGAAAAAATATCCCTCAAAATGCAATTTCCAAACAAGCGATTTTGTGCAATACACGAGTTATGTCCCTTGGTTACTACTTCCAAACTTTCTTGGAAATCGTATTTTGAGGGGCATTTTGACACCAAAACGTTATGACTGTAAATTAAATACGACAATTTGGCAAATATCGATTTAAATTATTGTCTTCTAAAGTTGAAATAATGGTGGATTTGGGTAGATTTGGGTGGATTTGGGTAAATCGTGCTACCCGTGACAAGAAACATACCGTAGTTTGAATTCAACACAGTCTTGTTTTTCTGTAATATTATATAAATGTTATAACAACATCAGTGTGACGGTCTCTTTTACATCTTTCCTCAAGTTGGCCGGTACTGAACTGTTCTACTGTTTCAACCAAGTCAACTCACCATTATTTTTACTTCGGTTTTTATCAAGGTGTAGCTGGTCTGTCTTTGATTTTGTTCGTAACAATGTAAATTGTGGTTTACTCTACTGCGCAAGTCACTAAAACCTATCTTTATCCGGTTGTATATGCAACAGAAACGTGGATCCATCCAACCCGATCATTTCACACTCGAAATTATTTTTTTTTTTATAAAAATCTGCAACCAATACGTTTACGATTGTAACAGAATGATCCATGCCAGGTAATTATCTTTGGGTTTGTTTTGTGTTAGAAGTCGTAATTTCATTAATGTCTAAAAACATCAATTATTTAATGTGAAAAGATTTCTTAAATGTCAAACATGGACTATAAGCTGATATTCCAGGACTATTTGTGGATACAAGGTTACTTCTAACCATGCTATGATTTCAAGTCTACTACTAACCATGCTATGATTGTCAAGTGATGTTGGTGTTACCTTGAACACTATGATACTGCAGAGAATTGTAATTTATGAGAGGGTGGGGGGATCAGAAGGTTTGTCATACAGTCAAGTGGGTGTGGTTTCGATTCCCTTTGACAAGAGTAGAGTCGCCTGTCCAACCCCGTGTGTTTTCTCTAGGTTTCCTCCCAGCCCGAAAGACTGGTACGGGCAAACGAATTATTGATATGAAAATTACCTAGTTTATGTTGATTGGATTGTAGGTTTCTAATGTGATCGATATTAAGTTTGCCATGGTGATGAATGAAATGGGGTTTAACGTCCTACGCTTAAGCACCTTACCTGGGCCAATTGAAGACGGGCATACGCCAACAGTGTGCTATGAGGGAAATTTTGCCCGGGCAGCGGCGCTACGGCCTACTCTTATATCGAATTCCAACTGCCAAGGGATCTTTTACGTGCACTCCAATTTGTACACGGGACCTCGGTTTTTCATCCCATCCGAACGACTAGGCAGCTGTCCTTGTCAGGCCCTCCTTCTGCATCACTGACAAGGGGAAATCACGCCGGAAAATCGAGATGAACTTTCTCGGCCAATGCAGGGATCGAACACTCAACCTCCAGGCTAGCGAACCAGTGCCTTATCCACTTAGCCACCGTGATCCCCCCATGGTGATGAGGCCAAACGGTAGTCTACTAACTGGGTGAATAGTAATCATGGTGATGAGGCCAAACTGCAGTTGTTTGATTTGGTGAACAATAACCATGGTGATGAGGCCAGAATGTAGTTCACTGATTGGGTGAATAGTAATCATGGTGATGAGGCCAGACTGTAGTCTACTGATTGGGTGAATAGTAACCATGGTGATGAGGCCAGAATGTAGTTTACTGATTGGGTGAATAGTAATGAAGATTAACGTTCTACTCAGACTAGTCTACTGAAGACGGGCCAATACAGTGTCTAATCAAGACAGGGAGGACACCATGCTGTGTGCTTTAAGGGAAATTTGTAGATTTTTGTTTTGCATTTAGTGCGATCCTCCTGCACTAATGAGAGCGCTTGACAGGATTCACTACCTGCTAATGAGAGGGTTCAACCCAGGGCTTCCACTTCAAAATTTTCACAACCGGTCATTTTTCCTGTGGAGAAAGTGATGGTATTTTAAGCACAAAATAAGAAGCCATTAAACAACATGATATTGAAATACCGTTGGGGTTTAATTGGGTCAAGGACAGTCACAAAGAAATTTAATCTGTCAGCATTTATACCCACCCACCCCCTCAATAAAGGAACACATGTAACCAATTATCATTTATAGATTTATATAATATAAAAATATAACAACAAGAAACATTCGCAAGTACACTATTTTCTTACTTTTTTTACAACATCACCCGTATATACTCGTCGTATCTCAAATGGAACTGTTGTGGTATAACATCTTTAAATAGTCGATATTCGTGTTCATGTGAAGTTTTATGGTCACTGGAGACAGTGTGCTCTACAAGAGCCGACTTTCGAAAATTTTGGGAACAATCACAAAACTATTCTTGGCGTTATATTTCTAACAACGATCTTTTAATTAACCTGTTCGTGTACGGGACAAGTTAGACTGTTGACTATTTCTTCATACACGGCGAAAAGTAGTTCCGAGTGATGAATGCATTTAAATTTTTAAAAGTCATTCAATGTACAATAATTAACATACTTTTTAAACTAATTAATATATTATTTACTCGTATTAATATTTTGGGAGCTCAAAGAAGATCGTTCTTGTATTTGCACTCGATAACATGTAAAGATTGATTCACATTGTATCAAAATGGCGGCCAGCGTAAATAGTTCATTGTGTCAAAAGGATTAAAAAAAAAACAACCGACAATACATCTTGTGTAGGAATATTAAATCTTAACCACGGGAATGTTTGTGACAAGATTTTAAGACAGAATTTGTCTTCCACATGGCCCGATGTTGAAAAAAGGCGGTTGGATTTATTTGACGACAATTGTTATTCTGAGAGGTTTGGAATTTCAACATTTTGAAATGATATAAAGCATGCAAACATTTCTGCTTTATATATCATTCGCATGCTTAACTCTAGTTATCAAGTGAAGACATCAAAGTAAAGTTTTTAATCTGTTTGATGTTGACATAGTAAATATGGCTGCACGAGCGATGAAAGTCGGCAAATATGCTGTAACAACAACTCGGTTTTAAGAATGGTCACACAGTACTGATTAAAAAATAAAACTTGGGTTAATTAACGTGATTAAATGTCAAGCTTTTAATCTGTTTGATATTGATCCTCCGTTGATTGTGAGTACAGCAATATACACAAGGATAATTGATTGGCAGTGGTGTCAATTCGCGGACTACTGAACACTGTTAATTTTTTTATACCCGACCGTTTACATCACGACACGCACGGAGATTCTTCGTATCCCGGGATTTTATGATTTAGCACAAAATATGCTATTTTTCCGGCATGCAAAATGACCTACGGGTCTGCTCGGATGTAGGTCATTTTTCAGAGCCGTAGGTCTCGACCGGTATATACGGCCGAAATGGAAGCCTTGGACCTGATTCACTATCGGCTTATGAGTGGGTTTGACCAGATTCACTATCAGATACTATGGGTTAAACACAGTTTAAAGTCAATCGTATATTAACTTTAGTCTCTAGTGCGTGTACAAACAAAGTACAATCTGATGTTATCTAAACGTCACAGGTCGCGAGGTCAACCCACAGAAGTCAATTTGTAAACAAACAAACGAAAGTAAAATGACTTCGACGAACAGAAAACCTGCGTGTATCAGGGTTGTCTGTGCAATAACAAGGACACAACTCGAGATGGGATTTTAACAGAATTTGAGACACGCAGGGGCCGCACTATTGACACTATTTTGTGCTTCATTCGGGTCTATTTTACATATACACAATGAATTCTGTTATATTTTTAGCGTAGGGATTAAATAGTTAAAACTTTAATGCAATTTTTAAAAAAAGCCAAATTCTGGCTGGGATTACTGAGCAAAATGGCCATTCACTGGATCCGTTCAAAATAAAAGCCAGCTACCATTTCGTCACATTAGTTACGTACGAGGTCTGTATTTTAATGAGACTGATATAAGATCTAGATGTTAATGAGACTGATATAAGATCTAGATGTTAATGAGACTGATATAAGATCTAGATGTTAATGAGATTGATATAAGCAAGACAGAATCATCTTCAACCAATCTGATTTTATTTATTATCCAAAACAATGCAAGATCAGCAAATCTTTGCGGACATTAACTCATCATAAATACTTAACCGACCTAACAATATGAAATTTATTTAGTTCTTCTCCTGTATAAGGTTTTTCTCCTGTATGAGTTCTTGTGTGTCTGTGTAGATCACTTTTTCGAGCAAATGACTTACTACAAATATTACATGTATAAGGTTTTTCACCAGTATGATTTCTAATGTGATTCTGTAAGTACCAATTCGTTGTGAATGATTTACTACAAATATCACATTTAAAAGGTTTCTCTCCAGGATGAATTCTCATGTGTGACTGTTGATTATTCCATCTAGAAAATGATTTACTACAAACATCACATTTATATGGTTTTTCTACAGTGTGGGTTCTAATGTGAGTCTGGAGATCACAACTATCTCGGAATGATTTACCACACACATCACATTTATGAAGTTTTTCTCCTGCATGAATCTTGGCGTGTCTCCCTAGATAGTAATTTGTTGTGAATGATTTACTATAAACATCACATTTATAAGAACTTTTCTCATTATTTTGTGAAATCTGTTCCATGTTCTCATCTTTAACATGTATTCCACAGTGTTTTTCTAAATCAATGTCAGATTTAAATTTTTCATCACACAAATTACACTGATAAAAAGTTTCAACATCTTCAGTTTTCTCTTCTTTAACATGACAATATTCATCTGCATCATCAGTTTTCTCCTCTTTAATATGACAATATTCATCTACATCATCAGTTTTCTCTTCTTTAACATGAATTTTATTGTGTTTTTCCAAATCATCATATTGTTCGAAAATCTCATCACACACAACACACTGATGAAAAGTTTTAACATCATTAGTTTCCTGTAATATATAAAAGTTATAACATCATTAGTATCCTGTAATATATAAAAGTTATTAGTATCCTGTAATATATAAAAGTTTCAACATCATAAGTTTCCTGTAATATATAAAAGATATAACATCATTAGTATCCTGTAATACATGTATATAAAAGTTATAATATCAATAGTATATATCCTGTAATATATAAAAGTTATAACATCATTAGTTTACCTTCTGTTTTTTAAGAATTCAATATAAAATCATTCTTTTAACTTTTATATGTTTAAATCATTTGACGTGGTTATATTTATAATTTAAATGTTTAAATCATATAGCACCGTTATATTTATAATTTAAACGTTTAAATCATATGGCACAAATATTTAACAAGACCAAAAAGATGGTTAAGTCTACAACCATACAGGGGTTGGGATAGCCTGGTAGTCTAGAGTGCCGCGCTTTGACCTCTAGCTTGCCGGCAACCTCTGGCTTGCAGCTGTGGTTTCGAGCCCTGGTATGAGCATATGGGGCATGGAGATAGGGGCGCCTTCTCAACCTCGTGGGTTTCCTCCCACTGCTAAAGACCCCTTCGTGCAAGCGAATTATTGAAATAAAATTAAAAACCATATGTTAGTCTCGAAATGACCTAGTTGTGATGAGTAGACGTTAAACCTCATTTCTCTCTCTCTCTCTCTCTACCACCATATAAAATTAGGTTGATCAAATCAAAGTCTTAAAATTCTACACTATGACCGTCAGGGACATAAAACCAAATATAAATGTTTTGGGACAACACAGATACCTGCAATGACTTTATATTATATTGAATATCAATGAAAATAGGTCAATTTCGTTTCATGTGAAATTGAGTTAAACAAGGTCATTTCCTGTTTAATGCTTTGCATGGATTGTCAATGTTGAATTTTGAGAAATCTCTTAAAGATGCATTGCCAGGTACAAACTTTGTGATTTGACGATATATTTTGACTAAACACATATTTAAAGTAACCAATCTATCAAAAATTTGCTTCAATTCCCTTTCAAAACTCTGTTTTCGCCGGGGATACCTATAGCTGTAAGTAAGCTGTTGTTAAACGCAATGTCTGCCAACTTAACTTCATTGTGGGAGAGTCCATATTACAATATGTATCTATCATTACTTACTTTACATTTACCATATTGTTGAGGCCTAAATAAATTCTTAATTATTTCTGTCAACTTCTTTTTACACCTTTTAATTGCAGGGTATTTTGTACCCTGACAACCTGCAATGATCCCAAAACCGCCTAACCATTTGAGCAAGAAATAACAACTGCTCCCTGACCTGAGCTAGCAGACAATAAGCCAGCAAATCCTGTCGGGTTGACAGTTAGTGATTCCCTGACAATATTGCCCAGTCCTTGCCCCATGGGCGATTTTCGCGTAGTCTAGTATTTTTGTAGTAAGATTGGGTGTCTATACTTTTCATAAATACCAAATTTGCCATACTTTTATTGGAAATAACCAGCCGATAAATACTTTGCTGGGAACCCATCTTTAAAATCGGTAGTAGAAAAAAGATTTTGTGTGAACTAAATTGACTGCCCACTGAAGTCTGGATATAAGTTAAATGTATTAACAGTGCAGATAACTGTTACATTGTTAATTGTGAATTTTACCTTCAGCTGAAAGGGGTAAACTAGTTATAAACTTTTGCTACAACAAGCGTTTCCGGTAAAAATTCCATTCCCAAATTTGGAATATTGGCTGACGGCAGCTACAAACTGGTCTACGCAGGCATCAGTTTACGATGTCGGTCAGATTTAAACGAATGCTGTTTATCTTTTTCTAACGTCGAATTCTACATGAAAAAGGTGTTGGATTATTTTAAAGTTGTGTCGGCTGTGGCAGAAATGATTTATTTTTGTGATCAAAGAAGAATCACGGTGCAAAATAGATGGTAAGGATTCTAAAATAGCCTTAGAACCGAGATGGAGAAAAGCCTTATTTTCATACAAGTTGTTTAGCGTGCCCGGTAAAACTATCAGTGGCCAAAGTCAACTATAAAAGCCACTGTTAGATATTTTGTATCCGTTAAAAAATATCCGAATAGTAGGTTTCAACACTATAGTTATTTGATCAAATTAACTGATATTTTAAAAAGAAGAGAGATGAAACAGCCTGATAAAAAAAAATGAAACGGCCCGAGATGAAATGAACGTGGGATAACTGAACCGCATCCATTGTCATTGTGGCAACCTGGCGAGCATTCACTGCTGATGAATGAATGAATGAATAAAATGGGGTTTAACGTCCTACGCTTAAGCACCTAACCTGGGCTAATTGAAGACGGGCATACGCCACAGTGAGCAATGAGGGAAATTTTGCCGGGGCAGCGGCGCTACGGCCTACTCTTATATCGAATTCCAACTGCCAAGGGATCTTTTACGTGCACTCCAATTTGTACACAGGACCTCGGTTTTTCGTCCCATCCGAACGACTAGGCAGCTGTCCTTGTCAGGCCCTCCTTCTGCATCACTGACAAGGGGAAATCACGCCGGAAAATCGAGATGAACTTTCTCGGCCAATGCAGGGATCGAACACTCAACCTCCAGGCTAGCGAACCAGAGCCTTATCCACTTAGCCACCGTGATCCCCCACTGCTGATGAGTGTGACGGTCTCTACTTAACCGTCCAGTTTTAAATCTTTGGCTGGTACTCAATTGTTTTACTGTTTCAACTAAAATTACCCCAAACCACCATTATTTTTACTTCGGCTTTTATCAAGGTGTAGCTTGTCTGTCTTTGATTTTGTTCGTAACAATGTAAAATTGTTAGTTTACTTTACTGCGCAAGTCACTAAAACCTATCTTTATCCGGTTGTATATGCAACAGAAACGTGGATCCATCCAACCCGATCAACTCACACTTGAAATTAATTACATTTTGTTTAATAGTCTGCAATCAATGTGAATAGTTTTCTTAAATATCAAGTGGCGTGGATTTGATTCCCTTTGACAAGAGTAGACGGTCTCCTGTCCAACCTTGTGGGTTTTCTCCGAGTCCTTCGACTTCCTCCCAGCTCTAAAGACTGCTATGTGCAAGCTAATTATTGACGAAAAATAGAACCATATGTTAGTTCCGAAATGACCTAATTTGTGTTAAGTGGATAATAATTTTATCTTGTGCCTTGTTGTCTGTAATTCTTGTGTTTACCCGATAGAATAATTAACCGTGGTGATGAGGGCTAGCTGTAGTCTACTGATTGGGTGAATAGTAACCATGGTGATAAGGTCAAACTGTAGTCTACTGATTAGGTGACTAGTAACCATGGGGATGACGTCAAACTGTAGCCTACTGATTGGGTAAATAGTAGCCATGGTCATGAGGCCAAAATGAAGCCTACTAATTGGGTAAATACATGTAGTAACCAAGGTGATGAGACCAAACTGTAGCCTACTGATTGGGTGAAAAGTAGTCATGGTCATGAGGCCAAAATGTAGCCTACTGATTGGATAATGAGTAACCATGGTGATGAGGCCAAACGGTAGTCTACTTATTGGGTGAATAGTAATCATGGTGATGAGGCCAAACTGCAGTTCTTTGATTGGGTGAACAATAACCATGGTGATGAGGCCAGACTGTAGTTTACTGGGTGAATAGTAACCATGGTGATGAGGCCAAACTGCAGTTCTTTGATTTGGTGAATAGTAACCATGGTAATGAGGCCAGACTGTAGTTTACTGATAGGGTGAATAGTAACCATGGTGATGAGGCCAAACTGCAGTTCTTTGATCTGGTGAATAGTAGCCATGGTGATGAGGCCAGACTGTAGTTTACCGAAGGGTTATGAAGATTAACGTTCTGCTCAGACTTGTCTAATGAAGATAGGGAGGACATCATACTGTGTGCTTTAAGGGATTACTCTTGTATCGAATTCCAACCGCCAGGGGATCAATGAAATGTATGCCAATATGTACATGTAGATAGGAACTTGTTTTTTCATCCCATCCAAACCACTATATGCTGTGGCATGCCAGTCCCTTTGTCACATATTACCATATTCCTGAAGCAATGGCCCAAGAAATCCCTCTCTGGGCATTGCTTGATTGGCTTCTGATACTTGAACTTTTGAGGGAGTGTGTATTTTCTTCACGTTCAATCAAATCTATCACTTAAATACATTTATTATTTTAGCGTTTTCCGAGTTTCTGTCCGGATTATCGCCCTTATTGTTAAAATTATTTGACATTCTAACACCTGATGTCAACAGCTGGCTGACTATCGCCATTGGAGAGACGACCACTGACAAGATTGGTCGCATTTTTTTGTTACGTCTTTTTTGTAAATCATTTTAGTGAAGTCTGTACCACAACAGGCCCGGGACTGTACAGAGCAGTGGACACTTACAGCTGGCCCCCAAATCCATTCGCTTGATTTGATAATTATTTAGTGTTTGCAATGTCCATTTTCTGTCTTGTCTGCAGGTTTATCTTGTAGATTTTTTGTTTGTTTGTTTGTTTTGCGTGTAGTGCAGTCCTCCTGCATTTACTATTTGAGTAGAGTTTTAGCCCTTCGTACTGCAGAATGTTCTCGTTGTCGGGCTTTGCTCCTGTTTGCTCACTACATTTATTATTAGTGTTTGCAATGTCCATTTTCTGTCTTGTCTGCAGGTTTATCTTGTAGATTTTTGTTTGTTTGTTTGTTTTGCGTTGTAGTGCAGTCCTCCTGCATTTACTATTAAGTACAGCAACATCTCCCCTAAAACTTTGGGCAGTGATTTAACAATTAAAACGGTGTAAGCCTGTTCATCTCCATACAGCATTGTTTATCTTATATCAATGATGGGAGCCTCGTTTGTCACGCAATTAGTTTTACTGCAATATTCTGCAAGTTTCAAAATTACCCTATATTTTTCCTTCATTCTGCCGAACTTTGATTATGCCGATGTTATCTGGGACGGGTGCACTGACTACCTCAGCAATAATCTTGAATACCTTCAAAACTTGAAGCACTATTTGCGGGGCAGTTAGGGGTACTAGCCATGCTTCCCTCTACGCAGAAACTGGGTTTATTCCACTCAAAGAAGAAGACGAAATCGTCATAAATTAAAATTACTTTACAAAATCATCAATAACCTAACCCCTCCTTATCTAAAGAATCTCATAAACCTAGAACCTACAAATAAATACTTCCTTCGTAATGAAGACAAATTAAAAGAAAATCGATGCCATACTGAAATTTTTTCTAAATCATTTATCCCATCCAGTATAAGAGAGTGGAAAAAACTCGAGACCCCTGCAAGAAATTCTAGAACTCTGAAAATTTTCTCTGATCATATATCCAAATCTGATATCAAAGTTGTAAATTAAGACTTCAATGCTCTGACCTTCAGGGTCACAAATTTCTAAGACATGTTGCCGATAGTCCCTCTGCGGTCACATATTTGAAGATCCCGACCATTACCTCCTACGATGTTCCTTACATTCAAATGCACGAACAGAAACCATAGACAAACTACAACATGATTTTAAAAATATAAATTGTCTCCTATTCGGCTCCACAACCTACAGCCCTGATGTAAACACTAATATTTTTAATCAGGTCCATAAGTTTATAGATATGTCAAACAAATTTTAATCTCGTTCAAACAATATTTTATCGTCAACATTATATATAATTTTGGCTATCCTCTTCAATGTTGCCTGTTTTACTATACTTGTATAATGTAAACTTATTATATACTGTACGTTTTCAACCATTATTCTTGTATGTGTTGTGTTTGCCATTATAACTATGTATATACACCCCTTTTTTGCATTAACAATAATATGTATACAAATTATTTAGGGAGAGGGGTATTACATAGGCTTAGCCTGTTCCCCAATCCCATTCAGACAACCTGTATAAAATATTGTTTAAAAAAACCCCAAAAAAACCCCAAGGGATTAAAGAAACACTTTAGGATTGTCCTACCAGTGTGGCAAGCTTGTGTCTAACAACAAACCAATGCTAAAAAGAAACCCAATCAAGAAATAAATTTCCGCCCGTTTCATGGTGTATCACGACGGATCTGGTATCCTTTAACTTGGTTGTTTTGCTCTTTAATTAATATAATAGCCTTTAGTTTCAAAAAATCATTTGATAATTGATAATAACCCTTTAAATTTCAAAAATGGTTTCATTAGTACTATGGCTTAATTTACTGGTACACCATTTAATATCTCAGAGAGGGGTTTATAAATAGATGACCCGTTCAATTATTTAAAGCCTTTAATTACTAGCGAGCAGAAATTAAATGGTGTACCAATAAATTAAGCCATAGTACTAATTAAACCATTTTTGGAATATAAAGGGTTATTATCAATTATCAAAGGATGTTTTGAAATTAAAGGCTTTTATTTTAATTAAAGAGCAAAACAACCAAGTTAAACATTATTTTAACTACTAGATGTTTAAGTGTCCTACCTGTTGTATAAATTATCCATTTTAAACATCCTTTTTTACTTGTCCAGAAGGTTCAAAATTATTTTTAAATCTAAGTTATATTTGAAAAGGTTTACGTAAAGCTTGTCAAACCATGTAGTAGAATTGTTCCAATTTTTTAAATTCTGTGTGTATTTGAATTGTGGTATCTTTTTAGCATTGTTTTTCTGGTTTACTACTGTTAGATAGTAAAGCTATAATAAAATAGCTAGTTTTTACTTTTGGCAATAATATGCAAAGATCATTTTCCTATTTCCAGTTTGCTGTTCGTCGTCTAAGGGGAGATAATTTGGCCAATTGTTATTACCTCCCCCTAGTAAATTAATAGTGTTTTATTTATTAATTAAACATTGTGTTTTGAAGTAAAAACTAAACAACTCTAAATATAAGAATTCCGTATAAGAATTAGTTGCTTCTGATTTAATAATAAATTAATAGCACATTATCTAGCCTTATAGTTATAATACAATTTAATTGGTCCGACTGGTCTTGTTTTGGTCCGACTGGTCTTAGTCCTAGTAGTCTTTGGTCCGAGTGGTCTGGATATCTACATTCTAGTAAAATCTCTGCAAATTTTATAGGATCACGGTGGCTAAGTGGATAAGGCGCTGGTTCGCTAGCCTGGAGGTTGAGTGTTCGATCCCTGCATTGGCCGAGAAAGTTCATCTCGATTTTCCGGCGTGATTTCCCCTTGTCAGTGATGCAGAAGGAGGGCCTGACAAGGACAGCTGCCTAGTCGTTCAGATGGGACGAAAAACCGAGGTCCCGTGTACAAATTGGAGTGCACGTAAAAGATCCCTTGGCAGTTGGAATTCGATATAAGAGTAGGCCGTAGCGCCGCTGCCCGGGCAAAATTTCCCTCATAGCACACTGTTGGCGTATGCCCGTCTTCAATTAGCCCAGGTTAGGTGCTTGAGCGTAGGACGTTAAACCCCATTTCATTCATTCATTCTTTTGAAATATTTTGTTTTAATTATTTGATAAGCGACTCAGATGGGATAATTTACTTTTGAACACGCATGTCTCACAAACACAACTATACATTCGGTTTACGGGCCTTATCACACTTCGGTAAAAACTGTTGAATCCGGAATTAATGTTCCGCTTCTTACGGGGTCGTACGAGCTTAGAAGCATTATATTCCCACCCGGGCACCCAATAGGCATGCTAAGGGCGGCCGCAACACGCTTAAAGATGTTACTGAAGTGGTTATTATTCGATCGGAAGAATGCGTATCAAATTAAAAATACACTCAGAGAATTTGGAGGTAAGCTTCATGATCCTTGTTAAATTATTTATAACATAAAGAAGATAGGATATTTTTAGTTTATATTATATTATGACTTTATTTTTACGAGTATCCGTGCAATCAGTGATATTTTCATTGTGAATAAAATTTCATAGATTGGCGATCAATGCGGTTTCCATATAAATCTCTTATGTAATTGCCTTTAATTGATATTTTTCGTTGCCCAAACCCATTTTAGAGAGAGAGAGAACGAGAGAGAGAAAATCTATGAGATAAGACAGGCGACCCTACTCCTTGCCACGTACAACCGGGGATTCAGAACATATCAATGACAGGCTTTATGATACAGCGCGTGCACGCTAACCATTCAGCCATCCAACCCCCCCAAACACATATACGATCAAAATGGTCCCGATATCAAACTATCTTCAATGTAAACCAACCCCCGCAACAGGTATATTGGATTCATCCAACACGTGACAATGACATTGTTTACATCGACTCTGTCGAAATTACTAGTAAATTTTTTAATTTTTCAAGAGAGAACTTGATTTCAAAGTTGTAATAATTAGCTATGCAATGGATTTTATTTAACGGGAGTTGATTACAAACACACAGGTAAGTTTTTCTTCTTCTTCTTCTTCTTCCATATACAGTTCATACCACCATCTGGTGTATTATCGAACTGATGCGTGGTGCAGACAAACCAACATTTACAGTGTAGTTAAAAAATAGTATGTACAGTTAAAAATTTCGCACAGTCCTTAATACATCTTGGTCTTCTGCAACTCACACTTGAATGTGTCAATTGAGTTGCAGCTACAGTAGTTGGTGGCAGACTGTTCCATAATCTAGCTGATGGCGTCTGGGAAGAACGAGTACTGGTATAGCTGTGTTCTTGCTTCAGATAAACTATTCCAAGATTTATCCAAAGTTAGATATCACTTGACCATGGTTCAGACAGTAAGTATTAGTTGTGCCTTGTGGACTGACACCCATATAGACATTTGAAAACAAATGTCCCTGTAAAATAAACTCACCATTATTTTGTTAGCAGACTGGGTGACGCTTTTTGGGACTGTTTCGATCGTACGAGCACCAAATCACCATCTATTTTATCCACCACACCACGGACCGGGATTTTATCCGTATTTCCGGTACAGCAGAGATGGTTGTATAATGATTTCAGACGAGGACCCTTCAACACGAAAAACTCATTAACTTATGGAGTGTTTGTGTCTCAGCTAATTCGTTAGACGAGAGCTTGTTCCTTTTATTCTGATTTTTTAAGTAGATCGAGGCATTTGTCATCTAAGCTTCAACTACAAGGATACTTGTGCACTAAACTTAATAAAACCTTTAAAAAGTTTTATGGCCGTCATATTGATTTGATTGGTAAATATAATGTGTCTCTCTTGGCTATTATTCTAGATATTTTTAATTGACACGTATACTGTTACCATCACCCTGATAATGTCTACTACATCGTTAAGACAGTTCATCGCGTGCAATTTGCATACCGATAGTTCATTGGCCAATTACCCGGTACGCTATTTTACGACATTTAGCCTAATAGATTGGATGCAGCTATGGCGGGTGTGGTGCCAGGCAGGGTAAGTTTACTCTTCTGGACATCTGTTATCACTGCTTGTTGTGTATTTTGTACACGAGGAGCAGTCCATTTGCTGATTACACTATTTTGCTTGAATACACTATTTTGCCTATAACGTTTTTAGGACTTCGAATTCTGTCTTATTGTTTGGATTGTTCGTACTTGGTTTTTATTTTATTTTATTGATAACGGTGAGAGTGTCCTCATTGAAACGTTGCAGTTAATAAACCCAGTGAATGTTGTCCATAAAGCTGTTTGTTATTATATATCTCTTTCACTAGTATATCAAAATTTCATTTTAAAACACTGAGAAAAGAGGGCAAGTCACTTATCTTTTATTGTTATTGTACTCAACCAGTAAATTACTGAAATGTTTATGATCGGTCATCTCAAATAATATCAGATTTTAATGTAACAATATCATCAATTTGTTATATACTCATATCGCATCTTAAACATACATTATGGGAGATGAGATAACGAGTTGGCAGTTCTCACTATAATAGTTAAAAACTACATAATGTAAAGGCAATTTGCTGACAATTTCAGTCAGATTGATCAACTATGACCTATTCAAATAAAAGTTCCGCTTAGCCTTGATCATCTTTACTGAAGTCGGTAGGGCGAAACAAATCGTCTCGATTATCCATTTATTTGTTTAATCACGAAGGAAAGTTTTCTTGCAAATCGGACAACAGTCCAACAAATATCGCAGTCTAGGCTTACTATCGAGAGCTGATTATGGTCTGAATAAGCTAGTTAATGTCTAATTTATAATTTCTATAACATCTGAAGCCTAAATTAAGACTTGCAGTAATCAGATTTAGCTCTTGAATAATGTAACTTTAATGTGATAATATCATCAATATGTTATATATCACATCTTAATATAACAATTTCAATATTATATCAGATCTTAATGTAACAATATCATTAATATGTTATATAGTCATAACATCACATCTTAATATAACAATATACACATCTTAATGTAATAATATCATAGTCATAATATTTGATCTTAATGTAACAATATTATATACTCGTAATATGAGAAATTTATTTTTACACTACAAATAAGATCATAGATATCCTTTATCCTAACCTAGCGCTATTTTTAAAAGATGTTCACATTCACACATTTCACTGAAACACACCAGTACAGAGTATAGGTAATAAAAAAAATGTGACTGGTCTATGCCCCACCCCATACAAAAAGCAATTCGTAATTTGAATAGTATTGTCGGTTCTGCCCAAACAAACAGTTCAAAACACCAATAAGGTCATGTGGTCGGGCAGTATGGTAGTGGCACCCATGCCTGGGGCCCGCCCTCAGAAAATTTTTAAAAAATTTGTTCACCAGAGAGAGTTATCATGTGTCTTAGTTCACCAGAAAGATAACATGTGTCTTTGTTGTGTCTTAGAAAAAAATTCACAACAAATAAAGCTTGTCTTTGGTATGAATTCTCATGTGTGTTTGGAGATTACATTCTGCAAAATAGGATTTACCACAAACATCACATTTAAAAAGTTTTTCTCCATTATGGATTGTCATGGGCGCCTGTAGACCACTACTCTGCATATTTTGTTCGGTATGAATTCTCATATGTGTTTTGAGCCCGTATTCAGTAAAATATGATTTACTACAAACATCACATTTATTTGGTTTCTCTCTGGTACATGTACGAGATCTCATATGTCCGAGGAGCTCCGATTCTGTAAAATATGATTTACTACAAACATAACACGTATAAAGCTTCTCTCCAGTATGAATTCTTGTTGTGTGTTTGTGTAGTTGAGATTGCTGAGTAAATGATTCACCACAAACATCACATTTATATGGTTTTACATCAGTATGAATTCTCATGTGTTTTTGTAGGGTACCATTCTCAGTGAATGATCGACTACAAACACCACATTGAAAAGGTTTCTCTCCAGTATGGATTCGCATGTGTCTCTTGATGTCACCACTACTAATGAATGATTTACCACAAACATCACATTCAAAAATTTGTTTTCCTGTCTGCCCCTGTTGACTAACATGTTTTTCTCCAGTATGAGTTCTCATGTGTTTCTTTAGAACACTAATATGTCTGAATGATTTACTATAAACTACACAATTTGTTTGATTCTGTACCTCTTTTTCATTGCACTCACTAAAACTCTTCTCTCTGGTATGAATTGTCGTGTGTTTTTGGAGCTCAGATTCTGTAAAATATGATTTACTACAAACATCACATTCATAAGGTTTTTCTCCTATATGTGTTCTGATGTGGTCCTGTAGATGACCTGTCTGAGAAAATGATTTACAACAAACATCACATTTATAAGGTTTTTCTCCTGAATGAGTTCGCTTGTGTGACTGTAGATTATATTTCCTATTAAATGATTTACTACAAATATCGCATTTATAAGGTTTTTCTCCAGTGTGAATTCTGATATGTCTCTGTAAGTCTCCACCCCATGCAAATAATGTATTACAAACATCACATTTAAAAGGTTTTTCTCCAGTATGAATTCTAGTGTGCTGGTTTAGAACACTTTTATCTCTGCATGATTTACCACAAACATCACATTTATAAGGTTTTTTTCCAGTATGAATTCTCATTTGTTTCTTTAGAACACTAATATGTCTGAATGATTTACTACAAACTACACAGTTTGTTTGATTCTGTATCTCTGTTTCATTGCACTCAGAATTCTTTTCCTTAACATGTATTTCACAGTGATTTTCTAAATCAGTTTCTAATTTAAATACTTCATCACACAAATTACACTGATAAACAGTTTCAATATCATCAGTTTTCTCTTCTTTAACATGACAATATTCATCTACATCATCAGTTTTCTCTTCTTTAACATGACAATATTCATCTAAATCATCAGTTATCTCTTCTTTAACATGACAATATTCATCTACATCATCCATTTTCTCATGTTTAACATGTATCTTATTGTGTTTTTCGAAATGATCATATTCCTTGAAAATCTCATCACATACACCACACTGATGAAATGTTATAACATCATTAGTTTCCTGTAATATATAAAAGTTATAACTTCATTAGTTTCCTGTAATATATAAAAGTTATAACATCATTAGTATCCTGTAATATATAAAAGTTATAACATCATTAGATTCCTGTAATATATAAAAGTTATAGCATTATTAGTTTCCTGTAATATATAAAAGTTATAACATCATTAGGTTCCTGTAATATAAGATAGGTTGCCAGGCAACTAAACATAATTTAGACGTTTATATCATATGGCACCATTATATTTATAATATAGATGTTTAAATCATATGACACTGTTTTATTTATAATTTATTAATTTCTGCTAGCTATTAAAAATAAACAACACAGCGTTTGGGAGATCTGGATGTTTATTCATTGAAAAACATCATTTAAATTTGGGCAATACAATATGTAGCAATACAAAATGTAGCCAATACAAAAACCTCATAACAAAATACAACTATAAAACATATAGAATAATATATAAAAGATGCAATAATGAACACGTAAACAAAACAATACAAAGTAACACCGCTAAATTAATTACACATTAAGGTGTTAATCTGTCTTGATACATTTATGTATACCCCTTCCCAAGTTAATGAACCTTCATCGGTGTCATCCGTATAAGTACTCCACAGTGTCTAGAGGTTTCGTTCGATACTCCAATTGGGTTGCACCTGAACTGTTGGTGCATAAAATAACCACAAATGAAAGGCATCAGTCGGCAAACTTCAAATGCATGGTCTACCTGACTGTGCGAGCAATCATTGAACAAACAATAAGATTTATTGAAAAGCATTGGTAGTCCAGCAAAACATGGTTACTCAAATGGCATGATAATCTATGTAGATATATGTCATAGTTAGTCGTTACTATTACCTCGGGAATAAAACAGGAACGCACTGTTTTTTGAAGTAAAAATTGTGTAACACTTCCTACGCAATTACAATTACTCACTATCTATTACAAACTTAATTAATTGCTGTATAATAAATTCAAGAAAATCATATTTACGTGTTGATTACCATATAATTCTCTAACTGACTGTATTCCCCAATCCTATGATTTTGCCCATATGCAATTGGCTTTTTTACTATTCCAATCAAAAGTTTTATCGGGTGGTATTGCATGTCTGTCGGCACATGCGCAGAAATGGTATTCTAAAAATAATTTTTACTCTGTGTTGTGTTCATGTATGTTGAATAAATTTTTTGGGAGGTATCAGATAGCAAATTTAGTCCGTTAATTGATGTAATTTCGTTTACGGTAAAAATTCTATTCCTAAATTAAGAATATTGGCTGAGGGCAGATATGAACCAGTCTGCGCAGGCGTCAGTAAAAATGGCCGCCAGATTTAAATGCATGATGTTGATGTTTTTCTCACGTCGAAATCTACATGAAAATAGTGTTGAATTATTATAAATATGTGTCGATTGGGGCAGGTAATGATTTCTTTTGGTGATCAAAGAAGAATCACAGTGCAAAATAGACGGTAAGGATTCTAAAATAGCCTTAGAACCGAGATGAGAAAAAGCCTTATTTGCATACTAGTTGTAAAGCGTAGCGGTTGGGAACTCTGTGGTGGCGTAAAAGCCAAATATATATAGCCACGGTATTAGAGTTCCAAGGCTAGATTGGAGACATATGGTCGGCCTTGACTTTCTGTTTGTAACATGAGATTTATAGATTCATTTTCACTGGTGTGGGATTTTTCTTCAATGATAGACTTTAGATAATCAACTTGGATGTTAAGTTGTTCAATTTCTTCTTTTAAAGTATTACACTGAAGACCTTTTTCATTGGTGTGTACAGTCTTCTTGTTTTCATTTGAAGTAATTATTTTACGCATTTCAATTATCATTGACTGTAATCTACAAATACTTTTCTCTCGTCTTCAAATCTTTAGATTCAGATTTGATATATTAGTTTTACTGTGTTTGGTTTTTAATAATTTCAATTGGTTCATTAAATTGTCAATTTTTGTTGTTAAAGATGTTTGGTGCTCTGATGGGAAATTTGTGTAATTCACATTTATCTGTTTTTTCTTCAGCCTTTTTATTTCTTGTTCTATTTTCTGAATTTTGGTGTATAAACTTAGTGGGTTGACATTGTCCCGATAAATGACAAGCATGCATATGGAAGTTCTTTACATTTTTTTTTACTTTATGAAAAAGATCATATGCAGTCTGGTTTGTAAAACACATAATGACAGATCGTCTGAGAACAAATAAATATTTACCGTTATGGCTAAAAAGAAAAAAAAGAATATCCCATGTCAGTCACTTTTGAAAAAGATATAAACATTATTCTGCCCGGCCAGGACAGCTGCCTAGTCGTTCGGATGGGACGAAAAACCGAGGTCCCGTGTACACATTGGAGTGCTTAAAAGATCCCTTGGCAGTTGGAATTCGATATATTTCCCTCATAGCACATTGTATGGCGTATGCCCGTCTTCAATAAGCCCAGGTTAGGTGCTTAAGCGTAGGACGTTAAACCCCATTTCATTCATTCATTATTCTGCCCGGTTTCTATGTATTTAGTCAAAACTCACCTTTTTAAATGCCACTATTTTAAATTTAAGCTATCAAACAATATTTTTAGGCCTTTATGATTTTAAAGTAATCTTTTTATATATTTTTTGTATCGTGTGATTTATGTATTATTTGTAAAGCGTTTCGTGATAATGTATGTAAAACGCTACATTAAAGGGACAATAACACTCTTGCTGGCTTGACAGGTCCAGAAAAAAAAATTAGCCTTATTCTAACTACAAGATGTTTAAGTGTCCTACCTGTTGTGTAAATTATCCATCACAACCTATCTTACTTGTCCAGAGAGCTCGAAAATATGTTTAAATCCAAGTTACATTTGAAAGTGCTTACGTAAGGCTTTACAAACCATGTTACGGCATGTAGTTGAATTTTTAAAATTAGGTGTGTTAAGATGAAATTTGTATCATTTTTTAATTGAAATATTGTAAAATAGTAGAAATTGTTGACCAGAATACAGATTGCAACATATTATTCAGTTACAACAAGAGTGGTATTGGGGCTTTAAGAATAAATCATTATTCCACCGTCTAAAGTGTTCACAAGAAATTGTGGACGACAGACTGACAGACGTACGTACGTAGTGAAAAATTAAAAAGCCTGGCTTACTGTGCCCTATGATAGTATTACATGTGTGCAACTAAATATTTCTAATGAGTGGAAGATTTAGGTCTAAATCTATTTTTAGATGATGGAACTGGCCTTGAACTCTGCGACTAGCCTCATTCCGATAAGCACGCAACTTCCGCCACGCACTAGTCTTAGCGTCATTCACTAGTCTTGGCGTGGGCCGCTCGCACCGCTGCATATGTATGTCATGCAAAAAGTTCCGTATAATAATGGCTTCATGAAATAAAAGACACAATGCTGGGAACAAGATGAAAGATGTGCTGCAGGCCGTAATTACCGATTCAGAAGAAGAAGAGACAGACATATTAACCAATCCAACCGCTAATACTGACCCTGCGAACCCGATGTTCACAATTCCCGCCACTGGTTTTATTGTTCAGGAGGAAACCGCGGCGACAGACACACAAAGCACAAGCCACCACCATTCGGATTCTAATTCTCAAGCCGATCCAGAGCTGACCGAACTCCAATCAGAGCTTCACCGGTTTAGGATAGAGCGCCAGAAAGTCTTGCTCAGACAACAAATTGAAGAGGAAAAGTCGAAGATCGCGGCCATCAACAGGTCGGGTCAGAAGTCTATTAATAGTAATACACCGAATGCACCGGCGGCCTTGTCGAAGGTGAGCTCATTAATCTGCCAGCGAATCTATTAGCCGACTTGCAACCCAAGTCTCTGCAGGAATTAAGTAATAAGCCAGAGAAGAAGGCTTTACAAATCATTAATTTCTTGTGGCCTGACCCAGTGCCGACCTATAACACGTTCACGGTCAGCACCAATGTTGAATTCCGTATTGGGAAGAATCACACCCTCGACAAAGTTAGTATAGAGGAATGGGGGTATGCCAACACTCGCATCTCACAGGAACTGTTAAAAACTGATCAAAAATTTGATATACGAGCATACCTGAAATATACCGCCGACATATTCAGGTTGGCCGGAAAATACATATGGTACTCGGTACTATTATATGACCAGGAATACCGTGAGCGACATGTAGAGGAACATTTGAATGGGGGACCTGTCTTCAAGACCTTAGAGAATTCCAATTAGTTTTAAAAAGAGACCATCCGACCACCCGAGCTCTTCACGAACAGAGTCGCACACCCTCCTCAAACTACCCCTACCGAGCACAGAGAACACCAGCCCAGCCTAAGTCCTGGCCCAGTCGCACCAAGGGACCTTTTATGCCGGATGGACGAGAGCTGTGTCGAAATTTTAATAACAATATCTGTTTCCGTCAGGACTGTAGACTGCTGCATAATTGTGCCATATGTTACTCTAACGTTCACTCAGCCTCTGACGGCCACAAGTCTAATCCCCTACCACCCGCACCCCAAAATTTTACCCAACGAACTGCTTAGATCAACAGTGCAAAACAGGAGTTGCCTCCCCCCCATTTTCTCATCAATCAAACTACAGTAACAGTCTTCGTTATGAAGCTTGGGAGCGCCTGTTACCTCGTGATATTAAAGACAGGGATTTCATTTTGTGTGGTGTCAGGGATGGTTTTAATCTGACAACAAAATATGGCCCATATCGGCCCGTGGAACGTGACAATTATACCTCAGCATTTCTGTTTCGGGACAAGGTCGAACAACAACTAGAATTTGAGATCGCCGAGGGCAACTATGTGCCTACTACAAATAAACCGACAATTATCAGCGCTTTGGGGGCCATCCCCAAACAAAATGGCGATATACGCTTGATCCACGACGCAAGTGCACCAGCTGAAAACTCTATAAATTCATACACCTCCGACACAAGTTGTTCCTACATGGATCTAAAATCGGCCTTATCTCATATTACCCCCCACTGTTATCTCGCTAAGGCAGATCTAAAAAGCGCATACCGCTCGGTCCGGTGCCACAGTTCTGATCATCAGCTAACAGGCATAAAATGGCTCTTTCGTGGTGAAAAATCAGCGACCTATCTCTACGATTCTAAGCTCCCGTTTGGGCATGCCAGGAGCCCAGCCATCTTTCAAATGTTGAGTTCAGCAGTGTGCAGTATCATGAAACATAAATATGGCATTACCTGCATAGCATACCTGGACGATTTTCTAATCATTGAAAAAACATTAGCCTTGTGTAGTAGGGGTTTACGTTGGTTGATTCACACATTACGCGAATAAGGATTCAATATCTCTTGGACTAAACTGGATGGACCCGCACAGAGGCTTACTTTCTTGGGAATTGTGATCAATACACGAGACCTGACGTTGACCATGCCCAGTGAGAAACAGTCAGAGTTTTACGAGTTGCTGCGAGTATTTCAGACACGAAAACGCGCCAGTCTAAAACAGCTCCAGTCGCTATGCGGAAAACTTAATTGGGCCTGTCAAATGGTCAGGGGAGGCCGGACTTTTCTCCGTCGTCTCATAGATTTGATGGCATCGGTTCCTTGTCGTAGTGTACTGAAACTGTCATCTGACTTTCATTTAGACATTGACTGGTGGGTAAACTTTATGTGTGCGTTTAATGGAACCGTTCATTTTATAGACAAGAAACCCATTACCTCCCTACAGACAGATGCTTCAAACGGCGGTGGTGCCGGTTACTATCACGGGGACTTCTTCTACATTAATTGGAATCTCGACCTACCTCAGTATGCACATGCGCACATTTACGTTAAAGAAACTATGGCTGTGGCGTTATCGGCTGCAAGATGGGCCCCCCTATGGCGCAACAAAACAGTCATTGTCGCCACAGATAATATGACGACAAAGTGTACCATTAACAAGGGCTCTTCAAAGAACAAATCTTTGATGATGTGCCTCCGATATCTATTTTGGCTAGCAGTTCACTACAATTTTGACCTCCGCGCAGTTTACATCCGGGGGAGCCGTAATGTCATAGCCGATGCGGCTTCCCGTCTTCACGAACCCGGACAGCTCTGTAAATTGTTTAATATTTTGTCATTTTATGATTTCAACTTTAGCACAGCTGAGCTACTGAATCACATGACCTATGCTTTTTATACTTTTAGGTGGTGTAGACCTACAACAATTAGAAGTGTTGGTTGCACGCCTCCGAAACAAGGGGTGGGCCAACTCCACTGCTGGTACTTACCGGACACACCTCAAATGTTTTACTGATTTTTGCGCTCGCACCAGGCTGTCTGTGATTCCTGTAGCTCAGCACACTGTTGAATTGTATGTGGCCTATTTAGACAATGCTAAGCGATTCAAGTTTAGCTCTGTGGTATCATATGTCAATATAATTACTGTTATTCACAAATTGAACGACCTGCCAGACCCTTTATGTACTTGGTCTTTCAAACACTTTATTACTGGGGGGACAAATGCCGGAAATGGGGGCTAAAAAGTTAAGAGGAACTCACTAACTAAGGGGAATTCCCTAGTGATGTCAGAATTGAATTTTCCCAAAACAGTGAATAATTACAAAGCCTGGCTTACTGTGCCCCCTCTCTCCCCTACTGTTTCAAGCGAATTAACCCACCATTATTTTTGTTTCGGCTCTTATCAAGGTGTAGTTGGGTTGTCTTTGATTTTGGTCGTAACAATGCAAAATTACTGGTTTGCTCTACTGCGCAAGTCACTAAAAGTTATCTTTATCCGGTTGTATATTTAACAGAAACGTGGATCCATTCAACCCTATCAAATCACACTCGAAATTAATTACATTTTTTTTAAAAATCTGCAACCAAATTGCCAATACGTATACGTTTTTTTTTTTATGTTTGAGGTCGTAATTTTATTTCAATGAAAATTAAGATATTTCAAATGCATCAATTATTTTATGTGAATAGATTTTTAGGTACAAGCCTACTACTAATACTTGGGTACAAGCCAACTACTAATACTTGGGTACAAGCCAACTACTAATACTTGGAAATTATGACATTGTAGAGAATTGTAATTGTTATTTATTGAGGTGGGGTGTGTGGGTGTTGATGGCCCAATGGTAACAGGTGCGCTTTGTATTATAAGGTCTCTCATTGAGTCAAGTTGAGTAGGGTCGTCTGTTCAACCTTGTGAGTTTTCTCGGAGTCCTCCGATTTCCTCCTAGCTCTAAAGACTCCTATGTGCAAGCGAATTATTGAAATAAAATAAAATAAAACCATATGTTAGTCCCGACCTTGTTTGTGTCAAGTGGATAATAATTTTGTCTTGTGCCTTGTTGTCTATAATTCGGGTGTTTACCCGATAGAATAATTAACCATGGTGATGAGGGCTAGCTGTAGTCTACTGATTGGGTGAATAGTAACCATGGTGATGAGGCCGAACTGTAGTCTACTGATTGGTTGAATAGTAACCTTGGGGACGAGGCCAAGCTGTAGTCTACTGATTGGGTAAATAGTAACCATGGTGATGAGGCCAAACTGTAGTCTACTGATTGGGTGAACAGTAACCATGGGGATGAGGCCAAGCTGAAGTCTACTGTGCAATAGAAATGCAGATTAACGTTCTGCTCCGACTAGTCTAATGAAGACAGGCGAATACACTGTGCTTTAAGGGGAATTTGATCTGGAAAGCAGACTTCCGACCTAATCTTATATCGAATTCCAACTGCCAGGGGATCAATGGAATGTATGCCAATTTGTACAGGGGGCCATCCATAATGTACGTACGCTTGAAGGGGGGAGGGGGGTCACGCTAAAAACGTACAGGTGCGTAAATTCATTGGCAAAACGTACGTACAGGAGCGTACAGGGGGGGGGGGCGGGGTCTGAATTTTACCCATTTTGAGCGTACGTACTTTATGGATGGCCCCCACAGGAACTTGTTTTTTCATCCCATCAAAACCACTATATAATAATAATAATAAGTCCATTTATATCGCGATAATTCCACATATAGTCGCGCTCATAGCGCTACAAAAACACACGTCACTCTTGCAAATATTTCTCAAATAAGTATGGATTTAAAGGAGTCTAATGATGGACTGGATCGAAGATTGTCAGGTAGCATATGCCACAATTTGGCAGCAACAACACCAAATGAGAGAGCTCCAAAGGAGGTTAGTTTTTATTTGTGACAACAAGGTTGTTCTCAGTACTAGATCTGAGATTTTTCGATGACATGTATAATACTGTCATTTACCAGTCACTCTGACAAGGCGGGAATCACCTGGCTAAGTGGGTAAGACGCTGGCTCGCTAGCCTGGAGGTTAGATGTTCAATCCAAGCATTGGCCTAGAAAGTTCATCCAGGGCATGACGAGAACAACTGTCTAGTGGTTCTGATGGTACAAACAACCGAGATCCATAGGCGTACGGGACGGAACTTGTTTGGGGGGGGGGGCAGCATATTTTCCCGACAAATATATTTCTTTAGACGCGTTTTCCAGGCATTTCGAATACTTTCTAGTAATTTGGAGTGGGTATTATGTCAGTTGCGGCATAAAAACTGGTGAAAAATCATCTTTAAAGTACAAACTCTATTACTACGAAAACATGAACAAGTCGAGCGCGAAGCACTCGACGGGGGGTTTGGGGGGCCTCCCCCAGAAAATTTTGAAAAGCAGACGGCCGTAGACGCGTTTTCCAGGCATTTCGAATACCTTCTAGTAATTTGGAGTGGGTAGTAGCCTAAATTATGTCAGTTGCGGCATAAAAACTGGTGAAAAATCATCTTTAGAATGCAATTTAAAGTGTCCTTTGTCCATTATCTGTTGTTGGCAGGACGTACATTGTATTTTGCCGCCATGATCTTTCTTTCGGTTATTTGACTGTGACGCCATAGTAGATACGTTTCCTTCAATTTTCACGGCAGTACTGCAGATAGTTTTCAAATCTTCAATACGCATTTTAGTACTGCTAAAGCATTAGTAATCTTCTATATGCTAGCAGTATTTAAATCAGTACTGAAAATAGTTTTGATTTTTTTTAATCGAATTGATATTAAATATCAGCAATAGAAAGTGTACACTCATATCATTGGAGTTATATAAGCGGTGCGTCCGCCCTAACAACAAATTAAATATGGACTTTACTTCGATTCAATCCCAACAGTTTTGACAACAAACAGTTTTATTACAAATTCAGACAGTTTTCTCACCAAGTGTCCCTTGATTGTATAAACACGGTACCGCACACAACTAACTTGACAAAAAACGCGCGAGAACTTAATTCATAGAAATTGATTAGTTTAACAAAGTCATAGAAAATTAAAAAGGAGATTAATGAGTTACTATAAAACGATGGGCAAAATTTACAATTATCTTGTACTGTAACCGAATCCATTAATCAATCGACGACACTTTTTTTAAGTTTGTCATCCAATATACTGGAACACAGTACTCGGGAACTGAGAAAGGTCATGTGTGCGTGCTAGTTTTATTCAGATGGCGTACGTGTTCTTCATTGACTAGCCTGCTTTCTTTACGCTTCCATATCATTAAAAATATTCAAAACCCGACAGACGGCTCGACGCTTCCCGACAAACTGAGAATTCATTCCCGACAAGACCATAGCCATTCCCGACAAGGCCATATCCCTACCCCACCTCATTTTCAAAAACTCCTCGAATAATGACCGATCTCACAATTCTGAGCTCTTTTTAGATTTCTAATTTTTTTTCATGAAATTATTTGGCGTGCACATAAAAGATCCCTTTGCAGTTTGAATTCGATAAAAGAGTAGGCCATAGTGCCACTGCCCAGTGTGACAAAGTAATTTATACATAGAACTTTGCTAGATTTGACATTATATTATATTGGACGTTTTCAACTATATACAACTTCTGCTAATGTGTTATATATGTTATTTACGGGAAACACACGAATGACCTCTGCTCGTTTTGACAAAACGCACGATCTCATTAAATATCTTATTTATTCATATGTTATTTATAATCTACACATGTTCTATGTGTTTAACACTCAGCAGAACTTCGCAACTTTAAAGGAAAGATGCGGTGCAGTTATAGAAACTATAATCTCAATTCCAAATAAGTTAATCTGTCATGTATCATTATTCTTAATGACTGTATGCTTTTTAAAGCCAGAATTAACTGACAGTAAGTCTGACTTGAATAGAACTCCTTCCGATCTATGTCTATTCTATGTTCTCAATAAAGATCTACCAACTATGCTAATCATCTGTTATCTGTAGTGTTACAGATATCAGAAATTGTGCACGTGAGCCAGACACAGCGTGTACAAGCCCTAGCCGCAATATACCAGCTAGTGGAATTGTATGATTACATTGGGAAAACATTAGATAATGGAAGGGAAGTAATATCCATTTTTTTTGACATAAGTAAAGCCTTTGACCGCGTTTGGCACGCTGTTGGTATTCGAGATAAAACACTTAAATTGTTTAAAAGTTACCTTTCTGACCGTTTCCAAAAAGTAAATGTAGGTGGTAGCTCTTCAGGTCCAAGGCATATAATCTCGGGCGTCCCACAAGGATCCATACTAGACCCCCTATTGTTTTTAATATTCATTAATGAGATATCTGTAGATTTGGAATCAAATGTGAGACTTTTTGCTGACGATACGTCTCTTTTTTTTAATAATTGACAACTCAATAAATACACAGACCATACTTAATAGGGATATTGAAAAGATATATAAGTGGTAAAAAGCATGGAAAGTCGATTTTAATCCAGTAAAAACCACAAGTTTAACCTTTTCTAGGAAAACCTCCCAATCCGATTTTAACCTTACTTTTAACAATGTACCGATTATTGATAGTTGTATCCATAAACACCTCGGTCTCCTTTCTTAACCCAAAAGCTAACTGGGAAGATCACATAGAGTTTCTAGCGTCAAAAACCAGCAAATTGATCAACTGTTTTAGATCCCTCAAATATAAGTTAAATCGCAAAACCTTAGAAATTATATACAAATCATTCATCTTATCGATCTTTGATTATGCCGACATTTTATGGGACAACTGTTCGCTTGGGCTATCTACAAAGTTAGAAAAACTGCACTTAGATGCCTTAAGAACCATAACTGGGCTCCCAATGGGCACCTCACATAGCATCTTGTATAAAGAGACTGGACTTTGTTCACTGAAATCCCGCCGAACACAACATAAACTCATAACGTTTCACCAGATTGTCCATGACGAAGTTCCCAATTTGTTATCAGCTAAGAAACCCCATAAAGTATCAGCAAACCAGCCGTACCATCTTCGAAACAGCATCTCTTTTAAAAACGTGCAATGTAAAACAAATCTTTATCAAAATTCATTTTTCCTTCTTCAATTAAATTATGGAATAGTCTAGATGCTGAGATATCTGATTCCCACTCATTGTCCCTTTTCAAACACAAAATTCGGTTACAGTTTTTAAGTCCTTCTAAACCCATTTTTTACCTCGGTGACCGAACTTTTCAAGTTATACATTGTAAACTTCGAAATTGCAAGAGTGATCTCAATTTGCACAAATTTCTTATGCATGTGAGTAATAACCCCAACGTGTAGCTGTGGTGAATCTGTTGAAAACTGCGATCATTTAACTTTCATTGTCAACTCTTCAGCGTTCAAAGAACCGTAACTATCGATACTCTGGACCCTATCTTTAGAAATTTAAAGGCGTTACTAAATGGGATCGACGAGGCACCTGCTAATCTAAACCATGCTGCGTTTGGTAAACTGAATAGGTACATCGAGTTAACTCATCGGTTTAAAAGGTTAGTCTCTGTCACGTGATTGCTATGATCCCATTTTACTCTACGAAGTCCAATTTTGACCTTTATTTTTGTATCTCGGAACTTAGGATATCCAGTCGGATATAAATGAATTACCCGATGTCAATATCATACCCCATTCTTTTATTCCCTGGATAACATAGGTAATTTTCAGATGTTGAAACTGCCAATATTAAAACTATTCACCCCTTTTTGATGATTGACAACTCACTTTTTTTCCGTTTTTTTTTCTTCTTTATCTCTCTTTATTGTTATAGTTATTTGTATTTATTTAGCATAAATGTTAAACCTACCGTTCTTAAATGTACTCTCACTTTCACCAATTAAAAATAACTACTATGTTAGGTAGCGATATTCATAAGCATGCTGCTTGTTTTCGTATCCTTTAAACTGTACAATTGTATGACTATATGTAATTATATTGAATAAAATATTGTTTAAACCATTACGGTAGAAACCAGTTAGTTTACAATGTTCACAATATCATACATTTAGCAGATGATGTGCAGCGGCATGGTACCCTTGATAGCTTTTCGGCTTTCAGTTTTGAAAACTTTTTGGGTAAACTGAAGAAGATGTTGCGGAAACCACAGTCTCCTTTGCCGCAGATCATTCGCAGGCTGTCAGAAAGAAAACGCAAAAAGGAAGACCTAAAACGAAAAGAAAATAGTGGTTTGAGCTATCCATGGAAAGAGCACAACAATGGCCCCCTGCCTTATCAATTTGGTGGATATTCACAATTTTCTGACATCATTTGGAAATCTCTGCATTATTCAGTCAGGTACTCAGACAACTGTGTGCAAGTTGGTACAAAAATTGGCATTATAAGAAATATTGTGAAGTTGGACATCAAATTGACTTTTGAGCCGTTTGGTACTGTGTCTGATTTTTTCCAAGAACCGCTACCGTCATCCAACCTTGATATTTACAAGGTCTCGTGTCTAACAGGTTCGTATATTGATGCTTCATTTGCAAACATTACCTGCAAATTTGTAAGACTACCCTACAAAAACATAAGACATAAAAACAAGTTTGTGGTTATTCCTCTCGTGCATCAGTTTTATTAACTGCTATTTAGATTTTATTTAAAGACTGCTAAATTAATGTTTTCAAATTCAAGATTGTACATATTCTCTTGATTAGTTTCAGTATTTGTATCATACATTATATATAAGTGTTAAATTAGTATCAGCTGTACATGATTAGAATGCCTGATGCTAATAATAACGTCATGAATTACCTGGTAGTCAAGTTTAAAGATGGAAATTTTATTGTGGCATATAACTGGACGGAGAAAGATAACCAACTTTGCCATTGGCCTCCATACACGGAACTGCTGAAAAACCAAGCTGCTGCCCGTAAATTGGAAATTCCGACAGGATCCTGGACATTACATATGTCAAGGACTGGTGAGTAAATGTTTAACGATTTGCTGTAAGTGTGAGCATGAATTATTCTAGTATTACAATAAATCTCACCATGTTTTATGCAGTTTTTTCTAATGTTTGAAATGAAATACTGGCCCTTGTTTAATATCAAAAGTTCAGGTTCACATAAGAAAAAAAAATGCCTTTCAGGTGATTATTGCTTCTTTTTTTTATATCACAGATGATTGGGAGACGGCCCTACATAAACTTCGAAAGTTAGAGAAGAAAGGTGATTGCGACAGACACCGAAGCGATGGGTCGATTGTGCAGCAGTAAACGGTTAGTACATTTTCTTCTTCTTTGTTCATATTAATTCATTCAAGTTGTCTGTATACTTGTGAGGGGATTTCAATTTCCTAATACTTTCATAAAGTTGTTGTGTTGTGGTTATTACTTGGTTTTGTAAACAATATATAGGCATATATTGTAGCAATGTTTTCCCATTTCAGTAAAACACAACCGTTTGACCCCACAGCTTCTGATGATGACGATGATAGGAGCTTAAATAGCTCAGGCTCAGATTCAGATACGTACTCCACCTAAAAAAAGATCCAATAAGTTAATAGTGCCGCAGCCCCCAGAAAAATTTCAGTCTTCTTTGTGTAAGTTTATTCTCACTTTTACAAAAGCGAGAGAGAGGAATGTGGTTTAACGTCCACTCGACACAAACTAGGTCAATTCAGGACAAACGCATGTTTCACTTTTATTTCAATAATTCGCCTGCACGTAGGGGTCTTTAGCAGTGGAAAAAATCTGGAAGACCCGGACCCCCCCCCCCACAAGGTTGTACAGAGTCTACCCTACTCCTTGTCTCGTGCAACCGGAAATCTTTTACACAAGCTCTACATCTGTCGTTAAGAATGTAGTCGAGGAGGCTGACTCCATATGGCCTGGTTAGCGGGAAAAAATTCCCACTAAAATGATTCCTGATTTTTCTGAAACTATATGATGGGTAGTCTTCCAGAAAAATTCCCCCCGTTAATCGGCCTTGAGGAAAAACAATTACAGCCATTTTTAGTTTTGGTATGTATACTTGCCTTCATAAACAATGTATACATTGTCAACAATATAAATGCAACAATATTTAACAGATGGACGCAATGTGATTTATGATAAAGTTCACACCTAGAAGTAAATTCTAGTTCCGTTAAGTAAGTCATATGATATGCATATTACTTATAATTGAATGCTATATATATTAAAATTTAGCTATTTAAGTAAAGGGAGGTAATAATACTCCATAATATTTAGACAATGTATTATGGTACATTTCCAACAAAAAAAATTATACAATAGGGATATAAACTCACTAATAGTATGCTAAATAACAAGACATGTGTTTCTATTGAGTTATAAAATTAAACATAATATATGGCCGATAGCAATATTATTATAAACTTCGAAAAAATTATATTTAGACAATGTATTATGGTACATTTCCAACAAAAAAAATTATACAATAGGGATATAAACTCACTAATAGTATGCTAAATAACAAGACATGTGTTTCTATTGAGTTATAAAATTAAACATAATATATGGCCGATAGCAATATTATTATAAACTTCGAAAAAATTTGTTAACATGCTATTCATACAGTGATAAAATATCAAGTCACTCACAATATATAACTACATATTCAAAACTATAGTTGTTATCAGTCTGGACTATTTAGGTGTCGACTATAAATAAAACAATACTAACAAAATGAAACTAGCTTTGCCACATTACCCACGCCCCCGGATAAATCCTGCCGATTATAGAATATCTGAGAAAAACTTTGATTCGTTAGTAAAATAATAGTATTTGCTTCAACTGTATCACTCATACCTTTCAAACGATCAGTATGGATGTGCAGAGTTGATAAAATCAACTTTCCCTGTAACATCTGTCATCTTTCTAGAACTTGGTACGGACCTTTCCGGCGAAACTTAATTTTTCTACGAATAGTGGTTCTTGCTACAGGCGTAAACATGAAGACCCAATCACCCTTGTTGAAACTTATTTTAGTAGAATTAAAATCATCGGTTTGTCTTTTGTGTGTTGCTTGTTTCTTCTGTTTAGCAAATTTGTAACCTACCTGAAACTTTGTCCTGCGATTTGCTTCGTATGTATGTAGCTTATCCGGTGTCTCTGATGAGCTATGGTGTGCTTCTTTATTTGTACCTATCCTCGTTGCTTTATTACGCTTACGTCTTCCAATGTGTCTGACAAAAGCACTATCCGTTTTTGATTTTCTTCTAGCTGTGGTTCCTTCTGTTTGTCTTTCTTTTTAGGTGGACACTTAACAGAAAGGTGACCCATTATCTTGCTTTTCTGACAGTTACTGCATAGTTTAGGTTTTAAATACATTGTCATGTTCCTGTAGATCATCAGATTTAGGTATCTTCTAAACTGATCTGGCATACTTTTAGCTGTTTCTCTTGATGTCCATGGCGCATTGATATGACTCGAATTCAATGGCTACTTGAACAGCATCTTCTAAACCCTCTGGCCTTGTTTGTTGAACTACCCATACCAGAGTCTTGTAGATAATTGAGAAATGCGTCCCTTGCGAGAATATCCTATAGATCTGCTTCAGCAGTAGGGTATGCGAGGATAACGAGTCGGTTTATTGACTAGCCTAACTCTGTTAGCTTTTCATTAATCCTTCTACGCCTATTCTTTAGTTCACATCTATACATCTCTGTCTGCTTCCTAGGTTGAAATCCTCTTTCCAAAGCTTCCATCAAACTAGTATAGTTGTATCTGTCTACTGTCGGAAGAGAACTCAGTACTTGCTGAGCTGGACTCATCAAACCTCAGCTAAATGTAACCCTCTTTCGTCTCTAGTCCTGCCATTAATGATATTACAAGTTTCAAAATTTATAATCCATTAATGGTGTGCATCCATCATATTTTCCGCCGGCAATACTGGCTTTCTGTAAGCCTGTCTTTGCTGTTGTAGCTGTAATGGAGCTCTGGACTGTTGATATCTACTTAGATAATCAGAGAAACTTGTCTCTTGGACTTTCTCTGTAACGGAGTCGACGTCTTCGAGGGGGACTCTCTAAGTGCAACCTTGTATCCTCGACCATGTTTGCCTTTCGTCTGTTAAAACTGGTGGCGGTCTGTTGTCTTCAAGGCTGTAGGTTAACTCTTTTAGTTCCCTAGACAATTCTGTTAACCAGATCTGTCGTCTTTCAATTTCTTCTGGAGTCATTTCTCCTTTATCTGTTCGAAAACGGTGTGAACTGGATTCGGCCATCGCCTCTAAATTTCTGTAAATCTGTGCGAGGTATAGATTGATTTGGAAGAATAAATTGGATTCGAGTATTTTTTGTATTTTTATTTTGTAATTTAGCCTATGTAATCTTCCAATGGTAGTAGGTCCATATTAGTGTCTTAGCTATTCAATAACTAGATTCCAGTCTACTAGTTTTGGACCAAATTAAGGCAAATATAGGCTATTGGGCCATCTTATCTACAGAATACCTTTGGAATCGGACTCAGCGCCCCTAAAAACCTATATTTTGAAACTCACATGTACTACAAAATAATTATGAAAAAAATCACAAAAATCGGATACCAAACCTGAAAATATGGTTACCACGGTAACCGTACGACATAATAAACATCATTTTCGCATTCCCCGACCCTGAAAACCTATATATCGACACCATAGAACGTACCATTGACCAATCAGGGGCCCAAAAACTGAAATTTTTACAAAAGTTTGGATACCAAACCTAAAAATGGCTGTAATTTTTTTTCCCCAAGGCCGATTAACGGGGGGAATTTTTCTGGAAGACTACCCATTCTATAGTTTCAGAAAAATCAGGAATCATTTTAGTTGGAATTTTTTCCCACAAAATATGCCATTCTCTCCGACTAAATGACATCAAAACACTTTTTGTCAATTTTAACCTATATCATGATTGCCAAAAATGTGAGATAAATTATCAATTTTTCAGTTACGCCCAAACCAGCTGAACGTCACCACAAGTCTAGCCATCGAAGGGTGTTTTCACCAATGCCTAGTACTTCCAGTGCAATGATTTATGTGATACAAGGTCAGTGGATTATTTTTTCAACAGTGAGGCTGATGTCCCTTATTGTAATCCAAGAATAAACAGATGCCAAGTTGTATTAAAATAGTACATTTTTTTTTAAATCCTCATGCAATGAACCATTCACGCTGTTCCTTTACATGCACATCAGCTTTGAGACAACATTGTTTCATATCTGTAAAGGATTACAGTAGCCAAAACGAAGTTGGTTTTTCATACGCCCCCATATTATAATGTTGTTAATCCATTTTCGTGCTTTCTTATTTTAGATGATACATGTATATCACATGTAGACCAAACTCTGGTGGATAAAGCCACCTACCGTATGCTCCTACCTGTCTTGAGTGAGTACAAGTAAACTTGCAAAAGGTCCATCTTGAAATGTTTTGCGATTTTGGTATATAAATATGAGTTGATCATAGGATAAATAAACAAAACATATAGGTTCTGTATAACTTAAATTGATCGATTTAAAACAATGATGTCAGTTGGATGACTGTATGGTTAGCACGTGCACATAGGTGAGACATATAAGCATATACGTGGCAGATGACGCAAAACTTGAGACACGGTGGATTCTGGTAGAGACAGTGGGTCATGAAACAGCGATTGGCTACAATTTAAGTGGGGTGGGGAACCAAGGAAAGGGTTCCTTCAGAGATATAACTCTGTATAAAGTGATATTAGGTGAGATTTTTTTTTTTTTTTTTTTTTTATTCAAAAAAAAATATAACATAACAGGTACATCACATCATACAGTATATTACATTTTGGGTTCATCATTACATTTTTTGCACATAATAATTATATATTATACAATTTAAAAAAAAAAAAAACCATACAAAAAAAACCAACATTTATTTAACATTCATTTTATTGTTGTCATGTTTATCTTTAACATTTGTGTGCAGGGGATACGTTATTTTTCTATTATTCTAAGAGATTACTGTTTGTTATGTGTTATTATAATTAGCTTGGTTTTCCCCTAATATGTGTTATCTCCCCTTAAGGAGGTCAGAGTCTTGACCCTTTTAGCAGCTTGTTGGTACGTATTAGGGGAATATTTTAAGCTTTTAAGCGGTGGATTAAAAGTACTGATCCTTTCCACGAAAAAAAATCGAAAGATGAAAGGACTTAAGTACCTTTAGTCACCGTTCTTTTTATATAATTTAACAACAGTAATTGGTTATTTCATTTGTGTTTGAGTATGCGGTAAAAATATCCATTTATTAAGTATTTTCTCATTAGTTTTAAAAATTTCCAGCTCTAAGGATTTTCGACTTTGTAAAAATTCTCTGTATCTTTCGCAGGTAGGAATAGTTGCTTCTACTTTTGTTTTATATACGTAATATTTAGTTAAAAATATTATTTGATTTACAAAAGTCCATTTGTGAATATTGTCAAAAACTGATTTATCTAGGCAACCGAGGTGAATTTCCTTGTGTGTTATAGTTATGTTAATATTTGCTTTTGTAAGGATTTCATACATTTCGTTCCATATCCGTTGCGTGTAAGTACAGTATATAAACAAATGATTTACAGTTTCAATATCTGAAAGACAGAAGGAACACAGGGTTTATTCCGTTAGTTTTAATTTACACAGTAATTTATTTGTGTAAATTATTTTATGGATGTACTTATACTGAAAGTTCTGTAATTTAGAGTTAGCATTTACATTGTGGGCTAATTTGAACATCATTTGTATATCATTTTCCCCAAATTGGTGTATATTTAGTTCTTTTTCCCATTTAGTAATCGATTTTGCTTTTTCGTATTTAGCTAACACCAAGTGGTTATATATGTCTTTAGCAGTTATATTTATTAAATCTTTTTGATACCATGCTTTCAAATTTCTGTTGATTTCGTCTATAGCTTTGTTATCTGTTCTATTTGGCGTATCATTTTGATTCATTTGGGTTTTAAGCATTTTTTTAATTACTAACTTTGTATTATTTACATGAAATTTGTCATTCTCATCTTTTATATGTAAGTTCGCTTTATTTCCGATAAAATCATGTAGGTAGATTATTTGTCCTTTACCAAATATTTTCTCATACCTATGATTACAGATCCTATTTTTTAGATTTTTATTGTTACCAACTAGTTGATTTTTTAAAGGTATTGAAAAATCGATCTTTTGTGTATAAATCTTGTGCCAGTTACTAAACAGTTCCTGATAAAACGGCGATAAACATTTTAGTTTAGGTATGTAATTGCAAAATTGCATGCTGGTAAAATATCAACCTCATACTTATTTGCTATAAATTCAAAGGTAGTTTTCCAAGTTTGTTGTCTGGATGTATATATCTTTTTTAACCAAAAAATGCTCCTGGCTGTCATCATTTCTTGGAGACTAATCATATTTAAACCTCCATTTTCTATGTTTTGACTAATCGTATCCCTTTTAATTTTATCTGGGCCATTCCATAAGAACTTGTAAACGATTGTATTAAATTTGTTGATAATATAACCAGAGACAGCTAGAGCTGATGCTGGGTATAATATTTTTGATAAACAGAAAGTTTTAATAACCTGGATTTTACCTATTAACGTAAGGTATCTTTTCGACCAAGTTCTTAATATTCTTTCAATCTCGTCCAATTGGGTTTCAAAATTTTCTCTATCGGTCGTGTTTGTATCCTTTGAAAAGACAATTCCTAATGTTTTTATGTTGTTATTTTTACAAATGAAACCAATACTTTCCACATCAGTTTGAAAATCCAAGCTTCCGCTGTTTAGATCTATAGCTTCTGTTTTAGTTACGTTTATCTCTAAACCGGACACTTTGCTAAACTTTTTTAGAACTTCGTATAGATGTCTTGCTGATTTAAAATCCCTCAAAAAACAGGTCACGTCATCGGCAAAGGCAAGTAATTTGATAGTTTTTTGACCAAAATGTATTCCTAAAATATTGTTATTATTTCTTATGAAGTTGCATAAGGTTTCAATCACCAGATTAAATAAAATCGTACTACTCGGGTCTCCTTGTCGTACTCCTCTCTTTATTGGAAAATATGCAGTTGTGGAGCCATTGTTTATTACACAACCGTTAACGTTGTTGTACAGAGTTTGTATAAATCTGATAAAATTACATTTTATACCATATGCTTTAAGACAGTTTATCAAAAATTTGTGGCTTATGCTATCAAAAGCTTTCTTGAAATCCAACGCTAGAAGGAAACCTGTTATCTTTTTTAAATTTGCCAGATAGAAAGAGTCACCAATTGTACGAATATTTTCTTGAATGTGTCTGTCCGGGATGGAAGCTGTTTGATTCTCATGTATCAGTGAACCAATAAAAGGTTTTATTCGAGTGGATAAGACCTTACTTATTATTTTGACGTCACAGTTTATTAAGGTGATAGGCCGCCAGTTACTTAGCAAGCTTCTATCTTTACCGGGTTTTGGAATTAATTTAATTGTTGATTGTCTTTGGGACGCAGAGAGTGTTCTGTTTTCAAAACTATAATTAATGGAGTCTAGAACATAATTTTTAATTAGTGGCCAATACGCAGAGTAAAATTCTGCCGTTAGTCCGTCATTTCCAGGGGATTTGTTTCTTTTAAATTCTCTAATTGCTCGAATGCATTCATTTTCATCTATTTTGTTTTCTAAACTATCACTCTGATAATCATCTAGTTTTGGCAAATTTTGATTTATGCTGGTAAATTCGTTATTTTCTACATTAAAGTATTCATCACACGATGCATATAGGTTTTTATAATAATCATGAATTTCTTTCAATATTTGCTTTGGGGAAGTTATTTCGTAACCTTGATCCGTTTTAATTCGGTTAATAATTGTTTTTTTCTGTCGCTGTTTTTCTAAGTTTAAGAAAAATTTAGTATTTTTTTCTCCCTCGCCATACCACAATATTTTCGATCTCAGAATAGCCCCACGTGTTTCATCCTCATATATTTTGTCTAATTTATTGACTAACGTTTGATACTCTGAGTTTTTTATGTTATCTAACAGTTGATTTTCAATGTTTTCCATCTGTCCTATAATTTCTTCTTTTAGCTTTCGTTTAATACCTTGTTTTTTCTTACAATAAATGATAGTATTGGATTTTATTTTAAATTTTATATAATCCCAACGTCCGCACCAATCTTTTTCATCATGAAATTCCTTTTCCCACCTCCTTATTGACGTTTTAATATATTCGTAGTAGTTCTTGTCGGAAGTTAGGCTATTATTAAAGATCCATTGACCTTTTCCTCGTACATTTTCAGCCATTTTTAATTTTAGTATTATCGCTGAGTGGTCACTTATTGTGTTAACTTTCATTGAGCATTCTTCAACATAATTTTGAAAACTATCTGTGATTAGCCAATAGTCAATCCTACTTTGAATAAGAGGTTTTGACTGCCTCCAGGTGTATTTCTTTAAACATGGGTTTTTTATTCTAAATATATCTATCAGTCCGAAACTGTGTATTATTTTGTCAATTGTGTATCTACCGTTTTTCTTAACTTTATAATTGCCTCCCGCCCGATCTATATTGACATCCTTAACATTGTTAAAGTCCTACGATAAAAACATCAGGTTTTAAATCATTTTCTAATTTTAACATTAATTCATGTAAACGAGTAAAATATTTATATTGTTCAGAATCAGTATTCGGGCTGTACGTATTTATAAGGATATAATTTGTACTATTTATATTTATTATAACACATGTGTAATAACCTTTTTCGTCTGTTATTTCACTAACAATATTTACGTCGCATGTGTCTCGAAATAAAATAGCTGTGCCTGCCGAATTGCTTTTACCGTGTGAGTAGACTATGTGACCTCCCCAGTCTTGCAACCAAATATTTTCTTCAGTTTTAGTAGTGTGTTTCTTGTATTAGGTGAGAATTAGTTTTATTTAATTTCTTAACCTTATTGTATGATTAAATCGTGGACCTCTTGGGACATTTTACATTTCTAATCTGCGTTTTCCCATATAGTATATAAAGTCATTTTTAGAACATTAAAATAGTTTAAGACATTCGTATTTCTTTTTAATATGTTTGCGCACCACTTTTTGGACAAAAAGCTGTAATGAACGGCAGAGCAATACTGGCTAAATAAATTTCAAGAATGATAGATATATCTGACACACACTTTTACACTTGATATAAAAAATAAATATGTGTTTTTTATTATGTACATTTTTTTGCATTTATTCCAGGTGTGATTAAACTCCACCACAAAGATTTTCCGGAGAACAATTTTAAAGATATTGTTAAGAATTGGCTGAATGGGGTTGGAGATAGGAAAAAGGGGAGAAAAAGAAGAGAAGATGAAAAGGCTACAGGAGAGATAACGGGGGACGATGATGATGAAACAATAAATTAATAAATGTTATATAATTTAAAAAATTGCATTGTTGTTAATGGAACTTGAAGAAAACCGTGACTGTTTGCTGGATAGATTTGAAGAGGGCAACGGACATTGGGTGTGATGTCATACAAACTAGGTCATTTTGGGACTGCGTAGCATAGTTCAACCCTATTTCTTTAATTATCTTTAGCAGTGGGAGGAAATTAAGGTCCCAGAGATACCTGGCGAAGTTGGACAGGCTACCCTACTCCTTGTCACATGCAAGCAGGGGTTCGCAACCGAGCCAGTTGAATGAAGGACCGACTATCTGATTTCACGAGCAAGTGTTAAACCATGGCCATGCTCCTCGGTTTACGAAGGTGGAATAGGACAGGGGAGATAGAGAGAAATTGGGTTTATTGTCCACTCCACACAATTAGGTCATTTCGGGACTAACATTTGGTTTAATTTTATTTCAATAATTCGCTTGCGCGTAGGGGTCTTTAGCAGTGGGAGGGAACCGGAGTACCCGGAAGAAACCCACATGGTTAAGAAGGCGCCCCTATCTCCATGCCACATACGCTCACACCAAGGCTCGAAACCACAGCCACAAGCCAGAGGTGGCCGACCAGCTAGAGGTCGAAGCGCGGCACTCTAGACGACTACCCCCCCCCCCCCTCGAATAGGTCAGGAAATAACAGGTCTGGCATCGCATGAATTTCATCTGTGGGCCACATTTGGCCCAGACAAGGGCCAATATCGCCACCTCTGGCCAACACGTGGCATGCCATATCTTTGCCAAAGCCTGTCAGATGTTTGCCAGATCTGGGCCATGCAAGGCGAGCGTTTGCATTAGCGAATCCGGGCCAGATCTGGCTCTGATTGGGCCACGTCTGGCCCATGTCTGCCAGATCTGGCCCACATTTACTATTCGACCAAATCGGAAATGGTTTACTGATGAAATTCGACAGAGTAAAATCCATAGACGGTCCATGGAAAGGCTTGGCGAAATTCTAATCTTGAGATTAATAGACAGCTATATACTCAAGCGCGGAACAAAACAAATAATTTGATTGGCAGAGTAAAAAAAGACTATATTTTCGAACAAATCAATGTTAATAAGGATAACCCAAAAGTACTTCAAAACATGGTCAATAGTATCCTGAAACCGCATAATCAACAAATACTACCAGATTACACCCATGATGATTGGGGTGGGGTGCCTGGGCTGGAAGCTTTACCTAATTGCATAGGCATAGGGGGGAATTTTTGACTGGGGGGGGGGTGTTTGGTGCCTAAAAAATGCAGTTTTTACCATATAAAAAATGTATTTGAAGGCCCATGACTGGTTCTACAATATCTTTTTTTGAGATGAATAAGTTCTTAAGTTCTAAATCATCAATAAAAGAGAACTAAATTTTATTTACTTGTAATTGTAATAATAAATAAAATTTATAATATACACAACTAAAAACAGTTTTTTTATGTATTTGTAACTCATGGCGTACGGGTTCGATGACAGTTGGGGGGATTTTCCTCGAAAAGGCGAAGAAGCGAAGCTTAGCTTATATGCCCCCCTCCCGCCAAAGACAATTTTGTAATATTTGACGACTCCAAACACGTTCTCCTGCTATTTCAGCCGGTGAACAAAGCAACGTCAAAGTGGTCTAATATAGTGTAAATAAGCTGGCTGACTTGAATTCCAATCAATTGTTTACAGTCCAGGAAATCGGTGACCGTTGGGAGAAAATTTAACTGCCACAAACTCGTTTTCCTTCTATTCCAGTCAGTGAATACAGCAACCTCAATTTATTCTAATATAGCCTACCTGGCTGACCCGAATTCCAAACCACCAATCAATAGTCGCGCGGTATGGGGGCCTCACACCCCACCCAAAGAAAATTTAGAAAATTTAATGGCCGCAAATGCGTTTTTGGCTTTTCTAGCCCGTGTAAGCAACTCCAAAAGTATCCAATGGTTTTGTAACCAAAATCGCACTCTGAATTCCAACCATCCAATTCACAAATAATATTCAATACCTGAAAAATGTCGCACAAATTACAGTGGCTCCAGACAAAATAATTTAATCCATAGTCAACTCAGTACAAATTCGTGATATTCAATTACAAGAAAAGTAAAATTAGTGTTTCATTAGGGCCTCGATCACAGTTAGGGAAGCAAAACTAGAAATGCCCGAAAAATTTCCGGTTTATAGACAGCGCCGCCGGTTTTCTTTGAGAGGCGAAGAAGCGGGGCTGATATTGTATTCCCCCCCCCCCCGAAAATTTTGGATTATTTGACTTTCGGAAACACGATTTGCTGTAGATGAAATAAAATTTGTTTTTCACTTTACCCGTCTGCCCGAAACTTTAAATTGGACACATTCAAGAACACAATATTTTTTAAACAACTTTTACAAAGTACAATTGTGTGCCCAAATTTTCCCAGGATTTGGTGCCCAAAATGGGGGGGGGGGGGCTCCTATGTTGACTACATTGCAAGAAAATTATCTATGATTTTCCATAGTTGTTTCTCCTTTTGAGTCTAAAGGGTCTAAATGTGTTCTGGCTTTTTTTTAAAAGGGATTTACAGTCATACATAATACATGAACATGTTGGTCTCCGGAGTAGAATGTTAATTACATGTACACCAATTAAATCTATATTTGTAAAAAAAAAAAGATAATAAAAATAGGTAGAATTTAATAAGCAAAATAAAGCACAAATTAATTACAATCTAGAATAGATTTAAGACATAAAATACATGCGAATATAAGGCACAAATAAAAACCATTATCGAAATAGGGTGAAATGTTTATATCACAATATCATCGTCACTATCACTGTAATCACAGTTTTCATTAGGATTGTCCTGCTCCCAAAGGTTCTGACAATTGGAGCAGTGACATAATGCATGGTAGCAGACATCTTCATAGCCACACAGTCTTTTCCTCTAATGTGTAATAAAATATCCTCATCACCTTTCACTTGTGCAGCTTTACTAACTGACCTGAAAAATCGATGAAGAATACTTTCATTGATACAATCATTTTTATAACGATGTAGGATCACATTGTGATATAATTTTATTGATGCTAGGTATTCATTTTATATTTTATGTAGTTGAGCAGGGTGGGGTTTGGACACTCCCCCTGATTAGCCCACCGGTAGATGAAATAATACAGTGTGCTATGTTGGGAAATTTGGTTTGAGCAGCAATTGAATTCCAACTTGTCAAGGGTTCTTCTATGTGCAAAACAACGGGTACACAAGATCTCAGCTATTATCCCATCTAGCTTGCCTAATCTTTGACGCCCCGACATGAACATGTATTTCCTGCACCACAAGTACACAACCAAGGCCGGCAAATTACATGTAATTGATAAATCACCTGGAACTTTCTCAGCAAACAAGATTGAATCCCCAACCCCGGGTTAGTGAACCAGCATTTCACACACTAAGCCACCAATCATGACTTCCAAATTTGAATTTTAAAAAATTTTTTTTTTTTTAGTGAAGCCAAGGCCTATATATAACTATCATTCATACATTTATGATTAGACTTACCAGCATCTTTAGTTTCAGTCAGAACTAATTTATCTTTCGTGTGCAACAGATAGATATTTATCTTTCTTCTTACAAACAATACATACATAATTCTGGTAGAACAAACTGTCTTTTTTTGCCGAACTAGATAAGGCCTTTCTAACTTTCTTTGCACATGTTAATGACGAACCACTCGTTTGAACATTGGTGGTATTGCCTGTTTTTCCCCTTCATTGCGGCTACTACAGGGTGGTTTCACAGATTTCTTTTCGACTCTCTTTCGAACTAGTTGAAGTCTTGTTTTGTCGGTAAATTTCCGATAACACAGCGGGTGGTAACCTATGTTCTTTACAATCTTTAATCTTATTTCTTCGAAGTCATCGGACAACAAGTTTTTCATCTCCGTCTAATGACAGCTATTCTGCGGCGCATGTTCTAAATTTGTCCCATCTGATTTTAGCAAAAGCTTTCGCCCCTTTCACTGGTGTAGATTTGACGTGAATAATACATGCTCTGGTTCTTTTTGCTTGTTTTTCTTCAGCTTTGTCTATGTTTAACTAAACTTTCAATTAGTCCGCCATCTTTAACTTAAACAGCGTATAATTGGTCGAATCACGTCACATGACCGGTTTTGTCAACAAATAACCGAGGCACAACTCCCGTATTGTTTGATTGGGCGGAGATATAGTGCGCGAAATTCGAAAACGGATTTTATCAATACAGCTCGATAATTCTACTAGAAAAAATCACTCGTTAAACTAAAATGTCATAGCTTACATATTCTTGCTCTGAAATGTTACATTTCTGTTCGATGGAGCAAAGGTGACACGATATTCGATGTCAGCTACTGGCCTATTCCCTTTATCGCCATTGTAACACCAATTGAAAGTGGACAATAGTGGCTATAGTTTTATTACTAATTTGGATATATTTTGGAACGATAATACCAGACTTTATGACGCAGAACATTATTTGGTGTTTCTACTCTCTTGTGCAAAACATTTCACGAAATAAGAAAAAAATGTATGGTGCTAGCAGATTTGTTATTGTTTGAGAGGTAAGGAAGCTTCTCTGTTATTTTAGAACAAAAGTACACCATGGTTGACTTATTTCGTCTTATTAGTAAAAATAATATAAAATAACATATACCTGACCAGACATACTAATTGTGTAGCAATATTTTCTGTGAGCTGATAGTTGAAAAACTTCAATCAGTCAGAGAGTTGGCTATTATCTTACCGGATGTGGATACTTCGCTTGATACGGTTTACACTGAAAGTGGGCGGGGCCTGCCTGTGTGTTTGTCGCCCAAATCGACGGCCATGTTTGTTAAAGAAATTTAAACAAGTATGGCGGTTGTTTTGGGTGTGACTTTTTTTTTTATTTAGCTATTTCTGTAGTTTTATAATCGGAGTTCAGCTTTAATATACTTAAAACGCTCAACCGATATATAATTTTTTTTTATGAAAATCAATCGAAAAAATATTTCTTGGTCAGTAATCCAAGGCTTTTGTATCTAGACCTTTTTCGTATACATTGTATGTCCACACATTTAGTCTTGGTTATCCAGAAACCAACATAAATTAACATTGCAAATACCCATTGTAAACCTTTTCAGTATATTTTCTCTTCAATTTATGAATTTATTTAAGGTTTATTATTTACACTATTTAGCTTTAAGCTTATAGTCACCAAATATATCTACATTTGAACCTTTTAGGAACACTCCCTGAATTTAAAACCTATTTTCCTCAGGGACACTGTTAACCTTATTATAACAAATCTAGTAATGGAATCTTACCCATGGTAACCTGTTTCAGTACAATATACTTGAAAATTATTGATGTAATGCACCTTTCTTGTTTACACTACCTTTATTTAATGCGAAAGTTACCAGATATAGTAAAGTATATAACTTTAAGAAAATTTATTCAAATTTAAAGACATGTTTACATTGATAATATATACTAACAAATTTAACATGCAATTTCTATCTATGGAAAACTGTTTGATAGAGAAGGCCTACCTAATCCCTTTTGTCATGTTAACGCTTTCCTTATCTATGTTTAAAGATACTCAATATACTAAATTCCAGAATTTTAAAAACCGCCATCTCCACTAACTAATATTAACAGCGAATCTAGGATTTTGTTTGTTTCTCTTCTTTCGATCAGAAAGTACTTTTGTAAATGATTCCTTCCAGCTTACTTTACTTGCATCTTTATGATTGTTACGGTTTGAATTTAATAAATGTATTTCCGCTGTGTACACGAGACCTTGGTTTTTCATCCCATCCGAACAAATAGGCAGCTGTCATTGTCAGGCCCACCTTCTGCATCACTGACAAGGGGAAACCACGTCGGAAAATAGAGATGAACTTTCTAGGCCAATGCTGGGATCGAACACACGACCTCCAGGCTAGCGAACCAGCGCCATATCCACTTAGTCACCGTGATCCCTTATGTAGCGTCTACACTGACTGGTAACGGTAAAAGACGATGAACACCGACCTTCGTTATTTGTGGAACTTCCGGTTTATTTTTTACGCCATCGGCTTCAGTCAATTTTTTGCAGAGATAATATAATAATAATGATTACTTTGGTTACTTTGGTTCAGTTATATATCCAACTTATGGAATATACTGTCTTTGACAGTTCCATCAAACAAAGCTTGAAAGTTCCCCCGTCTCCAAAACTCAATTAGCAATAAGTACTCCTCGTTAATCCATTTCAGAGATAATATAATAATAATGATTACTTTGGTTACTTTGGTTCAGTTATATATCCAACTTATGGAATATACTGTCTTTGACAGTTCCATCAAACAAAGCTTGAAAGTTCCCCCGTCTCCAAAACTCAATTAGCAATAAGTACTCCTCGTTAATCCATTTCAGGTTAGGTATGTTGAAATTAAATAGGCTATAGATAAATTTAAGATTTACCGCAATTTCTTAGAACCGGAAGCAATGCCAATGTTATGAATGTACGGAAGTTCGTGAAGGATGACATTAAAAAATAATTATATATCGGTTGAGCGTTTTAAGTATATTAAAGCTGAACTCCGATTATAAAACTACAGAAATAGCTAAATAAAAAAAAAAGTCACACCCAAAACAACCGCCATACTTGTTTAAATTTCTTTAACAAACATGGCCGTCGATTTGGGCGACAAACACACAGGCAGGCCCCGCCCACTTTCAGTGTAAACCGTATCAAGCGAAGTATCCACATCCGGTAAGATAATAGCCAACTCTCTGACTGATTGAAGTTTTTCAACTATCAGCTCACAGAAAATATTGCTACACAATTAGTATGTCTGGTCAGGTATATGTTATTTTATATTATTTTTACTAATAAGACGAAATAAGTCAACCATGGTGTACTTTTGTTCTAAAATAACAGAGAAGCTTCCTTACCTCTCAAACAATAACAAATCTGCTAGCACCATACATTTTTTTCTTATTTCGTGAAATGTTTTGCACAAGAGAGTAGAAACACCAAATAATGTTCTGCGTCATAAAGTCTGGTATTATCGTTCCAAAATATATCCAAATTAGTAATAAAACTATAGCCACTATTGTCCACTTTCAATGAGGAATCGGTTGTTAACTTTAGGCTCTGGGGCGTCGAAAAGGGACTGTCGGGCAGACGGACCGATGGACGGACGGGGGCGACGACATTATACGTGTAAATGTCGAATTTTGAATGTCGAATTTTGAATTTCGCATTTTGAATTTCGCATTTGGATTTGTGAATTTGGAATCTATTTATTTCGAACGGGTATATATCCCACCCAGGCATCAGATAGGTAAACTAGCACTAATTAGTTGTGTAAAATTGCAATTTAATTAAATTTGTTTAATTGAGGGGGGGGGGCTGTCAATTTGCTATTTTATTTGTAAGACATGAATTTGGAATTGGGAATGAGCCTTCTGGGCTTTCGTAGATTCACCATTACTGTTTGACAAAATGTAGCCCAGATGTCATAGCCATGTTAATCTGTAAGTTTCATTGAAATCGGGTGATAATTGTGTTCTGTAGCCGTGCCACAATCTCGTAAACCGCTAACCGGAAATGCCCGAAATTGTGGCTAGCTTGAGATATTGTTAATGTAATTATAATCTGTAAGTTTCATTGAAATCGGGTGATAATTATGGTCTGTAGCCGTGCCACATAACCTGGGCTAATGGAAGACGGGCATACGCCATCGAGTGTGCTATGAGGGATATTTTGCCTGGGCAGCGGCTCTATGGCATACTTTGTATCAAATTCCAGCTGCCACGGGATCTTTACATGTCCTTGTCAGGCCCTCAGTTCTGCATCACTGACAAGGAGAAACCACGCCGGAAAATCGAGATGAACTTTCTCGCCCAATGCAGGAATCGAACACTCGACCTCCAGCCTAGCGAGTGAGCGCCTTACTCACTTAGTCACGTGATCACCCGTATACTCAATAAATTCCACAAATAAGAATAAAAGCAAGAAAAATAATACCAAATTACGAAGTTAAAATATGACATTACTAACAAGCTCTTTCTCAATTCAAACATCTTAAAAATACCAGAGGCAAAAAAAGGTAAAATCTGTTCATTTGTCATGAAAAAGAAAAGCTTATGTTGGTTTTATACGATTAAAATCAGGGTTATAATGACAGGCTTTGGCACAAAGGTCGTTTCTAATTGATGAGTATTTATCACAGTTAAAAATAAAATGATCTTCGTCCTCAACTTCTCCTCTATCACGGGGATTGGGATAGCCTAGTGGTCTTGAGTGCCGCGTTTCGACCTCTGGCTGGCCGCCACCTCTGGCTTGCGGCTGTGGTTTCGAACCCTGGCGTTAGCGTAGGGGCGCCTTCCCAACCTCCGGGCACTCCGGTTTCCCCTCTCTGCTAAAGACACCTACCCGCAAGCGAATTAATAAAATGAAACCATATGTTAGTCCCGAAATGACCTAGTTGTGTTAAGTGGACGGTAAACCCCCTTTCTCTCTCTCTCTCTCTCTCTCTCTCTCTCTCTCCTTTATCACAGTAAAAAAAGATACGTTCAGATATATTTTCGTTTTTTTTTATATCTACCAGTCTCTATTCTCAATTGTAATGATCCACATCTTAGCATGGACAGTACTTTTTCCTATGTGATAAATTTATAATTTTACACACATAATTTTCAGTGCCTATTTCGGTTTTTTACAATCTATTTAACTTTAATTTATTTCCATTTACTTTTTTCTTGTCATTCCACAAATTCAGGGGATCACGTGGCTAAGTGTGTGGGGTGCTGGCTCGCTAGCCTTGAGTTCGGGTGTTCGATCCCCACATTGGCCGAGCAAGTTCATCCCGATTTTCCGGCATGGTTTCCCCTTGTCAGTGGGGCCAGACAAGGGCAGCTATTTAGTCGTTAGAATGGGACGAAAGACCGAGGTCCCGTTTACACATTCGCATTCACGTAGAAGATCCCTTGGCAGTTGAAATTCGATATAAGAGTAGGCCCTATCCCCGCTGCGCGTGCAAAATTAACCACGCACAAAATATTTGTAATGACTACACTATCCAGCCTAATATTACCGCATTTAAAGATATCATTATTCTTGCTGATGCCAGGGTTTCTAAAATGAATAACCTTCCCTTTAGCTTGATTGATTAGTATTCTCCATTTACTACACCAAACATTGAGAATACCTAAATAGCTTAATTTCATCTGGAGCTAATAGAACAATGTGATCGGCATAAAGTAATTTCTGATATAGTATCGTCAATATTATACCACAATTTGCACCATTAAGAACATTTACCAAATCATTGACATATATTGAGAAAAAAGTAGGTGAAAGAACACAGCCTTGTTTGACGCCTTGTGAAACTGAAAACCATTCAGTTTTGTAATTATTCACTCTGACGCCGCACGTAACGTCTTCGTACAAGGAAAATATACTTTTCACTGACTATAATTTATACATGGGACATTCTCTGTTAACGGAATCAAGAGCACTTCTAGTACAAACAAAACAAGCAAACGTTGCCTTTTTTGCACCATTACGGTTCTGTATGATATTATTATTCAATACATAATATATGATCAACACAATTTTGTCCTTTGCGAAAAACATCTTGTTCTTCTGCTAAAATGTCATTATTTTCTAAACAAGTAGAAAGCCTGTTATTCAGTATATACTTTACAAGGAATTGCTATCAGTGTTATGCCCGTGCTAGACAACAGGTCCCCCCCGTCTGACTTTGGGATGGGTATAATAATCCCTTTTGACCACGGACCTTGGATAACTGAGTTATTAACGCAGCACTGTATGATTTGATATAAAAGCTTTCTTATGAACTCACTACATATTCAGTTCACACAAGATGACTTACCCAACTTAGTTTTGAAAACTGAGTTTTGAACGCAAGTATTATTTCTTATGAACTCACTACATATTCAGTCCACACCAGATGATTTACCCAACTTAGATTTTGGATACGGACTCCCTGAAATGTTATGTCACAAATTAAATAGTCACAGTTTAGATTCGTTAATGTTACTGCCGAACGTCTCATTTAGTCCCGAAATGACTTAGTTTGTTTCGAGTTGACGTTACCCTCCTGTCTACCCTTGCCGTGAGTAAACCCTTGAAGAGATCAAAAGGAATTACTATATAAAGGGAAATAACTCTTAAGCATACAACAAGAAGAGCTGTAAATAGGCTAAATACCGGGCAAATCATTGATAAAGCGAATATTAAATAAAGGCATTTCACACACGCGTTAGTACACGAGTAAAAGCCGACAACTCTACTAGAAAGTGCATGAGGACCACACTACACGCAAAACAAAAATATACAGAAAGAAAATAGACATTGCAAGAAATAAACAAATATCTAATCAAGTGAATGGATCCAGAGTCTACTTTGCTGTACAACAAGAAGAGCTGTAAATAGGCTAAATACCGGGCAAATCATTGATAAAGCGAATATTAAATAAAGGCATTTCACACACGCGTTAGTACACGAGTAAAAGCCGACAACTCTACTAGAAAGTGCATGAGGACCACACTACACGCAAAACAAAACTCTACAGAAAGAAAATAGACATTGCAAGAAATAAACAAATATCAAATCAAGTGAATGGATCCAGAGTCTACTTTGCTGTACAGTCTTATGGTACAGGCTTCACTAAAAATGAACATCAAGAAGATTTACAAAAAAAACCTAACAGAAATAATGCAATCATAAAAAGTGCAATATCGATAATAAGTTAAAATTTGATTTCAGTACGGGATATCGTTATATTTAGTTCAACAGGGAAGACATGTCTATTGATAGGTTGCTAGGGTAATATTGATCAGTTTACATAAATAAATACACTTCTATATTTACAATATTCTTAGTGCGGTGGGTATCAGTGCGTTTAAATGTAGAAAAAATAATAATTCAGTCAATCTTATTATTAAACAAAACAAGACGATCGTTCAATGATAACGTAGTGATGTTACATGGTGTTAATCGGTGTTCACGTTATGATTGACTTTAATTAAACAACGTTGCAACACATGTATCTGTATCGGTGTAGTGGCAATGGCATGATGGACTTAAGTTAAACAACGTTTAAACACATATATTGGTATCGTTGTGGTTACAATGTTATGATAGACTTTAATTAAACAACTTTTTAACACGTGTATTGGTATCGGTGTGGTGGCAATGGTATGATGGACTTTATATAAACAACGTTTCAACACATGTATTGGTATCGGTGTAGTGGCAATGGTATGATGGACTTTATATAAACAACGTTTCAACACGTGTATTGGTATCGTTGTGGTGGCAATGGTGTGATGGACTTTATATAAACAACGTTTCAACACATGTATCTATACCGATGTGCTTACAATATTATGATGGACTTTAGTTAACAACGTTTCAACACATGTATCTGTACCGGTATGATGACAATGTTATGTTGGACAATTAATCAAACAACGTTTGAACACGTGTGTATGTTCCGGCGTGGTATAAATATTATGACGGCCTATTATATAAACAATGTTTCAACACGTGTGTATGTACCGGCGGGGTTACAAGTGAAATAAATTTGGCAAAGTGCTCGTCTTACGGTAAAACAGTGTGGGTCATATATTGCACGTCTATGGTATACAGGGTGGGCGATATATTGTGTTATGTATGACAGTGTAGAGATACCGGCATACATAATATATGTATATATGCTAGGTATGTACGGCTTATAATATGAATGAATGAATTCACGAACAATAGTGACGATTATAGGCTATTAACCAACATCTCTCCCTCTCTCTCTTTCTGTGTATATCCCAGTGTAGAGACATCAACTTATAACATACTTATGACACCAATGTTAGGTATGTACGGCTTATAATATGAATGAATGAATGAATACATGAACAAGAGAGAGACGAACAAGAGAGGGCGATTATATCTATTGATGATTGAAAGGCATTGACTGTCTATTCAGTTAACGGTCAATATGAACCATAACGACCGATATATACAAACATGGCGGAACTCGTGTGAGGTGGGTGTGGATATATTAAATACTAAAGATGTATCGGAAATATAAATTAAGTGGAGAATTTAACCAGTTACCTGTTCGCCCACCTATAACAATGGGGTGTGGTCCGTCAAATCATCTGGATCAGCATGTCAACAACAAACCGGAGTTAAAAAGGTAAACAGCATTCTAATATAATATATTGTATGTCAAAGTGGTGTTTTCTGCTACGTATACATAAAATAAACACACCAGTACAGGCCATGCATTGAATCGCAACACACGTGTACTTATCAATTGAATATATACGATCAATGTCTTATCATAATTAGTTATGACAGATATTAGTAGGGAATAACAGATATTAGATATTAGTAGGTAATTTAAGTTGACAGATCAGTGTCCAGTATACGTACCCTTTTATATAGCATGTATATGTACCTATAAATACAGTATGACATACCTATAGCCTATCGTTATAGTATATGTACCCCTGAATACAGTATGACATACCCATAGCCTATCGTTATGTAGATATGAATCGCAGGCACTTGGGGGGGGGGGGATTAAAATAAAACCTCTTACAACTCTTTGACTATATATTACAGCATTGACAAGGTGTGTTGTTGACATTTCGTCGTTTCGAATCCCCATTTGTACGTGACAAAGAGTAGGGTCGCCGGTCCAGCCTCGTGGGTTTTCTCCGGGTCCTCCGGTTTCCTCCCTGCTAAATACCCCTACGAGCATCCGAATTATTGAAATAAAAGTAAACCGTATGTTAGTTCCGAAATGACCTAATTTCTGTCGAGTGGACGTTAAACCCCATCTCTCTCTCTCTCACTCGCATGACATATCAACCTTATTTTCTGTTTCAGTGGGCTCGTCAACAAAACGCCTGATCTAAATTACAATGAGACAAAAACAGACAAAAAGTTGATTGAAGAAGGAACTATAAGTCGAATCAAGCGAACTTTAACACAGTTTGACTTACTTAAAGATAAACAATCGACCAAGCAGAAGTTAGATCGTAATACAGAAGATATATTAAAAGGCAATCTTAATGTAGATTTTCCTTTAACTGCTAAAATAGTTAGAATATTCACCAGTAGTACATTTACAGGTAGGTTTATATAAAATAAAAACCAATTAACGAACAATCCAAACCATAAGACATAATTCGAAGTCCTTAAAAAACGTTATAGGCAAAATAGTATATTCAAGCAAAGTAGTGTAATCAGCAAATGGACTGCTTCTCGTGTACAAAAATATACGACAAGCAGTGGTAACAGGTGTCCGGACGAGTAAGCGTACCCTGCTTGGCGCCACACCCGTCATAGCTGCATCCAAAATATTAGGCGAAAAGTCGGTAAAATAGCGTGATTGGCCAATGAACTATCGGCATGCAAAATGCACGCGATGAAGTGTTTTAACGATGTAGTGGACATTATCAGGGATATAGTAATAGTATACGTGTCAATTAAATATATCTAGAATAATAGACGAGAGAGAGACACGTTATATTTACCAATCAAATCAATATGACGGCCATAAAACGTTTTAAAGGTTTTAATAAGTTTTGTGCGTAAGTATCCTTGTAGTTGAAGCTTAGATGACAAATGCCTCGATCTTCTCAAAAAACAGAATAAAAGGAACAAGCTCTAGCGTAACGATTTAGCTGAGACACAAACACTCCATAAGCTGGTGATATTGGAATGTTACTACTAATAAATGGAAAGTTAACAACCGGAAAGTCAAAGTCATCCCGTTTATCGTACAATTTAACACTAAGTTTATGGCAATTGTCAAAATAGAGACGCAGATCCAAGAAGGAAGCGTAATTGTCACTGTAAGTGGTATTTATAATTTCGAGCTCATCAGGATATGAATTCTATATAATCACTAAATTTAGGATTATTCATATGGGACGTTTAGTAAACTTCGAAAATTTAAACTGAATTCTCCGGGAATCTTCGATAAACTACAGTTTGATCTGTAATTGTCCTCTTAGACACCAGTGAATCGCGGTGGCTTAGTGGGTAGGACGCTATATAGCTGACACCAGGATTCGGTGGCCAGGGGCCGCGGAGCGGGCCCGATTTCGGGGGGGAGGGGCTACTGACCATACCCCCCCATAACCTTTTTTCGCTTTTTTGAGCTTTTGGCGACATTTTATTTTCACTATTAAAATTTATTAGCCCCCCCCCCGGCTCCGCGGCCCCTGTCGGTGGCTTAGTTAGAAGAGGCTGACCAGCAAGACTCGGTAGCTTAGTGAGTAAGACGCTGTATGGTCCTACGTCCGTTTCCATATAGTCACTGGGTGTAGAAAAGTTTAATTGAACTCCAGTGTAAACTGTGAATTCATTAATTTTTGTTGACATAAAAAAAAAACGAAATTATAAATGTATACATATTCTTCTAACACAATATTTAGTGCCGAACTTCTAGTCTGAACACATTTTTCATTTAGATACCCGCCAAGAAAGGAATTATTTAATGGAAAATACGTATCCCAGATTAAAAGAGTTCTGTCAGAATCTAGGTTATGAATTTCAAGTTGTTGATATGAGATGGGGAGTGAGAGATGAAGCCATGGATGATCACATGACCACCGAATTATGTTTAAAAGAAGTTGATCTCTGTAATAAAATATCGACTGGTCCTTCTTTTGTTGTAAGTAAATAGAGCCTTTAAATTATCCATTGGTCCTTCTTTTGTCCTAATCCTTCACCCACCTGACCGAAATAACTGTCTTCCAATATTCGGGAAATTTCATTCCATTTTGATGTTCTATAGATGGAATAGTTCGATACGTAAATCCAAATTTAATTTTTCTGTTTAATTACTTTAAATCTCTATTGATTAGGTATTTTATTGAGTAATACATAAAAAATATTGTGACAGAATTGGGTCATAATTCTTCAAAACATATTATGTCCGAACAACGTAATGTTACAGATACGATACCCAGAACTAAGGTACATGGCTTGGCCGTTGTCCGGTCGTGGCCGGGAGCTAACTACCAGATGTCGCCTAGCTTACGACTGCTCTTGTGTCCTGCTGGACATCTTCTGTCTTGGCCGCACCTGTCTCCAAGATCCGTCTGACTAATCTCGTTACCATTCCAGTTTATAAAGCATTCCACAGATATTTGATACATGCTTATCAAACAAAGAAGGTTTAAACCAGACATGCCAGCAACAGGTTCTAATTGCATAATGACATAAGTAACGCTACCAAGATCTACAGGGGTCGATGACAGGTTGATTTCCAAATTACTTTCACATGTCTGTTTGGCAGGGGCATAACATCTGTCATTATGTAACATTATCTAACATATAAATATTTGTATATTTAACTGAGAATTAGTTTAAGGTAGAGTAGCGTAACGACCAACCATCAACAAAAATATGTTAATTTATTGTAGCATATATTCTCCGTGTATTTTCAGACATTTTTATCCCATAAATACGGATATCGAGATTTTCCTAGAGAAATAGAAGCTGGTGAACTTGAACTACTGCTGAGTAAAATAGAATCGAAAGAAAGTAAAAATCTGTTAAATAAGTAAGTGTCGAGTATCCGTAGTCTCCATGATTGTAGATTATAATTCCCACTGTATAAAAACTAGGTCATACTAGAACTGCCAGGCAGGGCCGGATTAACCTTGTGGGGGACCCGGGACATACCAACTGTGCGGGGCCCCATTTCAAATTGTTCGTACTGACCGCGGATCGTACCAGTATGTACTCCGCCTGGGGTGTTTTCCTCCCGAGTTTATTTGTTTAAAATAAAGATTAATTTCAGTGCATCTGAGACAATTTAGACAGCGATTCCATTGACGTTTAGAACTCGTTGACAATTTCAGTGTTTTAAACCTTTCTCTCATGATGTTTTCATTTACTTCATTTTAGTAAAATTATTTTAGATGACATAAAACATTAAACTCTGTTGTCTGAACTACTATACTATGATTACGTTAATTTCCCGGGACTGGTTGGGCCCCAGCAATCACATCAGGGGATGTGGTCCCCGGAACTGGTTAGGATCTATTGATTTATAGAACCTCTAAATTATGTTATTTAGCTAATTTTAGGACCCAACCGATCTCTGGCCCACAATATCCCTTACTGCCTAGGGCCCCAATCCCCGCCCCCTCAGCCCGGGTACTGGTTAGCTCTGCCCGGGATAAAATATAAGCATGAGCCAGAATTGTGGGGGGCCCCTAAATGTGGGGGGCCCGGGACATTTGTCCCACTTTGCCTCCCCAAGATCCAGCACTGCTGCCAGGGATCCTGGACCTGGTCATGTAGTCCTGGTAGGACACTACAAGGGATCGTGGACCAGGACCTGTATCGAACTCGCTAGTTTGCATAGATGTCAGAACTATATGTAATAGGTAATACACACACACCCAGTCAATTAAACATATATATATACATATATTCATTTATTATACCATTTGAGTTATACAGACGTACCATTATACACAATGAGTTGAATAGTCGTTTATTATGCCACTTTAGTTATATACAGCCTTTTATTTTACCAGTTGAGTTTTATACAGTCGTTTATTTTACCAGTCTAGTTTATTGTGCTATCTTATAAACGCGTGTCATTATAAACATTATTATATTTTAGGTGGTTTAAAAGAGATGATAATTCTGTACCTCCTACCTACGTTCTACAACCAATCAGTTCACAGCTACCTGATTTTAAATCTTCAGATGTTGACAAGAAGAACAAAGCTAAAGACACGTGGAATAAACAACACGAACAAATGAGAGAAGCTCTGGTTACATCTGCTAAACAATACCTAGATAGATCAACAGCTCACAAATATCTTAGATCAGGTAACACTTATAGACAGTCCACGAAACCTACAACAACCGACCCAGACAGTCCACAAAATATATAACACCCGACTCAGACAATCCACAAATCATATATATTACCATTGACCCAGACAGTCCACAAAAGCTTCAACAACCGCCTAGACAGTCCACAAAACCTTCAATAACCGACCCAGGCAGTCCACAAAAGCTTCAATAAATTCCCAGACAGTCCATACAACCTTCAACAACCGCCCTAGGCTATCCACAAAACCTATAACAACCGACCCGAGCAGTCCACGAAACCTATAACAACCGACCCAGACAGTCCACACAAACGTCAACAGCCGCCCTAGGCAGTCCACAAAACCTATACCAGTCGACCAAGACAGTCCACAAAACCTTCAACAAACGCTCAGACAGTCCACAAAACCTAAAACAACCGAACTAGACATTTTAAAAAAAACCTTTAACATAACATGCGACCCAGACAGTCCACTTAACCTAAAACCACCGATCCAGACAGTCTAAAAACTCATTTTTAGTCAATATCACTGTAAACTTGATATATTTGACTCGGCAACTAATATCTATCATAATTCATGAAAATGTACGGCACTAATAGATCAAAATCCTCAGTTTATATCAATCATGTATAATAGTTAATAATCAGACAGTAGCCATTACGTAGACGTTTTGTTTGCTAATAGTAAGTGCAGGCGGATCGCACTACACTCAAAACAAATACAAAAAAAAGATTAACCTACCGAATATAGACACTGCAAAAGATAAACAGATATCAAATCAAATGAATGAATCCAGGGATCAGCCGTAAGCGTCCACTACGCAGCACATTCCAGGACAGATTATAGTACGTGACACAAATACGACGTGACACAAATAAGGTGTTAAAACCGTGACTAATGAATGCTATAGACCAGCTACACGCAAGCTTATTTGATAAAGATGTTATCCTATTGCACAACCCAGCGCTTGTTGTAACTTATCAACCAACGAAATGCATTTAACAAAAAGATCATTATTACATATAAATAAGTATCTCAGATGACGTAATAATTCACAAAGTTACTCCAATAGCCCACAGATATCTCAGTGAAACCTCTTAAAATTCAGAACGTTACTCAGTACATCTAAATATACTATTCAAAAGAAGTAGGGGATATTTGATTTTTAAGTGTTATTATAGTCACCTAATGAAACTGACAAAGAAACAAATGACAAAATGAAATGAAGTTCACATTCATCGATTTATTCAAAATGATCGTTAGACTAAGTAAGGCACAGACTAACCATTATAAGGGTAAAATGATACCCGGGGTCAAACAGCAAAGTTACCACAGCATCACAACAAAGTCGGTAACGGGTAAATCCTCCTCTGTTTGCCAAACAAGCATTGATCTGACGTGGCATACTCCCAATGAGACATCTATGGTCATTTTGGTCCAGATTGCCCCATTCCTGTTGCAACGCAGCAGCAAATTCTTGGACATTGGCAGGACGTTGTTAACGTTGACGTAACCTCTGTCCAAGCATGCCCCAGACATGATTGATTGGGGGAGAGGTCGAGACTCGGTGATGGCCAAGGTAATGTGGTGATGTTCTGTTGTTGGAGGTAACCTGTAACGATCCTGGCCCTGTGACATCTTGCGTTGTCATCCTGGAGGATGAAACGGCGGCTATGACGTCGTCCGAACGGCACAACATGGACTGCCAAGATGTTGTCCCGGTAGTACTTGCCTGTGACACGCCCTGCAACAACATGTAAAGCCGTTCTTTAAGCAACAGTGATGCCTCCCCACACCATAACAGAACCACCCCCAAATCGATCATGTCTTATGACGTTAACGTCTTAGAAGCACTCGTTTCGACGACGCCACACCCTCATACGTATGTCCAAAGAATCAACAGTGAACCTTGACTCATCTGAAAACATCACATTTCTCCAGCGTCGATTATCCCAGTGTTGACGATCCCTACACCAACGACGTCTTGCCTGAATGTGATGATCTCTTAAACAAGATATCACGCGAGGACGTCGGGCGCGAAGGTAACCCCTATGCAATCGATTCCGAATCATCTGGCCACTCACTCTCACACTAGCGGCTGTTTGAGAACGAGCGCTGATCTGATTTGCTGTGATGACACGATTTCTCAAGGCCAAGGTACGGATAAATCGATCCTGGGCTTGAGTTGTCGCCCTTGGTCGACCTGAGCGTGGTCTGTCCTGTACGGATTGTGTATCACGGTATCTGGACCATAGCCTGCTTATGACAGACTGAGAAACATTCATCGTCCGCGCCACAAACGCCTGTGTTGTGTCGATCTGTCGCATGTCAAGAGCACGTAACCTTTCATTTTGGGTAAGCCGACGCATATCACAATTTGTTTTCTGGTCACTAAAACAAATAAACTGATGTTTCCAACCTGGAATTTAATGCCACAATGACTGTAACATTCAAAGTCAGAGTCGTGAAAATCTTGGGTTGGACCGCTATGATGATCCCAAGCACCACCTGCATTCCACGCGGTAACTATTGGTGCGTTTGGGCGTCACATGTAACTTGAAATGTTTCTTCTGTTAGGTTCTATAGTGACTTTTTTCGTAGTCATTTGCATATTTTAGTATTATGCTCCAAAATCAAAAAAACCTACTTTTTTGAATAGTTTATTAACTAATCTTATTTTCTACAAGCGACTTACTAGTTCTAGACACACGATTCAAAGTGAGTTACTAGTTCTCGAAACACGATTAAAAGTGAGTTACTGGTTCTCGAAACACGATTAAAAGTGAGTTACTTGTTCTGGACATACGATTAAAAGTTAGTTACTAGTTCTGAACACACGATTAAAAGTGAGTTACTTGTTCTGAACACACGATTCAAAGTGAGTTACTGGTTCTCGAAACACGATTAAAAGTGAGTTACTTGTTCTGGACATACGATTAAAAGTGAGTTACTAGTTCTGAACACACGATTAAAAGTGAGTTACTTGTTCTAAACACACGATTCAAAGTGAGTTACTTGTTCTCGAAACAAGATTAAAAGTGAGTTACTTGTTCTGGACAGACGATTAAAAGTGAGTTACTAGTTCTGAACACACGATTAAAAGTAAGTTACTAGTTCTCGAAACACGATTAAAAGAGAGTTACTTGTTCTGGACATACGATTAAAAGTGAGTTCTGGACATACCATTAAAACGCCTAAACCCATATATTTTCTTTTCATAGAGATACAAATACACATTCTATTATTTACTTACAATAAAGGTTTATCATTGGTATTGTAAATTTTGATAGGGTTGGGTTTGTTTAAATGGTATAAATTTGAATCGTTGATGTCGTTTGTTTTACAGTAACCGAAGCTGAGATAGACCGGGGTATACTTGATGACAGTCAAAGAGCATTCTGGTTTGATCGTCAAATAAAAGATATAGAGAAGCAAGAACCCAGCTATATTCTGAGTCGTTATAAAGGTATACACCTATATATCCGTTAAATCCCATTTCATTTCATTATTTCACACATATATTTTGTTTGCTTTAATTATAGATTTTATGTCTTCTATTTTATTGTTTTCAATATCTATATTATTGTTTATCATATTATTTATTTCATTTTATTGTTTAATCTCCGCCTCCACCAGACTGCAATTCAACAAAATAACTCCGAACAAACATAAGTTCAAACATTACCGCCCTTTCTGCATTATTTCATGCATGCACCCAAATGAGACTTAATATTGTCCCAGCGCCAATGAAATTCACAGGTAATCCTCGAGACCTCACGCTGAATTGGATGTTGTCTGTACCCAAACACGTACTTGCTTTGGTATTTCTACAGCTAGAAAGTCACGATTAGATGTTCACACCATGTGTGTATAGCGATAACAAATATATCAATCTTGATTTTCTATTCCAGAATGCAACGGAAAGAAAGATCATTTAGAAGAATCTCGGACTCTTTTAGAGAATTTACGAAATAATAAATTAAAGCATAAACTACCGGAGGATCACATCAAGAAATATACAATAGATTGGACAGAACATGGTAAGAGGAAGATCTTGGGTGTTTGTCTTATTTAATTGTCAAACCTGTGTTAAACCGATGCAATGGGACAACAATCCAAATGTAGGCCCAAATGAGTTCTAGTCCATATTCTTCAGAAGGAAAATGGACACCAAACCCGAACACAGTCCCATTGTTTCCGAAATAAACCGATCTCTCTAGGCCAAACTAAAACCACCAACAATCTATTTGCTATCCATCATCTCAACTATCTAGCGTCGTGGGCTTTACCCGGCTTCCTTCTCTGCTAAAGAACCCTACACGAACGCCAAACATTGAGATGGAAATTAAACATTTTTAGTCCAGACTTTTCGTAACCTTGTATGTGCAGGATGAATGTAAAACACCACTGGTCATTAACATCAGTAGTAAATACAAGTTCCTCGCAAAATGAGAACATAGTTGTCTCCCTTCAGTAAGTTTAAATATAGGCATCTCCCCTCGGTAAAGGTGAGTACATCTATTACTCTTGCCCGGAAGAAGACGTGACTGCTTGCAAAGTCCTTCAACATCCCATATCGAACAAGCTACATAACAATAGCAATCACAAAAACTACTAAAATATACTACCCAACAGTATTTGTTAACATTAGATGAATAAAACCCAGCGCTACTCTCTTCCTGATTCCACCCAAGTCCACCAGCAACTTCTATAAAATAAAACAACTTACGAACAATCCAAACCATTAGACAAAAAATACGGTATTGGCAAAATAGTGTAACAAGGCTAAATAGTATAATCATCATATGTCAGCGCCACAAATAGCGTCGTTCTGTCTGGCATCCAAGTATTGATGAATATCATCTTACCCAAACATTTGGTTGATATTGGCTGATACCCTATAGTATCCTACACGCCCAAACTAACAATCTGAAAACTAACCAAAGAGCCACCAATATAATTTATCCAAAAGGCGACTAACAACCGAAAACATCATACAAGTGACCACCAGCGACTAGCATCCCGTACCCATAAAATTCACGTGTTATTTTACTAATATTTAGGAGATCACGTGGCTAAGTGGGTAAGGTGCTGGCTCGCTAGCCTGGGGGTCGGGTGTTTCATCCCTGCATTGGCCGAGAAACTTCATCTCGATTTTCCGGCGTGGTTTCCCCTTGTCAGTGATGCAGACGAAGGGCCTAAAAAGGACAACTGCCTGGTCGTTCGGATGGGACGAAAACAGAGGTCCCGTGTACACATTGGCGTGCACGTAAAATATCCCTTGGCAGTTAGAATTCAGTTGCTGTCCGGGCAAAATTTCCCTCATAGCACACTGTGTGCGCGTGATATATATATATATAACCTCTATTATAGGTGTTGATCCAACTAAAGAAAGTCATAAATTGTATATCAATAAATTAGCTGATGATTTTGAGAAAAGTATAAAAGATGGTATTGAGAGAGCTATACAAGACGAACAGTCTAACATTTTAAATAATACAATCTGCCAGGAAGTTATTCAACATACGAAGTTCTGTAAAGATAAATGTCATTCATTTTATGGTAGAAAACAGACTTTTGATGTGAGTTAATATTTATCTGTTCGGTCTATTATTACCTTAGAGCGTATTGAGATCGTGCTAAACTCTTAGTCCATTACCATATGTAATGAATTGAGATCGTGCTAACCTCATAGTCCATTACCCTAGAGCGTAGCATATTTAGACCGCGCTAACCTCATAGTCCATTACCCTAGAGCGTATTGAGATCATGCTAAACTCATAGTCCATTACTATATACCATAGCGTATTAAGATCGAGGATACGCATATAGTCCATTATAATGTACTGTACCGTATTGTAGTCGTTCATTAACTCATAGTCCATAATGTACGGTAGCGTATTTGCGGTCGTGCATAAACTCATAGTCCATTACCCTATACTATAGTCTATTGAGGTCGTACTTAACTCATGATCCGTTACCCTATATTATAATCTATTGAGATCTTACTAAACTCATGGTATATTTAGCCATCAGAAGATACAGATCATGGCTAAATTTATATAGCCCAGTGGTCAAGGTCTTATAAGATAGCTAAGGTGAGAGTGGTTATACAAGATGATTCATATGATCGAAATTCCAATTTGCCTCACATCGTATTGTGACAATTCCAATTTTTCTCACATTGTATTGTGACAATTTCAGTGTGTCTCACAGTGTATTGTGACAATTTCTTTTTGTCTCCCGTTGTATTGTGACAATTCCAATTTGTCTCACGTTGTATTGTGACAATTTCAGTTTGTCTCACGGTGTATTGTAACAAACTCCAGTTCGTTAAATATGATTCTATGCAGGAATAACATTTTACAATGATGAAAATACCACGTGACTATGGTGGCATGTTATATAATTTGAATTTAGGGGCGGTATATTATCTGATAGTTTGGATCTATAGACGGTAAATATTGTGATGTTTGTATTACAGATTATAGATGATTATATGACCAACAACATTGACGAACCCCTGGTAATACACGGTTCATCTGGTTGTGGTAAAACATCCATTGTTGCCATGGCAACTAAAAATACATTTGACAAGAAAAACGGAGAGAAAACAACAATAATTATTCGGTATGATATATATTATATAAGTTTAATGTTTTGATTATTTTGTTATACGGTATTATATGATTATATATCAGTTTGCTGGTTAGATTATTTTGTTACACATAATTACAAGTCTTATTTAGTTGATTGGCTACTTTCACAAGTCTTTAGGAATATATAGGACTCGTAATGGGTACAAAAATTTTGTTATTTCGAAAAGTATTTGTAAATTTCCAAAGAATATAGAGTTTTGATGCCTGTTAAGGCTGTTTGATATATTTAATTCTCCAACCTCGTGGGGTTTCTCCGGGTCCTCCGGTTTCCTCCCACGGCTAAAGACCCCTACGCGAAAGCAAATTATTGAAATACAATTAAACCATATGTTAGTCCCGAAATGACCTAGTTTGTGTCGAGTGGAAGTTAAACCCCATTTCTATCTATATATTATTTCATTCTTGTTGTATTTTTTAGATTTCTGGGAACGACTCCTGATAGTTCGAACATCAGTGCCTTGTTATACAGTGTTATTTGTCAGATTAAACTAGTTTATAATGAAGAACCTATTAAACAGGGATTGGTGAGTACCATTATATAAAAACCGTTTCAACAGGGATTGGTTAGTGTCGGTAGGCCTATATAAAATATAAAATAAATAATATATAAAAGTCTATCATATCTGGAAACCAATTACTTCATCTAATCATCCCGGGTGAAAACCCCACTACACTACAGCTACGACGCATGGTTTTCAATAATACAGACAGTCCATCATAATGTATTCGAAGATCCATTACAAAACGTGGTCTGGTGCGTAACGAGCGTGTCACTATTTATAATGCTCACCAATAGTGATGTATATTATTGTTCATTAATAGAAAAACAGGTACATATTTAATCCTTATAAGGTACATATTTGTCTTCTCTTATTGAAGAGTCTAAAGGATTTGACAGAGGAATTTCACCGGAGTTTAAAACATGCAGAGAAACGCCATCCAATGTTGGTACTACTCGACTCTTTAGATCAATTAGATACCACAGGTGGCGCTCGTCAGTTGTCATGGTTACCACGTAAATTACCCGAGTATGTTAAGATGATCGTATCAACGCTACCGGAAGCAGAATATGAATGTCTTCCAAAACTTCAGGTAGTATAATCAGATTATATTGAATTTAGTGAGGACTACAGATAATAGTCTAGTACGTCTCGGTGTTGAAAAGATACCCAATTAGAAAAACTGAAAATCGAGGATTAGAAGTTTAATTCTGCTATGAAATTGTTGCTCAAATTATCTATATTATACAAACACATAGAAGATAATCCAAATTCAAAGCCATGGTTGGGTTGTTGATAATAATGATAACCAATATTAGAGTAGGTAAAAAGAATAAAAATAATCCTTGATATCTTTAGCACAAAATTACTTTTCAATAGTTTCTATAGCGCATTGAAATCATTGTGAATAAGCTTGGAGAAAAAGTAGGTATAATTGTAATAGACATTTAAACATAGTCTTGGGTTCATATCACTTTTAAATTGTTAGCTTTTAAAACAAACCTAACTATTCAATTATTATAACTTCCATAAGACCATCACATGTTCTCGCTTTGATGTACAGAATACTTGTGCACGCTTTACCATGACAACCAAATTTACGACTGCGCACACACACGCATCGCATTACTATTTATATATTCAAAGGCCATTATATTTACTGTTAGCTATTGAAACGGCCCTAACCATAAAAACAACACGGTACCTTTATTTTGTAGGCGATGTTTACTAAACCATCATGCTTTCTACCAGTAGAAACGTTATCTAATGATGACGTAGAGAGAATTCTCCACAAGTGGCTGGAGACCAAACAAAGAAAACTCCTGGATTCACAGTTAAAAATGGTTCTAGACGCTTTTCAGCAGTGTCCATTGCCGTTATTTCTAAAACTATCATTTGACGAGGCGTGTCGATGGAAATCATTTACTCCACCAAGTGTATCAACTCTACAGACCACAGTTCGCAATGTGATCAATGATTTATTTATTAGAGTCGAATCGCTACATGGACAATTACTTGTATCTCGAGCACTTGGCTATCTTACTTTAAGTAAGTACATGTACTTTTCAAATAACAATTGCTGATTTGAAGAAAACTGCTGCTGCCATGCCCCGGCCCGTTTACATTCAGAGCGGTCTCCTTTAATGTATGGTCCAATTTTGCGGGCCGGAAGTCGAGCCGGAAATCACGGTGTGGATTATTAAGCTTTGATTCAATTCGTCACATACAGGATCTGCGAGATGGACATAAAACTGGGTTGTACAGATTTGTAAAACATCCAATGGAATGTTAAATGCAAAATGCGCTCCCACCACAAACCTTTAAAATACACCAATAACATAATAGCACAACTCCACAAATATGTCAGAAACTTTTGTAACCAATGATATTGATTTAAATCAGAAATTAGTTCTGGATTAGCCACATTCGACGTGTCGAGTTCAAGTTTTAATAGAACAAAGTTTGGCTGTGTGGGGCATAAATCCATATACATGTATCTGAACTATTAGTTTGTGATGGTATCAATTGGCATTGTTATGAGTAATGTGCCCGTAATGACTTCTTCCAGGTGGTGGCGGTTTGACGGAGACGGAATTAGAAGATATTCTGTCATGTGACGATGACGTATTAAATGACGTATATATGTACTGGACGCCTCCTATACGTAGATTACCTCCCCTACTACTCGTCAGAATCAAGGCTGAATTAGGACAATATTTTGGTAGTTATATTAATAATATTATCTTACTTTTAAAAAGCAGTCAATTTCGATTATAATCAAATTTTAAAATGTATTATTATATTTATTGTTTTGGTTTTCAACAGGGACTGAAGACTGGTAAATAATTCAATTTGTTAGTATATATTTCATTTAATGCTGATCGAGTTTTGGAGATTTATTTTTTTATTCGTTATTTATATTATTAAGTTAAGTTTATAGAGGAGCTGATGGAGTTCGGGGGTTTTATTTATTTATTTAACATTTATTTCATTTAATAAAGTTGATAGAGGAGCTGATGAAATTCGGGTTTTTTATTTATTTATTCATTATTTTTTTTTTAATTAAGTTGATAGAGGAGCTGATGGAGTTCGGGTGTTTTATTTATGTATTCAACATTTATATCATTTAATTAAGTTGATAGAGGAGCTGATGGAGTTCGGGTGTTTTATTGGTATCATCGTCAGTTTATAGAAGCCGCTACTTATAGATATTGTTCAGATGTTAATATTAAAGAACAGATGTCTGGCGTCATAGCGGATTTCTTCTCGGGGAAGTGGGCAAATGGTGAGTAATAATAGTAGTATATAATCCACTTAGGAAGCGTTTTTATTGGCGTCGTGGGATTGATAGATCTTGTGTGACCGTTTGACATAATATATACTAAAAAATACTTGGAATATAGAAAATAATAAGCGTACTTAAAAGGTCAATCCCGATAATGTTTTTGAGAATAAAACTGCCTAATTATTTTGTGTTAAAATACATTAAGATCCCCTACCTTAGGGCCGAGCAACTAACTCAATATATGTGATACGTTTTCAAACAACTTGAACCCACCAGTCTTCCTCTTGAAATGGAGTCCGGTGTCCCAAACTGTATAATGCTGTGATTTGATAAAAACAAACTTTTATTTTATAAAAATAATGTGTCGGTGAAATTTACCTTGTGTTATCAATTACAGCACATGGACCATTCACCGTGTAGACCTCTAAAGGAACGGGAAACGATTATCGGGTTACCCAACAAAAGAATTGACCCCAAATCTTAAAAGGGTTACGTGTCCGGATAACCTGTTTTAACGCTCACGTCCAAACGACTCAATATTTTGAGCTGAAATTTTGAGTCAGGGTATATACACCATGCTTCTATATTTTGGCGTTTAAATTTTATACGTACTCTAACTTTTATTTTTGAGTCTCTGTTCTATTCGGGACTGTCCCTTTAAACTTTTGATCAAAAATAACCCAGGAACCTATATCCTCGACAATATTGATTGCATTGACCTTCACGTGAGGTAAGTATACTGATGACGTTGGCTGATACACGGCAGCCATTTTTTATTTGGTGTTTTTAAATGATGCGTACCGGGTATTGAAGCCATCTTCGTCCCCGTCCTAACACCCGATTAAAAATGGCTTTTGTTTTTTTTTTGTCCTACACGTTTGCTCCCCAATTTAGTTTTATGCATGGTCAAATAACGTCAAAACAAATATTACTTTTGAGATAGTGCCTAAGCTAAATTCATAAACAAATTTCAGGTAAAGCCAAACCGTTTAAAACCAAAAAAGGTGAAGCATCAGAAGCCGATCGTTATGTGACGTCACAACCTGTAAAGCTAGGAGAATCGTATAATTTAAGGAAGTTAAACAATCTACCTCATCATAGACAACAAGCTAATCAACTAGATCTATTAAAATCAGAATGTCTGTGTAACTTTCAATTTATACTACATAAAATAGAAGCATCAGGGTTAAGGTACGGAGCCATTTTAAATTAATTTTCAGCTTCAGGGTTAACCTTGTATATAGCCTAAGCTTTTTTCAGAATAGCAACATCCTCAGTGTACAATGTATATATTTCTTTTATCATGGACCCGAAACAAACTGAAATCATCCGGGTGATCCTTAACTTATGGATAATAACATACCTTTATTATAGATTGTTTAGCATATTGTAGAAACTTCATAAATCCCCATTGTGAAACATGCACGACCACATGTTCCGATAACCCATGTATTTCATCCTTCTGTTAACTTCAGGCCTGTGTTGGATGATTTCTCGTCAGCTAAAGAACAGTTTGTTGATGACGAAGATATTACATCTATCTGCGACGCTCTACAGTTATCACAACGTTCATTGCAATATAATTCTAACGAACTACCATCACAATTACTGGGACGTTTAAAACCTACCAAGGTATCTATTAACTTTTAGGTTTAATCATATTTTCGGAGAACAGCTATTCGTGTATTGTCCTTTGTTCCATTTAGTATCACCCGACTATCAGCATTTCGTTTCTTTCCTCTCCGACCATCATCATTTCGTTTCTTACCAAACCGACCATCATTATTTCGTTTCTTACCAAACCGACCATCATTATTTCGTTTCATACCTCTCCAACCACCAGTATTTCGTTTAGTACCACCCGACCTTCTATCATATCTACCAATAATGTTTCATATAATCTCTGAGCTTAGCTTTAGCACCTCTAAAACCCGCTATCTCTTAGCTTTAGCACCTCCTTAACCGCTATCTCTTATTTTTAGCACCTCTAAAACCCGCTATCTCTTGGCTTTAGCACCTCCTAAACCGCTATCTCTTATTTTTAGCACCTCTAAAACCCGCTATCTCTTAGACTCAGCACCTCTAAAACTGCTATCTCTTAGCTTCAGTATCTCTAAAACCTCTATCTCTTGGCTTTAGCACATCTAAAACCTCTATCTCTTAGCTCTAGCATCTCCCAAACCGCTATCTCTTAGTTTTAGCACCTCCAAAACCGCTATCTCTTAGCTTTAGCATCTCCAAAACCGCTATCTCTTAGTTTTTGCATCTCCTAAAACGCTATATCTTAGCTTTTGTATCTCCTAAACCGTATATCTTAGCTTCTGCATCTCTAAAAGCGTCATCTCTTAGCTTAAGCTTCTCCTAAACTACTATATCTTAGCTTTAGCTTCTCCTAAACTACTATATCTTAGCTTTAGTTTCTCCTAAACTACTATATCTTAGCTTTAGCTTCTCCTAAACTACTATCTCTTAGCTTTAGCATCTCCTTAACCGGATCCATTCACTTGATTTGATAGTTGTTTAGTTTTTGCAATGTCTATTTTCTGTCTTGTCCGCAGGTTTATCTTGTAGATTTTTTGTTTTTTTGTTTGGCGTGTAGTGCAGTCCTCCTGCATTTACTATTAGCTTTAGCATCTCCTTAACTACTATCTCTTAGCTTTAGCATCTCCTTAACTACTATTTCTTAGCTTTAGCATCTCTTTAACTACTATCTCTTAGCTTTAGCATCTCCTTAACTACTATCTCTTAGCTTTAGCATCTCCTTAACTACTATCGCTTAGCTTTAGCATCTCCTTAGCTACTATCTCTTAGTTTAGCATCTCCTTAACTACTATCTCTTAGCTTTAACATCTCCTTAACTACTATCGCTTAGCTTTAGCATCTCCTTAACTAATATCTCTTAGCTTTAGCATCTCCTTAACTACTATCTCTTAGCTTAAGCATCTCCTTAACTACTATCTCTTAGCTTAAGCATCTCCTTAACTACTATCTCTTAGCTTAAGCTTCTGCTAAACTACTATCTCTTAGCTTTAACATCTCTTTAACTACTATCTCTTAGCTTTAGCATTTCCTTAACTACTATCTCTTAGATTTAGCATCTCCTTAACTACTATCTCTTAGCTTTAGCATCTCCTTAACTACTATATCTTAGCTTTAGCATCTCCTTAACCGCTATCCCTTAGCTTTAGCATCTCTCAAACCGCATCTCCTTAACTACTATCTCTTAGCTTTAGCATCTCCTAAACCGCTATCCCTTAGCTTTAGCATCTCTCAAACCGCCATGTCTTAGCTTTAGTATCTCCTAAACCGCCATGTCTTAGCTTTAGTATCTCCTAAACCGCTATCTCTTAGCTTTAGCATCTCCTTAACTACTATCGCTTAGCTTTAGCATCTCCTTAACTAATATCTCTTAGCTTTAGCATCTCCTTAACTACTATCTCTTAGCTTAAGCATCTCCTTAACTACTATCTCTTAGCTTTAGCATCTCCTTAACTACTATATCTTAGCTTTAGTATCTCCTAAACCGTTATCTCTTAGCTTTAGAATCTACACCACAATATCCGTCATTCTATATTGATAGGTTTGTATTAGAAATATTGCAGGACGCTTTTATTATCTCTTCGTTTACATCGCCGTCCTAAAGCTATTCGTTTTGGTATGGAGTATCAAGGGGTAATAGTGACCTTAGCACTTCTCATAATATTCAAAACAAACAGGAATTATGGTCGTAAATTTGTTCATTAGAAGACATGATTTTTTTTTCTTCTTGACTATTTTCACGAAGTCCACTAAACGATCATATTTCCTACTTAGCTAATATTGATTCTTCAAATCCGCTCCTACAAGATTTATGTTGATATTTCATACAAAAGGGATTCCAAATTGAAACAAACACCATCATTGTTTTTTATTTGTTATTCACAGAGTCTACAGCCTCTACTAGACGATTGCAAAAATTCTCCTTTCTACTATTTGCTACCAGATAAAACTATTTTAGCACAGCCTGGTGGATCTTTATTATATTGTTTATCTGATCATACTGGTGATATACAGGGTCTGGATATAACTAAAGATGGCGAATTAGCTGTAACATGTAAGGGACATAACTCTTGTTAAACTGTTCATCTAATCATACGGACACGGCTCACTAAACTTTCCTACATTTTCTGCAACGTTTTGGTGAATATTGATCGTTTTGAGGCGGGAGGACCCAAGAGTTGGAATGTAGGGCCGAAAATTGCATGTTTACTTGTCTATGCTTCCAGCTTGTGTATGAAAAATCTCATACGTGCTTTCGCTTCATTTTATTAACATATAACACAATCAACCCTGCATAATATATGAATCTAAATACACATTATTTTCACGATATCGTCCATCTTGAATGTTGACGCTTTCAGTGAGAACTCGTATACCCCGCCTTGTACACGTGAATTGTCACTAAATATAGATAAAAACGGTAACAATTGTGTCTGAATGTCGGAATTATTATTTTTTGTAACACATGGCGATAAGAAATTAATTGTAAAATCTAGTAATTAAAATTTACTTTTGTCTTCAGGTGCGACGGATAGAACAATCAAAACCTGGTCAGTAAAGTCAGGTAAACTTGTACGATCTTATGATATCGGGGTAGACGATCTAGAGTATCTCAAGCTCTGCCACAATGACCAAATCATTGTGGTTTCCGGAAATTATTACATTGTTGGCGTTAACTTTTTGACCGGAGTTAAACTGTATGGGATACGGACGGAATCTAAAAGTAATTTCTGTGTTGCTGGTGAAGATAAAAATGTGCTTGGAATATTTCAACAGAAGGGTGTGTCATTGTACAATGCTTTAACAGGAGAGCCACAAGGACATGCTCTGTGTCCACATCTGGTGAGACCGAAGATGTTTCGAGAAGAGGACCTTTGTACTGGTATGGGCTGTTTCGTTACTCAATTAAAGTTTTAATAGATACATGTGTTATAAATTGACCAACAATATCAACCCATCGTACATCTTAACTTTGCTGATTAGAACCCAAACCTCAATTCTTTTACAGTTTAACTGATTAGAACCCATACCTCAATTCTTTTAGAGTTTAACTGATTAGAACCCATAAAATCTCAATTCTTTTACAGTTTAACTGATTAGAACCCATACCTCAATTCTTTTAGAGTTTAACTGATTAGAACCCATAAAATCTCAATTCTTTTAGAGTTTAACTGATTAGAACCCATAAAATCTCAATTCTTTTAGAGTTTAACTGATTAGAACCCAAACCTCAATTCTTTTACAGTTTAACTGATTAGAACCCATACCTCAATTCTTTTACAGTTTAACTGATTAGAACCCATACCTCAATTCTTTTAGAGTTTAACTGATTAGAACCCATAAAATCTCAATTCTTTTAGAGTTTAACTGATTAGAACCCAAACCTCAATTCTTTTACAGTTTAACTGATTAGAACCCATACCTCAATTCTTTTACAGTTTAACTGATTAGAACCCATACCTCAATTCTTTTAGAGTTTAACTGATTAGAACCCATAAAATCTCAATTCTTTTAGAGTTTAACTGATTAGAACCCATAAAATCTCAATTCTTTTAGAGTTTAACTGATTAGAACCCATACCTCAATTCTTTTAGAGTTTAACTGATTAGAACCCAAACCTCAATTCTTTTACAGTTTAACTGATTAGAACCCATACCTCAATTCTTTTAGAGTTTAACTGATTAGAACCCATAAAATCTCAATTCTTTTACAGTTTAACTGATTAGAACCCATAAAATCTCAATTCTTTTAGAGTTTAACTGATTAGAACCCAAACCTCAATTCTTTTACAGTTTAACTGATTAGAACCCATACCTCAATTCTTTTACAGTTTAACTGATTAGAACCCATACCTCAATTCTTTTAGAGTTTAACTGATTAGAACCCATAAAATCTCAATTCTTTTAGAGTTTAACTGATTAGAACCCATACCTCAATTCTTTTAGAGTTTAACTGATTAGAACCCATAAAATCTCAATTCTTTTAGAGTTTAACTGATTAGAACCCAAACCTCAATTCTTTTAGAGTTTAACTGATTAGAACCCATAAAATCTCAATTCTTTTAGAGTTTTTGATTACTTGGACAATAACAAATCCACAAAATGTCTCAATAATCCGAGAAAAAAAACCATAGATTGTGTATAAGGGCCAATGTGTGCCCAGACCCATAGGACACGGGGTTCAATTCGTCTCATTCTTGAACGGACCATATCGGATGCCCCTGCAACCTGCTGAACGGTATTTGAAAATTCCTTAAACTTCGCTGGATCTGGGCAACAAAATTATCGGTTACGAAGACAACTAATAATGCTCTATACATTATAATTGGTTATATAATTAGTTATATAATGTCCTTTAAATAATCGTTAGTGTTAGACAGCCAAATACTCAGATCCAATCTATTGTTTATGATTGTCCGGTATATGACTTCGAACGGGTGCAGGCATCCTCAATCAACCCGAAGTGTTAGATCCAGAAGCAGGATTTGCAAGCAACTGTCCTGTTGGAATATAATATAAACGGCAATAGCTTTATGCTGCATTGGTGTGATCTGTATTATCTCAGATACTTCTACTGGGGACACTTGTAGTTGTCGGGTTGCCGTTTCCATTAGCACAGTGGGAGTAGAACAGTGGGACGTTAAACCCCCGTTCATTGTAGTTGCCCAGTCAGCAGATGCTTGATAACGACAATAGAAATGAAATGGAGTTTTACGTCCTACTGTTCTGCTCCGAACTGGGCTAATGAAGATGAGTAACGTTAATAGAATCATTGTTAAAACGTAGCTATTTTATAGAAATATAGTAATAGTTATCCATAGAACTGTTGTATTTATTTTTTTTACATTAACTTGAACGTTTTTCAGGTCAAGGTAGATATATGGCTTGTCTAGATAATGACAATTACAGGGTAGCCATATTTGATGTTATTCAGCAGATGTTTCTACATCTATGTACAATATATCCTGAGTATAAGGATGAGGAGGGTAATATGGTGAGAAATACAGTAGATGCAATGGTCATCTCACCAGATGAGAAATATATCATCATGTCTAATTATACCGACAACATACCTCTTGTATATAATATAAAAACCATGTATCAGGTGAAGACGTTAACGGGTATGTTTCAAAAATTCAATATAAAACTTTAGTCAGCCTTCATGAAAACTCTTAATTAAGTTTACATGTCTTCATAAAATTAATAAAAGTAGACTCGTTGTGAAACCATTACACATATTGATTGGGATATAACGTATTAGTGTTTATGTATTTCTGTCTGGAAAGATGTTTTTGTTCCCAAATCACTAACCCTGACCCACTTGTATCTGGTCGTCACTGTCCCAGCAATTGTATAATGGGTTCCCTGTTCACCTGTCTTGATCAATATATGTCACATTTGATTAATCTAAACAAACTATCAACCTTTGTTGATGATCAATTTTTGTTGGGTTTCCAAGAAACATATTCAAAGATAACGTAGATTACTTCATTCAAATCTAGTATATCTAATATATACATACACATTTGTTATGTAACTTGTAACGTCTCTCTGGTTTCGTATAGTTAGTGTCCTCAGATAATAGGCTCAAATCATATCGACATACCTGTACAACCCCTGTCTCAAAACCTTTATCATTAACGGGCCATGTAGCTATACCTGCAAAAACATAGGCTTAAATCATTGTCATCATACCTGTACAACACCCGTCTCAATAACTTTATCACGGGCCATGTAGTTATACCTACACAAAATACGCTTAAATCAGTGTCGTCATACCTGTATAAAACCTGTGCCAATACATTTATCACGAAAGAACCACGTAGCCAGGTTCGTGAAGGACAATCTATTTTACTTTTCAGGAGACACTAAAGGTAGAGCTGGAAATTTTCGATTTACCCCTGATGGTAAATACCTGTATTTTCCTGTTCTAAATGACGTCATGGCATATAATCTAGAAACAGGGGAGAGATTTATTGCCCTTCATCATACCTCGTCTGTTGGTTTAGTAATTACCCAAGATATAAAAAGCATGGTGACGACTGGAGATGATCGTATCGTTAGAATCTGGGATCGTAACAAAGATGAAGGCGAAAACGATAGCAAGAAGCAATTAAATACGCCACAGACGAAGGCTTTCCGGTAATATACAGAGCTATTTTTTTTTATCAAATCGTCTACTTTCGGAATTCGTGGATTCTTTTACGCGAAACGTCAACACAAACCTTGTTCCTTAAACAATGTTTTGAGTCATACTACGATTCGTTAACAAATTTCCAACAGCCAATTATTAATCCAGTAGACGTGGTACATGGGGTAATCATCGAAATGGATGTATGAGATGTTTTGTTGACGTTTGGGAAAGTAGACGAGGGGAAATGTGTAGGGAGTGATAGTTAGATGTATTATGAATGGTTAGAGTGGCTGTGGTGTTACGGTGAATTACTATGCCGCCAACGTAACACCACAGCTTTATGATTTGTTAGACAGGAGTGATGTAATAAGTCCGACAATAATAAATAACATATTTCTGATTTTATTGTCGTCTTTTCCCACTTGCATTGGTTGTACGCCATTTTGAAACTAGCTGACGAAGACAGCTCGGGCGGCGATTGTTCGACTCCGGGCTGCTCTGTCAGTATCTAGCAAACGCATTTAGTTTTAATGGATCAGATATTTATATATTATTATAGTCTACCTGTTTTAATGGATAATCCCCGATATTTCCTGATCAGATATAAACAAGTTAACATCAACTATCTACAGATCAATGATCTAGCTACAAATTCACTGGTCAAAGAAATAAAGGTTTTGTTTTATTTTTCAATTTTACAATTTCGTTTGTTGCCTTCTTTCTGCACTATTAACCCTCCGATGGTTTCTTAGATTTCAATTAAATGTAAAAGAGTCATAGTGATGAAATTGTAAATGTAGTTTTATATAGAAATGAAATGAAATGAAATGAAATGAAATGAAATGAAATGAAATGAAATGGGGTTTAACGTCCTACTGTTATGCACCTAACCTTGCATGACGGGCATACGTCATTCAGTGTACTATAAGGGAATTTTGCCCGGGCAGTGGCGCTACGGCCTACTCTTATATCGAATTTGAACTGCCAAGTGATCATTTATGTGCACGGCAATGTGTACGCGGGACCTCGATTTTTCGTCCCATCCGAACGACTAGACAGCTGTCCTTGTCAGGCCCTCCGATCTGCATAGTTTTATATAGAGATACAAACATTAAATAATGGAGATAGTAATACAACTGTAAAACAAAACAAAACATATCATTACTGGAGATGCTGGTGGTCGGTTAAAAGGTTCCGCTATCCAAGTACTTATCAAAATAATATCCCATTATACCAAGGGCTTGGTGATTAGTTAGGACTCTAAATGTTTACAGAGTGGCCCAAATCATTATTTCTACTGCCACTGTTAAAAAACATAAAACAAGTTTAGTCTGTATTTTTAGTTGAGCTGTATTGTCAGAACAAGTTTAGTCTGTATTACGCTGTATTGTCTGGACATTGTATATATCATTATAGATTGGAAAGGTTAATTTTATTTTACTTGTGGATGATACAAGATGTCTGATTCAACATGACAAGAAGATGTCCCTGTTGGATCTACAAACAGCATCTATAATACGGACATACCAAGGTCAAGAGTCGCCCAAATCATTTACAGATCCAGTTTTAAATTCAGCAAAAACAGGTCTGCGTGACAAAAGTATTTCTGTCACATATTAAATTTTAAACATTAAAGTATTCATATAGCGCCTAAACACCAAATGAATTGTTCCACCAATTCTCCTAAGTGTAGTTGGGACAAATAAGTTTTGAGTCTTTGTTTGAATATGTCAATTGATTCAGAGTTCTCCAGGTTGCTATTGGATGAGATTGAATTCCATAATTTAGGTAAAGAGAATTGGACGGTTCGTCTACTCATTTAAAGGTTGGATTGTGGAATAACAATACGGTTTTTATCTTCTGAACGGACTCAACGGAGAGATCGACTTTGATAATAATTCTCTTATGTAATCTGGGGCCAAACCGTAAGTCAATGGAAAAATTTCGTATTCAATTCGGTATAATAATAATAAAATAAAACCAAGTACGAACAATCCAAACCATTAGACAAAATTCGAAGTCCTAAAAAAAACGCTATCACGTGACTGTAAATGTATATATATGTATATTTATATAATTTTTACACCCTGTCACGTGACTGTAAATATATATGATGTTTATTTATAGAGTTTTACACCCTATCACGTGGAAGAATGAACATAAAGAAATATAATATTGAAACTGGTGTTTGTGAGATTATCAAAGGTTGTGGTGAAAAACTCGGAGATTACATAGTGAGTACTAGTATGTAATGAATGAATGAAATGAATGAATGCAATGGGGTTTAACGTCCTACGCTTCTGCACCTAACCTGGGCTTATTGAAGACGGGTATACGCCATACAGTGTGCTATGAGGGAAATTTGACCGGGCAGCAACTGAATTCCAACTGCCAAGGGATCTTTTACGTGCACGCCAATGTGTACACGGGACCTCGGTTTTTGATCCCATCCGAACGACTAGGCAGCTGTCCTTGCCAGGTCCTCCGTCTGCATCACTGACAAGGGGAAACCACGCCGGAAAATCGAGATGAACTTTCTCGGCCAATGCAGGGATCGAATACCCGACCTCCAGGCTAGCGAGCCAGCACCTAACTCACTTAGCCACGTGATCCCCAGTATGCAACTTATGTTGTCATCTTATTGTATTAGTGTGTATTTCATGCATCAACGTCAATTGACACTTTTTAAAGTAGATAAATCTGTATTCTTTTTAACCTAAAATTGGTCAAACATCACTGATTTACAGCCATTTTTAACAGCGTTTATTGAAATTCTGGTTTGGTTTGCCATTTCACTCGCTCCTTGTCAGGTAGGTACAAACCCCTTCCTTGTCAGGTACTAACCCTATCTTTGTCAGGTACAGACCCTCTCTTTGTCAGGTACAAACCCCATCCCTGCCAGGTACAAACTCAAAATCAATACCACAGCAAGTGACTCAGTGGCACATCTTATACCACAGTGAACAGACGAGATCGATAACCACCACGACTTCACGTGTTTCCAAGTTTTGTCATGAAGGTAACATCATCATCATTACTGACACTTGTTGACATAATACTGTTTTAAATCTTCGTCTGTAAGCTTACTCTTCCGGACACCTGTTACCACTGTTTGTCGTGTATTTTGTACACGGTGAACAGTCCATATGCTGATTACACTATTTTGCCATATTACCCTATTTTGCCGATACCGTTTTTTTTTTAGGACTTCGAATTTTGTCTAATGGTTTGGATTGTTCGTACTTGGTTTTATTTTATTCATATTTAGGTAAATAAAACTTGTACTGTTCTGGTTGCATTCACACATGACGATGAATGTGTTGTTTTCTTTGATCTCGTCAACAAGCACGTGATGTATCATTTAACACCAGAGATGATCGGAGGGGAAAAAAGAAAGAATTTTATGAACGATCGTCTGGTGAGCGACGATGGTCGTTATTTATTATTTCAACACCAGCAAGTACCACCTGTTCTTAAAGGAGTCGAAGATGCAGAGTCGACTGAACTGCTTGTGGTGTGGAATATACAAGACAGTAAGTAAAGTGTTTTACATTCGAGGAGCGAGGAACGGCTATAGTTGAAATGAATTAACGAATGAAATGGGATTTAACGTCCTACTCTTCTACACCTAACCTGGACTAATCTAATACGGACATACGCCATACAATGTGCTATGAGGGGCATTCCTACTGCCAAGGGATATTTTACGTGCACGCCCATGTGTACATGGGACCTCGGTTTGTCGTCTCATCCGAACGACTAGGTGATAGTTGGGTGAGAAGGGAACTGAACGTGTGTTTTTTCCTTGTCGCACTAGTAGTCGCTTCCTCTCTGACCATCGAGAAACACTTGTGGAAAAATAAATAGCAATGGGATTTAACGTCCTGAAATGAAATGAAATGGGGTTTAACATCCTACTGTTCTGCTCGAACTGGGCAAATGGAGACGGGCATACGCCATACAGTGTGTTATGAGGGTTATTTTGCCCGGACTTTGGCACCATGGCCTACTCTTATTTAGAAATCCAACTCCCAAGAAATCTTTTACGTGCACGTTAATGCATAGACGGGACTCAGGTTTTTCGTCCCATCCGAACGACTAGACAGCTGTCCTTGTCAGGCTTTTGTCCTGCACTAGTGACAAGCGGAGACCAAGCGGAAAATCCCGATAAAATGAAATGTGGTTTTACAGCTGGTCAGCTGTGGAGTATACCAGACAGTAAGTAGGGTATTTTACATGGCACGGTATTCGGGATTCGCCACTACATGTAAAACAGAACGACCTACTGTATGGGTAAGTGAACGTTTGTTGACCGACTAACAAGGAGACGACCGTTTGTTGAGCGAAAATAGTGGTTTGTTGGCGTGCACGGGGCAGCCCTCTCCTGAACTCACCTTCATTAAGCATGTATCGTAACAACAATCCCTAGCTGTGTCCAGGCCCGTAGCCAGGGGGTGGCACGAGGGGGCAACTGCCCTCCCAATACTGAGTCTTACCCCCCCCCCCAATATCACAAGAAAATTGGCCTTTACCGCAAAATTCTTGCAGATGCCCATGCTAGTTGGCCCTTCCGAAAACATCTTTGCCCCTCCCAAAAACAACTTCCTCGCTACGGGCCTGACTGTGTCAAAATTATATTTGGAAAGTGTTGAACCTGTTCTATCACACGGTATAATCAAAATAGTGTTATAAGCCAAAATAGTGTAATCATCACATGGACTGTTCACCGTGTACCGTGGTAACAGGTGTCCGGAAGAGTAAGCTTACCCTTCCTGGCGCGCAACACCCGCCATAACTACACACATGTGATAATGGCTGAAACCAACATTGTCCTTTAAGTATTTCTATCCGCCAACATTGAACACCTCCAGCTGTATCTGTAATATTTGTTATATTTTTAATAGAAAGGATTCACCACATACTGTACGACGAAGAATATGCAATTAAATATCACCATATTGAACACCTCAAGCTGTGTCTGTAATATCTGTTATATTTTAAATTAATAGAAAATATTCACCACATACTGTATGACGAAGAATGTGCAATTAAATATCACCATATGGACGTGAATGAAACTGATCTTGATGAAATGCCTGACATTGCCGTGAATGATTTTCATATCCTGGACGAGAAGACAGTGATTACTACTAATGATGATTATTTAATACGAGTATATGATATTAAAACCGGTAAATATACACACATTCATTAATTGATATTGGCACTGGTAAATATAAACAACACACACATTCATTAAATGGTATTTATCACCTAATAATGCATTATACAGTAGATATCGCTTGTATGATAAATTTCATTATCTACTTACGATATCTCCTGCGATACCGAACTATTTTTTTTATTTTCAAAGACAGGCTCATTTTTTTTTATTAAAAGTAACTTCTTTCTTATTAAAAAGTAACTATTTTTATTTAATTGACCTTGATGGAAACACCGGGTCAAAATAAAGGACTTTGCAATGGTTGAATTGCTGTCTAAAAAAATGATGTATCACTACGCCATAATGTATTCATAGCAAATTTATAGCAAAGAATTATATTTAATTATTTCTGCATGTAAGACGGGATTGGGCGATAAATAAAATCCCATACTCGTCTTTTTTTATATCAAAAAAGATTCATAGGCGATTCTCTATTATTCTGGTAAATATACACCCATTCATTAACTTATTTTGGCACTGGTAAATATAAACAATACACACATATTGATAGTTATACGGGTAAGTATGTAAATATACACAATTATGGCAAAGCCACTAGCCACGTGTTTTTTATCCGCGTGGCGTGCAGCGGATAAACGCACCTGTTGCAGACAAGGGTTTTATATTGTATTATCAAACCACCCTCATAAAACGTTTAACGGAAATATTTTGTTTCTGTTTCAGGAAATCTTCTACATCGACTTGCTGGACATTTTAGTAATATTATGCTGGTATTAAATAAAGATAGTCCATTCTTTCTATCTTATGCAAACTGGAGCGAGGAGAATTGCATCAGACTGTGGGATAAACAAACTTTCCAATGTCTAACATCATATTGTATAGAAACCAAGGTTAGTTTACACTCTCGGGTTAGAAACCAAGGTTAGTTTACACTCTCGGGCTAGAAACCAAGGTTAGTTTACACTCTCGGGTTAGAAACCAAGGTTAGTTTACACTCTCGGGTTAGAAACCAAGGTTAGTTTACACTCTCGGGCTAGAAACCAAGGTTAGTTTACACTCTCGGGTTAGAAACCAAGGTTAGTTTACACCCTCGGGTTAGAAACCAAGGTTAGTTTACACTCTCGGGTTAGAAACCAAGGTTAGTTTACACTCTCGGGTTAGAAACCAAGGTTAGTTTACACTCTCGGGTTAGAAACCAAGGTTAGTTTACACTCTCGGGTTAGGAACCAAGGTTAGTTTACATTCTCGGGTTAGAAACCAATGTATTGACACCACGGTTAGTTTACGGATGTTCTAGTTATGATGAAGTAACAAGAGACAATATAAACAAACTTCAATGTCCAGTCGCTAGTTTACCCCTGGTTATGATGGGGTTCTTAGAATCGATGAATTAACAAGAGACTATAAAACTATGTGGACCGAACCTGGTTTCGTTAGTAGAAAGTTGATGTTTTGGTGGTTGAAATCAAGCTACTTGTCATTTTTGCAACTCCTCAAATGAAAAATTGTAACACAAGTTTTCATAGTTTGCATACATCATACGCAGAATAAATTGCGATCATAATAAAAGTAGAAAGTTTCAAATCTCTAATTAAAACTCACTTTTGCGTGTCAAATTTTAAATATTGTGTAAAGCGCAATAGAATTCTCATTGTTTGGAACTCTTTACCACAAAGTGTGGAAAAGGTGACAACATAGAATCTTTTAAAAGGAACTTAAAAACAGAACTATTCTGACAGTCATTCTGTTTAGGAATTTAATGATGCTATAATTTGCGCCAATGAGCAGCCTTTTGGCGGGAATTCCAGCGCTATATAAGATTATTATTATTATTGTTATTTTATCTACAGATAAAGACGCCCATGTTAACATCAGATGGATACTGTATCATAGCAACAAATAAAGATGGCGACTATGTCAGGTTTGATTTAAAAGGTGGTGAAAATATCTCCAAATATCAACCACCAAAACAACTTGAACAATATCAAGAACTGTTTAAACCTACTGGTAAGTCAGGTCTACAGCTAGATCAACCAGGACTCACTCGGTATCCGCTCATACAATTCAGTTAATGTACGGTAAAGTGTACCCTACAGCAACAATTTTAGTTACTGGTTTTTAGTCATGCGGAATTATTCGTCCCAATTAAGGTCCAATTACTTAATTTGGATAAGGTTTGGGTTTCTCTGAAACGTAACCATCCGAACTGTTGTTGGAATGAATGTTGTTTACTGGATGCACGTTTGTCAGCCACTCTGTAAGTTTAATGGTACAACAAACCTTAAATAATTAGCGTACATTGTGGTAGTTTGCTGGCACTACGATTAAACGAATAAGTATTTTTATATACACGCGAACGTCGGAAAAAATCATCGGATGTTAGAGATTAAATTAACCACTAGACTACTTGATAGACAAAAAACTCTGCAATAAATTCTGCTAGGGTGTATCAAACAGCTAGGAGTAATGGCTCCATGTTTATCAAGCTGCTTGGAGTATTAAATCTATGTTTATCATTCAAAAATTCGCTTTAGGGGGAACTGGAGGACCCATTGAACACCCACGAAGTTGAACAGGCGACAAACTTTTTGCCATAGGATGTAATAACTTCGGACCCTCCGGTCACCCAACGGCCCGTTTAATTGACTAAAGTGAGATGTAGATGTAGTATATAATACAGGAATAGAGATGGCACCAATATAAAATATTTTACATTTTTCCTTTTTTCTTCAGATAAAATTGTTGAGTTGGAAATACCTAGTAATGTAATCTATGATAACCCTGACCCAGATACTGATGAATTAGAAGTTGCAGATGAAGATGACGATGTTTATAGTCGTGATAGTGATGATAGTTCATCCGAGGATTATAGTACAACTGATACTGATGAAAATTGAAAAGGGAAATGAATGAATGAATGAAATACTACTATTATGCACCTAACCTGGGCTAATGGAAGACGGGCATCCGCCATACTGTGTGCTATAGAGCAATTTTGCCCGGGAAAACGCGCTACGACCTACTCTTATGTCGAATTCCAACTGCCAAGGGATCTTTTACGTGCACTCCAGTGTGTACAAGGGACCTCGGTTTTTGGTCCCATCGGAAAAGAGTCTTATGACTGACTTTATGCCAATACTTGAATGTTTCAAATGAATTGAAATGGAGTAATCTATTTTCATCTCTTAAAGGATCAACTGTTAAAATATGTGTTCTTGTTACAGAAATTGACGCGACTCTTGGATGTACAATTTAAAGGCATACATAGGATACAAAAACTCCAAGGAGGCTAATATTAATTTGTTTCCTCGTGTCTTGTAGGTGAGGTATATACTATGTATAACTCAATAATACATTCCACTGTTAAAGTAAAAATGTTATATGTTTGATAATATTTCCAAGGTGTAATGAAGATTATGTATCACCCAATAATACATCCCACAGTAGATATCGCTTGTGGGATAAATTTCATAATCTACTGTGACATGATTTGAATGGTCACTTTTTTATTTTCTAAGAACAGTTCATTTTTTGTATTAAAAGTAACTTTTTTTTAAAAAAAAACCAAACTATTTTTATTAAATTGATCTTGATGGATACACTGGGTCAATATAACGGACTTTCAATGGTTGAATTGCTGTCAAAAAATGATGTATCACTACGCCATAATGTATTCAGGTTCAGTAGTAGAATCTTTAGCAAATAATTATATTTATTTATTTCAGCTTGTAAGACGGGATTTGGGTGATAAATAAAACCTCCTATTCTTTTTCTTAAAATAAAACAAGAGAGAATTAAATACGGTGAATTGATAAGAGCCGCACGGGCTGGGTTATGCCCTGTTGAGCTGTCGATATATTACAGTCTGATTGGTTTATCTGTTATCTGGTATATGTCCTGCCGATCACCTGAACCACCATCCTCCTCGCAGTGTTTCGTTTGATTAGAGCTAATCCTACTACTCCCTGCTGGACTGAGTGGGTATTATTGTCACTAATTATGATTGGTCAGTGGTCCTTTTACTGACCAATCACTGACTTCGTTACAAAGGTATTACCTTTAAAACAGAATGTTTAATTAGGGCAACTGTGTTTACATAACGTTACGTCATGGCTGCACGGTTTTTTATGCTATATTAACCAGCGCATAGTAGGATATTGCAGCAAAACTAATTGCGTGACAAACGAGGCTATAGGTATTGACGTAAAGTAAACAATACTGTACGGTAATGAACAGACTTTCAACGTTTTTAATAGCTTAAATCTTTGTCCAAAATATTGAGGAAGACCTAAGATTAAACGACGGACTGTCATGTTACTGTACGTAAGTGGTAGATTTGATTGAACGAGAAGAATAGACACACTTACTTAAAAGTTCAAGAATCCGAACCGAATCCAGCAATGGCCAGATTTCTCGGGCCGTTGCTTCAGGAATATGCTGAACCACGGACAACCGTGACTCCTTGTCTTATTGATCGGTGTATTTACATAATCAACCACTAAACAAACACATATTCCACATGACCTCGAGTTCAACAACCAGGCAATATGGAGACCATTGGGTGGAATAAAATGTTGGAGCATGGGATGGAATGAAATGGGGATCATTGGGTGGAAAGTTGGAGCAGGGAGTGGAATGAAATTGGGGTCATTAGGGTGGAATGAATTGGAGACCAGTGGGTGGCATACAATGTTTGAGCAGAGGGTGGAATGAAATGGGGGTCATTAGGGGGTGGAATGAATTGGAGACCAGTGGGTGGCATACAATGTTTGAGCAGAGGGTGGAATGAATTGGGGACCCGCGGATGGACTGAAATGTTGGAGCAGAGGGGGGGATGAAATGGGGATCATTGGGGTGGATTTAATTGGAGACCAATGGGTGGAATACAATGTTGGAGCAGAGGGTGGAATGAAATGGGGGACAATTTGGGTGGAAAGTTAGAGCAGGGAGTGGAATGAGTGCCAATTGAGCAGGTCCTAATTAACTTAACGTGCCGCTATTTGACAATATTATTAGGTTGTTAACTGGTTATATTAGGTAGTAGGTGATAAGTATTTGGTAGTATTAGGTTAGTATTTGCTTGTTTTGGTTTATGGGGGGGGGGGGCAAATGGAACAGCCAGACAGCGGTGTAGCATTTAAAGTACAATTCTAGCGGTGTAACTAGGGTTTTTTTTGTTGGTTTTTTTAATTGATTTGCACTATTGAATCATTATGTTGTAGTACCGAGTAGTATGTGGTGATATCGAGGTGGTATTTGGGTGGTATTGGGTAGTATTGGGTGGTATTGGGTAAATCTTCCCACCCCGTTCAGGTAAGATTATATGCTTAATTGTAGTTGTGTGTGGCTGAGATATTATAAATAACAATAATCAATCGTTGTTTTGATGAAAAATATTGTCAATTTGGTTAAAATGCAGCGGGAGTGATCCACTACCGGACGTGCTACGTTGAAGTAAATAGGACCTGGGGCGGTATTTATAAAAATTCTAAGAGTTGGAATCAACTCTTAACTGTCAAAAATTACTCCTAACTTTGTAGATTTCCCTTAGACCTATTTATAAAACACTTTACTTTAAGAATTACTTCTAACTATGACACATATTTAGGAGTCCTCCTGTAGCACTCCTAACTTGTTAACAGTACTCTTATCTTGGTTAACATGGCCGTCCGTGTACGCCGCCTAAGAGAGTTTAAAACAAGCAGAGATTTCTTAGTGGAGAACAACAATGACGAGTTGATAAGGAGATATCGAATGGACATGGGTGGGATTCTTATTGTGACAGATTTAGTTTGGTTAGTACCCCAAGTCTTACATTTAGTTAAAAGTAACTCTAAGACCCTTTATAAATATTTCTGGAAAGTAACTTTTAACTAAATGTTGTTTTAGGAAGTCTTAGAGTAAAAGTTAAGAAAACTCTACGAATTTTTATAAATACGGCCCTAGCTCTCATCTCAAAACACGGAGATTTCTTATCTCGTATCCTCCCAGTATCAGAAGGCGTGTGTCTACTCAGCCTACTGTATAGAGAACATTGAATACCACCTCTGTAATTGGTAGACGGCAACCGTTTTATCATAGGCTACACTAGATATTATAAAACAAACTAGAAAGTACAATGATTATAGACCCGTGCCGATCTACGTCATACTGATAAGCATGTGCCGATTTACATCATACAATGACCGATAAACACGTGTAAATGTACTAATACAATCCTATAGATTACTGGTCTCGTATCTTCTCTTTTTTTTTGATAGCGGCGTAGTTGATTGTCTGGCACCTTGCACTCAAGTTCTGTTAATAATCTTATTTCTGATTGGGTCATGGAGTGGACGTTAAACCCCATTTCTTTCTCTCTCTCTCTCTGATTGGGTCAAGGACTCTGATAAAGCAGTATTATATATTACTGTAGGTCTCCCACCAATAGGCAAAACCTAGTAACTCACTTTTTTCTTATTTTAAGAAAACAAAGGAAAACATAATGGATGAATATTTAACCTCACCGCATCCATTGATTTGACTATGGGGTTGCAAGGATTTGCTGTGGTATACTAGGCAAATGAAGGAAGTTGCTAGGTTGTGTCATGGGTGTAACTGCTTACAAAATCAAAAGATTGGAATATCTAGTACAACAACAGGAAGCACATACCCTAGTAACTACAAATTTAGCCCTAACTCAATTTGGATCAAAAAGTGAGTTATACTAGGTTTTGCTTTTTGACGGGATTGGTGTGTCCGTGTGTGAGCACTGAGCAAACCTACATCTGTGCTGTATTATACAACTCAGTTCAAGTCACGTTGAAGAATGATAACAGATGTTCTTTTCAGAATTATATTTAAAGATTAACCTGTTTCGTTTTATTTATAGAGTAGGTGATTGTCAACATGCATGTAAGTTTTGTTAATACTGTTATTGTCTTTAGTCAAGGTATGAGAGGGAAGGGGGGAAGCAAATGGTGGGTTTATCTGGGTCCTCTAGTTTACCCCAACTGCTAAAGACCCATACGCTCTAGCGAATTATTGAAGTGAAATTGAACCAAATTTTTGTCCCACAATGACCTACTTGGTGTTGAGTGGATGTTATAGATATCTCTCTCCAGTTAAAACCACACACCTTGTAATTAAAACCACGCACCTCACAACGTCCATAAAACCACGCACCGTGTAACGTACATAAAAATCACACACCTTGCAACGTGCATTAAAACCACGCATCTTGTAAAGTGGATTAAAACCACACACCTTGAACGTGCAATAAAACCACGCACCTTTGCATTCATTGGTATAGAGAACAAATGTGAAACTTGACACACGTTGTAGATAGATCGTGATTGTTATAAAACATACATATATTATGTTGGCTTATTGTTAAACAATGTTTCAATTATTTTATGTTATAATCTCAAGCAGTAGCAGGCATGGACTCCATTGGTTTAACTCTCTGTGTACTGGAATTTCTCCATTTTAGGTGTTGAGATTGACATTATTGGTGCTGGTCGGCCAACTTGTTCATGGATCTAAGCCAGGGATAAATTTTGTTGGAATTGGCTACAATTTATTGAAAGCTAATCCAGAAGGTGGAGTTGGGGCTGCAGGTGGCGTGGACCCAGGACTAAATGGCGTAAGAAAAATATTCCAGTTGTCTTCAGGTACCGACCCGATAGAAGTGGCTTACAAACCGAGACAAAGCTGCTTACAACAGAAGTCATCACATGTTTATTATGGAACCAAATCTTACCAGTCGAGGCTTGGTGTTGATGTAACTTCTTCAGGTATGGTTGTAATTATCTAACAAGATGATCAATTGGTGATTGTTTTCTATAACAAGATAATCAGTCTACCCAGCTGTAAATGGGTACCGGTAGGATATGGTGTATGTATTACACAAAAAAAACTGTTGCGCTCCTTGAAGCAGCATAATATATGTTGGGGTTATTTCTAAGAGTTCGTGGTAAAGGGAGGTAATCAGGCTTTACCTGTATCCTAGAGACCGGGATAATAATTATGTAGCGCTTTGAGCATAAACTTGGATTATGGATATATCGCATTATAAATTTACTCATTATTATTATTGTTTTCTAAAATAAGTTGGTTATTTTTCTCTTTTAAAAAAACAAAAACACTCCTTTGATATATATTCATTTGGTCTGATGTCGTCACTATCGGTACACAATACAGTATAATATTTACTGTTTGCAACACTGTTATTAGTGCGTAACAATCTCACACCACAGACCCGAGGACATCACATACAATATACACACATTTTTTAGATCAACAGAAGAGGCACGGAAGTCACGCCATGAATTTGCCTCTTCTTTTGATACCTATTCCTGCAAATGCAAGACCGTGTTTATAGTTATACATTTAGAATGTGAATGCTACTTGTTACAGTTGTAAAGCGTACTTCCCCTTTAACACTAACCTGTCCGACCTCGTGGGGTTCTCTCCGGGTCCTCCGGTTTCCTCCCACTGCTAAAGACCCCTGCGCGCAATCGACTTATTGAAATAAGATTAAAACCATATGTTAGTCCCGAAATGACCTCGTACATGTCGAGTGGACGTTAAACCCCAGTTCTCTCTATCTCTCTCCCTTCAACACTAACTTTATCGGCCAATTCATGGATCGAACACGTGACCTGCAAAGTAACGAGCCGTTGTTTTACCCACAGTCACCGTGGCTTCTACATGTTGGGAGTATTTTTCCTTTAACACTAGTCATACGAAATAGGAAAGAGAATTTTAATAACTCTACAAATCACTTGTCCTTTGGGTAAAACAAGAAACACTAATTGCACATTCATTAAAACGTCACATTATTTAAATTAGTAATTGTTTCGCATGTTATGTTGTTGTGTGTTTAATACACGTGTTATCTGCCGAATGCCGCTAAAAGAAAATGATATATAGTTGTAGGGAATAGATACATGGCAATTTACTTAATATACACTTAGCCTCAGTATGATTGGGAACTTTATTATATATAAGCAACATAGTTTTATAGACACACACGAATTTATACTAAGGTGATTTTTCTTTAAAATTAATATTGATTTTTCTGCCCTATGTAGGAAAAGGGAATGTTGGAGTTAAGCCAGCAGAATTCAGTTTAAGTGCAGGTGAGTTATTGGCATTTAATATTGTTCAGCGTCCGTTCGAGCTAGTGACCTGCTGCTATATGTAAATTTACAAATTGATCAATGTGCAGAACACAGCTGCAAGACTCTTAACTAAACTCCGCAAACACAAGCATGTAACAATTGATCTTTCCAAATTACTTTGGTGTCCGACCTATAAACCCTTGCATTATCTTCAAAATCTTACTCTTTGCATACAGATGAATCTGACAGAGGAACACTTCTTCTCCAAAAGACCTTCTTGACACCATAATTACAACCCGAACTAGGCAAACACCTTGTGCGTCTGCAACACCATAGCTCTCAGATCAGTTACCAATTAAAATTGGGGGGTTGGGATAGCCTAGTGGTCTAGAGTGCCGCGCTTCGACCTCTAGCTGGCAGCTGGAGATATGGGCGCCTTCTCAACCTCGTGGGTTACCTCCGGGCACCCCGGTTTCCTCCCACTGCTAAAGACCCCTGCGTGCAAGCAAATTATTGAAATATAATTAAACCATATGTTAGTCCCGAAATGACCTAGTGTTATTGAGTGGACGTTAAACCCCATCTCTCTCTCTCTCTCTCTCCAATTAAAATTAGACAATCTAAATGAATTGAAACATTCAAGTCAGCATTGAAATGCCATTGTTTTCAAAATAGTTGTATGTGACCAACGAGAAAGTACCTGAAAGACATTAGAAACTAAATATTTAGTAATTATGATACTATTATTATTATTATTGACAATATTGCTTCATCGTATTATTATTAAAGGGACAATAACACTCTTGCTGGCTTGACAGGTTCCGAAAAAGAAATGGCCTTATTCTAACTTCTAGATGTTTAAGTGGCTTACCTGTTGTGTAAATTATCCATTACAACCCATCTTACTTGTCCAGAGGGTTCGAAAATATGTTTAAATCCAAGTTGCATTTAAAAGTGTTTACGTAAAGCTTTTCAACCATGTTACGGCATGTAGTTGAATTTTTTCAATTTTTAAAATTAGGTGTGTTAAGATGAAATTTGTATCAATTATCAATTGGAATTTGTAAAATGGTACAATTTGTTGACCAGAATAAAGATTGGGACATATTTTTCAGTTCCAACAAGAGTGTTATTGGAGCTTTAAGCTTATGGAATTTTATGTTCTAAATTCAATATTACAGGATATCATCAAGCATACAGTGAAACCAATAAAGGTGGACATGTTGTCTTTGATGATGAAACTATTTGTAACTTGGGAACAGCCAGATTCAGGGAAGAGCTCGCCCCGCAACACAACCTTCATGTTACCGTCAACTTTGCAGCGGCTCTCTGTTCCCTTCCTTTAACATATAACACTGCAGCTTATATGCAGTTCCTGGACAACTGGGGAACGGTTTGTTCTTTTTTTATTGTCAGCAAGTTGGCTTGATAAACAACACAATAGTATTTGACATGTAATTATACACGTACATGATTAATAATTCCATTGTCGTCTACCTCTCATAGAACCTGGTGTTTATTGTGTAGTTAGAGAGAGATAGCGGTGGCCATGGTGATGACGTGCCATCCGCTATACCATTGCCTTGTTTCAAGTCATTATATCAATATACTAATATCATATTTACTTATAACTATATTTACGTTAAACACTCAATAATACAATCTACTGTGATATCTCTTTTACATGAATCGGATTGATCAGCTAAAATGGAACTACTTTTTTTATTTTCAGTTTATTATTTTTTTTTATTAAAAGTAACTTTATTTTTTTGTATCATAAAATGTAACTTCTTTTTTTAATATGAAAAATGAACCATATTTATTTAATTGGCCTTTGTGGAAACACTGAGTCAATATAAAGGACTTTGTATTGGTTGAATTGCTGACAAAAAATGTTGTTAATGTAATCAGGTTCAGTAAAAGTGAAATCTATAGCTAATAGTCATATGTATTTTTTTGTACATGTAACAAAAGATTTGGTGATAAAATAAACAACTTCTACTCGTCTTGTTTGATATAAAAAAAATATCAACACTCGTCGATAAAGTGAAAATTATATTCATTGATATAAATTCAGTAATATCATTTATATTTGTACAATTATCATTTATGTTTGTATTTGTATTTAGTGATACGAATAGAAAGCATATTTATAGTTGTATTAATTGATATGAAGAGAAAGCATACACACAGTAATATTGTATTTATCTTACAGCACGTGATAATGGAAGTTGATTTTGGTTCAAAGGTAATCAGAAGATATGAATCTTCGATGACAGAATTTATAAAGCACGTACAGAAAGAAGTAAGTGAACACAAATTCCCATTAGTTTTTAGTATTCAAAGCGTGAACAGAAATTCCTATCAGGTTTTGTGCGATCCGTTAACTTTCAGTTGAACTGAATGTCCCGGGGTCCTATATACCACAAGGCCTCACACAAAATTTCAAAAGAATTCGTTAAAACCGAACAGAAATAAGCAGATAGGACTTGTCCTCTCCCGACCACAGTAGTACTTCAAACAAAATTTGAAAAACAATCAATATTAACTCCAGAGCAGAAAGTCGTGGAATGCTAAATATTCATAGAGTTTAACCTGTTCACACCAAATCCCAAAAGGACCCGTAAACCACAATCATACAGGTTTCATCAAAGAGGGAAATCGCTACCACCAAATAGAGACGGACCACAGTACAAACCTTATGCGTCTATCGTGTTCGTACTGCTTTCGGAAATTGGAGCATAATAATATTATAGTACAATAGGTCTCGGAACGCCGAACATCGATATATGCGACCACACAGAAATGTGTCCGATAATAAAATGCATCATGCTGAGAAATGTGCTGGATTTCAAATTAAAATAAATAATGGAATTACTATTAAAACGGGCCTGTCTGTTTGAATGTCCGCCCCTGTGTCTGTCCGTCCGTCATACGTTTTAGGACAAACTAAATCATTTTCTGTTGTGGGTAACCAGAGATAAGCAAATTGATGCTTTGGGACACAATAACTAATTAAGTGAGAGTGATGAAGTTTAGTGTATAGTTTTGTTACATCGATACCTTGACTAAGGTCGATAATGAGCATTTTCTGCGGAGGGTAAACCGCGCTATAAGAAATTTGCATGGTCGAGAAATTGGAACACAATAACTTGCTTTCAAATTGAGGTAGAATATCCAAACTTGTCTGCTTACGGTACGCAGCGATATGCAATCTGATTAGTTGTTGCTTTGAGGCACGATAACTTTGGGTATACATAAGTGAGAGAGATGAAGCCCTGAGTATAGATTCATCATATCATTACCTTGACTAAGTTCGATGATGATAATTTCCTGCTTAGGCTAAAGAGCGATAATCAATTTGATTGGTCAAGACTTTGGAATATAACAACTCTACTTTTAATATTTAAATGTAATGTAGACGTTCGTTCGGTAAATGTCTTGACCGAGTTCAATGATTAAATAACATTCCAAGCTAAATAAGCAATTTTCAAATCCTCCCTACAATGGACAAGACAACTTTGATTCTATCTGATAGAGAGTGATGGAACCTAATGAATAGTTGATAATCAGTTTGATTGCTTAATACTTTTGAAAAAAATAAATGTGCGATTAATTAATATGCGTCATCTATTTATTTTTGGATTTCGGCGGGGGACATCAGCCTCACTGTTGACTTGTCCATTGTAGGGAGGATTTGGATTGTCGGTTGGCTCATTTCTTAGTGTAGATTTCCAAAAGTTTAAAGCGAGTAGTGCATATGGGCATCAATTTGGAAGCATTCAGTCAACTCTTAAAGCTGGTAGTACCAAACAACCAGAACCAATTGGTCTCACAATCAAGACTATTGCAGAAGCTCTGGACGCTAATTATTGGGGTGGAATTGGTATCGCAAAGGCATGTGGAGGTCATCCATCGACTCAATTACATGCTAAACAAACAAACCTAGTAAAAGCATTAAATGGTTATGCTAAATTCAAACTGTTTACACCACATACAGGTTAGAATTTAAACTTTAAACTTATCAGATCCTAACTCAAAGTAACGTGGATATAAATTAAAACCTACTTCAAACTGAATTAATTCAGACGACATCATAGTATACGACAGACTTTGTATATTTCCCCGAAGCAAAACTTGTCTCTGTAATGGTTATCTTATTTTGTTAAACCGTCTTATAAGTATTCCACTCATTAGGAACATGGTCTTAGAACAACTTCTACTACAATTATTTGTTATATAGACCTCAATTGTTATAAAAATATGTATGTTGGCACACTGACAAATTTGAAACCCTAAGTCGGCACACAGTTAGCAAAAGGTTGCCGAACCCTGGTCTAAGAAAGACTTCTACTACAATTATTTGTTTTCTGTTGGTAGATCCTCAGCTACGAATTCCTCTCACGTGGCCATCTGGAACATATGGTCTGATAAAAACGACTTCTGGGTGCCCGGCTGGTAGAGTAACTTGGCATGAAGGATCGAGATATCAAGACGACTACAACCGTCGTAGACATATGCCTCCACAAATTGAACTCAAAAATAAAAACGATTGGTCTAAGCCTAACCATATAGCAGGTAATGTTCACCAACTTCACACATCAGATATAATTTATGTTACCAAAGATCTTTTAATATCTTGAACAGTATACTAGATATCTGTCCGTTTCTTATAAACAAAGATGTGTGTATACTTTAAACGGTATGCCGTTATGAATGACCCCTGTTCTTCCCTAATAAACAAAGGATGTCAAACTATAGCATAGGGTGGACCTTGGCCTAACACACCAAATATAAAACTATACACCTATACCACAACGACACACCTGTATTACAACGACACACATTCTGTATTTTTTCCTTTTAATGGCCACCATGCCATGTCGAAAGCGTGCCTTCAGGTTTCAATTTTAAAATACTGCCTGTTGACACAAAATATATACATTTAAAACTATATACACTTGTTTGTTTCTACTCCAACATTTACTACAACCATACATTCAACATACACTACAGCTACACATTCAATATACACTACAACTACACATTCAACATACACTACAACTACACATTTAACATACACTACAACTACATATTCAATATACACTACAACTACACATTCAACATACACTACAACTACATATTTATGCTACAAACACCATAAGATAGTCACACCTAACTACCAAGTTGTTGTTTGTAAAAAAAATTGTTTGTAACATTTTCAGGTAGCAAAGGCCAGAGTATCACCATGGAGTTCTGCATGAAGGGAGATAAGAAAATCACTCCATTTGATGTTGATTGGCCAGCCGGAAATTATTGTATTCTGAAATATGGCAACTGTACTAGAGGTAAATTATTACATGGACGTTTTGTTGGGGTACAGGTAAAAGTAAATAAATTGTGCTGACAAAATAATATTAAACATGTGTTATTTCAGCGTCGTTATTTCAGTTCCATTCGACAAATTCTGACCATAGCTACTCTTTATCTGCACAAATCACGTGTCAATGTACGCTTTCTCCTGTGACAAAGGGATTTTAATTTTATTACTGGTTCATTAAGAATGTTTAAAGAGCGACAAAATAAAGGTTGTTATAGAGTCCCCTTTCACGGTTCTGTTAAATGACAATATTGGTGTCAGTCATTATCACATATGTGATAGAGCTGGTTAAACATATTCCAAATATAACTTTAACACAGAGATCATTGCTACTATAGCTGAGTAATACATGTTTCCTGAATCGGAAGTGACGAACGCCAATATTTCCTTAAATAGTATATGAATCGAGTCCTCTAAATCCAGTTGTGGGGATAATCTGATCCAGTACAAATATATTATGTGTACAACCACAGCCTTAAAATCACGGATCACGTACGACTATCTTCTGCAGTTTGAGTACAAACAATATTTTATATCCATACATAAATACATACATACACAATCTGACACGTTTGTATGTTCCGCATTCGCTACATGCTTCCGGTGGGCTTGGATGACTAAATGGTTAGCGTGTGCGCTGTATCACAAAGCCTCCCATTGAGTCAACTGGCGTGATTTCGAATCCTCGGTTGTACGTTACAAGGAGTAGGGTCGCCTGTCCAACCTCGTGGGTTTTCTTCGGGTCCTCCGGTTTCCTCCCACTGCTAAAGACCCCTTCGCGCAAGCGAATTATTGAAATGAAATTAAACCATAGTTTAGTATCGAAATGACCTAGTTTGTGTCGAGTGGACGTTATACTCCATCTCTCTCTCTCTCTCTCCATACATAATCTGACATTTTTGTATCTTCCGTTTTCTCCACAGGCTTCCAATCGGGATCCATTTTATGGGATGATGAAAACAGACTCAATAAAAATTCAAAGCACGGAACGTTACCGGACGGTAAATATGATGAAGATACAGTAATAGAGTTTTGTTGTAGGTAAGTATCCAATAACAATACCAGGAGCCTGTTTCACGAAATTTTTACTAAGATAAAATGAAAATTTTAGTAATTTGATTGGATTCTATCAGAATGATTTTGATGCTTAGCCAATTAAACTGAAGTATCTACTAAAATTTGGATTTTATCTTTAGTTAAAATTTCATGAAAGTACGATACAAAAACCCGGCAAATTTTATGTCGTTGTTAGATCTTGATAGTAGGTTACAGTTTCAAAATCCATCTAATACCTCGATCTACACAACAACCGATTTAATAATATATAATAGTTCAATAATAATAGTGAAACTAGAATGATATTATAATAAATAAGTAGAACTTGTTATTGTTTCTCTGAAAACCGAGAGATTATTTTTGTAGCAGCACGAAATGGCAATACATCAAGAACTCCGACCACGTGGGTAAGCTTACTCTTCCGGACACCTGTTACCACTGCTTGTCGTGTACACACGAAGCAGTCCATTTGCTGATTACACTATTTTCTTATGGTTTGGATTGTTCGTACTTGTTTTTTATTTTATTATTAAATAGAAACTTCTACGATCAACGTTTAGTATTGTAAGAAGTGTAACGAACGTTCTACTTAAGCCCCCCCCCCCCGTCTGGTTTTATCTGGCTTGTATACAATTCTACAACTTTCCAACCTTTCCTAAAACCGTCTATTAGAACCTCCCAATTATGTCCAAGCGCTGTTTTGTGAATGGTTTATGGCTATCTAGAAGTTTCCATGGTTACAGAAGTTTCTAAAGAAATATTCTAGAAAGCGTGATTGCCCGAAGTGCTTATAAACAAAAGATCCCGATCCCGGTCATAGTGTAAACTATTCCATTATAAATACGAGTCGTACAAACACTTCTCTCCACTTCAAGTTAAATAACCCATTGACGATACGATTCTAGTAAATAAATTACTGGGAAATGCGTGAACATTAAACGCCATATTATATCCCTTTCCGCCCATCTATCAAACTGTGTAGCCCCTACCATATCCCTTCCGCTCATCTCCTCATCAGATGTTACCCATACCATTTATCTCCCCACCAGACCGTGATGTAACCCCTGCTAGTTGCTCACCTAGATATAAGGTACTTATAGCGTCGTTTAAACTAATTATTATCATTCATAATTTCAGAGAGGATAGTTTACCAACCCATGAAATCTTACTACCAGTAGAAAAACCCTTTATTTTGTTTAAATATAAACGAGAATGTCAGCATGTATCGGGCATGTCAGTGAGGGACGAATTTATACAATGGACGGATCAACCGTTCAGCAATCACGACAAGGCTATAGGAGCCCACCCTTATGATGATGGCGGAAAGGATCTGCACAAATTACATTTTTGTTATTATGCTAAAAAAGGTTCATCATTAATTGGATAAATGGGTCAACGAAATGCTGGATGACAATAAAAATTATTTTAGCCTCGAAAATAAAGCTGTTTAATCCATTCTTCTTTTTCACAAATGAATCAAATTTCGCACCATGGACCCGAAAAGGTATCCGAATTCCAATCCACGGATCGCGGTGATTATTTGGTTATTAATAACGACCAGAATATCCACGCTACTTCCCAGATAACTACAAGTCGGTGTGAATGGCGTGCATCCGGAGGGCATGCGTATCCTTGAAACATCGCTGGCTCGCTAGCCTGTAGGTCGGGTGTCTGATCCATGCATATTGGTCGAGAAAGTTCATCCAGATTTTTCGGCGTGGTTTTCCCCCTTGGCAGTGATGCAGGACGGGGGGCTGACAAGGACAGCTGTCTAGTCGTTGTACACATTGTCGTGCACGTAAAAGATCCCTTGGCAGTCGGAATTCGATATAAAAGTAGGTCATAGCGGCGCTGCCCCGGCAAAAATTCCCTCATAGCACATTGTATTAGCCCAGGTTAGGAACAGAACAGTAGGACGTTAAACCCCATTACCTTTACATTTCGCAATATGTCTTTAGTTTTCCCCATTTTAATTTCTATTGTAACTTCATTTTCTAGAGGTCCCTCAAGCTGCAAAACGTGATTTTATTGTAACCTCTAGAGGTCCCATAAGCTGCAATACATGATTTTACGTACACTCAGGGACCTTAAACCACAAAGATACAATCTGGCATGCGCGAATATCGAAAATAACTGTGATCTTTGGGTTTTAACCCTACATGTTAAGTTTCATCAAACTCAGATAACAACATCTGACAAACGAATGAAATGGGGTGTAACGTCCTACTGTTCTGCTCCTAAACTGGGCTAATCAATACGGGAACTGCCAAACAAACTATTAGTCTGTCAACGAAGTTATCAGCTCACATTAGTTGTCCAGTAGTACTGCTCCAATAAACGAGGTCTAGATTATCCATTTGTTGATAAAAAAATATATTAAATGCCCCCTCCCCCTCCCTCCCTGATGTTATAAAGAGTTGACTGTGGGCTTTTCAAGTGAATAAATGTCCAAATTACATCGTGGCCATACGATGGTCTAGGGTGAATAAATGTCTAATTTATAAATTGTGTTAAGGACATGAACGTGAGGTTATCTTTATATTTTACTGACTGAAGTGCAGGGGCGGCGCCAAGGGTGGGAGGGGAAATTAATCTGGTCTGCCCTCTGTTTGACCCCCCCCCCTTCCTATATTTTTTAAAGAAAATATTTTTAAAATAATGTATAGGAGGTTTACAGAAGGATGGGCTTGTAAGAAAAAGCAATAACATGTGATTAACTTGAAAAAGTGCTTTTTTACGATCCTCAAAGGTTTTTGGGTTTAGGTTCAACGCGGCGTGAATATGCACTCACTTGATACACTGAATCCGTTCGTTTGACACCTCCCTCTTTTTTCGGATAAGCTCGTGATTTGGCGACGACGATATCTGGTCAGCTCTATTTATATCGACGACCAATATCTGAAATACTGCTAGACTGCATTTCTGGCAGTTTATTTAATAAAATATTGTGGCGAAAATTTTCATTCACTTTGATTCACTCACTCCGTCGGTTTGTCACTTTCCTCTCTGGTCGGATAAACTAGTGATTTGGCGACAGGCAGTATCTGGTAGGCTTGTTTTATCTCAACGACCAGTGCCTGAAATACTGCCAGATACTGCATTTCGGGCTGTCTACTTTTCACATTTTCGGGGGCTTTGTTGAGGTTCGCAAGTCCGTTCATTTGACACTTTCCTCTCTGGGGTCGGATAGACTAGTGATCAGGCGACAGACGGTATCTCGTCAGCTCTATATATCTCTTCAATCGGTGCCTGAATACTCTTAGCCAGCATTTCCGACAGTCTATTTTTCAAAAAGGACTCCCTACTTTGGCACTCGTGAGTGGATTTCGTCGAGGTTCGCAAGTCCGTTCGTTTGATACTTTATCTCAACGACCAGTGCCTGAAATACTGCGAGGCTGCATTTACGGCAGCCTGGTTTTCAAAAATTTCTGGGGGAGAACCACCTACCCGTAGTTGAAGCTCGTGCCTTTGCCCCCTTAACCTTGGACTTTGCCCCAGCATTGACTCTCCAACCACCAGCGGCTGGTGCCGCCACTGCTGAAATGACATCATTATGAACATCAATATGGCTAATGTTACAACAAGCATGGATTTTTGTTTCTTTTTCTTTTTTAACAAACAGGCAATTATTAGCCAACAGACTGCTTCTTCCATGCTTGCTGGTGATAATATGAACAGTACTACACGTATAACTATGTAACATGACTGCACTCAGTGACATTCTGTCAGACAAAATTGTTTTCTGTGAATGTCTGCAAGTGTGAACGTATTGACTTCATAGATTGTTTGAAGTCAGATTTTACTTTTAAAAAATCTATAGTGTAAACCCACCTTTAGTTTAATTTTGAAGTAATCTTATTGATAAAAGTTCAACACCTGCATGTTTTACACGAAGAACGTTTTATAACATATCGGGGGGTTAGCAGGTGCGTGCTGTATCATAAAGCCTTCTTGAGTCGACTGGTGTGGTTTCGAATCTCTGGTTGTACATGGCAAGGATTAGGGGCGCCTGTTCAACCTCGTAGGTTTTATCCGGGTACTCCGGTTTCCACCCATTGCGAATTATTGAAATAAAATTAAACCATATGTTAGACCCGAAATGACCTAGTTTGTGTCGAGTGGACATAAAATCGCACGTATCTCTCTGTTTTATAATATATCAGTGTATGTGTACTTTTAAAGGATAAACAGATGTTTTTCTGTACATGTCATATAACACCATAGATAACGGTCATTTTATCCGGTTCGTGTTTTTCGTAGAGTAGTTGATTGTTTGGCACCATGCATGTAAGTTCTGTTAATACTGTTGTAATCATAGATTAGCCAATAGAGGCTATGTTGTGTTTTTTTTTAAAAAAATAAGTATGAAGGATTGGGGAGCATGCATATCCGACGGCATCATGTACCATCTCTTGCTCACTCTAAAAACTACATAGCATCATGTACCAACTCTTGCCCACTCTAATAACTACAGGTAATCATAGTGTGACATATTGAATGGGCGAATGGACAGTATAGATATTCAACGTGCTGCAACCTTTCCTACCACAGTACCGACCGTACCTTTTAGCCGAAGAACCTCGTGAACGCGATGTGCATATAGGCTACATTCATAAACGACATTTTGCAGTCATGAGGGGCTAACTGTTATCCGTTCGTTGTCGATAAACTCGTAAACGCGATATAAGCTTTAGATTTTAAAAGATCGTTTTCACATTTGTTGTAAAGCTTTTATGCCGATGACCTGCAGCAAACATCCCCATGGTACGACATATGCATTGTTTCATTAAAATGATGTAAAAAAAATGTCCACCCGTTTATTTAGCAAACCGATATCACCGTCTTCACTGAATCTGGGGTTTTGTTTGCCGACAAGTTGGGTGTGAAACTTATTATTTATTTATGCGTTACATGAATGAATGAATGAAGTGGGGTTTAACGTCCTACTGTTATGCACTTAACCAGAGCTAATTGAAGACGGGCATACGCCATACAGTGTGCTATGAGGGGAATTTTGCCCGGGCAGCGGCGCTACGGCCTACTCTTATATCGAATTCCAACCGCCAAGTGATCTTTTACGGGCACTCCAATGTGTACACGGGACCTCGGTCTTTCGTCCCAATCCGAACGACTAGGCAGCTGTCCTTGTCAGGCCCTCCTTCTGCATCACTGACAAGGGGAAATCACGCCGGAAAATCGAGATGAACTTTCTCGGCCAATGCAGGGATCGAACACCCGACCTCCAGGCTAGCGAACCAGCGCCTTATCCACTTAGCCACCGTGATCCCCCTGTTAGATATAAGTTGATTGTTATAATATATGCCGATAGTTTCAACTATATTAAGTGGAAATCCTTTGAATGAGTTGATACGGACTCTTATCGGCGAGAAAGGCATTTTATGGGGGGGGGGCGGAAATTGACAACATCCGATTAGTGGGATTTCTCTATTGTAGGTGTTGAAACTAACATTATTGGTGCTGGTCGGCCATCTTGTTCATGGATTCAATCCAGGAATAGACTTTATTGGAATTGGCTACAATTTACTGAAAGCCAATCCAGAAGGTGGAACTGGAAAGGCTGGAGGTGTTGATCCAGGGCTGAACGTCGTAAGACAAATATTGCAGCTGTCTTCAGGTCGTCCCACCCCGAAAGAAGTGATTTATCAAAAGAGGCAAAGCTGCCTAAATCAGAAGTCGTCACATATTTTTTATGGAACCAAGTCATACCAGAAGAGGTTAAGCCTTGGTTTAAAAGCATCAGGTATGTTGACAATAATAATGATTGTCTTTATTAAGGGAGAAGACACCTTGAAATATGTTGACTATCATATATCATATGTTTAACAAGTACAGTATGGTTTATATATAATTTATTTATCATCACCGGAAAGATACCGGGAAAATAATATCTTAGTCGCCATCTTATAATAGGAGAAAGATACCCGAGAAAAAATATATCTTAGTCGCCATCTTGTAAAATGAGAGAGATACCGGGGAAATCATATCTTAGTCGTATTACCTAATTGTTAAGACGCGCCTATTATCACCGGTAAGACGATACCATTTACGTTTGAACCTGGTCCTTTCAGTAAGGACAATCGTATAAATGATCATCATTCTAAACTAATCTTGTTAGCAATTTATACAGTTTTCATCAATTAGCAGGCGTGTAACGAGCTGCAAAGGCGTAACATATTACTAGAGGTGGGCAAATGGAGGTCGAATTTTGGTGACGAGTGTTTTCTAAGGCCAATTTGGCTGCTGAATCCGAATCCGTTGAAATTTTTGTTCTGTGACGTCATTTGAGGCTGGCTCCGTGGTTTTCAAATTGGCGGCCCAAAAATGACTTTTTTTTTCTCATAAAAGCGAGACAATATTGAAACTAGTTGTCCAGTATGTTAAAACATATGTTTTCAAGACCGTGGATTCTAAAATTGCACTCCCATTTATGATTTGGTAGTATCCTATATCGATATGAGGGTAATAACTGAAAGAAAGTCATTTTGAAAATGGCCACGGAACCAGCTTAAAATGACGTCACAGAACAAAAATTTCACCAGATTCGGATTCAATTACTACTGAATAAACAAACCTGGACAACTGTCGCGGTATAACGCCAACTAAATAGAGACTTTTGGCAAGCGTAAATCCCTTGTCCGTATCCGGTATCTGTATCGATTTTGCGTGTGACATCATCAATGCGTGTGTATTTCCCATACGTGATACGGCATACGGATACGACAGCACGTATAACATCGTTGTCTTTTTACCGTATTTTTTGCTACTTTTATACACTGAAATGTTGTGCCGAGCGACTTTCCTCCCCCCTGTAGTTTGTAGGCTAGACACTTGACTTGTACTGATGCAGATCCTGATCAATATGATGCTGTAATAAAGCTAAGTTCATATCATCTACCCATATGTGCGCGTCGCAAATATCTGACGATACGGATACATGATACGGATGGGGAAAATCCCACTTGCCAAAAGTCTCTAATGACGATACGTGCTACGGAAAATCATACTTGCCAAAAGTCTCTAATGACGATACGGATGGGAAAATTCCACTTGCCAAAAGTCTATAATGACGATACGCATACGTGATACGGAAAAGCTCACTTGCCGAAAGTCTCTAATAACGATACGGATACGTGATACGGATGGGTAAATCCCACTTGCCAAAAGTCTATAATGACTACAGTTGCATTGCTAAATATTTTTAAATATAAACATTGTGTATATATTATGACGTCTTCGGTATGTTTGTGGCACACATGTTCGCATACACTACACACAGCGTTTCACATACGTTCTACCAGAATGAAACACTGTCCTACATAGACTCAATTTAAAATGATCACGTGACTTATCGACCGCATATCAGCTGTGTTTGACATCTTTTATACACACAACGACTCAATAAACATATTTAATTTCATTCAATATGACAATAGAAGAGAAATAAATACTTTTAAAAAATTATATAAGCATACTCAGTGTTATCGACTAAAATCGTCGAAGTAGGAATTAAAATGGGGGTTAATTAGGTTAGGGCCTATTCTCAGCCGGAGCTAGCTATAGACAGGCAGCCTAAGTTTGGAATGACATGTTCGTTTATAAATGTCAATTCTATGAATTTAACTTTATGTCTAATATTATGTTGAACATCGTCTGATGCAGGAATGGCAAATGGTGAGGTTTATTCAGCAGCTTTCAGTCTAAGTGCAGGTAAGTCAGCACGCGGCTCTTATTATTGTCAGAAAGTGTGGATTGATAAATCACTTTATGTTAAATTACCTTAAAATCATGGGTCGCGTGCTCGCTACCCTGGGGGTTGGTTTCGATCCCTGCTTTGGCCTTGTCAGTCATACAGGACAGGGGCCTAATATAGACGAATGTCTATTCGTTCGGATGGGCGTCTTCATTTAGCCCAATTCGGAGCAGAACAGTAGGACGTTAAGCCCCATTTCATTTCCTAAAACATAATGTTAATAGTTATGTTATTTTATAGATGTCTCCCCGAACAGAGTAATTTTGATCAAAACATATTTTATCTAATTTATTTTTTAAATCCCCTCAAAACATTAAATCGCAACGAATCTTCACGGATTGTATTTGTTGTTACTCACTATCAATTTACAATGTAGATTTTCTTTCGTTTAATCTACACGTTACAGTGTCACACTCATCAACCCTACTGTTAGCCATTCGCGCAACACGTGCAAAGCGCCGCAACCCTAGCAACTGTTGGCCATTCGTACCACACGTGCAAAGCGCTGATAACACCATTCTAGCCGACGGGTTTCAGTTCGTGCGTCATTCGAATCCAGCATCTGTCTACTAAAGGCCATTTTACACAATCCTACTTTTGTTCAAGAATATCATCCAACATTTGTAGGATGATGTTCGCAGGAATATGTCCTATCGTGTGTATGGGAAATTGAACACCTGTAAACAAGCTTGGACAAGCTTGAACATGTTGGATGGTGTTCGAGCATGCACATTAATTTGAACATTTTAGGGCAGTGTTCTAGGCCTTGCACCAATGAGAATGCTCCTTAGCCTGGAGGTCGGGTGTTCGATCTCTGCATTTGCGGAGAAAGTTCATCTCGATTTTCCGGCGTGGTTTCCCCTTGTCAGTGATGCAGACGGAGGGCCTGACATTGACAACTACCTAGTCGTTCGGATGAGACGAAAACCCGAGGTCCCGTGTTCACATTGGCGTGCACGTAAAATATCCATTGGCAGTTGAAATTCAGTTGCTGCCCGGGCCAAAATTTCCCTCATAGCACTGTATGGCGTATACCCGTCTTTAATTAGCCCAGGTTAGGTGCAGAAGCGTAGGCCGTTAAACCTCATTTTATTCATTCATTCTCTGGGTCATGCGGTGTATTGGGTCAGATGACAATGGAATTCATCGCCAACCACATTATGACGTCAATTTTACAGGTTATCACCGAGCGTCCGACGAAACTAATAAAAACCAAAACGTCCTCTTTGATGACGAAACTATTTGTAACTTGGGAACAGCGAGATTCGCCGAGGAACTCTCAAATCAGCACGACTTCCACGTGACCAATTCCTTTGTAACTGCTGTGTGTAAACTTTCGAGAATATACACCACAGCAGAATATATGAGGTTCCTGGACAACTGGGGAACGGTTTGTCTTTTATTATTATTATTATTATTATTATTATTATTATATACTCAGTAGTTGGACGTTTTTCTTAAAGAACTCCTCATGGCAACATACCTACACACTCGTCTGTTGCAGAAAACCTACAAGCTCGTCAGTCTGGATAAATTTATGTCACACTGACTCAATGTTCAAAACAGGAAGCAGATATTCCCCATTTAGTTCCTATGCCCACTGAATATAGACCCAAAAATTGAACGTTTCTTTTCCTTCTCTTTTAGGGGTGTGGGGGCTGGGTGGGTGAGGTGGGGCCTTCGATACTTCATATAGTAATAGTATAGCCTTATACTTTTATATACGAATACTATAAAATTATACTTGTATATACGAATACTATAAACTTAATTATACTTGTATATACGAATACTATAAACTTACACTTTTGTATATACGAATACTTGCATATACGAATACTATAAACTTATACTTGTATATACGAATACTATAATTTTATACTTGTATATACGAATACTATAAACTTATACTTGTATATACGAATACTATAAACTTATAATTGTATTTACGTATATCACAAACTTATATTTGTATTTATCGATATGAAGAGAGAGCATACATATACAGTTATATTTGTATTTATCGATATGAAGAGAGATCATACATATACAGTTATATTGTATCTTTTTTTAAAGCATGTGATAATGGAAGTTCAATTTGGTACAAAGGTGATCAAAAGATATGAATCTTCTATGACAGAATTTATAAATCACGTACAGAAAGAAGTAAGTGAAACCAAATTCCCATTAGTGTTTGATACTCAAAATCCCTTGGGACAGTACAACACACTGATCTCTTACGATTGGTCACCCGATCTATTCATAGGATTTCGTAAACTATAGATGTGACGCCACCCTTTGATGTTGGCGTACCATTATTTCTAATAATGTACGGGCAACTTGCCAATCGCACATTATCAAAATATTAAACTTAAGTGACGTATTCCACTGTAAACGCACATGTCTGTATTTTAAGTCGTTTAATGCTCTCGAGCTTAAGACATTGCGACGGTCCTCTTGTTGTTCCAATATGTTACTTAATGTCTCGCTGATTCATTCATTCTTGTAATCACTATTACAAAACAAAAAGAAAGAAAACAACAAACAATTGACTTTTATAACGATCTTTCATAAATAAAATGAAATGGGGTTTAACGTCCTACTGTTCGGCTCCGAACTGGGCTAATGAAGACGGGCATACACCATACATTGTACTATGAGGGAAATGTTGCCCGGGCAGTGGCCCTACGGCCTACATTTATATCGAAGTTTAACTGTCAACGGATCTTTTACGTGCACGCCAATTATGTGTACACGGGACCTCGTCCAATCCGAACGACTAGACAGTTGTCCTTGCCAGCCCTTCCGCCCTGTATCACTGACAAGGGGAGACCAAGCCGGAAAATATTCCAGAATCATCTAGTTATTATTATTTGGCACATAATCGCAGTCTTGATAAACCGAGGTTCAGTACCTGTTGAACGCCTTGCGGATATACGGAATGTTGGAATATAATATCTCATAGGTATATACATATTATTGGTGTAACATGACAGGCAATGGAGTCAGGTGCTATTCTCCCGCTATATTATTGATGGATATTTAGAGTTTTTTCCCTTGGGTGTGTAGCCACTTCTCCGGCCCACGGGTACACGAGGATAGGAATGCCCTTCTTCACTATCTGATTTTTTTTTCTTTAAAAATTTTTGATACTGGGTAGTCCTAGTGGTTTTTTTTTCTTCATATATGATAACAATTTTAATCTTCAAAATTTAATCTTCAAAATCAATCCTAAAATATTTACTATCAAACATGTTCGTATAAAAAAACGCAAAGACACTCTTCTGTTGACATTTTTTCTCCGTGAGGTACCGCTGTCGCTATGTAATTCAAAATCGCGAATACAATTGTCTTGCCTTACAAATCAATCACTCGGTTCCTTTCGATATATATTCCTTTCGATAAAAACACATATTTCTAATTTTTAAAAAAAATCTAAATCGGTTTATTTGCCATAAAATTTAATCACTCTTAAGTTTTGTTTCAATTCTGATAATGAAATGACAACATAGATCGTATCAGTCAGACGTATGTCCAAAGCAGTGTAGCTATAAAATAATTATGATAGCGGTGAATGTCAAAAAATACAATGCTTCATTCCTTTAATCGCGAAGATTTAGAGTTAGGCGATAGTTGTGCCACCATATTGGCCTCTGTAAGTTTAATTAGTCATAATAGCATAAACTTATCTTATTTTTTAAAGCTGTTACAAGTATTAATAAAAAAAGTGTTTTCCACGTCAAACGGAGGGGCCCAATCGCAGCTTAAAACAAACACGTCAGTATATTTCAATGTTTTTAGCTACAATTATCTGTGGGGAAAATGGAATGTCCAACGAATGCGTTTAATTTCTACTGAAAATATTCAAAATGTCGATGAATTGTAAAAAAAAAATGACTTTTTTAAAATTTGAAACATGTGGGTTTTTTCGAAAGGAGTATAATATATCGAAAGGAACCGGGTGGTTGGTTTGTAAGGCAAGACAATTTTATTCACGATTTTAAATTAAATAGCGAGAGGGGTATCTCAAGGAGAAAAAAATGTCAACAGAAAAGTGGCTTACCTTTCTCTTTTATTAGATACATCAGTAGGTATAAATTGGGGTTTTTTTATATACGAACATGTTTGATAGTAAATATTATATGATTGAGCATCAAATCGGAACATTATAAAGAAAATTAGAAAACAAATTACATAGTTTTAAGAAGGGCGTTTATATTCTCGTGTGCCTGAGGGCCAGAGAAATAGCTACACACTCAATGGAAATAACTCTAAATATTCATTGATATTGCGGGTGTTGCCAGGCAGGGTAAGCTTACTCTTCCGGACACCTGTTACCACTGCTTGTCGTGTATTTTGTACACGAGGATCACACTATTTTGCTTGAATACACTATTTTGCCTTACACTTTTTTAGGACTTCGAATTCTGTCTTATGGTTTGGATTGTTCGTACTTGGTTTTTATCTTATTTTTATATTATGGCGAGAGAATCCTCGTGTATACAGTCTTCGATTTGTTTGATTATTTATTTTAGGGAGGGGCTGGATTATCGGTTAGTGGAACATACAAAGGTTATTCAGGATCACTCGCTGTAGATTTCAACAAGTTTAAAGCCAGTAGTGAATATAGGCATCAATTTGGATCCTTTCAATCAACCCTTTATTCTGGTAGTAACAGTGAACCAGAACCAGTTGGTCTGACCATCAAGACTATTGCAGAAGCTCTAAATCCAAATTACTGGCAAGGATCGGTAGTGTTGAAGGAATGTGGTCACTCAGTGGCTGATTTACATCTTAAACAGCTCAACCTAGTCAAGGCCTTAAAAGGTTATGCTAAATTCAAACTTTTTAGACCACCCACAGGTTAGTCTGTACACTTTAAACTTATCAGATCTCAACTCAATGTAACGTGGATATAAATTAAAACAAAGTTCAAACTGAATAAATTCACAGTAGGACGGTGGCTGTAACGTGTCATTAGATGAAGGGGGGCCATAAAGATACTCGAAACCTCCATACCCTCAGATTAACATGTGTTACATATGAGGCCTTCTCCAAATCCACGCCCTCCAGACTAGAGGATGATGACAATGTGCTTAAAACACCATTATAAGCAAAGCTGGTGATTATGGGGGATGTTTGAACACTGGAGTTTTTCCTGACATACAGAAAATTGCTATCGTAAAGCCATTCCTAACGTGCTCAAAAACTATCGTCCAGTCTCAAATTTGTCATTTTAACTAATAATGTGAAGAAAGCAGTTAATATTAGATTGTGTTGCTTCCTTTGACACATGATCTCCTTGACAAGTTTTAGTCTACATTTCGACCCAGCCACAGTACAGAAACTACACTTCTTAGAGTAGTAAATGATCTGCGATGTGCTGTTGATGATGGTAAAGCATGCTTGGTCCTGTATTATTTGTACTATACACTACACCCCCTTGGAATAATTACTGACCAACATCGTATCCAACATTATTTCTACGCCGATGGTACACAGCTAGTTGACGTTTTCAACCACACTCAAATAAAAAAATCCTTAAATCGTACAATCAATAGCCTAAAATTAAACGAAGACAAAACTGAAGCTATGTTAATCTTGCTCCCTTATATTTGTCTGAAATTTTGGCAAACTTTAAACCCAAACGTGCGCTAAGGTCGCATGGCAAAAATATACTTGCTGTTCCTAAAACAAAACTAAAACAATTTGGTGATAACAATTTCAGTGCTGCTGCACCTCGCCTTTGGAATCAGTTACCAGTAATCGTTAAGTCACAACTAAAAATTCATGTGTTTATCCAGATTAGAAACAGATTGTTTATGATTGTTTTAATGGCGAGAAACTCTTTAAATGTTGCGCTTTGAGCATGCGTATATGGATGGATTTTTAAGCGCATTACAAATATACATCATACATCGTTACATTATTAGTATTATTTATTATATTTTTTTTTATGACAGTATTACAAATTGATAAATCCGGTACCTCATAATGATAAATGTCAACTAGTATATGTGCATATGTTTGACTGTATAGTAGTATTTCCATCCATCAAGATGTAGTCTCTTTTGTGACCATTTAGTTATACTAAAACAACAGTTATTCTTTTCTTGTATTATCTGCATCTACTGTGTTTATTTTGTTTAGATCCTCAGCTACGAATTCCTCTCACATGGCCATCTGGAACATATGGACTCGTTAAATCAACTTCAGGATGCCCTGCTGATCATCTTCAATACAAATGGAATCATGGCTTGAGGCACCAAGGCGACAACAGCGTCCGTCATAAAAACCGTATAACTCACGTTGTATCAGGTATTTCCATCAACGTGTATTTGCGTGGTATATTCCACAATTTATTTTCAGCATTGCATTTTGGTTTTATTTTCCCCAAATCATAAAGGTTTATTTAATAATGCTTCAAGATATTTCCATTTTTCCAGAGTCAAGATACACCGCCCTATATGTTATTGCTAGTCATGCGCCACCAGTCGTAGTTCAAACCATCAACCCATGGCTTATTTAGAATGGTGTATAATATCCACAAATTTGCAAGCTTGAAGTCTACTTTCTATTTCTGTTGACCGAGGGGGGGGGGGGGGGGGGGGGGGTGGGGAGGAGGAGGATCTTCTAACCTTGTTGTCTTGGCTAGTCGCTGTATATGGTATTAACACTATGAAAACGCACCTCAACTAGACCTTGTAGAATCCTAACTGTAATAACCATGCCATAATGTACCATTTTCAACTTCAAATTCAAACGTTTGAAGATAGCTATTCCATGGAATAGAAAAACAAGAGAGGTGGTTGTGTTATTATTTCCAATGCCAATGCTTATGATCGTATAATAGTGAGTTGACATCATATTGAGCAAAAGACATTAATAATTATATTTTGACTTTCTTAGAAAATATGAAATTCTCGCTTTAATCCGAGTTAAAAGATATATTTGTCCAATTTAAGAGAGAGGGAGACAGAGAGAGGGAGGGAGAAGGGTTGGGTTTAACGTCCACTTGACACAAACTAGGTTTTTTCGGGTCTAATATATGGTTGAGTATTATTTCAATAATTCGGTTTTAGCACATGTGCTAACCATTCGGCAATCCACCCCCTGTGCAATTGGTAGAAATTATCCATAACGTCATTTAATTGTTCATTTGTAAATTTAGTTTAAATCATTGTTTCTGTTTTTATCTTCTTTAATCCGGATTGAAAAGGCCATATAATTTGTGGTTTCAATTGACCATATAATTTGTGGTTTCAATTGAACATATAATTTGTTGTTTCAATTTACCATTGAATGTGTGGTTTCCATTAACCATGTAATATGTTTCAGGCGGTCACAGTGTAACCATAGAGTTCTGTATGAAGGGGGATGAGACATTCTCCGAATATGATGGTGATTGGCCAGCTGGTGATTACTGCATTCTGAAATATCAAGGCTGTCCTAAAGGTAAGCTATTTTTATTCTGAAATATGGAAACACTTGTCCAAAAAGTGAAGGCAAAGTTAAGTTAAAGGTAGACGATACAATCTTATATAGCAAATCCCCAACGCTTATCTCTCTACTGCACATGCATGTTTTGTCAAATAACTACACAATATTTCAGTTTTAGTAATGGTGCTTAATTGCACGATGTAATAATAAAATAAATTCAAGTACGAACAATCTAAAACATTAGACAAAATTCGGACTCCTAAAAATACTGTTAACAGGCAAAACAGTGTAATCAGGCAATATAGTGTAATCAGCATATGGAATGTTCACCATGTACAAAATACACGACAAACAGTGGTAACAGGTGTCCGGAAGAGCAAGCTTACCTTGCCTGGCACAAAATATCTTCATCCAAACTATTAGACGAAATCATGGCAAAATAGCGTGATTGACGGATGGACTGTCAATGACAGCCTATACCGGTAGTATTCCCAAAACCAACCGGTATAGGTAAGATAGTGTAATCAGGTAAAATTGTGTAATCAAAAATACACGACAAACAGTGGTAATAGGTGTCAGGAAGAGTAAGCTTGCCCTGTCTGGCGCCACACCTGCCATAGCTGCATCTACTAGTATGAGGCGAAATCTCGGTAAAATAACGTGATTGGGCAATGGACTATCGGTATGAAAAATGCACGTGATGAACAGTGTTAACGATGTAGTAGACATACATTATCAGGGAGGTAGTAGACGCGTCCATTACATATATATCTAGAATAATAGGCGAGAGAGACATTTTATATTCACCAATCAAGTCAATATGAAGCTTGGGGGAAAAATGACAAATGTCTCGATCTACTTAAAATATCAGAATAACATGAACAAGCTCTCGCATAACGTTTTAGCTGAGACACAAACACTCCAGAAGCTGGTGATATTGGAATGTTACTACTAATAAATGGAAAGTTAACAATCGGAAAGTCAAAGTCATCACGTTTATCGTACAATTTAACACTAAGTTTATGGCAATTGTCAAAATCGTGACGTAGATCCAAGTAGGAAGCGTCATTGTCACTGCCAGTAGTGTAACACCATTGTAGTTATAACAGATAACAGTTTCGTACATTTTCATATAATCGAACTCTGTATCTCCATTTCCACTATTCAAGTATGCATTTCCATAATGTACAGCTGCAAACACTGGCCCGTGATCATCGTAAAGAACTTCATACTGTTATGTCGATTAATTTCCATGAACAAAATCTCGACATCAATAACTTGTAAGAACCATTTCCAACGTCTTTTTTAACTGGGGTGCAACAAGATCTCCTTCGGCTATAGGACAGGTCACACGTTGTGTCAGGTCCACTGGTTCACGAGCGCCGTAACAGATTACTGTAACACTATGGTAGTGATAACAGAGAACAGTTTCGTACATAAAGGATCTATTTACATCAGGAACACATCTACATAATACAGCAATACAGGTACATAAACTATACAGCAACTAGTCTACGACAGGAGCACATCAAACAATATAACATTTACTATTATGCCATTCTTCCAAGGCAGCGGCTGGACTCAGGTGAGTCCATACACTCGTCCAAGCCTTTCTTCTCCCCCGGCTCCTCGCTTACTGTCTGTGAATTACTCAATTATATGTCATAGGGATACAGATAAGACACATAGTCATAACTGCAAGTGTTTTTTTTTATCTCGTCACGGCATGTGCTTAAACATTTGAAGTCGTGTGGATCTTGTACACAGCACAGATCATGTATAGCTTGTAATGGACATATTGAATTAATTAGATTTAATAAGATCGTTCCATGCAAAAAGTTTATATAGAGGTGGAAGTCAAAATCATGTATTGTCAAAACTAGCAGAGTTCAATAAGTTATATGCACCTAAATCATAAATGATATCACTGTGTTACAGTAGTGTTTTTAATTTCGAGCTCATCAGGATATATGAATTCTACATAATAATCACTACATCTCAGGTAATTTAGTGATAGAACATCATCGATATATCGATAAGTGAAATTAAAATGTCTGACTTATCGTTAATTCGATTTTACGAGTGTCTGTGTGTAATCGGCTTCGAAGGAATAGAGAAAGACATCAGCAAGCAAAGGTGTACAGTTGGTGCCCATGGGGATACCTACCAATTGCTGATAAATTTCCCCTCCAAATTCAACAAATATATTATCAATTAAAAATTCCAACACTGAATTTTCTTGTTGGCGATGAATTTATATTTGAAATTACTATGGTTTTTAACAAAATGTGTGGAATTGTAATTAACAGCTTAACATTGATATCTAACATTTCCCGATTTAGATGAAATGGCACTGTGAATAATGTCTTGTAACCGAGCGTTTAATTTACTATGGGGAATTTAAGTGTAGAAAGTAGAAAAGTCACATATAGATGAGACTGAAGCATGTGATCTAGATTGCATTTAATAGCCACATGTAAACAGAGTTAAAAATACGAGATATTCAGCATATATTATTGTGAAATAATAATGCAGGCGAGAAAATAACATCTTTTATTGAACTATAACTTAGGCCTGTTAATACATGTTGGAAGCGTATGAATATCGTGTTCTCTAACTTCAGGATGAAAGAAGGTCAAAAGCAAGGCGAACTACTTGTTAAAATAATCACATTTACTTGCTTTATTTCTGTTTGATTTACTTTCTTACAGGCTTCCAAAAAGGGTCCATATATTGGGATGATCCGGACACAAGTGGAAATACAAATAATTGGTCTGGTAGTCTGCCTGATGGAGAATTCACTTCAAATACAAGGATAGACTTTTGTTGTAGGTAGGTATTTCATTATAGATTCCAGATCACCTGTATCTTGTAAACTATTCCAGTTTTCATATAGAAGCACAGGGACAGTTTTATGTTGTAGGTAAGCATTGGCTCTTTAAGACACAAAACTTTACATATACTTTTATTCTTCAAAACATAATAGAATGTACCAAACTCCTTGGACCTAATTCTTAACTCGCCTCTTTATCGTTGTTGTTGTTTATTAAAGAGTTAACGTCCAATAAATTAAACATGTTATTATAGACAGGTTGATTTAATTAAATCATTTCTACTTAAAGGGTTGGGGATTGGTTAAAACAAACAAACATGTTTTTTGAACAGGTTGATTCAATTAACTCTCCCTTTGCCTTATAAAATATATTATTATTATTATTATATTAATATCCACGTTTCGCGTGTCATTGTTGATATAATAAGGATACTTTTAATATTATCCCGCTAGTGTGTAACAAATGTTCAGTTGTATATATAAGTTCTTGAATACATTTAAGGCAGCTCGGTACAGCTGTTTCTGCATCTAGAGGAGATACAATAAAAAAGTCACCCCATTATTAAAACAAGACAGGCACAATCAGAAAGTAATTTAAGTTTAAATACTAAATGCTACTGTGTTTTTTGTAATTATCCCTAACGGCTGACCCCCGGATCCATTCACTTGATTTTATAATTGTTTATTTTCTTCAATGTCTATTTTCTATCTTGTCCGCAGGTTTATCTAGTATTAAGGTTAGGTTCGTCGTCCTAATCCCAGGGGTCCTCTCCAGTTTATACCTACTGCTAAGACTCCTACACACAACTGAATGATAACCGTACATAATATATACAATGTTAGTCCCGAAATAACCCGTTTGGGTATTGAGGACTTATTATAGTCACATTAGACCCCTGGCCTTTGAACTGATTTTATCGTTATTATTTTCAGAAAGGATAGTTTACCAACTCATAAAATCTTGCTACCAACGGGAAAACCTTTTACCTTGTTTAAATACACGAGGGAATGTCAGCAGGTAGCAGGTATGAAAGTGGCTATCCATTATATGACTTGGGTCGACGAGGAGTCCCACAATAAAGACTCGGTTTCGGGAGCTCACCCACTGGATACTGGTGGCTCCCACAAGCACACATTAACCATTTGCCAATATTCTAAAACAGGCTCATCATTGATTGGATAAAAGTATGCTAGATTAAAATATGAATTGTTTAAACCCTGAAATAAAACTCTGAACTATTTCTTCTGTTTTAACCTAAATTATAAATACAAACAGATGGATTTGTCAATAGCTTCCAGAGTATTGCAAACAGTGACCAGTGGGTCAACTTATGTTATAAATATGTATATTCTACGTATCCAATATTTAATCTGTGATATATATAATAATAATAATAATAATAATAATAGTTTATTCGTACTCATGGTACACATAGGTTATACATATATAATACATAATCAATATATAAATAATTATATCACTTTGATTATGAAGTGCACAGAAAGTTGATAATTTGATTCAAATTTAGTGCTTCATTTGGATAAGAGTCCCTGAAAGAGATATATTCTCTTATTGTAAGCCCTGTTCTTACATCATCATCACTATAATAATTACGATCTAGGTCATTTATTCTGTTTAAAACAGAAGAAATTCCTACATTCAGGACATCATGTTTATTAAAGTTATCCTTTTTACAAATAAAATTAATATTATTGCACATAGAAGACTGGCTTCCATTTAAAGCGATCTTGCTGCACATACTTAAACATTCATTGTTGCTTGACATTGTACTAAAATAAAACTTAATAAATCTTTTATACAATTGGGTTTTTATGTTCAAATCGTCACAAATTATGCTTAATAAGTTGCTATGTGCGCGTGGTGATATACCAAGAAGCCTTCTAATACTTTTTCGCCAGACACAATAAAATCTATCAATAGTTTTGTGGTTCAAATCCCATAATTGGCAGCCATACAGAGGCATACAAAAAGTCTTAAATAATTTATATTTTGTGTTAGATGATGCATATACAAAATTTTTAATAGTGACATTAACCTTTACGAGAAAACTATTAATACCATGAAATATGTTTTGTCTTTGTGAGAAGGATTTAAGATTTGTACCTAAATGTTTCTCAGATTCGACAACTTCTATCTTTTTATCATCAATACATATGTCTTTAAATTGATTAATATATGTTCTGCTATGCGAAAAGAAAATAAGTTTAGTTTTCTCAGAATTAAACTTAAGATCATACTCTTCTGAATATCGTTTAGCAATATTAAGTAGGCCAATCACAGCTTGTCTGCTGGATGTCACGAATGTGAGATCATCAGCGTAAGCCAATGCTCCTACATAAACGTGACCAATATGGCAGCCAAGGTCACTGGTCCTACAACGGTTCAGCAGTTCGTCAAGATAAACTGTAAATAAGATGGGAGACAAAACCCCACCCTGCTTCACTCCATTACTGATATTTTCTGATTTAAATACATGTTAAGTAAAAAACGAACTGTTAAAGGACACATACCCTTAGATAGCAGTAACTTAAATAATTGGACATAATTAACTCTGTCGAAAGCCTTGCTTGCGCCCAGGGGGATCACAAAGACGTCAGAATTCTTCTTATTATAATATTGTATAGTTTCATTTATTACGAATGAGCAATGGGTTGTTGAATGTTTCTTCTTAAATCCAAATTGTAGATCCGAACATTGGAAGATATCTCTGTTATGTTCCAAAATATAAAATAAGAAAAAAATATATAAAACGATTTAACTCTCAGCCAGACGATTCGTTTGATAACGATGAAAGTACTAGCCAACTTTTTTTATTTTTTAGTCTTTTTTCTCTAATATTATCCAGAAATATTAGCACAAGCGTATATATAATTGTAATATTAGAGAAAAAACACTAAAAAATAAAATATGTATATATATATATATGTGGATAAAAGCGGCGAAATACACTTTATGTTGATAAAAAGTATGATAATGACATATAACTCCAATGTCTACATTCGTCAATGACTACATACGATGTATTATCGGGAACGGTCAACAATACCCAGTGCCACTTACTAATATCGCTGAAATTTTTTGCTCTGCCCCCTATCAATTTGGCTTTAATCTTCCAGGTTCGAAATATCCCCGCCTTAGATTTAATTTAGTTTTAACAACATGGTTTTCATTTGAGAAGGATTTAAAACAAGCAAAATCTATATTAGTTATTTTCTAGAGATATAGAAAATAGTAAAATATAGATAAAACTGAACAAATTGCTGTAAATGGAAATGAAATGAACTCCTAAACTGGGCTAATGAACACGGATGCCGGAAATGATCTCTATGAAATACAGCCAGTGCATTTATAAAATTATGGTCTGTTTCTGTAATCAAAATATTAGATTTGTTCAAAGGCCATTAAGCAAAAAGTCGTGCATTTTTGAGTAAAAGCATGAAACTTGGCACATATATGGAATGAACCCTACTGATTATTTTGGGATGTAGACCCACCTCAGCAGCTCTCCCTGGTGGACGTAAAGGCCATTTTTTTTCAAAATGACCGCCTATAGTCGACCGGTTAAGCATTTTTGAGTAAAAGCATGAAACTTGGCACATAGATGGAATGAACCCTACTGATTATTTTTGGATACGGACTTCCCTCAGCAGCTCCCCCTGATGGACGTTACGGCCATTTTTGTTTCCAAAATGGCCGCCTATAGTGGACCGGTTAAGCAATAAATCGTGCATTTTTGAGTAAAAGCATGAAACTTGGCACATAGATGGAATGAACCCTACTAATTATTTTTGGATGTGGACTCACCTCAGCATCTCCCCCTGGTGGACGTTACGACCATTTAGTTTTCCAAAATGTCCGCCTATAGTGGACCGGTTAAGTAATAAATTGTGCACTTTGTGTTAAAGGCATGGAACTTGGTGCATAGATGACATTCACCCTACTAATTATTATTTTGGGATGTGGACCCACCTCTGCAGACACCCTCCCCCCTGTGGTCGTTACGGCTATCTTTTTCAAACTGGCCGCCTATAGTGGGCCAGTAAAGCAAAACATCGTGCACTTCGGGTTAAATGCAAGAAACTTGGCACATAGATGGCATGAACCCTACTTATTATCATTTGGGATGTGGATCCTTCTCAGCAGCCCCCCCCCCACTGGTGGTCGTTACCACACATTTCATGTGGCACGGCTACAGGCCACAATTATCAACCGATTTCGATAAAACTTACAGATTATAATCAGAGTATTAAGATCTCAAACTAGCCAAAATTTAGGCCACTTTCGGTTAGTGGTTTCCGAGAAATCAGGTTACCACACATTTCATGTGGCACGGCTACAGACCACAATTATCAACCGATTTCTTATTATAATCTGTAAGTTTCATAGAAATCGGTTGATAACCGGAAGTGGCCGAAATTTTGGCTAGTTTGAGATATTAGTAATGTAATTATAATCTGTAAGTTTCATTGAAATCGGTTGATAATTGTGGTCTGTAGCCGTGCCACATGAAATGTGTGGTAACCTGATATCTCGGAAACCGCTAACCAGAAGTGGCCGAAATTTTGGCTAGTTTGAGATATTATTATTGTTATTATAATCTATAAGTTTTATTGAAATCGGTTGATAATTGTGGTCTGTAGCCGTGCCACATGAAATGTGTGGTAACCTGATATCTCAGAAACCGCTAACCGGAAGTGGCCGAAATATTGGCTAGTTTGGGATATTATTAATGTAATTATAATCGGTAAGTTTCATTGAAATCGGTTGATAATTGTGGTCTGTAGCCGTGCCACATGAAATGTGTGGTAACCTGATATCTCGAAAACCGCTAACCGGAAGTGGCCGAAATTTTGGCTAGTTTGAGATATTATTACTCTTATTATAATCTGTAAGTTTCATTAAAATCGGTTGATAATTGTGGTCTGTAGCCGTGCCACATGAAATGTGTGGTAACCTGATATCTCGAAAACTGCTAACCGGAAGTGGCCGAAATTTTGGCTAGTTTGAGATATTATTACTCTTATTATAATCTGTAAGTTTCATTAAAATCGGTTGATAATTGTGGTCTGTAGCCGTGCCACATGAAATGTGTGGTAACCTGATATCCCGGAAACCGCTAACCGGAAGTGGTCGAAATTTTGGCTACTCAGTGATATTATTAATGTTATCTTAATCTGTAAGTTTCATTGAAATCGGTTGTTAATTGCGGTCTGTAGCCGAAAGGCTATTTTGATATTCTTGCTTACCACATGTGGCAAATAGCCACTGCCATTCGTAAGCAAGCCCTATACCTTGCTTGGGAATGGCTATGTTTAAGAACGAAGTTGTGCCTGATTTTTTTCTTGGAACGCATAATAACGTTCTTGTGCTTACAATGAAGTCTACTTAAAATCTAAGCACAAGGCCGTTCTTAAGAATTTTCTGGGAACACAAAATAAGGTAAGTTTACTTAATTGCAAAGTCGACTAAAATCTAAGCACAAGAACGTGCTTAAGAATTTTCTAGGAATCAGGCCCTGGCTTACTGTGCCCACTCTCTCCCCTACTGTTTCAAGCAAAATTAACCTACCATTATTTTTGTTTCGGCTCTTATCGTGTAGTTGGTCTGTCTTTGATTTTGGTCGTAACAATGCAAAATTGCTGGATAACTCTACTGCGCAAGTCACTAAAAGTGATAGAGTTATATATAGACACTAGAGTCCGCACTGATCACGTGACAGCGTGCCGACATGGGGTCTTGTCCGCCATGTTAGTTCCGGGGAATATGAACGTAAATACCCGGATGTTTACTACAGGAGAGGGGGAGAAATGAGGATTAAAGTCGACACAAACTAGGTCATTTCGGGACTAACATATGGTTTACCTTTATTTCAATAATTCGCTTTCGCGTAGGGGTCTTTAGCAGTGGGATAAAACCCATGAGAATGGACAGGTGACCCTACTCCTTGTCACGTACAACCGGGGATTCAAAACCACACCAGTTGACTCAATACCTGGCTTTTTATGATACAGCATGTACATGCTAACCATTCAGTCATCAAACCTAATTTGAAGTGGTTCGCTACCAGCTAATGAGAGGTTGTGACCTGGTTTGCTACCAGCTAATGAGAGGGTTTGACATGGTTTGCTTCCAGCTAATGAGAGGGTTTGACATGGTTTGCTACCAGCTAATAAGAGGGATTGACCTGGTTCGATACCAGCTAATGAGAGGGTTAGACCCGGTTTGCTACTAGCTAATGAGAGGGTTTGAAGTGGTTTGCTACCAGCTAATGAGAGGGTTTGACATGGTTTGCTACCAGCTAATAAGAGGGTTTGACCTGGTTCCCTACCAGCTAATGAGGGGGTTTGACCTGGTTCGTTACTAGCTAAAGAGAGGGTGTGATATAAGATCTGTATTTTAATGAGATTGATACAAGATCTGTATTTTAATGAGATTGATATAAGATCTGTATTTTAATCAGATTGATACAAGCAGGACAGAATCATTTGTATCTGGTTATATTTTAGTATAAATTAAACCATGATTAATTATTTATGATCAAAACAAAGGAAAGATCAGCAAATCTTAGCGGACATTCACTCATCATCAATACTCATCCTACCTGACCCTACAATATAAAGTTTCGCTTCTGTATGAGTTCTAATGTGTTTTTGTAGATTACTACTTCGAGCATATGATTTACTACAAACATCACATTTATAACATTTTCTCCTGTATGATCCACCATACAATATAAAATTTATAAAGTTTCGCACCTGTATGTATTTTAATGTGTTTTTGTAGATCACTACATGAACTTCGAGCATATGAATTACTACAAACATCACAATCATAAGGTTTTTTCTCCTGTAGGAGTTTGCATGTATTCCTTAAGATTTCTAGTCTGTCCAAATGATTTACCACAAACATAACATTTATATGTTTTTTCTCCAGTATGAATTCGAATGAGTTCTGATATGTCTCTGTAGATGACTACTATTACTAAATGATTTACCACAAACATAACATTCAAATGGTTTTTCTCCTGTGTGAGTTCTTGTGTGTTTTTGTAGATCACTATTTCGAGCAAATGATTTACTACAAACATCACATTCATAAGGTTTTTCTCCTGTATGAGTTTGCATGTGTGTTTGTAGAGATCCAATCTGACTGAATGATTTATTACAAACATCACATTTATATGGTTTTTCTCCAGTATGAGTTCTTGTGTGTTTTTGTAGTTCACTATTTCGAGCAAATGACTTACTACAAACATCACATTCATAAGGTTTTTCTCCTGTATGAGTTCGCATGTGTTCCTTAAGATTTCTAGTCTGTCCAAATGATTTACCGCAAACAGAACATTTATATGGTTTTTCTCCTGTATGAGTTCTGATATGTCTCTGTAGAGGACTACTATTAGTAAATGATTTACCACAAACATAGCATTTATATGGATTTTCTCCTGTATGAGTTCTTATGTGTGACTGAAGTTCACTATTTCGAGCATATAATTTACAACAAACACCACATTTATATGTTTTTTCTCCTGTATGAATTAGCATGTGTTCCCTAAGATGTCCACTCTGTCCATATGATTTACCACAAACAACACATTTATAAGGTTTTTCTCCTGTATGAGTTCTGATATGTCTCTGTAAGTGACTTTTCCGACTGAATGATTTACCACAAACATCACATATATAAGGTTTTTCTCCAGTATGAGTTCTGATGTGGTTCTGTAGGGATCCAATCTGACTGAATGATTTACTACAAACATCACATTGATATGGTTTTTCTCCAGTATGAGTTTTTTTGTGTGTTTGTAAAGATCCAATTTGACTAAATGATTTATTACAAACATTACATTTATAAGGTTTTTCTCCAGTATGAGTTCTGATATGTCTCTGTAGATGACTACTATTAGTAAATGATTTACCACAAACATCACATGTATAAGGTTTTTCTCCAGTATGAGTTCTCATGTGTAATAGTAGACTACTACTTTGAGCAAACGATTTACTACAAACATCACATTTATAAGATTTCTCTCCAGTATGAATTCTTTTGTGGAGCAACAAAGTAGACTTACTGGACAATGATTTGCTACAAACATCACATTCAATAATTTCCCTTCTATGGTGTAAAACAGACTTCCCATCCTTAGTTTTCTCTTCTTGAACATACCAACATGCATCTGCTTGCCCTAGCTGACTAACATGTATTTCACAATGTTTTTCTAAATCAGTTTCAAAATTAAATTCTTCTCCACACAAATTACACTGATAGCATGTTTCCAAATCATCAGTTTTCTCTTCTTTAACATGACAGTATTCATCTACATCATCAGTTTTGCTTTCTTCAACATGACAATATTTATCTATATCATCAGGTTTCTCTTCTTTAACATGACAATATTCATCAACATCATCAGTTTTCTCTTCTTTAACATGTATTTTAGTGTGTTTTTCTAAATCATCGTAGTGTTGAAAAATCTCATCACATACAACACACTGATGAAAGGTTTTAACAGCATTAGTCTCCTGTAATATATGAAAGTTATAATATCATTAGTCGGTGTTGATTTGGAATTTGAGTAGTAGTTAATTAACTTGACCCCCACTGATCAGGTAAACAGATTTTTTAAAAGACTAACCTGATCATTGAGGCTGATATCCCCTGCCGAAATCCCAAAATAAATAGATGACACATATTAATTAATTGCACATTTATTTTTTTCAAAAGCACCGAGCAAACAAACTATACACAAAGTTTCATCACTCTCTATCAGTTTGAACATCCTACATCAATTAGAAGGAGAATTATTATGTACAAAAGTCTCAACCAATCAAAGTGCTGATCGCTCTGCTTACCCCGAGCAGAAAATGTTTATCTTCGAACTCCATCAAGGTATTCACCTAATAAAGACTTACGCCAAGTGTGAACTTTTAAACTCAATTAGAATGAGAGTTATTGTGTTCCAAAGTCTTGACCAATCAAATTGATTATCCGATCTTATCGATTTGCTTACACTGAGCAGAACATGCTCATTATCGAACTTAGTCAAAGTATTTAGTAATTAGAACTAAAGTTGTCATGTCCGACTCAATTAGAAGGGGAGATAATGTGTTCCAAAGTCTCGACCAATCAAATTGCTTATCGCTCGCTTTGCTTACCCTGAGCAGAAAATGCTCATTATCGAACTTAGTCTATTGAAAATGCTCATTATCGAACTTAGTCAAAGTATTGATGTAATGAAACTATACACCAAGTTACATCACTCTCACTTAGAAAGAAAGTTATCATGTCCCAAAGTATCAACCAATCAAATTGCTTATCTCTGCTTATCCTAAGCAGAAAATGCTCATTTTCGAACTTCATCAAGGCATTGACCTAATAAACACCTACACCAAATTTGAACATACCAGCTCAATTAGGAAGAGAGTTATTGTGTCCCAAAAAGTGTGACAGACACACGGACGGACAGATGAACCTATTTTAATAGTCCCCAATAAAATGAAAGTACCATGTTTTGTCACGATCATCTAGTATCTCTTATCCATTGCCACTTTGTTGTTAAACAGATGTTTTAGCGCCCCCTATAATATTACATACAGAGTTACACCCCCTGTAAATCGGTGAGAAAATCAGCGATGGTTTTTTGTTCAAGTGCTTTTTTGATAAAATAAAATTAATTCATCAACTTTCATCAATATTTGTCTACTTTTGTTTTATATTTGCCGGTTGTCGTTAATCTTATTTTGAATGTTTTTAACGACACAGCATTAAGTAAGTATTAACGCGACGTTCGTACCACAGGGTTCGTACTTAGAAGGCTTTTTTATTTTACTGTTTTAGACCATAGTCAATCGTTACGTAAATAAAACAAATCTCGGTCAAATTTACGACAACCACTAATTAATTAAAGCTATGGGGAAAGCCGGCAAAAAGAATTAAAATTTATAAACAGTATAATGTCAGAGGAAGAAATTGTTGCGGTAGATAATAATGTATGATAGCGATATTTGGCCTTTCATTGGTTAATATTAGAAGTCAAAGACAATAAACGGAACAAATCAAAAAGTTTGTTTTACACACGCAAACGGGAGTTACCTGCACGCGAGGAAATTGGCACCATAATGCCAGGGAGCCAAGTCACGTAAATTGGGACGACTCATTTTATGGGTCCAATTGTCATGAAATCTGCCACAGGCTTATAAAATAATAATTAATATCCTATTTATCACAATATATTCAAATTTCAAATGGATGGACATTCTGTTTTTATTTTGGTCATGGATGCATTCAATCGATCTATAGTCTTGCATCTAAACTATTCTAGATTACCGGCATTAAGTGACGGTCGCTTACCTAAATAAAAAAGGTGGATTGTGAACAGTGTGTGAAGTAGTCTGCAACAGTTAATAATTATCTTTTTTTTTTCTGTTAGTTTATTATTCAGTAAACCATGACTTACCAAAGACAAATACAACTAATAATAATAAAGTTGTAAAAAAAACATTTATGTTTTATGTTATATTTACTTGGACAATAACACTATTCAAAATAAAACGTGTATTAAAATAAACTAATCCTTTATTGAAAGTATTGCAATATTGCAATATATTGCAATACTTTTTTTCGAGTATCGCAATATATTGCAATATGATTTTTGGCCGCAATACACAGCCCTAATCACAATGGTAGACAGTAGTATGGAAAGTTAGTAAAATATGACAAATTTACAGAAGTTATGTTTAAGATTTGAGTAAAGAATTTTCAATTTTGGTAAGTGGTCGCGTAATCGCTAAAATAGTTTGGGTGGCAAATACTCAAATTCACAGAATAGTTGGGCAGAGATCCAATATTACTAAACAAACATGTATACGTGACTACTTTGAATTCACAGCTAGATAAAAAGTACATGTATTGTTATTGTTATACAACACATTCCAAATATACTTTTTACGCAGAAATCATTGCTACAATATATTTTATTGAATTGTCAGATATCCTCTTACAGTCCCATATAACAAATTTTGGTCTTCGAAGAAATTATTAGTGAGCAGAAATTTGGCCGTGCGTCTATTATCACTCGTCGCTTCAGTCAGTTACATAGAGCTGCCACTTGTGTTTTCCTTTTCGCTACGTCACTGCTCATTCGGGACAATCATAGCAATGTGTTTAAAGGGTCAATCCCGATAATGTTTTTGAGAAAAAAAACGCTTAATTTTTTGTTAAAATCCCTTAAATTCCGCTACCAATATATATGATGCGTTTTCAAACAACTTAAACCCACCAGTCTTCAACTTGAAATAGAGTCCGGTGTCCCAAGTTGTATTATGCGGTGGTTTGGACCAACAGGCTAGAGCTATAGACCCGAATTTACAATAATAAGGATGGAAATGGTGGTTTGTGTTGGTTTGTAGGCATACACTTTGTGTTGAAAAATACGAGTTGTGTTTGCCTTACACCCTCATTAGATTGTCTCTAAGGTAGCGAGTGACAAGAAAAATGGTTTCAATTCAACAGTCTATTTTTTCTGTAATATATAAATATATATATAAATGTTAGAACAACATTAGTGTGAAGGTCTCTAACTAACAGTCGAGTTTTAAATCTTTCCTCAAGTTGGCCAGTACTCAACAAAAAACAACCCACCATTATTTTTACTTCGGCTTTTATCAACGTGTAGCTGTCCTGTCTTTGATTTTGTTCGTAACAATGTAAAATTGTTCGTTTACTCTACTGCGCAAGTCACTAAAACTTATCTTTATCCGGTTGTATATGCAACAGAAAGGTGGATCCACCCAACCCGATCAACTCACAATCGAAAATAATTATATTTTTAAAAAAATCTGCAACCAATAGGTATAAGACTGTAACAGAATGATCCATGCCAAGTAATTATTTTAGGGTTTGTTTTGTGTTAGAAGTCGTAATTTCGTTTTGTCTAAAATGTCTCAATTATTTATTTAATTTAATGTGAATAGATTTCTTTAATGTCAAACATAGACTAGAATCTGATATTCCAGGACAATTTTTGGATACAAACCTACTACTACACCCATGCTATGATGTCAAGTGATGTTGAATCAAGATACTGTAGAGAATTGTAATTTATGAAAGGATGGGAGGAGGAGGCGAATGGATCAGAAGGACTGTCATTTGTGTTTTCTCTGGGCCACTCAGTCAAGTGGTGTGGTCTCGGTTCCCTTTGACAAGAGTAGGGCTGCCTGTCCAACCTTTTGGGTTTTCTCTGGGCTCTCTGATTTCCTCCCACTGCTAAAGACTCCTACATGCAAGCGAATTAATTAAATAAAATAGAACCATATGTTATTTGTGAATTGACAAAGTTTGTGTTGAGTAGTTTGTCATGTGATCAATATTAAGTGTGCCATGGTGATGAGGCCAAACTGTAGTCTACTGATTGCGTGAATAGTAACCATGGTGATAAGGCCAAACTGTAGTCTACTGATTGTGTGAATAGTTACCATGGAGATGAGACCGAACTGTAGTCTACTGTGCTTTATGAGGAATTTAACCTTAAATCAAATTCCAACTGCCAGAGGATCAATGTAGTTCATGCCAATATGTAAACAGAAACTTTTTTATTCATCCCAACCAAACCACTATATTATGCTGAGGAATTTCATCCAGTTTTTCTGGCATATTTTCCTCTTGTCAGTGGTGCAGGATGGAGGGTCTGACAAGGACAGATGTCTAGTAATTTGGATGGGACAAAAAAACAAGGTCACATGTATACATTAGTGTACACGTAAAAAATGATCCCTTGGCAGTTGGAATTCGATATAAGAGTGAGCCATAGTGCAGCTGCCCGATCAAAATGTCCAGGTATCTTTACTAGAACTGTAATGTGCCTAGCTTCACGATCAATATCCTCTTCAAACTGTGAAATAACTAAAGAAACAAATTTTGATCAAAGAAATACTTTATTACAAGAATGTACAGATTACCATGTACTTTCCAATCATAAAAAATAATGAGAAGTTCGACCTGATTTACTACCAACTCATGAGAGGGTTTGACCTGGTTTGCTACCAGCTAGTGAGAGGGTTTGACCTGGTTTGCTACCAGCTAGTGAGAGGGTTTGACCTGGTTTGCTACCAGCTAATGAGAGGGTTTGACCTGGTTCACTACAAGCTCATGAAAGGTTTGACCTGGTTCACTACCAGCTCATGAAAGGGTGTGACCTGGTTCACTATCAGGTACTATGGGTTAAACACTGTGTATAAATTTAGAGAGAGAGAAAGAGAGAAATGGGGTTTAACCTCCACTCAACACAACTAGGTCATTTCGGGACTAACATATGGTTTAATTTTATTTCAATAATTTGCTTACGCATAGGGGTCTTTAGCAGTGGGGGAAAACCGGAGGAAACCCCATGAGGCTGAGAAGGCGCCCCTATCTCCATGCCACATACACTCACACCAGGGCTCGAAACCACAGCCGCAAGCCATAGGTGGCCGGCCAGCTAGAGGTCGAAGCGCGGCACTCTAGACCACTAGGACACACCCCCCCCCCCCCGTGTATAAATTTAAAGTCTCAATCGCTTAATAACTTAAGTGTCCAGTACAAACAAAGTAAAACTACATGTACATAGATCTGTATTTTAATGAGATTGATATAAGATCTGTATTTTAATGAGATTGATATAAGATCTGTATTTTAATGAGATTGATATAAGATCTGTATTTTAATGAGATTGATATAAGATCTGTATTTTAATGAGATTGATATAAGATCTGTATTTTAATGAGATTGATATAAGATCTGTATTTTAATGAGATTGATATAAGATCTGTATTTTAATGAGATTGATATAAGATCTGTATTTTAATGAGATTGATATAAGATCTGTATTATAATGAGATTGATATAAGATCTGTATTTTAATGAGATTGATATAAGATCTGTTTTCCATACAAACTGTGTTGACTTCGTACATGTTTAAGTAAGTACCAATTTGTTATGAATGATTTACTACAAACATCACATTTATAAGGTGATTTCCCAGGATGAATTCTGATGTGTTTTTGTAGAACACTACTTCGAGCAAATGACTTACTACAAACATCACATTTATAAGGTTTTTCTCCAGTATGAATTCTCATGTGTTTGTGTAGATTACTACTGTGAGTGAATGATTTACCACAAACATCACATTTATAAGGTTTTTCTCCAGTATGAATTCTCAAGTGTGACTGTAGATCATAACTCTGTTTGAATGATTTACCACAAACATCACATTTAAAAGGTGCAGCTGCCCGATCAAAATGTCCAGGTATCTTTACTAGAACTGTAATGTGCCTAGCTTCACGATCAATATCCTCTTCAAACTGTGAAATAACTAAAGAAACAAATTTTGATCAAAGAAATACTTTATTACAAGAATGTACAGATTACCATGTACTTTCCAATCATAAAAAATAATGAGAAGTTCGACCTGATTTACTACCAACTCATGAGAGGGTTTGACCTGGTTTGCTACCAGCTAGTGAGAGGGTTTGACCTGGTTTGCTACCAGCTAGTGAGAGGGTTTGACCTGGTTTGCTACCAGCTAATGAGAGGGTTTGACCTGGTTCACTACAAGCTCATGAAAGGTTTGACCTGGTTCACTACCAGCTCATGAAAGGGTGTGACCTGGTTCACTATCAGGTACTATGGGTTAAACACTGTGTATAAATTTAGAGAGAGAGAAAGAGAGAAATGGGGTTTAACCTCCACTCAACACAACTAGGTCATTTCGGGACTAACATATGGTTTAATTTTATTTCAATAATTTGCTTACGCATAGGGGTCTTTAGCAGTGGGGGAAAACCGGAGGAAACCCCATGAGGCTGAGAAGGCGCCCCTATCTCCATGCCACATACACTCACACCAGGGCTCGAAACCACAGCCGCAAGCCATAGGTGGCCGGCCAGCTAGAGGTCGAAGCGCGGCACTCTAGACCACTAGGACACACACCCCCCCCCCCGTGTATAAATTTAAAGTCTCAATCGCTTAATAACTTAAGTGTCCAGTACAAACAAAGTAAAACTACATGTACATAGATCTGTATTTTAATGAGATTGATATAAGATCTGTATTTTAATGAGATTGATATAAGATCTGTATTTTAATGAGATTGATATAAGATCTGTATTTTAATGAGATTGATATAAGATCTGTATTTTAATGAGATTGATATAAGATCTGTATTTTAATGAGATTGATATAAGATCTGTATTTTAATGAGATTGATATAAGATCTGTATTTTAATGAGATTGATATAAGATCTGTATTTTAATGAGATTGATATAAGATCTGTATTATAATGAGATTGATATAAGATCTGTATTTTAATGAGATTGATATAAGATCTGTTTTCCATACAAACTGTGTTGACTTCGTACATGTTTAAGTAAGTACCAATTTGTTATGAATGATTTACTACAAACATCACATTTATAAGGTGATTTCCCAGGATGAATTCTGATGTGTTTTTGTAGAACACTACTTCGAGCAAATGACTTACTACAAACATCACATTTATAAGGTTTTTCTCCAGTATGAATTCTCATGTGTTTGTGTAGATTACTACTGTGAGTGAATGATTTACCACAAACATCACATTTATAAGGTTTTTCTCCAGTATGAATTCTCAAGTGTGACTGTAGATCATAACTCTGTTTGATTGATTTACCACAAACATCACATTTAAAAGGTTTTTCTCCTGTATGAGTTCTGATGTGTATTTTTAAAGATCCACTCTGGCTATATGATTTACTACAAACATCACATTTATAAGGTTTTTCCCCAGACTTCCCATCCTTAGTTTTCTCTTCTTGAACATACCAACATTCATGTCTGGTTTGTACTTGCTGACTTACATGTATTTCACAATGTTTTTCTAAATCAGTTTCAAAATTAAATTCTTCTCCACACAAATTACACTGATAGCATGTTTCAAAATCATCAGTTTTCTCTTCTTTAACATGACAATATTCATCTACATCATCAGTTTTCTCTTCTTTAACATCACAATATTCCCCTACATCAACAATTTTCTCTTCTTTAACATGTGTTTTATTGTGTTTTTCCAAATCATCATATCGTTGGAAAATCTCATCACACACACCACACTGATGGAAAGTTTCAACCTCATTAGTTTCCTGTAATATATAAAAAATATAATATCATTAGTTTCCGGTAATATATAAAATTAGTATCCTGTAATATATAAGATAGTAAGCTGGCACTGCCAGGCAGGATACGCCCACATTTTCGAGAGATGGATAGAAAACAAGCAATACAGAAAGTGATTTTTCCTATGATCAAAGGCCATAATTCATTAAGTTAAAGTTTGTTATGCGCAAATATCGAAAAGAATCAAGATCTTTAGGTTATAAACATGCATTTCAAGTTACAACAAAATCAAATTAAAATTGTGACCTCTACAGGGTCCACAACTTTAATATACCATATTTTTACACTATTCGCGTACAAATTGCAGCCATTTTGTGTGGCAATTATGGTCCGATTTTCTGGAAATTCGAACCCTACCTTCCGATAATAATCAAGACCTCCAGAGGGACCATAGTTTTTTTCAGACCTTCAGGGGCCATAACTCAGGAAGTTACCATCCGATATGCGCAAATATAGAACGGAACCAAGATCTTTGGGTTATAACCATGCATTTCAAGTTTAATCAAAATCAAATTAAAATTGTGACATCTACTGGGTCCACAACCTTGATACATGTATACCATCTTTTAACAGTATTCGCGTACAAACGGCGGCCAATTTGTCTGGCAAATATGGTCTGATTTTCTGGAAATTCGAACTCAACCTTCCTTAGGGTGTAACGGTGATAGAGTCAAACGTTTATTTAAATTGGATTACATGTATACCATCTTTTAACAGTATTCGCGTACAAACGGCGGCCAATTTGTCTGGCAAATATGGTCTGATTTTCTGGAAATTCGAACTCAACCTTCCGTAGGGTGTAACGGTGATAGAGTCAAACGTTTATTTAAATGGGATAATAATCTTGACCTCCAGAGGGACCATAGTTTTTTTTTCAGACAATTAGGGGCCATAACTCAGGAAGTTACCATCCGATATGCGCAAATATAGAAAGAAACCAAGATCTTTGGGTTATAACCATGCATTTCAAGTTTCATCAAAATCGAATTAAAATTGTGACATCTACTGGGCCCACAACCTTGATACATGTATACCATCTTTTAACAGTATTCGTGTACAAACGGCGGCCATTTTGTATGGCAATTTTGGTCCGATTTTCCCGAAATTCGAACCCAACCTTCCTTAGGGGGTAACGGTGATATAATCAAACGGTTTTTCAAATCAGATAATAATTGTTACCTCCAGAGGGACCACAAGCTAAAATAGGTGATTTTTCGGACAATCAGGGGCCATAATTCAGAAAATTACGTTCCGATACATGCAAATATCGAAAGGAACCGAGATCTTCGGGAGATAAAGCTATATTTTAAGTTTTGTTGAAATCGGATAAAAATTGTGACCTTTAGAGGGTCCACAAACAAATTGTGGAAGGACAACTCGGACGGACAAACAGGGGCGACGACATAATACGTCCACATGAAAATGTGGGCGAATAAAAAGTTATAATGTCATTAGTTTCCTGTTATATAAAAGTTATAACATCATTAAGTTACTGTAATATATAAAAGTTATAACATCATTAGTTTCCTGAAATATTTAAAAGTTATAACATCATTAAGTTTTCCTGTAATATATAAAAGTTATAACATAATACGTCCACATGAAAATGTGGGCGAATAAAAAGTTATAATGTCATTAGTTTCCTGTTATATAAAAGTTACAACATCATTAAGTTACTGTAATATATAAAAGTTATAACATCATTAGTTTCCTGTAATATATAAAAGTTAAAACATCATTAGTTTCCTGTAATATATAAAAGTTATAACATCAGTCGCAATTTGCGATAAAATCATGGGAGTGGCGATTAAATATTCTACTTGGAGATAACTTTGGCGATAAAGTTTTGGGGTACTGGCGATTCTTTTTTAGAATTGGCGAAAAAAAAATCCTTAAAATTGCAATCGTATTTATCCTTGATTGACCATAGTGGCATACTATAAATCAATCAACTTGCTGATAATCCCAAACGTGTCATAAGTAAAACTAAACAATTGTCTGGGAATAATGGTTTCAACTGATTGATAATTGCAGATAATAAAGCCAATATCTAAGCAGTACTCATCATATTAATTAACCCTAACAAATAGATTAGCGGTGACTATTGGTGTTGCGTAATTAAAACAAAGGGAAGTTATCAAAAATCAAAATGGCTGATCGTTGTCCGACAACTCTTCAAAGAGAGTTACATGTTTTGATAGTTGAATTTTGTTTACTGTGGGTTCATATGACATGTGCATAACTGCATGGCTAATTGGAAATTATTATTTCAAATTATATTATTACCATGGGTCGAAAACGAAAGAGCGAGTTGAATAGCGTCAATAATTCTGGAGTGAGAAAACTGTCAGCATCTTTTTCATTACCGCCGCCGAAGTGTTTTAAAGTTAACGAAGAGTCTGACGTTGCCTCCTCCTTTGACACTACGATTAGGCCTAATGATCCATATCCTGATACCGTGAAATCAGCAATAGGCCTATAGTACATGCGAAACAAAAATTCAATAAAAACTGAAATTTTTGCAATCCTTTGCTGAGATTTGACGTATACACGCAGAAAATGTTTTGTTCAATATGTAAAAATTTGAAATTCAACAATAGGCCTATTGTACAAACAATTGATCTTGATGTTAATGAATGTGTATCAGAGATCGTTTCTTTCAGGGGTTATATAAAATATGTTGATTGTACAATGGGTAGCATTAATGATGTACTGGTATTGAAACTTGCCATTAAAGAAAAATCAAGTTTTGTTAATGTATATCAAATTACTTGCCGATTGTTGTGTATACCGGTTGCAACCGTTAATTGTGAACGAGGTTTTAGCAGAAAAAATTTAATAAAAACAGCGAGCATAAACACTATCAAAATTGATGTCCATCACTCTAACTAAAAATAAACCCGATCTCCATAAATCCTCTTCCAATTGGGTTAATGTGAAGCAAAGAAGGATTTTGTAAATTGTAAATATATTCTTGATTAAGAATGGACAAGAAATAAAATAGTTTTATATTATTACAATGTGTTGTTTTTGTCATATATTTTTGGCATAAAATACTCAAGTTGGCGGGAAAAAAATATCATCATTGTTTCACATAAAAATTAGAATCTATTTTGGCGGAAAAAAATTGAAAGCCAGTGTGAGCCCTGAGTTACTGTAATATATAAAAGTTATAACGTCATTAGTTTCCGGTAATATACAATCTGATTAAAACACAGATCCAATTTCGTTTCGTTTTTTATAGTTCAAAATTTCGTTTTACTTTTTACTACACTCTAGGATCTGGGAGGATTGTTATTTAACTCGCGTTCAGCTTGAAATGAGGGGTCGGCCAATCAAATTGTCTGTCGAATCGGGAGTTTGAACTCTCTTGCACGGAACTGTGGGTAGACATGAACTCAGACAGAAATCAAAACAAAGCAAAAGTATAGCCACTTGCAACAACGATTCTGATTGGTTAATCGAATGACTGACCTTATACGGTCAAATGTCGTTTGCTACGTCATAGAACGTGACCTCCCACTGTTAGTTGTTAGATCTACATGAGCGAGGCCATCGAAAGTATAAAAAAACGAAACGAAATATAGATCTGTATTTTAATTAGATTGTGGTTATATACAAATAGAACGTGTTACGCGACTTCGGTTCCGAGATAATCGTGCCACGCTCGGAACGAGGTATGCGACTTCGACTCAAAAACGTGGTATAATCGTACCACGTTCGCCTTACTGGTTCAATACAAACTGGACGTGGTACGCGAATTTGGTTCAAAAACGTGGTATAATAGAACCAGAGACTGAGATAATCGTGCCACGCTCGGAACGTGGTACGCGACTCCGGTTAAAAAACGTGGTATAATAGAATCAGAGACTAATATAATTGTACCACGCTCGAACCATGGTACGCGACGTCTGTTGAAAAACGTGGTATAATAAATTCAGAGATTGAGATAATCGTACCACGCTCGAACCGTGGTACGCAACGTCTGTTGAAAAACGTGGTATAATAGATTCAGAGACTGAGATAATCGTGCCACGCTCATCTTATTGGTTTTATACAAAGGGGACGTGGTACGCGACTTCAGTTCAAAAAATGTTGTAAAAATAGGACCCGAGAGTGAGATAATCGCACGACGCTCGGAACGCTGTACGCGACTTCGGTTCAAAAACGTGGTATAATATAACCAGAGATAATCGTTCCACGCTCGGAACGTGGTACGCGACTCTGGTTCAAATGTTTTATAATAGAACTCGAGACTGAGATAATCGCACCACACACCTTCAGTTCAAAAACGTGGTATAATAGAATAAGAGACTAAGAAAATCGTACCACGTTCGCCTTACTGGTTATATACAGATAGAACGTGTAACGCGACTTCGGTTCCGAGATAATCGTGCCACGCTCGGAACGAGGTAGCGACTTCGACTCAAAAACGTGGTATAATCGTACCACGTTCGTCTTACTGGTTCTATACAAACTGGACGTGGTACGCGAATTTGGTTCCAAAACGTGGAATAATAGAACCAGAGACTGAGATAATCGTACCACTCTCGGAACGTGGTACGCGACTCCGGTTAAAAAATGTGGTATAATAGAATCAGAGACTGAGATAATCGTACCACGCTCGAACCGTGGTACGCGACGTCTGTTGAAAAACGTGGTATAATAGATTCAGAGACTGAGATAATCGTGCCACGCTCGTCTTATTGGTTTTATACAAAGGGGACGTGGTACGCGACCTCGGTTCACAAAATGTTGTAAAAATAGGACCCGAGAGTGAGATAATCGCACGACGCTCGGAACGTGGTACGCGACTTCGGTTCAAAAACGTGGTATAATATAACCAGAGATAATCGTTCCACGCTCGGAACGTGGTACGCGACTCCGGTTCAAATGTTTTATAATAGAATTCGAGACTGAGATAATCGTACCACACACCTTCAGTTCAAAAACGTGGTATAATAGAATCAGAGGCTGAGATAATCGTACCACGCTCGAACCGTGTTCAAAAACGTGGTATAATACGCGACTTCGGTTCAAAAAATGTTGTAAAAATAGGACCCGAGAGTGAGGTAATCGCACAACGCTTGCAACGTGGTACGCGACACCGGTTCAAAAACGTGGTATAATATAACCAGAGATAATCGTACCACGCTCGGAACGTGGTACGCGACTCCGGTTCAAATGTTTTATAATAGAACTCGAGACTGAGATAATCGCACCACACACCTTCAGTTCAAAAACGTGGTATAATAGAATAAGAGACTAAGAAAATCGTACCACGTTCGCCTTACTGGTTATATACAGATAGAACGTGTTACGCGACTTCGGTTCCGAGATAATCGTGCCACGCTCGGAACGAAGTATGCGACTCAAAAACGTGGTATGATCGTACCACGTTCGCCTTACTGGTTCTATACAAACTGGACGTGGTACGCGAATTTGGTTCCAAAACGTGGAATAATAGAACCAGAGACTAAGATAACCGTACCACCTAGTTAGTAATGAGTTGATTAAAGGTTGGTCATGTGATCGATATTAAGTGTGTCTTGTCTGTAATTCTCGTGTTTACCAAATGGAATAGTTAATCAAACTATAGTTTACTGACTGGGTTGAATAGAAACCATGGACAGTGCCGGACTGGGCCCACTTGCCTACTTGCCAATGGCAAGTGGGCCTAAGCCAAAAAAAAAATATGGGCCTAAGCCTCAAAGAAAAAGGAAAAAGTAAAAAAAAGAAAAAGAAAAGGTAGTAAAAGAGGGGAGGAGAGGAAACAGGGAAAGGAAAGGAAAGAAAAGCAGAAAGATAGATTTCGTTGGAAGAAACAAATTCTACCACCTGGTGAAATTATGCATAAATTCATGAGTTTAACCTCAAGATGGTGACAGCATTATAAACCGACAATCTGTGATTAAAGCGCTCGCAGGTCACCATATATCTTCATCCGCTGCTCTGGCCTGAGGTGCTTGGAAAATGGGTTTGCGACTGTCTATTTTTCAAAATTTTCCCCCTAGACGCCCTCGAGCCGCTTCGCATCTGTGATGCTCGTAGGCGGGCTTTGCCCGCCGTTTGCTCGTGGGCCTTGTCACAGGTATGGCAAGTGGGCCTTCGGCCCACCAGTCTGGCACTGACCATGGACATGAGGCCAGATTGCAATTTACTCATAGGGCGAACAATAACCATGGAGGCTCAACTGCAATTTACTGATAGGTTGAATAGAAATCATGGTTAGTGTTAGTCCCAAAACGATCTACATTGTGTAAAGTAGACATTAAACACCATTTTTCTCTCTTGTTTAGTAGGAGATTTTGACTGGGCAGCTGCATCCTATCGTATTCCAACTATCAAGGGTTGTTACGAGTATTGTTTTAACAAAAGATCTCCGTGAATTTACGGTCAGAGGTGAAAATTCACACCTTGTCACCGACTATGGCATTATTCCAAGATTCTATTGAATTTCCATCTGACATTTCCCGATATAATAATATCTATCTAATCAACAATTATCCTTCCTTCATTATCCAGGAGTCAGGGTGGTTATAAGTGAGTAAGACACTGGCTCGCCCGAGAAAGTTCATCCAGTTTTTCTGGCATGCTTTCCCCTTGTCAGTGGTGCAGCATCAAGGGTTTGACAAAGACAGTTGTCTAGTCGTCTGGATGGGACAAAAACCGAGGTCCTGTGTATACATTTATGTACACATAAAAAAAAATTCCTTGGCAGTTGGAATTTGATATTAGCGTGCGCCATAGCGCGGCTGCCCGGGCAAAATGTCCAGGTATTTTTACCAGTACTGTAACGTGCATAGGTAGATCGACGATCAATATCCTCCTCAAACTTGGAAATAACTGAAGAAACAATTGTTTGATACTAAGAAATTTTTTATTACACTTTCCAATCATAAAAAATAATGAGATGGTTTGACCTGGTTCACCTACAAGCTAAGAAAGGGTTAGACATGATTTACTACCAGCTAATGAGAGGGTTTGACCCGATTCACTACCAGCTAATGAGAGGGTTTGATCTGGTTTGCTACCAGCTAAAGAGAGGGTATGACTAGGTTTGCTACCAGCAAATGAGAGAGTTTGACTGCAAGATCAGCAAATCTAAGCAGACATTAACTCCTCATGAATACTGATCCGACCCTACAATATCAAATTTATAAAGTTTCACTTTTGTATGAGTTCTAATGTGTTTTATTTAGATCCAAATTTCGAGCATATGACTTACTACAAACATTACATTTATAAGATTTTTCTCCAGTATTAATTCTGTAGTTGACTATGCTTACATTTATAAGGTTTTTCTATTGTATGTGTTCTTGTGTGTTTTTGTAGATCACTATTTCGAGCATATGACTTACTACAAAGGTTTTTCTCCTGTATGAATTCACATGTGTTCCTTAAGATTTCCATTTTGTCCAAATGATTTACCACAAACATAACATTTATATGTTTTTTCTCTTGCATGAATTCTTGTGTTTTTGTAGATCACTACTTCGCGCGTATGACGAACTACAAACATCACATTTATAAGGTTTTTCTCTGGTATTAATTCTTTCTCCAGTTCTGTGGTTGACTATTATTCCCAATGAAGATTTAACACAAACATCACATTTATAAGGTTTCTCTCCAGTACGAGTTCTCATGTGGATTCTTTTGTGTTAGATTTTGTCTTTGAGTAAATGAATTAGCAAAAACATCTCAATTATAATTCTCCAGAATGAGTTTTCATGTGTCTGTGATGATTACTTCTCTGAATGAATGATTTACTACAAATATCACATTTATATTGTTTTTGTCCAGTATGAGTTTTTATGTGTGTTTGTAGAGATCCACTCTGACTAAATGATTTACCACAAACATCACATTTATAAGGTTTTTCTCCACTATGAATTCTGGTGTGTTTCTGCAGACCACTGCTTCCAGTAAATGATTTACTACAAACACCACATTTATATGGTTTTTCTCCAGTATGAGTTCGTATGTGTGTTTGTAGAGATCCACTCACCCTGAATGATTTACCACAAACATCACATTTATAAGGTTTTTCTCCAGTGTGAATTCTGGCGTGTTTCTGCAGACAAGTGCTTCCAGTAAATGATTTACTACAAACACCACATTTATAAGGTTTTTCTCTAGTATGAATTCTGATGTGGTTCCGTAGTTGACTATGCTGACTGAATGATCTACTACAATCATAACATTTATAACGTTTTTCTCCAGTATGAGTTCGCATATGTTTCTTAAGACTTCCATTCTGTCCAAATGATTTACCACAAACATCACATTGATATGGTTTTTCTCCAGTATGAGTTTGTATGTGTGTTTGAAGAGATGCACTCTGATAAAATGATTTACCACAAATATCACATTTATAAGGTTTTTCTCCAATATGAGTTCGAATGTGTTCCTTAAGATTTCCTTTCTGTCCAAATGATTTACCACAAACATCACATTTATATGGTTTCTCTCCAGTATGAATTCTCATGTGTTTTTTTAGATTACTAGTCTGTCTGAATGATTTACTACAAACATCACATTTATAAGGTTTTTCTCCTGTATGGATTTTTTTGTGTTTTATTAGGTTTATTCTTCCAGTAAATGATTTACCACAAACATCACATTTATAAGGTCTCTCTTCAGTATGAATTCTTTGGAGGAGCAACAAACTAGGTTGAGTGGAGAATGATTTACTCCAATTATTACATTCAATTATTTCCCTTCCATGATGTATAACAGACTTCCCATCAACGTCATTACTTTTCTTCTCTTCCTCTCTGGTTTGCCCTTGCTGACTAATATGTATTTCACAATGTTTTTCTAAATCAGATTCAAAATTAAATTCTTCTCCACACAGATTACACTGATAGCATGTTTCAAAATTATCAGTTTTCTCTTCTTTAACATGACAATATTCATCTACATCATTAGTTTTATCGTCTTTATCATGACAATATTCATCTACATCATCAGTTTTCTCTTCTTTATCATGACAATATTCATCTATGTCATCAGCTTTCTCTTTTTTAACATGTAGTTTTGTGTGTTTTTCCAAATCATCATATTGTTCAAAAATCTCATTACAGGCACTACACTGATGAAGTGTTATAACATCATTAGTATCCTGTAATATATAAAATTTATAACATCATTAGTATCCTGTAATATATAAAAGTTATAACATCATTAGTTTCCTGAAATATATAAAAGTTATTACATCATTTGTTTCCTATAATATATAAAAGTTATAACATCATTAGTATCAAAGCTATAGTCTTGTTTTATGTAACACTTAGGCTAACACATACACAATTAACATCAAGAATTAAATAATATGTCTTGGTATTTTTTTTATATTACTTGAATGTTGGCACAGTACTCTGGTCAATTTAGACATGGCAAGGTTTGGGGGCTTTTGGAAAGGTGGTCCATGACAAATTTATGAAATATTTTCTATATATTTTGATTGAACAATAATAGTTTGTTATATCATCTTGAAAAACGTGGGGACAATTTAGTCTACAAAAATGTATTCTGTGGTGTTTTTCACCACAAGAGTTCCACAAAATATTGAACAATAGTTTTTTCTTTCATATAATCCTGCTCAGAAGCCCTGTATGCCCCTGTGGTACCTCATCCCACAAGATTTTCGATAATTTTGATATAGTGTTTTGGGTCTGTGGTGGTTTTTTAACACAAGATATTTGACTTAGAATGTTTAAATATTTTTTGAAAAATTTCTTCTCAGACTATCTGAAAGTTAAAACATCATTAGTTTCCCGTAATACATATAAACCTTATATGAGATGAAATGAAATATTGTTTAATGGCACGTCAGCTCCAATCGGGCCATATTGCGCGAAACATTATGAAATTAACGAGACAAATTAAAATAATATCACAGCGATGTATTTATATATGTAAATAAAAACAAATATCACAGAAAATATAACTAAAAATACATATATCAATAACATTACATATATAAGTATTTGAAAGTCAGTATACAATAAATATATACAATTAAAATTTTGAATAAAAATTTGTCTCTTTTAAAAATGTTAATATTTTACCATAAAGCTCCGGTTGAGCGAATAACTGACGTGCTGATTGGCAACGATAAAATTAAAATCTAATATTCTTGCACTTAATCAAAATGTGCTTCACTGTCAAAGGAACATTACAGTGTGCACATTCTGGTTGAGGCTCTCGCTTTAAGATGAAAATGTGTGTTAAAAATGTATGACCTATGTGAGAGCGACACAAGACAACTTCATCTCTCCTGCTCGTACGGTAGGAGCTTGGCCAATCTCCTAAGACAGGCTTGATGTGACGAAGTTTATATGTATCTGCAAGGTCCCAAGACCGTTGCCAGCGGTCAAATATAAATTTATTTATTGATGAGTTAAAATCGGTATATGGTGTTAAAAATTCGGATATGGGAAGATCTAAAGCAGACTTGGCACCGGAGTCTGCTCGATTGTTCCCCTTGATATCCATATGACTGGAATTATTTTTTTAAGTCGATCGCCTCAAGGGCCAACATAGTACTGTATTTTGTATAGTTTCTTTGATGTCACATGCCAATTTACATTATGGAACCTTGACTGACAGTTTGCATTCACCAGACCCAATAGTCGCGTTTACACTTGGCCCCGATAAGCGCGCCGTACCTGGTACCGTACCAGGCCGCGATAGATTTCAAGAATTGACCCGTTTACATTACCGGTCTTGGAACTGTGCCAAACGAGCCAACAGTGGAACTCTTCACAGAAAAGTAAATTTCAGTCCCTAAGCACGTTACCCGGATGAAAACAATTATGGCGGTTGATTTTGGTACGTTTCTTTTTTGTTTACTTTCTGTTATTGAGACTACAAAAGAAATCAAGAAGGAATGGTCTATTTCTAACAAACTTGATGCCTACTTTGAATGAGTTAGCAGTCTCTTCGAGTTCTTCAATGATGTCACGCTACCAGAGGAGACGAAAACGAATTATCATGTCGTTTATAAAAATTTTGACAGAAGTGATGACATTTCGCGGGAGAAAAAGGTCAAGGTCCATTTGGCGCATGCGCAGTAATCCGTACTGAGACCAGTTACCGTTTACACTACGGAAATTTAAAGAGAGCCGTTCCTGGTACGGTACTCAGACCACATCACTTCAGTGGGCCAGATTGGAACCGTACCAGGCACAGCGCGCTTACGTTTGTACCGTTTACACTACAAAAAAAAGAAGAGAGCCGTACCTGGTACCGTTCCTGGCACGCTTAAAATTTGTAATGTAAACGGGGTTAATGGAGCCGAAATGAAAAGGTCAGCATGATATTATCAACTTTATCGGAGTGATACGTGTCGATGTACATGTATTCAGCAAACTTCCATAACCTAGCTGACGGTATAATTCTTCGTATCGGTTCATGATATCTTTTAATTCATTTGTTACTTAAACCCGAACATATATTAGTTGAGGTGTGATATACCAATACTGTATGCACCGTGTGAATTATTTGTCAGTATGTAAATTACTTTTTAGAAGGATAAAATTACACCCCGGTAAGACCATAATTGACTTGTGCGCATTTTATAATTTTTTCTGTAATATGAATGAATTTGTACTAGTCGATTGACACAAGTCTTAAAAATATCACACATATTAATGAAGCAAAAACGTATTGGTATCTATAGGTATATTCTGTTTAGAAGAATGAATAGTACTTGGGTTTCAATGTGTTTAATTCTGTTCTGATTTCCAACTAGCCATCAAATATTCGTGATTAATGGAAAAATGCCAACGTAGTAACTGATCTATAAAGTGCAATGTGTATTTCACCTAAAATAAACAACGAGATGCATGTTTTCATTATAACACCGAGTCACGCAGTGTTTTCAACACTGAGGCAGTGCTATTGTGTCACTCGATATTTCTACGGTAAATCAGGGAATTCAACGATAGAAAACACGGTTATATCGTGTTTGCTCAAACCTGCGCGATTCTTGTACTGTAAAATTGACGAAAAAATGAGCAAAAGCCCCCAAAACATCTGTTTGCTGAGCTATGGTCAATTTTTGAGATCAGCGGTTTTGGCCATCGAGTAGTCTCAACACCTTCCCGATTTTGCATGATTTTTTTGTGGACATGCACTCAAATACACTAGTTTAAATCAAATACACTAGTAGCTGTTTTCCATAAGTATTTTTTTTGTTGTTACATAAGTTTGGTTAATTATAAACTTATATCAGAATATCAAAGATTAACTTCAGTGATTGTGGCAACCTGGCGAGTATTCACTGATGGTCAGTGTGACGGTCTCTTACTAACAGTCCAGTTTTAAATCTTTCCTCAAGTTGGCCGTTACACAATTGTTCTACTGTTTCAACTAAAATCAACTCACCATTATTTTTGTTTCGACTTTTATCAAGGTGTAGCTTGTCTGTCTTTGATTTTGTTCGTAACAATGGAAAATTGTTGATTTACGCTATTGCGCAAGTCACTAAAACCTATCTTTATCCGGTTGTATATGCAACAAAAACGTGGATCCATCCAACCCGATCAACTCGCACTCGAAATTAATTACATTTTTTTAAAATAGTCTGCAATCAACAAGGCTGTAACAGAATGATCCAGGCCAGGTAATTAGTTTGGGGTTTGTTTTATTTTGGAGGTCGTAATTTCATTAATATTTAAAATGCATCAATTATTTTATGTGAATAGATTGCCTAAATATCAAGCTTAGACTACAATCTGATAGTAGTCATTGACGGAGAATTCTCGGACCCGGTAACTGTTGACTCAAGAGTCCCCCAGGGATCAGTACTTGGACCCCTGTTCTTTCTATGCAATATCAATGACCTCCCAGAAACGGTGAAATCACAAGTCCGACTCTTTGCAGATAACTGTCTACTCTAACGCTCCATCAAATCTCGACAGGACCATCGAACCCTTCAAAATGACCTCTTAGCTCTTGAAGTCTGGGCCAATACCTAGGGTATGAGATTCAATGCAAAGAAATGCTATATCATGAGAATTAATAGTAGGTCTACTAACTTCTATATCATAAACAGCGTCATACTTAGCAAGTAAAAGACAACCTGTAGCTTGGAGTTACACTCTCTGAAGACCTTAAATCGGACGTCCACATTACCAGGCTAATAAAGAAGGTGAATTCCTCAGTTGGTTTTCTTAAGCACAACCTCAAGTACTGCTCACAATCTTGTAGAAGGTCAGCCTACTTAGCGCTTGTCCGTTACATCCTGGAGTATAGCTCAGTCGTTTGGGACCCCTACCTACAAAAGGATATAAACAGACTTGAGAGAGTCCAATGCCAAACTGCAAGGTTTGTCTCTGGCGACTACAAATCTAAAGATGACGTCTGCGTCACAAAGATGCTGAAAGATTTGGAACTCCCACCCCTGCAAGACAGACAGAAGATGATCCGCCTCACTTTCTTCTATAAGGTGGTTGAGGGGCTGGTCCCAGCTTTCAATTGTGATGACTATTTAACTCCCGCAAAACCAAAACGTTCAATCAAGGCAAAACAGAATTCTGACTTTATAGTTAAAAATATAGTTGAAAACCATGTCACAAACAACTCAAAATGTTTTAAATTAGTGGTATGCATAACTGAACTTTATAAACACTCCTCATTCTTCCCAAAGGCAATTATTGATTGGAACCACCTGGATAAAAGTATAGTGCCCGCTCCATCAAAGGAGAGCTTTTAAATCAGCTCTATTAAGAACATAACACACTCACTCCCCCGCCGTTGCGTACATGCTGTAACAGGCCCTGCGACGTACAGATATTCAGACTCCAGGACAATGCTTTGTATACAGATGATGTTAAGTGAACATCGTGTGTTTTTGGGAGAGGGAAAGGAATATATGACAACAAATCCCAAAGACTGCTCTGTCCAATAGAAGACCACTCATTCAAAGATAGAAGACAACTCGGTCCAATTTTAAAAGACCATTCAAACCCAACAATATTTGTTTTAATACGTAGGCGGAGATATAAGACCACTCGGACCAAATTAAATAAATAAACAATTTACAATGATACTCAAAAAATATGATGTTGTTGTTAATTATTACAAATTGAACGTCAAATACATTATATATGATATTATTGACAAGTTGATTTAATTAAGTTATTTACATTTCAAGGTGGAATATATAAAAGTGAAAATGATATATAACACAAAAATAAAAAAGTTCTTGTACAATGTATATCAAAAAGTCACATTAAAGGGGAAGACCATAAATCTTAAATATTTATTGATAAATAAATAATTCCCCCTGTTAAGCAATTGACATAGTTGGTTCAACACGCTCAATGGGCTCTATAGTAAGCATACAGATTTGGTTTAAGTTTACAGCTGTATTGTGTTCACGCGTCGTCTTTTCGACAAATCTGATCATATGGGCTGTTTATTAGGATATTATAAACAAAATTTTTTTTTTAACGTTTAATACACATAGCCGTCGCGTAAATTCACTGTTTTGGATTTTCAGTGGTAAATCATTCCACAATTTTGATGCAACTACACTAAAACTTCTGTCACCAAAATATTTCAGTTTTGAGTGTGAAACGACAAGAGTGTTCTGGTAATAAGATCTCAAGGACCGATTTGGTTGATATACTGTTAGTAGTTCTGATAAATAGCTGGGTGCAAGAGTTGGTAGACACTGGTATGTGGGGCACAGACCCTTAAAGTTGACCGAGCTGGAATCGGTGTTATGTGAGATGATGTTTTGATTTGTGATATGATTCTGGCTGCTGTATTCTGTATTTTCTGTAGTTTGTAGAGACTTGATTGATTTATCCCAGACAAAAACTGTTAGGGAGAGGGGTTTTACATAGGCTAAGCCTGTTCCCCAATCCCATTCAGAAAACTTGAATAAAATATTGTTTAAAAAAAAACAAAAAAAACTGTTACATTAGTCTGGACTCTGGACAGAACTAGTGACTGTACTAGAGATTTGGTGGCATCAATCCTTGAGGCACACCGAAAGTAAGGCAGGCAGGTATCGATTGAACATTATTTATTAATACTGTCTGTTGATGATTTTGTAAGTATGACATAAACTAGTTATGAGTCGTCCCAGTGATACCGAATTTATATTGGGGGTGATCGGCGGTGTCAACAGCAGCCGAAAAGTCCAATAGATTGAGTACTGATATATCACCACTGTCAACTGAAAGTCTCAGATCGTTTACAACTCTCAGCACGGTAGTTTCTATACTATGTCCAGAGCGATACGCTGATTGAAATTTACCCCAAAGATTGTTATTTGATATGTATGTACGTAAGCTGATGTTGACAGCTTTCTCTAAAAGTTTAAAGAGAAAGTTTTTAAATACATTTCGATCAAGTGAATCCTTTTTAAGTAATGGACGCACAATGACCTGCTTGAAGATTTCAGGATGTACAATCAAGACTATGTTTTTTTATCGTACTGACTTCAGAATTCGTTAAATTCTCAGCTCAGAGTGGATCAATTTTCAGCGAATCCCCTTTATTATATTTCTATCTACAGTAGAATCTGTATGAGCATCCACCCCTATTCAGCACATCTCCTTGTAAGCCGTCACGATAAATTTCTCCAGTAAATATTCTATTGTTTCGTCTCTTTATTCAACGGTCACTCCTCTGACGCGGCCAGCGGTCACTATTTTACTAATAAATTCAACAAAACATCGCTCATTCAACGGCCGCTGTTGAATGAAATGCCATCTTGTCGTTGTAACACCCCCGCTAATCCCGTGAGTAGTAGTTAATTAACTGGACCCCCACTGATCAGTTCAAAAGAAATGTAAGAATAACAACCAACCGGGATTATCTGTTAATTAATCTTTTGTTTTATTAAATGACTAACCTGATCATTGTTTTCACGCATAACGACACATTATTTGATACGGATTGAATAAAATAAAAGTACCTAGTTTTGTCACGATCATCTAGTATCTCTTCCCCATTGCCACTTTGTTGTTAAACAGACGTTTTAGCGCCGCCTATAATATTACAAAAAAGAGTTACACCCCCTGCAAATCGGTGATTAATGAGCGATAGGTTATTGTTTGTGTGCTTTTTCCATAAAATAAAATTAATTCATCGATTTTCTTCACAATAATGGATAAATATTATCAAATGCATCACAATGGTAGACAGTAGTATCGATGGTTGGTACAAAATGACAAGTTTAAAGAAGTTATGTTTGAGATTTGTGTAAAGAATTTTCGTTCGGCAGCAAGATAAAGCGACGGTCAAATTTACTGATGCAGTATTGATGTTCACTTCCAAAGCGTAATATTTAAATTATGTCAGCACAAAAAGATTTTATAAAGAGGCCACTCTTGTAAAGAATTTTCAATCAGCAGCAAGATTCACCAACAGTCACATTTACCAAGTTTTCATTTAGAGGCCACTCCCATAAAGAATTTTTGTTCTGCAGCAGGATTTAGCGACAGTCAAATTTACTGCGATTTTATTACCGTTAAGCGGTCGGTCGTGAAAGCTCCCTTGGGTGGCTGCTTAATGCAGATTCTACTGTAGTTTTTAACTATTATAGTGAAACTGCCAGTTGTTTATCTTATCTCTCATAATGTATCTTTAATTAAATGTAAAATATATTATAAGCTGCAATTAATTCATCACATTTATAAGGTTTTTCTCCTCTATGAATTCTCATGTGGTTTCGTAGGGTACTTCGATCAGTAAATGATTTACTACAAACATCACATTTATAAGGTTTTTCTCCCGTATGAATTCTTATATGTGACTTAAGATCATATTTGCGTTTAAATGATTTACTACAAACATCACATTTATAAGGTTTTTCTCCCGTATGGATTTTCATGTGTTCTTTAAGATTTCCATTCTGTCCAAATGATTTACCACAAACATCACATTTATATGGTTTTTCTCTAGTATGAGTTTTAATGTGTATTTGTAGATGACAATGATCACTAAATGATTTATTACATTTATCACATTTATGAGGTGTTTCACCAGTATGAATTCTAATGTGGTACTGCAAATGAGAGTTATTAGTAAATGATTTACTACAAACATCACATTTATATGGTTTTTCTCCGGTATGGATTCTCTTGTGTTTCTGTAGATGACTACTACTTATAAATGATTTAATACAAACATCACATTTAAAAGGTTTTTCTCCTGTATGAGTTTTCATATGTGTCTTTAGATGGCTATTCTGAAAGAACGATTTACTACAAATATCACATTTATATGGTTTTTCTCCAGTATGGATTCTCTTGTGTTTCTGTAGATGACTACTAGTGATAAATGATTTAATACAAACATCACATTTGAACGGATTTTCTCCGTTATGAATACTCATGTGGTTTCGTAGGGTACTTTGTTCAGTAAACGATTTACTACAAACATCACATTTATAAGGTTTTTCTCCCGTATGAATTCTTATATGTGACTTAAGATCATATTTGCGTTTAAATGATTTACTACAAACATTACATTTATAAGGACTTTCTCTGGTATGGATTTTCATGTGTTCTTTAAGATTTCCATTTTGTCCAAAAGATTTACCACAAACATCACATTTATATGGTTTTTCTCCAGTATGAGTTTTAATGTGTATTTGTAGATGACAATGATCACTAAATGATTTATTACATTTATCACATTTATGAGGTGTTTCACCAGTATGAATTCTAATGTGGTACTGCAAATGTGAGTTATTAGTAAATGATTTACTACAAACATCACATTTATATGGTTTTTCTTCAGTATGGATTCTCTTGTGTTTCTGTAGATGACTACTAGTGATAAATGATTTAATACAAACATCACATTTAAAAGGTTTTTCTCCTGTATGAGTTTTTATATGTGCCTTTAGATGGCTATTCTGAATGAACGATTTGCTACAAATATCACATTCAAAGGGTTTTTCTCCAGTATGAATTCTGGTGTGTCGATGAAGATCACTACTAGTGCTAAATGATTTCCTACAAACATCACATTTATAAGGTCTCTCTCCTGTATGAATTCTCTTGTGGATGAACAAAGTTAGCCTACTGGAGAATGATTTACTACAAACATTACATTCAATGATTTTCCCTCCATGTTTTAAAACAGAATTCTCTTCTATAACATGAATTTCGCAATGTTTTTCTAAATCAGATTCTAATTTAAATTCTTCATCACACAAATTGCACTGATAAACAGTTTCAATATTATCAGTTTTCTCTTTTTTAACATGACAATATTCATCTACATCATCAGTTTTCTCTTTTTTAACATGACAATATTCATCTACATCATAAGTTTTCTCTTTTTTAACATGACAATATTCATCTACATCATCAGTTTTGTTTTCTTCAACATGACAACAACCATCTACATCATCAGTTTTCTCTTCTTTCACATGTAGTTTTGTATGTTTTTCCAAATCATCGTATTGTTGAAAAATCTCATCACACACAGTACATTGATGAAATGTTATAACATCATTAGTTGCCTGTAATATATAAGAGTTATAAAATCATAAGCTTCCTGTAAAATACAACTTTGAAACAATAATAAATCCATGACAACGGATTAATCAAGTTTAGGATCTTACATTAACAAAATCCATTCAAATACTGTTATTTTCCTATTGTCTGCCCAGTTCCGCCTTTAAAGGAGCTAAGTCGCTAACCTTTTGGACTTAGAAATGGCACAAATGGGTAGCAACATATACATGTATAATAATGTAATATGAATGTGTATACCTGATTTGCATCCAATGTTTCAGTTTTTACTCTAATTTCAAAAAAGTTATGTTCAGTATCCCAATCGATGAGTGATTGCTTGCATCTGGTTATTCCAGTCTACATAGGAAATGTAATGTTTGGCATGGACCACAAACACAAATTCTTTACTACAGCATTTGTGTAGAATCTGCGTCCATGATCTGAACAATCGCATTGACTTGTGGTATATTTAAGCCTCTTTCTCCCAGTGCCTTTTTACAATTGATGCTGATAGATGCACTATGGTACACGATTTGTGTACCTATGTTAAAAAAATTAATTTATCTTTAACCCTCTCATAACCGGACCACCCGAAACCGCCCGTCATTATGGCTGCTCTATGCCCCTGAACCGCCCGAAACCGCCCAATACATATCACATTCATATTTCCGGCTTTTATCGGAAATCACGTTCTCGTATCGGCGAGACGAGACTTCAACTAACTTCCTGTGTAAATAAGCTAAAAAATGGCGTGTCACATTGACGAGTTTGCTATTAAAGTTTATCGAGATATTTTGATTTTAAAGTCAGCTATCTTCGACACATATTTTCGAGTAATGGCTGCCTATATTTCCGATGAATCTATTGAGGATTTTATTGATAATTTCACAACTTCTGATGATGAATTTGAAGGTTCTACATCGACAGACGTTGAAAATAATCAACCGCGTAGAAATATACTTCAAATGGCGAATCTGATATGGATATTTCTTACGAAATGGATTTACCGAGGGACTTTTTAAATTTTTTGTGTGTGTTGTAATACAACTTTCACTTCAATTATCCATTTATTATTGAAAGACAACCAAATTTGCGTATGAAGATTGGTATGTTATTTACTAAAATTTACTATTACAATATTCCCCACTCTGTACAGCGCATAATTTTGACCTTAAAAACTGTGTATAAATTAAAAGTCAATCCGATATTTACTTTAGCCTCTAGAACCTCCACAAGATTTTTTGAAGTGATCAAGGGCCATAACTCTGACAGTAATTATCAAAAATTGCTAAAACTCAATAGGCTTCTTTGTTTTATGACCTTAAACACTGTGTATAAATTTTGCGTCAACAAGATTATTTGAAGTGATAAAGGGCCATAACTGTGACAGTAATTATCGAAATCGCTGAAAATAGATAGGCTTCTTCGCCCCATGTCTTTAAACACTGTGTATAAATTTAAAGTCATTCAGATATTAACTTTAGCCTCTAGAACGTCCACAAGATTTTTTGAAGTGATCAAGGGCCATAACTCTGACAGTTATTATCAGAATTTGCTGAAAATCAATAGGCTTCTTCAACTTATGACCTTAAACACTGTGTATAAATTTATTGTCAATCGGACATTCACTTTAGCCTCTAGAGTGACAACAAAGCAATTGTGGATAACGGGCCGACAGCCCGACAACAATATACGACCACATTACAATGTGCTTGTATAAAAATGACCCTAAAAGATTTGACCATTAACGCCTCTCCAGTAGGTTTTGTATGTACGTAGAGCCCAAAGAATAATATGCCCAGTGCGCAGATACTAAAGACATATTAGGTAATTATTCGCACAAGGTTTTTAGTACATTTTTAATGTTGCCAAACACTCTGGTCTAGTTCCAATTGAAATAGTTTTGGTAGTACACAAATCGGTATGTAAACTAAATTTATGTATAAAGGTAAAAAAAAACCCACCCCTCTTTAATGTGCCTAAACATTTCTGCCAACTAAGTCATATATTAAGGTGTATTTGTAAATTTCTAGAATGTATTTACTTGCTGCCCAAGTTTCGCAGATCGGCAGCCATAGGCTCATAGCCCCCATGCCATAGCAATAATTATTATAGCAAATAATTCATGAAATGATTAAGTTTTGATGTCATTTCATATGAAAACTTATTGGTATTGATGTAAGCAAGATTTCTGTCTAAGCTGTGTCTGTGAAGTTTAATTAACGTATCTCTTGTAGGCCTATGCAGAAAAGGCCTAAATTTTAGGGACAGTCAAGTCCACGGCAGATTAAGTTTATATTTCCAGATGTTGGAATGTGTTCTTGTTCTTGCCTTTTGTCTCGTTCCAGCTAATGCTATCACATGTTTTCGTGTGAGTTTTCCTGTTCGTCAAGCAATGTTGGAATAAAGTTATAATGTGCTAATTATTAATAGGTGCCAGTCAAATCGTCCACAAGCAAAGTCGTCCACAGTGAAGTCGTCCACACCCGTTGGTGGAGTCGTCCACATCCTTTGGTGGAGTTGTCCACAAGGCATTGGTGATGTCGTCCACAACTATTGATGATGTCGTCCACAACTATTGGAGAATAAGACTCGTACACAATATACTTTGTATATTATATACGTGTAGTCGAATTAGATTGTGATGTCAGACATCGTTTATTTTACAAGTACATATTGCCATCTAAATCACTCGCCAAAATACATCACGGACTCGACGCCCAATAATTAAATAATCAACTATAAATAGCGCCGGGGTCCCTTTTAGATAAGACAAATTAGATTGATATTATTTCGGCACTATAATTAAAATAATATAGCGACAAGTGATTAGTGAATACATACTTTATTTACCCAGTAATTAACTAATTTGCGCCAGAGCCCCTTTAGATAAGAAAATTAGATTGATATTATATCACCGGAGCCCCTTTAGATAAGACAAATTAGATTGATATTATTTCAGCGTCGTAATTAATTTAAAAACTAATCGTTGATTTAATTTCCGTACACGAAATGGAACTAAAAAGCTGCAAATTTAAGAATTCCGTATAAGAATCAATTTAAAATACCAAAATGCGAATCGTAAGTTCGTAACACATTGTGGTCTAAACTGTATCTAAGGGGGCGGAGCTTATCTCCAAATCTCGAACCATGAAATTCAGGGCAATGCTGTTAGTGAAACCAACCTGCATAAAAAGCACATAAGAAGAAGTTGGACACTATTCGTGATAAAAAAAATAATTTAAAATGGGAACTATATGATTACATAATGTCATGTGTTTGTTAAATTTGTTTATGAATTTGTTATTTATTGAATAAAATGATTTACTTTGTTGTTTATTTGCCGAGAGAAAGGGTGACCACGCAGAAAAACTATACTAATTAAAAATACATTATGTGTCCTGAAGTAAAACTATGTCGTGTGGACGACTCCAGCAACGTATTACTATATCCAGAAATTTTAATAAGGCGTGTGGACGACTCCAGCAACGAGTGTGGACGACTTCACAAATGGGTGTGGACGACTCCACCAAAGGGTGTGGACGACTTATCCAGAATTTTCGTGTGTACGACTTTGCTTGTGGACGATTTGACTGGCATTCTAATTAATTATGAAGAATGTCCTTGCTAATGTCCTGAAGTATTATTGTCATTAAATCTTTTCATTGAAGAATATTGTTTTGATGTTTGGAAAATTATTCAGCAAACCTTCCGCAATTTGAGCAGCTGCAACGGTATCAGGTGTATTCAACACCAGGCTAATTCAACACCAGTAAAATTGGCGTATTCAAGACCAGTATATTATAAGACAAAAGCAGGATAAACAAGATATTTATTGTTATGAACCGTTATGATCCGTGTCTACTTTTTGAACTAGTAACCTTACGTCATCATGTCAAATACAATGGAAGCAAGTTCCACCGTTCGTAGTAAGATATTAATTTATATATTATTCTGATGTTATATTTCAATTTCATATGTATCTAAGTTAATTATTGTTACATTTCATAATTATTATCTAGTAGGTACTATTTATTTGACTTGCCATTTATAATATGCTTTGACATAGAACTAAAATACTTCGTACCGCGTGCATATGACTGACAGGTAGTAGGCGTGGTTAAGCTGTCACGTGACTCGCTACTATATAAAGATGCGTTTGGTTAGGATATGAACAGAAGTCATGATGTGTCTACGGCGATAACATCTTGCCAGTAGACCGACTCGTGAGATTAGCGCGGCGGTTAGAGAGAGAGAGAGAGAGCGCCCGGGATAGAGAGAGCTCGGGAGAGGGAGCTCGATAGAGAGAGTTAGCGCTCAATAGAGAGCCGAGTTATGTACATATAATCAATATATAATAAAGAAAAGAAAAAGTACAAGTCGTTGTTCTTCGCCACCTTTTGGCTGGCTACCCGACGCTCCGCTGAAAGCGAGCCATTCTACCATTTAGGAGCTATAGTTGGCTCCTGTCCGTCTGTTCACTACATCGTATACGTCTTTTTGGTGGCTGGAGTGGGAAGAATGCGACTTTGTACAGATGGAAAAACAGGACACTGACGACGGAGAAGTAGTATTCATTACGAAAAGAAATAAGTTAGAGAAATTGCTGTCGGTGAAGAGAGATTTAATGTCCGATATGGAGAGTTCTCCTGGAAATGAGCAGAGCCAAGGTACAGCGGACGATAAGGAACACAAAATAGAAACTCCGTTAGCGAGTTATCGGAGTTTTGGAAGAGGTCTACGGAGACCAGATATATTTAACGGAGACTCACTTTACAATCGAGCGTCTGGTGCTATACCTAAGCATCGTACGCCTATATATGTTGATCACAGCAATCGGGAAAAACTGGAGATTCCGCCGTTGGGAGCTGAAGGAGGAGTTGAAAATGCACCTCGAAGAAATGAGCCAAATCCTACACCGGGTAGGATATTGATAAAACCTCAGCCCTTTGATGGAACCACTTCTTTGATAGATTATCAGATACATTTTGAGACATGTGCGGAGTTGAACCAATGGAACCCGATGGAAAAAGCCCTTCATCTAGCTGGAGTTTTAACCGGCAATGCGCAATCCGTTTTGCCGTCGCTTAGGCCAGAAGAGCGAAGGAATTATGATTTACTTATGGGTGCCCTAAGAAACAGATTTTTACCAGCAAATCAAACCCAATTATATCGCGCAGAGTTGCGAGCCAGGCGTCGGAAACCTAGAGAAAGTCTGCCGGAATTAGGACAGGCGATACGTCGGAAGGTCAGTCTTTCATATCCGACTGCTACGCTAGAATTACAGGATACTCTAGCCCGAGACGCCTTTTACGATGCTCTTCAATCTGACAGAGAGCTTGTTTGGAGAATCCAGCAGTCTAGGCCAGTAAATTTGGAACAAGCAATTCAAATAGCCGTTGAATTTGAAGCATTCATGTCTGCTAACAAACATAATTATGATCATGCTTTCTCGAGAGCTGTCGAAGGAGATGATAAATTAACCAAGCTACAAAGAGATATGGAAGACATGAAACATTTAATAAAAGATATGGAAGTGGCACTGAAAGCTGAAAACAGACAATGGAGTAATCAAAGTCGTCCCGCTTGGAACGAAAGTAATACACGGAATAACCAGCGCCAACGACACAGTGGTGGGGGTAATGAAGAAAGAGTATTTACACCAGGAAAGTTTCAACAAAACAGTCGAGAAAATAAAAATTTTTTTTGTTATGGATGTGGAGGAAAGGGTCATATAAGAAGAAATTGTGGCAGCCGTGGAAATAATTTCCGAGTCATCAGAGGAAAATCCACTCGACAACGTAATACGAGACTCCCGTCGAATGTATTTGACAAACCGAGTGAGGCAGGGCTTCACATTAAAGCAAAAATATATGGTGTTGCGAGTCATTGTCTGCTAGATACGGGCGCGACTCTAACCATAGTATCACTTGAACTTTACATGTTGATTTCGAAAGGTAACAGACCTCTGTTGCACCCCATACAGCAGACGTTAAGAGCAGCAAATGGACAATGTTTAAAGACACACGGAAAGGGTTTATTCAAGTTCAATATAGATGGCTCCATATACGAACACGAGGCCGCGGTAGCCGAAATAGGGTCACAATGTATCATCGGTCTAGACTTCCTCCAAAACAATAATTGTACAATCGATGTAATGGGAAAAGTACTGACAGTCGCGGACAAGAAATATGACACTCATTTAGAAGGCAACATTGGCATTTGTCGAGTAAGTTTAGCCGAAACAACCAGTTTACCTGCACGGCATGAGAAAATCGTACCGGCTTTCCTTCAGACGGACCAAAAGAAATTATGGCTTGACACGCCGGGAATAATAGAGCCAACGGAAGCTTTATTGAATAAACATGCTGTGCTCTCAGCTCGTGTATTGGTAGAACCGAAGGAGGAGGCACGGACAGTTATGATTAGAATAATGAATCCGTCTAATGATGTGAAAGTTCTTCATAAAAATGTGGTACTAGGTAATTATACCCCAGTTGATATAATGGACCAGAATTCAAGTAATATAGTAGGAGCCAAATCGACTTTAACAAATGAGCTCCCAAACCACCTTGGTGATCTCTATAAAAGAGCTTCCGAGGGATTAAAAGATGATGAAGCGAATGAGATTAGAAGATTGTTACAACGTCATCATGAATTGTTTGCCAAGTCATCGGCAGATTTGGGGCAGACGAGTCTTGTTAAACACGAAATAAGAACAAATGATGCGGAGCCAATAAAACAAAAGACAAGAAGGGTTCCAATTCACCAGCGTAAAGATATTGAATCAATGTTAGGTGACATGTTAGATCGTAGAGTTATAGAACCATCAACAAGTCCATGGGCGAGTCCCATAGTTTTAGTGAAGAAAAAGGATGGATCGTTAAGATTTTGCGTCGACTACCGGCTTATTTATGATCTTACAGAGAAAGACGCATACCCGCTCCCGAGAATAGATCAAACTCTAGATTGCCTCGGTGGAGTTAAATGGTTTTCCACGCTTGATCTTCTCTCGGGCTACTGGCAAGTTGAAGTTAAAGACGAAGATAAACCAAAGACTGCATTTACAACAATGTATGGATTATTTCAGTTCCGAGTGATGCCGTTTGGATTATGCAATGCCCCTAGCACATTCGAACGGTTAATGGAGTCCATCTTAGCTGGTTTACAGTGGGAAGTTTGCCTGGTTTATCTTGATGATATAATTGTCTTCTCTAAAGACTTTCATCAACATATAAAGAATTTAGATATGGTATTTAAGCGAATATCTGATGCTGGTTTAAAATTTAAGCCGTCAAAATGCTGTTTGTTCCGAAAGAAGGTAGATTTCTTGGGTCATGTGATATCTTCAGATGGAATATCTACTGATCCTGATAAAATAAGAAGTATTCGAGATTGTCCCGAGCCCAGTTCTGTTAGTGAGGTACGGAGTTTTCTTGGACTATGTGGATATTACAGAAGATTTATAGAGGGTTACGCTCGAATTGCGAGTCCACTACACCGACTTACGGAGAAAGGGAGGGATTTCAAATGGACCAAAGAGTGCCAGGAAGCTTTTAACACCCTTAAAAGTAGGCTTATTACAGCTCCTATACTTACGTTTCCTAATCCAGAGCTCCCATTCGTGCTAGATACAGACGCAAGTGGGAATGGCATTGGGGCCGTCTTATCTCAAGTTGTTGATTCACAAGAAAAGGTTATAGCTTATGCTTCGCGCTCACTATCTAAAACAGAAAGAAATTATTGTGTTACCCGTAGAGAGTTATTAGCGGTGGTCCATTTCGTTAAACATTTTAAGCCGTATTTATACGGGCGTCAATTCACAATCAGAACAGACCACGGGGCTCTGAAGTGGCTGCTCAACTTTAAAAACCCTGAAGGACAACTAGCTCGGTGGTTGGAGACATTAGCTATGTATGACTTTAAAATAGTATTTCGACCTGGAAGAGTCCACAATAATGCCGACGCTCTTTCAAGGGAGCCCTGCTTGAAGTGTCCTAAGTCATCTGAGGATGCATGTTTGAATTTAATTGGTATCGATATGACTAGCTTTAGTGTCAAACAAAAGGAAGATCACGATATCTCATTAGTTATCGACTGGATATCTGAAGATGGTAAACCAGAGTGGCGAGTTGTCTCCAAGGAGAGTCCATTTGTAAAGAAACTATGGAGTAAATGCGACCAATTGGTTATACAAAATGATGTTCTTTATATAGAGGAGAAGAAACTTAGCTTACCGGCACGGAAAAGAATTGTTGTACCCACATCAGAAAGAAACGAAATAATAAGACTTTCCCATGATATTCCATCTAGTGCACATCTAGGTGTAACAAAAACTACCGAAAGAATTAAGCAGAAATATTTCTGGCCGGGCTTAAAACGAGATGTTATGGAATTTGTCGCTACCTGTCTTGTGTGTTGCCCTATTAAAATGCGAAAAAGAAAAGCAGGATTAGAATCTTATGCAGCGGGCGCGCCAATGGAAAGAATAGCGGTCGACATAGTGGGAAGGATAGAACCAGCTACAGAACGCGGGAATGCGTACATACTTGTCGTAACAGACTATTTTACAAAGTACACAGAGGCCTACGCTATGAGAAATATGGAGGCCATAACGGTTGCGAGGGTATTACTCGAAAATTTCTTACTTCGATTCGGATTGCCACGACAGTTGCATTCTGATCAAGGTCGTCAATTCGAGAGCAAAGTATTTCAAGAGTTGTGTTCGCTATTGGGAATTGAAAAAACAAGGACAACACCGTATCGTCCACAATCAAATGGACAAGTCGAAAGAGCTAACAGAACTCTCAAGTCCATGCTTTCATCCTATGTTCAGGAAAGGGGTGACGATTGGGACGTTGTCTTACCTTATGTTATGTTTGCATACAGATCCACGACACACCAATCGACGAATGAAACACCAAACTTCTTAATGTTTGGACGAGATGTCAACACGCCCGTTGACCTACAATTTGGAGTACCTCCGGGAGAGTCATACTGCGAAACTCAGCACTGGAGTAATTATATTAGAAGAACAATGGAAGAAGCTCACCGTATAACAAGGAACTACCTTGAAGGACAACTTCGACGACAGAAAAACTATTATGACCCAAAACATGGACGCGAACCTTTGATTGTTGGAGCATTAGTGTGGTTGTATTCGCCAGTGAAAAAGCCGAACATTCCTAACAAGTTACAGAAATATTGGAGAGGCCCATTTCGTGTGATTAAGAAATATTCCGATATTACGTACGAGATAATAGATGAGAAATCGGATCGCCGTCAAGTAGTCCACATTGATCGATTACGCGAATATAGGAAACGTGCGGAGAATGATCCGATTGTCGCGGTGGAAAGCGATATATCCAGTGATGATGAACCTCGAGTATCTGAGCAAGAACCATTAAATTATTATGATAACAATGATAATCAATCCGACGAAAACGAGCTCTCTAGATTAGGTTTCCAAACCAAACGTACTAGACTAGGACGAGTGACTAAGCGACCGGCCTATTTAGATAATTATGTATGCTGAACTATCTTTTATTAGGTGCCAAATTAAGATTATGATTCTTATTTTTGTAGAGCCTATGGGTTATTTTAGATGTCGGAGGTGTGGTTTTGCTACAACTAAATCCACGAATTGGAAAAGGCACCTGGACTCAAAACGTCACGTGAATATATCAGAAGCACTGGATAAAGAAAGATGTTCCAAAGAAAGAGACATGATAGAAGATAATGATACTCCGCTTTTCAAAATCCCTAAAATATCCAGTAACAAACCCGCTACTGTTACAAGGGAGAATGTTTCTAGTATTTCTTCAGAGTTTGATATTGGAGAAGAACCTCAAATTGAGTTATTACCTCAATCACCAATTCGCATAAGGATATCTCCAGAAAGGGATGCGCCTGGTATGAAATCTGTCGGTGTTCAGTGTAATTTGGTGGCTATCGAAGAAACATTTACCGCTACAGAACGTCTACAAGGTGACAGATTAGTAAGCAGAACTATAAGTACGTCGTATGCTGCTGATGTTGACCAATATTTTAAGGCGATGGATGCTCTTAAGTGACCATGATTTGTTAGTAGAATTCTTGGACTATAATGTGTTATTTTGAAAACATTTTAATAAGTGACAATGAACATGTATAAACAGGATAGGACTCCATATGTGATTTTTATACAAGTTGTGTTTTATTTTATTAATATGCCTTATAATGTCCATTAATAATATGTTTACCTTTGTATGATGTTTTATATTGTTTGTTTATAGTTCTCTCTCTCTTATGCGTTTACGGGTCTATTAAAAGGGTATTATAATGCGTGGACGCATTTATACGAAGGCGTGGGTTATGTTATGAACCGTTATGATCCGTGTCTACTTTTTGAACTAGTAACCTTACGTCATCATGTCAAATACAATGGAAGCAAGTTCCACCGTTCGTAGTAAGATATTAATTTATATATTATTCTGATGTTATATTTCAATTTCATATGTATCTAAGTTAATTATTGTTACATTTCATAATTATTATCTAGTAGGTACTATTTATTTGACTTGCCATTTATAATATGCTTTGACATAGAACTAAAATACTTCGTACCGCGTGCATATGACTGACAGGTAGTAGGCGTGGTTAAGCTGTCACGTGACTCGCTACTATATAAAGATGCGTTTGGTTAGGATATGAACAGAAGTCATGATGTGTCTACGGCGATAACATCTTGCCAGTAGACCGACTCGTGAGATTAGCGCGGCGGTTAGAGAGAGAGAGAGCGCCCGGGATAGAGAGAGCTGGGAGAGGGAGCTCGATAGAGAGAGTTAGCGCTCAATAGAGAGCCGAGTTATGTACATATAATCAATATATAATAAAGAAAAGAAAAAGTACAAGTCGTTGTTCTTCGCCACCTTTTGGCTGGCTACCCGACGCTCCGCTGAAAGCGAGCCATTCTACCATTTAGGAGCTATAGTTGGCTCCTGTCCGTCTGTTCACTACATTATTATATATCTTAAATTAAATAGTCATAATACAAACAACAGTTGAAATATTTCATATTCGAAGACAATATTTACATAATATTTAAAACAAGTAATAAATAAAATGGAACCGGTCCCCGAGTCTTCAGTCGAGAGTTATGCCAACCCTCGACGTCTTTATTTGGCGAACGAGGCGCATATAAACACGGACCAACTCTTTGCACTAAACACTCGGTTTGATATCCATTGGTTCTTGACGAACTCAAGGACATCGGAATTGATTTGAAGTTTAAAAAAACAATAGGCCTATATACATAATACATGTACTGGTCTTGAATACGCTGATTTTTCTGGTGTTGAATTAGCCTGGTGTTGAATACGCCAGGATTCGCTGCAACAACGTTGTTAGCAGCAGGCCGTAGGCTACGGTTCGGTCGGGGATCAGAATAATCACCACGTTCTTTTAATCAGATTCTCCGACCTTTCTATCAGTTGGCCAACATTTAATTGTTTTAATGTCATAAAAACTAAAATCAACTCACCATTATTATCTTTGCTTCTGCAGCTTGGTTGAATTTGTTAATGTTGATAACGAGGCAAAAATGTTGGTTTTCTCTATTGCGCAAGTCACAAAAACGGGTATTTATCCGGTTGTATTGCCAAAGAAGACGTGGATCTTTCCAACGCGAACAACTCACAATCATTGTAATTTCATTTTTAAATAGTATACAGCTGTAACAGAATGATCCAGGCCAGGTAATTATGTTGGGTCTTGTTTTGTGTTAGAAGTCGTAATTTCATTAATATTGACCCTAAAAGATTTAGCCATTAATGCCTTTCCAGTAGGTTTTATACGTTCGTAGAGCCCAAAGAATAATATGCCCAGTGCGCAGATACTAAAGACATATTAGGTAATTATTCGCACAAGGTTTTTAGTATATTTTTAATGTTGCCAAACACTCTGGTCTAGTTCCAATTGAAATAGTTATGGTAGGACACAATTTGGTATGTAAACTAAATTTCTGTATAAAGGTAAAAAAAAACCCACCCCTCTTTAATGTGCCTAAACATTCCTGCCAACTAAGTCATATATTAAGGTGTATTTGTAAATTATTAGAATGTATTTACTTGCTGCCCAAGTTTTGCAGATCGGTAGCCATAGGCTCATAGCCCCCATGCCATAGCGATAATTATTATGGCAAATAATTCATGAAATGATTGAGTTTTGATGTCATTTCATATTGATGTAAGCAAGATTTCTGTCTAAGCTGTGTCTGTGATGTTAAATTCTTGATTCTTCTATGACTGTGTATAACTGAGCAACATTTCGATTAAGCTTCTACAGTCATTATCAAACAATGATGATAAAATCAGAGAAGCCTAGTCAAAATGTATCTCAGTTATACGCAGTAATTGTATCCCATACACTTGTGACCTGTATAATTCTGAGATAGATTCTCAAATGTCAATCCAGAATGAACTGAATTGAAGTAATTAAAATCAAGAGACTGAGAATTTGTAGCACCATGGGCCTTTCTCTCTGACGTGGAGAGTGTCTATGGAATACCGATCGCCACATAGTACATTCAACCCATGCATATTGTTTCTTGCTATATATTAGAACAGCCCTTGATCGTCTAGAGTCTGTCTCTAGCTGTCGTTGCCCATCTTTCACGTTGTGTATTTTCTTACTGGTTTCTTAAGACGTTTGTCTTCTTCAGTTATAACAATGCAATAGTTCGTTTTCACCTTTTTTGTAGCATAGGTATACATACAAGGATAATACATATTACAATACAGTCTATACTAACTCAACCCTAACCAGACAGCCTCGCTGGGAGAGTTTACTGATAGGAGCTCTCACATCTTCCTCCTTTTGCAACCAAATGTTGTCTGGCGAATTATCGCCAAAAGCATAATTTTGTATCTGCAGGACTTAAAAGTGAATACTAACTTTTACTAATGCGTTATTTAGGAGATTGTCACTCCCCTCTGTGTATTTAAACGGGTTTTTGTCCATTTATCCAGGACAGATCTATTTCTTAAGGCCAACTCAAGATTTTGTGGTAGCGCGCTGCAGATTTCCTCAAGGCCACAAGATCTTAAGGAAATTTGCAGGAGACCTTGTGAACTAGGTTTAGCATTTAACCATGAGTGAGAAATTAGAATTCGTTCAAGTTGTTCTTTTGGTCCCATGTTGACAAGCCTTGATGTCACATCTACATTTCTCAGTGGTGCTGGACAGAGGGCTTGACAAGGACAGCTGTGTAGTCATGTGTGGATACAAAGAATAACAGATGTCCCATGTATACATTGGCGTGCACATAAAAGATCCCTTGGCAGTTGGAATTTGATAAGACGGACTAGCCCTTAGTGCCGCTACCCAGCCAAAATGTCCCCCATAGCACACTGTATGGTGTAGGATATTAAACCCCTTCTCAATTCATTTCTACATTTTTTAACTATTTCAGGGGGGTGTTTTGGTTCAAGATGGAGGAAATCTGCAGGAGACCTTGTGAAATAGGTCTAGTATTTCGGGGATGTGCTTGGGTTTAAGATGGAGTTTAAAAATAGTGTGATGGTCATTTGTCCAGAATTCCTTGAACATTTTTTGTCAATAAAGATTTAAGTTGAGGAAGATCATTGAGTTTAAAAATGAACAAAACACTCACTGGAATATTTAAACACGGTTATTTGACTTGCTTATTTGTCCATACGACCACACTTTTCAACCAATCAGAATCGAAGAAAATTCTGATTTGTGCTACAAAATATTTTTATACGCGATAATATTGACTCCCCTTAATATCAAGTTTACTTCGCAGATGATAATCTACTACCCCCCCCCTTCATTTCGCTCACAGAATGAGAACCAAAGAAATTTCTAATTTGTGCTACAAAATATGTTTATGCGCCATAAAATTGACTCCCCTTAAAGCCCCAATACCACTCTTGTTGTAACTGAATAATATGTTTAAATCTTTATTCTGGTCAACAATTTGTACTATTTAACAATATTTTAATTAATAAATGATTCAAATTTCATCTTAACACACCTAATTTTAAAAATTGGAAAAATTCAACTACATGCCGTAATATGGTTTGAAAAGCCTTACGTAAACACTTTCAAATGCAACTTGGATTTAAACATATTTTCGAACCCTCTGGACAAGTAAGATAGGTTGTAATGGATAATTTACACAACAGGTAGGACACTTAAACATCATGTAGTTAGAATTAGGCTAATTTTTTTTCTTCTGGACCTGTCAAGCCAGCAAGAGTGTTATTGTCCCTTTAATATCATGTTTACTTCGCAGATGATAATCTACTAACCCCCCAACCGCCCCTTATTTCACTTACAGAATGAGAATCTACTTCACTCTGCTCACAGAGGGGTGTAACATTTGAATTTTATGGGTTTATGCAAGATAACATTCACGACAATAACCATTATATGGGTGGTGGAATGACAGATAAAACTAGGTAACAAAGATAAAGCCTGTTTGTTATTTTTTATTTTATTAAAATATATGTTTCTCCATAGCTTGTTTCTTCAGTATTCTGTTGCTTTGACTGCAATTCATCCCACCCCTTAACCGTTATCCGTCCATTGACCATTATCCCACCCCTTAACCGTAATCCATCCATTGACCATTATCCCACCCCTTAACCGTTATCCATCCATTGACCATTATCCCACCCCTTAACCGTTATCCATCCATTGACCATTATCCCATCCCTTAACCTTAATCCATCCATTGACCATTATCCCACCCCTTAACTGTAACCCGTCCATTGACCATTATCCCTCCCCTTAACCTTAATCCATCCATTGACCATTATCCCTCCCCTTAACCTTAATCCATCCATTGACCATTATCCCACCCTTTAACCGTAATCCATTCATTGACCATTATCCCACCCCTTAACCGTAATCCTTCCATTGACCATTATCCCACCCCTTAACCTTAATCCATCCATTGACCATTATCCCACCCCTTAACCGTAACCCGTCCATTGACCATTACCCCACCCCTTAACCGTAATCTTTCCATTGACCATTATCCCACCCCTTAACCATAACCCGTCCATTGACCATTATCCCACCCCTTTACTAATCCATTAACCATTATCCCACCCCTTAACCGTAATCCTTCCATTGACCATTATCCCACACCTTAACCGTAATCCTTCCATTGACCATTATCCCACACCTTAACCGTAATCCTTCCATTGACCATTATCCCACACCTTAACCGTAATCCTTCCATTGACCATTATCCCACACCTTAACCGTAATCCTTCAATTGACCATTATCCCATCCCTTAACCGTAATCCATACATTGACTATTATCCCACACCTTAACCGTAATCCATCCATTGACCATTATCCCACTCCTTAACCGTAATCCGTCCATTGACCATTATCCCACACCTTAACCGTAATCCTTCCATTGACCATTATCCCACACCTTAACCGTAATCCTTCAATTGACCATTATCCCATCCCTTAACCGTAATCCATACATTGACTATTATCCCACACCTTAACCGTAATCCATCCATTAACCATTATCCCACCCCTTAACCGTAATCCTTCCATTGACCATTATCGCACACCTTAACCGTAATCCTTCCATTGACCATTATCCCACACCTTAACCGTAATCCTTCCATTGACTATTATCCCACACCTTAACCGTAATCCATCCGTTGACCATTATCCCACTCCTTAACCGTAATCCGTCCATTGACCATTATCCAACCCTTTAACCGTAATCCGTCCATTGACCATTATCCCATCCCTTAACCGTAATCCATCCATTGACTATTATCCCACACCTTAACCGTAATCCATCCATTGACCATTATCCCACCCCTTAACCGTAGTCCGTCCATTGACAGATAGAATTCAATATAGGAGTAGCATTACCAGGGCAAAATTTGTTTATAGCACACGATGTAACATATGTCTATTCTTATTAATTAACCAAGTCAGAGCAGAATAGCTGGATGCTAAAACCCCAATTCAACAATTTATAAACATATAAATTTAATATTATTGGAAACAATGCAGGATCGGCATTAAGAGATATTTATATCCATCATACTGATCAGACCCTTAAACATCAAATTTATAAAGTTCCGCTTGTGTATGAGTTATTGTGTGCCTTCGTAGTTCATTATTTCGAGTAAATGATTTATTACAAACATCACATTTATAAGGTTTTTCTCCCGTATGAATTCTTATATGTGACTGAAGATCATATTTGCGTTTAAATGATTTACTACAAACTTCACATTTATAAGGTCTTTGTCCGGTATGGATTTTCCTGTGTTCTTTAAGATTTCCATTCCGTAGAAATGATTTACTACAAACATCACATTTATAAGGACTTTCTCCGGTATGGATTCTCGTGTGTTCTTTAAGATTTCCATTCTGTAAAAATGATTTACCACAAACATCACATATATAAGGTTTTCCACCTGTATGAATTCTTATGTGGGAACGTAGAATAAAGTTTGTACTGAATGATTTACTACAAACCTCACATTTGAAAGGTTTTTCTCCAGTATGAGTTTTTTTGTGGTCCTGTAGATTACAATGCAGAGTAAATGATTTACTACAAACATCACATATATATGGTTTTTCTCCAGTATGAATTGTCATATGTTTTTTGCCAGTATGAGTTCTCGCATGTCCCTGTAGATATGTTCTCTGGCTAAATGATTTACTACAAACATCACATTTATATGGTTTTTCACCTGTATGAATTCTTATGTGGGAACGTAGAATAAAGTTTGAACTGAATGATTTACTACAAACATCACATTTATGGGGTTTTTCTCCTGTATGAGTTTTTATGTGGTACTGTAGATTACAATGCCGAATAAATGATTTACCACAAATATCACATTTGAAAGGTCTTTCTCGAATATGAACTCTTGTGTGTCTCTGAAGATTTCCATTCTGTCCAAATGATTTACCACAAATATCACATTTATAAGGTTTCTCTCCAGTATGAATTCTAATGTGGAGCAACAGAGAAGATTTAGTGGAGAATGATTTACTACAAACATTACATTCAATGATTTTCCCTCCATGTTGTAAAACAGACTTCTCTACTTTAACATGAACTTTACAATGTTTTTCTAAATCAGTTTCTAGAGTAAATACTGCATCACACAAATTACACTGATAAACAGTTTCAATATCATCAGTTTTCTCTTCTCTAACATGACAATATGCATCTACATCATCAGTTTTCTCATCTTTAACATGACAATATTCATCTGCATCATCAGTTTTCTCTTCTTTAACATGACAATATTCATCTACATCATCAGTTTTCTCTTCTTTAACATGACAATATTTATCTACATCATCAGTTTTCTCTTCTTTAACATGACAATATTCATCTACATCATCAGTTTTCTCTACTTTAACATGTATTTTACTGTGTTTTTCTAAATCATCAAGTTGTTGAAAAATCTCATCACACACAACACACTGATGAAATGTTATAACATCATTAGTTGCCTGTAATATATAAAAGTTATAAAAGCATTAATCAAGTTTGAGATCTTTCATAAAAAATTCAAACACTGGTATTTTCCCATCGTCTGTCCAATTCCCCCGTAAAGCGAGTGAGTAACCAAGTCAACAAACAATATTCATGTACGATGAATATTGTTTGTTGACTTGGTTTTAAAAACTGATACAATGTTTATGTTAATTATGTAATATACATTATGCATGAGCTAAATCTGCTTAAAATATTATATGAACGTCAATATAATGTTTTGTTCGATTTAATAGTATGGCAGGCCATTATTTGAGAGTAGCCATTTTGTGATAATATTACATATTATTTTTTATTTTCACCTTATTTATAATGTTACCGACATATCTCAAATTGTTTTCCATCAATTCATGATCATATTTTCAAGATGGCAGCCATTTTTAGCAGGAAAATCGGTTGTGCTGATTTCGATTAGGTGGTAGTGTTTGGTGTCAATATATATGTTTTCGGGGTCACAAATTCCATTTCTGACATTTACAACCTTGTAAAATGATCACATGTTCATATACTTAGCATATTACCAAGATGGCAGGTAATTTCGGCGGGAAAATGAGACAATGTGCAGATTTTGATTTAAGTTGTAGTGTTTGGTGTCAATACATACAGGGGCACAGAATCCATTTTGGTCAGTAACGTAACAACAGTGTAAAATGATTATCAGTTGCTGCCAGACTGGAACGAAGCTCCTGGCCATGCGCTTGCTACGCTCTTTCAACCTTTATGTATAAATATATATATATAGTCAATGGATTTCAATGCAAATATCCCTATTAGAAAGCCCTTTGAGTCTTGACAGACCATTCCAAAATCTCCTTTCTTTGATAAATAGTAAGACAGTTAGAGCAACTTAAATGTTGCATAAACAGCCATTAACGCATCGATTAATTTAGTATGATAAACGTACAGAAGTGCGTGCAATTTGCAAAATAAATTTGTGACGCAATTTAACAGTATTACATGCATTGCCACCCACTTTTGTGAATTTCTAGGTCCCAAATGTTAGCGATTTAGCTACTTTACGTTGACATACGTATAAATAACACACAAAACATATATTTATATACAATTAGGGGGCACAAATAATCCCTTTAGTACAGTACGACTGTCAAGTTACTTTGATAAAACACGGTATTACCGTGTTTTTTATCGTGGAATTCCGAAAATTACCGAGTGAACACAGAGTGAATATCGAGTGATACGATAGCCCTGCCTCTGTGTTGGAAACACGGCGTGACTCGGTGTTTTAATTAAAACATGCCTATGGTCGTTAAATATCAGTAAATCACACCTCAAGTAACATCATCTGGTTAAATCACAAATAAAATAAAAGCCTGTGTCTCATGACATGCAAACACGCATCTCTAGAATTCACTGTCAACATGTCGAATACATGTAGATGTATTAGTCCGAAAATATCCCGCTGACTTTTTAATTTCGGCACCAAAGTGTCTAGCTGCTTGCATACTATCAATCATGGTTCATTGATGTGAATTTAAACGTGGCATTATAGGTAACTGATCGACAGAAAATAGACGCCCCTGTAACAACACATTGTTATCTTGTAAATTGACAATACCTGGTAGTTTTAATTACAGTACAAACAAATATTGACATATTATTGAATAATCAAAACTGTTACGCTATCGAGCCGCAAATGATTCCTTAAACCCCTTTTCCATGCATTCGTAATTTTATGTCAGGTCAAAATTTATTTCTCACTTAGCAGTGTTACATTCTGCTAATATTAAATTCAACAGAGCTGAGCTCAATTTAGAAATTTAGAGTGCTTGAAACCCTTACTGATACATGTATAAACAGCGATTCTTACCAACTACTGCAATGACATGTCTAAATATGAAAACGCGTAAAGATTCGGTTTTAGTTACAACTCTATTTATAGAGTATGTTACCTTTATCGAAATAAAATCCATACAATAGAAATTCCCATATCGCAACACATCTAACCACAAGTTGGATCACGGAAAAATAAAAATCACAAATAAATTTCCAATAACGATGCGTTTACCACCTCACAAAATTTATACTATGCCGAGAGTTGTTAATGCATAACACAAGCTAATTTGTATGGAATTAGCTTCAAAACAACGGAAGTTGTCAATCACCCTTTCAACTCTCGGTATTCCCCGTGAACCAAAGGAAGACAAATGTAAATATAGTCTGTCTGCACGATTATTTCAATACAGTGTTCTTTGGGCAGACATATCGTCTCCAATGTTGAAGTAATGATATTGTGGATTTGATTATGTATTACTGTCTGTCGCATTATTACTTGTCGGTGACAACGGATTTCCACTTCATGTGATATTGTAGACATTTCCGTGAATATTTGAAGTTGTTGCTTTTAACGTTGAAAAAAATAAATACAGGATACTGCTATTTCAAATACAGAAGACGTGTATAGAAATAATAGAAATTATAAAACATCAAAGAATGAAGCGAATACCGAATGGGTGGTGTGATTTTAACGGAATAATTAATTTGAACAGTGGATAAAGGACTAGGTATTCAACAGAGGTTAAAATGTGTTTTTCGCTGATTGAGTTCAATTACGTATGTATACAAGCACACGAGATGGAACTAAACAACTCCAAATAACAGGAAATATTGTCGTGGAATTATTGTGGTCTAAACGGTATTATAAAGATAATCATACATCAATGGACCTGTTGTTAGGTGAACACTGCATTGTTTCTGGCGCCATGTAGTCTTAAGCACTAAAAACACCACTGTGACAGTATTGGTTCTTAAATCGGGTCCTTTGATGACAACACTGGTATAACTTCAAACAATGGTTTTATTTCTTCTTTTTCACATATACAATAGTTCTACTACATTACTTATATAGACCGGGTTTTTCGTCTGGTTGCCGTCTTGTTCCCAGCTCGGCTCTCTGGCCTCGACTGATTCTAAAACGGTTTGTCTGATCTTTTAATTACTGGGCCGAATCTATGTCCAGCCTTGCAGTCTCGATACCACACCCATGCACCGTAACCTGATTGGTCAGTATCCGATCGGGGTGTGTTAATATCCTGGACGACATATAGTTATTGGCCAATCAACTAATTCCAGGTATTATATTTCAGATTATATTATGACCGGGATTGGCAGCTGGTCATTATATAATAACAGATTAAGCTTCCCGTGCAGATTGCTTTACTATTCAAGATCTTGCGTAACTCGGGACAGCTGTGGTGATTAATGACTTCCTAACGACCTTTGTCTGTCTGTTAGACTTATCATGTTTACTGCCATCTTTTGACCACCTGCGATCTGTCTGCTAGCCCTGTGATAAGATTGCTAATTGATTTCGTGAGGGTATGCAATTATATATCCCCCCCCCCAATTGTGTAACACCACGTGCGGTTTTATTCTTTGATCTTTGATACACGGGACATTTCTGTTATAGAAACAAATATGCACGGAAATGACAACATACCAGTTGACAGTTACCACTGACTTGGGGTTCATGTAGAATGTGTCTTGGATCAAAATACTGTTATTCTTTTCTAAAATAAAACGAGTGCTTGGATTTGTGTGTGGATTTGATAGTTGTTATAATTTACTAATATTCTTTGACATCGGAGTCGCGTTCATTTCATTTTTACGGTAAGTATGAGCTTATGTCTGATTTGAAAGCGCTTTCGCCTCCCGATGCAAGTTCTATTTCTCTTATTTCTATTTGTAAGACCGGTAACCTAACTACACCGTTATAGTTTGCAATTTAAAAGTCTATCTTTATCGTGATTCGAGAGCAATTCAGCTTAAATATCTAAACATGTAGTCTTATGCATACGTGTCCTTCAAAATGTACTAGACCTGCAGCTTTACATGACCGGATGAAAATGTAATGGCATATATCGTGCAGAATATGTGAACACGCCTGTTTTTACTATACACCTGTATTATTATTAACGAAAATATTCAACATTTAGAACATCGTGGCGGTATATCGTTTTGTCATCGATTGTTTATGACAAATATAACCGTTAACTTTGCATGTATTATTTCAAATATTGTGGCAGTATATCTTTTTGGCATCAATTGTTTATGACTGATAAATATCGTTATTTTTACATACCAAATAACACCGAGGCCTATCATGTCCCGCGACTATCGTGTGAGACTGCTACACCGAGTTATTTATCGTGGAAATACCGTGGCGTTATCGTGGAAATTTTCAACAAAAAACGACACGATAATCGAGTTTTATCAAAGAGTCGCGACGGTCGTACTGTAGTTCTCAGTGTATATACCCATTATAAATTTTTCATACTCTGTACAATTCTATTGATGATAATACTCAAAAAATATATTCTAGAATTTAATTTCCAGAATGGAAAAGATAATATCACGAGCTAAGGAAGCAGCAGTGAATACACTATTTTTCCGTACATTATTCTGTCTTATGGTTTGGATTGTTCGTACTTGGTTTTTATTTTATTATTATCATCCCTTGTTGTGATTGGAGTTGTCCTACGAATATTCACTGCTGATCAGTGTGCTATATTATGTCAAGACTCACCATGGTTCATCTGTAGAATTCTGCTACAGTCCCAGATGACCAGGTTGTAGCGAAACAGTTAAATCTAGTAAATTGTCAGGTAAACTGCTCAGCTACAGTTAACCAAGTATATGGTTAATCATCAGGCATACTGTCTTTGTTGTGGTTTAATGTCCCATTTCTACTGAATGGCCATTTCTAAGTGGAGAGAAACAATGTGTTTTTCTTCTTAGAAATTTATTTCGGGTACAACACGGATACGGAAATGAAATTCATGGAGAGAAATGTGCGTATCCGGTTGTATATTGAATATGGTACTGGATCTAACCAATGCAACAACTGATAAACCACACAGGCCAGTGAATAATGCACGTGCTATATGACTTAAAAGCGAATACGAAATTATACTTGTGCGTTATTTAGGAGATTGTCACTCCCCTCTTTGTATTTATACGTTTTATGTCCATTTATTCAGGACAGATCTATTTCTTTTAAGGCCAAATCAAGATTTTGTGGTCCCTGCAGATTTCCTCAAGGCCACAAGATCGTGTGGAAATCTGCAGGAGACCTTGTGAAATAGTCCAAGTGTTTAATCATGCGTGAGAAATCAGAATTAGGGATGCGATATCTTCAAGTTGTTCTTTTGGTCCCACGCTGGCTAGCCTTGATGTCACATCTACATTTGTCAGTGGTGCTGGACAGGGGGCTTGACAAGGACAGCTGTGTAGTCATGTGTGGATACGAAGAATACAGATGTCCCATGTATACATTGGCGTGCACATAAAAGATCCCTTTGCAGTTTGAATTTGATATAATACTGACTAGCCCATAGTGCGGCTGCCAGGCCAAAATGTCCCTCATAGCACACCTTTGTAATTTATAATATTTTAAACCCTTTATGCTTATGCACAGCATGAAATCCAAATATTTTAAGTTAATTCACGATTCTTCTATGAATTTGAAAAGAACATTGTTTTAATGGCATTTAGTAATTGAACTCACTGTTTATAATTGAGCGACATTTCGATTAGGCTTCTACAGTCATTATCAAACAATGATGATAATAATAAGAGAAGCCTAGTCAAACGTCGCTCAGTTGTACGCAGGGCCGGATTAACCATGGGGCACAGGCCCCAGGGCCCCCCACATTTGGGGGCCGTCCACAAAAAATCTCAGTTGCGTCCAGCCACCTCCTCTAGAAATGCCATCATTTAGACCTTACCGAGCGTGGGAGGGGATGTATTCGCGGTTTATTCGCATTTATCAGCAGCCCCCTCCCCCACATAAAAATCCCAGTTGCGTCAGGCCCCCTCCTCTAGAAATGCCATCATTTCATATCACTCGCATGGATTGGTCCACTAAAATAACGCCAGAATGCGCTAATTTTGTGGCAGAATTTTTTTTTTTTCTGGGGCAGGTACTTCTAAATAGCTCCACACAAGTGCCTGAAATTCCAGGAAATCATCTTTACGGCCTCCAATTTCTGAAAATTTCCAGAAAAAAAATAAGGCAACCTTTCAATTATAAAATAATACACTTGATTATGATCATTGATGAGTCGGTCGGTTTTAATGGCACCTACACCTGATCCAAACTTTCTTATATCTCATATGTGGAGGCTATCGGCCCGGACCCGAGATGACACCAGAAGCAAATGCCTCTCCCAAAAAATCTACCGCCATATAAAATACAAAATTGCCACTCAGATATCACCCCAATGGCAGAAAAACGTGTTTCCTGCATCGTTATTTTCAAAATTTTCGGAAGGAGGACCTGAGACAAGGGTGACGCCCCATAGACGAAGGGCCTCTCCTATCACCTCTTTCTGGGTCGGCGTCTGACCCACCACATGACATTAAAGCGTTCTTTTTGGTTGCCCTAATTCACTTGAAGGATCTTGTTGGTCTTTGCGGGCGCCGCCACTAAATTACATGATTAGAGATTTTCGTTCTGAACGTCCTAACCACGTCGCCCTATGGTGTTTTAGACTAGTTCTAGTTTAGAGGATAAGGAGTGCTTAACATCAAAATTAGAAATAGCGCTGCCGAAATTGACACACGGGAGCGACGTTGATTGCAACTCCAAGTGGGTGGACAATGCGTTTGTGAAAGTCTAATTTTCAAAATTTTCGGGGGGAGGGGCTTTCAGACCCCCACCCCCACACGCATCTTTTCGAATTGAGTAACTCGGGCATTATATTGACGTCCCCAACACTCTGCATATCCCCACTTTTACAATCCTACATACAGCCCTGCCCCAGACCCCTCTTGTGGGGCTTCGCGCCTTCCGCGCTCGCGGTCGGTGATCAGGGGCGACCCACATGTTTCAGGCCCCAGGGCCCCCACCATGGTTAATCCAGCATTGGTTGTACGCAGTAATTGAACAAGTATTCCATACACTTGTGACCTGTATAATTTTGAAATAGATTCTCATATGTTATTGTCAATCCAGAATTTACTGAATTGAAGTACGGTAATTAAAAATCAAGAGACTGAGAATTATCCGAGTTGTGCCAGTAGAATCATGAAATAATCAAACATTCTATCTATGGTCTGCGACCCAGTGGCGCAGATCGCCAAAAATTAGTGGTGGGGACAGTGCATGCGTGGTCGACTATTGGTAAAGAGGGGGACAGGCGACCCTACTCATTGCCACGTACAACCGGGTATTTGAACTCAATGACTGGCTTTATGATACAGGGAGATCACGGTGGCTAAGTGGATAAGGCACTGGTTCGCTAGCCTGGAGGTTGAGTGTTCGATCCCTGCATTGGCCGAGAAAGTTTATCTCGATTTTCCGGCGTGATTTCCCCTTGTCAGTGATGCAGAAGGAGGGCCTGACAAGGACAGCTGCCTAGTCGTTCGGATGGGACGAAAAACCGAGGTCCCGTGTACAAATTGGAGTGCATGTAAAAGATCCCTTGGCAGTTGGAATTCGATATAAGAGTAGGCTGTAGCGCCGCTGCCCGGGCAAAATTTCCCTCATTGCACACTGTGGCGTATGCCCGTCTTCAATTAGCCCAGGTACGGTGCTTAAGCGTAGGACGTTAAACCCCATTTCATTCATTTCATTCATTTTATGATACAGGGAGTACGTACTAACCATTCGATCATCCAACCCCCCTGGTAAGATGCAAAACTGTGGTTTATTAATGGTAACCATGGTAATGAGGCAAAACTGAGGTTTAACGTTTTACTGTTTCATAATGGCTGTGCTAATGAAGACAGGCATTCGACATACATGTAGAGTGTGCTATGGGGCCATCCATAAAGTACGTACGCTCAAAATGGGTAAAATTCAGACCCACCCTCCCCCCTGTACGCTCCTGTACGTACGTTTTGCCATTGAATTTATGCACCTGTACGCTTTTGGCATGACCCCCCCTGCCCCCTTCAAGTGTACGTACTTTATGGATGGCCCCTGAGGGAAATTTGTTGATGTCAGTGGCACCACAGCCTTCGCTGATTAATTTTAATTCATTAATTTTAATTCATTAATTTTAATTCATTAATTTTAATTCATTAATTTTAATTCATTAATTTTAATTCATTAATTTTAATTCATTAATTTTAATTCATTAATTTTAATTCATTAATTTTAATTCATTAATTTTGTTTCATCTATTTTGTTTCATTAATTTGCTTGTGCGTAGGGGGCTTTAGTAGTGGGAACAAACCAGAGGACCCCTGGGAACAGCAAACACGACAGTTGACTTGATGACAGCTGTCATACAATACGCACCCAATAACCCCTCGGCCGCCAACCTGCCGCCCTATGTTTCAAAGAATAATCTTTCATCATTATCAAGTCCAGAGCCAAAATTCTCAGCTCCAGGTGGATCAATTTTCAGCAAATTCAATTTACATTTCTATCTTTTTTTTTTTTAAACAATATTTTATTCAAGTTTTCTGAATTGCTATCTAGTCTTATAGTGAGAAATGCGAGCTGTTTATCTAATCTCCCATACTGTACATAGGCGTACCTTTAATTAAATATAAAATATATTATAGAAGCGATTAAGCTGCGACTAATTAAATATTATCCCAAACAATGCAGGATCGGCATTAAGACATATTGATATCCATCATAAATACTGATTCGACCCTAAAATATCAAAATTATAAAGTTTCACTTGTGTATGAGTTATTGTGTGCCTTCGTAATTCATTATTTCGAGTAAATGATTTACTACAAACGTCACATTTATAAGGTTTTTCTCCTGTATGGATTCTCATGTGTGACTGAAAATCATATTTCCGTAGAAATGATTTACTACAAACATCACATTTATGAGGTCTTTCTCCAGTATGGATTCTCATGTGTTCTTGAAGATTTCCATTCTGTAAAAATGATTTACCACAAACATCACATTTAAAAGTTCTTTCTCCAGTATGAATTTTCTTATGTACTTGAAGATGACAACGATCACTGAATGACTTACTACAAAGATCACATTTATGAGTCATTTCTCCAGTATGAATTCTAATGTGGTATTGTAAATGAGAATTGTTCGTAAATGGTTTACCACAAACACCACATTTATATGGTTTTTCTCCAGTATGAATTCTCATATGTTTTTCTAGACTTTTTTTTTGAGTTAATGATTTACTACAAACATTACATTTGAAAGGTCGTTCTCCAGTATGAATTCTCATGTGTGTCTGAAGATTTCCATTCTGGCCAAATGATTTACCACAAACATCACATTTATAAGGCTTCTCTCCAGTATGAATTCTTGTGTGGAGGAACAGAGAAGATGTAGTGGAGAATGATTTACTACAAACATTACATTCAATGATTTTCCCTCTTCTATGTTGTAGAACAGACTTCTCTTCTTTAACATGAATTTTACAATGTTTTTCTAAATCAGTTTCTAGAGTAAATACTGCATCACACAAATTACACTGATAAACAGTTTCAATATCATCAGTTTTCTCTTCTTTAACATGACAATATGCATCTACATCATCAGTTTTCGCTACTTTAACATGTATTTTACTGTGTTTTTCTAAATCATCATATTGTCGAAAAATCTCATCACACACAACACACTGATAAAATGTTATAACATCATTAGTTGCCTGTAATATATAAAGTTATAACAGCATTAACCCTAACCCTTTCACAAAAACAATTTCAAACGCTGGTATCCTCCCATCGTCCGCCCCATTCCCGGTAAAGCGAGTGATCATGAGTAACCAAGTCAACAAACAGTATTCACCGCCCTTTCCAGCACACAATGTTATTTACTACAAAAACATATAAAAACCGATACTATGTTTATGTAAATTATGTAATATTGTGTGACTGAACCCTAACACTACATGAAATGACATATAAACATACATTATGTATGCATGAGCTAAATCTGCTTATTGCCAGTATTTCTTTAGGCTTTGAATGTTATATAAACTATTAGTTAGACATTAGTTCAGATGAAAAGACCATAATCAACTCTCGATGCCATCTTATTCTCATGTGTCTGATTTTTATAAGATTTGAATCCAATCTGCTGATCAATGAATAATCGAGACTGTTAATTATCATGACAACGGTAACCATAACGTCATTAGTATCCTGTATTATGTAAAAGTTTATATAAAATTTTTGTTTAAAAATTTCAATAAACTGTTTAAAAATTCCAATAAACTGTTTAAAAATTCCTAAAAACTGTTTAAAAATTCCTAAAAACTGTTTAAAATCACCATAAATTAGTTAACTTGTAGCTCTACCTGGTGTACAGTGTATTTTTTGTATTTATTGATGCATATGTTACTTAATTCTTTGTATGTCCTTACCCTGTTGATTCAATGACAACCTTTTATTTAAGGGGCTCATAATTGTACCTACTCTGGTACAGCTCTATGTTCAGGAAAAAAGATTTTTTGACTTAGAATAATTTTGATAAAGTCTTTTGGGTCTGTGGTGTTTTTGAACACAAGAGTTCCACAAGATATCAGACTTAGAAACAAAAATCCAATTTTTTTCCCAAATTTCTTCCCAGGCTATCCGTGTGCCTCTGTGGTACCAAATTCCACATGATTTTCGACGTACAATAATTTTGATGCAGTTTTTTTTATGTCTGTGGAGTTTTTTTACAAAATTTCTTCTCAGACTACCTGTATGCCTCTGCTTACCCTGAGCAGAAAATGCTATTACACTTAGTTTCATCACTTAATTAGAACTAAAGTTATCATGTCCCAAAACATCAACCAATCAAATTGCTTATCTCTGCTTACCCTTAGCAGAAAATGCTCATCTTCGAACTCCACCAATGTATTGATCTAATAAACACCTATCAACGTTCTAGCTCATTTAGAAAGAGAGGAATTGTGCCCCAGACAACGGACAGACAGACGGATGGACAGACAGACGAACGAACACATTTTAATAGTCCCCTGCTTTCTTCTAAAGGCGTGGGACAACAAAGCAAGAGCGAGAGAGAGAGAGAGGGGGGTAACATCCACTTGACACAAGCTTGATCATTTCAGGACTAACATATGATTTTAATGCTTGGTCATTTCAGGACCAACATATGGTTTTAATTTAATTTCAAAAATTGGCTTGCGCATAGGGGTCTTTAGCAGTGGGGGTAAACAGAAGAACCCGAGAAAACCTAAGAGATTGGTCAGACAACCCTATCAGTGATAACTGATGACATCCATGTGACTTAATGAGCTCACCATATTAATCTTATTCCTTCTGCAAATAAAATTCTTAAGAGAGAGAGAGAAATGGGGTTTAACACAACACAACTAGGTCATTTCGGGACTAACATATGGTTTAATTTTATTTCAATAATTCGCTTGCGCGTAGGGGTCTTTAGCCCCTATCTCCATGCCCCATACGCTCACGCCAGGGCTCGAAACCACAGCTGCAAGCCAGACGTGGCCGGCCACTAAGAGGTCGAAACGCGGCACTCTAGACCACTGGGCCATCCCAACTCCCTAAAATTCTCAAACAATTTTTTGGGGAAGTATTAGAAAAATAAACAAGATCAGTTTAGTGAATACAGCATTTATTTACACCGGGAACAAACCCGGAACATAATATCAAACAGTTACATAAATACAACATAAACTAAACTACAATGGGAACTGTTCGTCTGTTTATAGTCCTCATTATATACCTTCGAACAATAGATAAGACACATATCTCTTTTACTCGTTTACTGACCAACTGCACATTCACTTAAAGTAATGTGAAGAGTATGCACAGATCATATGTAGTTTGTGACATATGGGATTAATTACATGTTTAATTAGATCATCGCCAGTTCGTGCCTTAACAGAAGTTTATACCGCGTTGAAGCATCAGTATCATATTCATATATTATCAAACACCAGCAGATGTCATAAAGTTCAAAGTACCTAAATGATCATTCAATTTGATAAAAGTTTGTCACACAATGGTTAGGGTTGAAATAAGCGCTGCTTTACATCTCATGACCTTTGTGTCAATGATGGATGCCTTGGGATACGAGGTGACAAGTAAAATAGAACAAATCCTATAACATCTTAGTGACATCTTACAGCCAATGATAGATGCCTTGTGATAGGAGGTCACAAGTAGAATACAGGTCGTCATTTGTGAAATAGATTGTGGCAATATCAGCCGTGATTGAAAGGGTTGTGGCATGCTAACCAAGACTAAAGAGGGGTAACTCTTCCAAACAAATATGGTTTCGCTTACTAAGTTTCCATGAAATATAAGTTTTAAGCATTTATTTTATTTTTTGCAGAGTGTTGACACAATGTATTTGTTAGTTCTTGTTCAGTCAAATGCAGTGGGAAACTAAATCCGCCAAACCACCCCATAAAACTATGTCATCCTCTGGATTCTAGCGGTTTTACGAAAGTGTGAATTTCAATGTGTAATTTTAAATTCTCACTTCGTTTAAACAATTTACCACACACATCACATTTAAAAGGTTTTTCTCCAGTATGAGTTCTGATATGTCTCTGTAGTTTACTGTTGTGTATAAAAGATTTATCGCAAAAATCACATTTAAAAGGTTTTTCTCCTGTGTGAATTGTTTTGTGGTTTTGAAGACTACCATTCATGGTAAATGATTGACCACAAACATCACATTTAAAAGGTTTTTCATCAGTATAAGTTCCAGTGTGTTTTTGAAGATTACAATTTAAGGTTTTGGATTTATCACAAACATCGGATTTAAAAGGTTTTTCTCCTGTATGAAGTTGCATGTGGCTTTGTAGATGAGAAATCTGTCTAAAATCTTTACAACAAACATCACATTTATAAGGTTTTTCTCCGGTATGAGTTCTTGTATGTCTGTGTAGAACATCAAGTCTAGAAAATGATTTACCACAAACATCACATTTAAAAGGTTTTTCTCCAGTATGAGTCCTGGTGTGTTTCTGAAATGTACTACTATGAGTAAATGATTTACTACAAACATCACATTTATAAGGTTTTTCTCCAGTATGAATTCTCATGTGATTCTGTAAGTACCAATTAGTTGTGAATGATTTACTACAAACATCACATTTGTAAGGGTTTTCAAATGTCTTTATTTCTCTCTGTTCGATGTTCTCATCTTTAAGATGTATTTCACAGTGTTTCTCTAAATCAATGTCAGAGTTAAATTCTTCATCACATAAATTACACTGATAAACATTTTCAACATCAGTTTTCTCTTCTTTAACATGACAATATTCATCTACATCAACGGTTTTCTCTTCTTTAACATGACAATATTCATCTACATTATCAGTTTTCTCTTCATTAAAATGAACATGACAATATTCATCTAGATCATCTGTTTTCTCTTCTTTAACATGTATTTTATTGTGTTTTTCTAAATCGGCATATTTTTGAAAAATTTCATCACATACAACACACTGATGAAACGTTTTCACATTATTAGTTGCCTGTAATATATAAAAGTTATAATATCATTAGTTTTCTGTAATATATAAAAGTTATAATATTAGTTTCCTGTAATATATAAAAGTTATAACATCATTAGTTTCCTGTAATACATAAAAGTTGTGACATCATTAGTTTCCTGTAATATATACAGTGGACTCTGTCACATCTGATGTCTGATCACTCCAGATTTCTGTCACATCCGACATGATTTTCATGTCCTGATCTATTTCCTTATTACTTCAGCCAAAACAAATCTGATAAGTCCGGATTCTGTCACTTCCAGATTTCGACAACAATCAGCTGTCCTGTTATTATAATTTCCATTGAATCGACACCGTATAATCCGTCCTTCAAACGATGGGTGTGATTTGTGAAGCAAACACACCAATACATTATCAGTAAGATTAAAACTAGATGAGGGTCCGAAGACACAAAAGATTAACAAGTAAACAAGCAATCACCAATCATTTATCTATGAGATTAAAACTCGCTATATATAGCCCCGGTCTGTGTTGATTACTTTGATAATTTTAACCTCTTGCATTACAGTTGTGACAAATACTCAAGAATATTCACAAATTCTCTCCCGAATTCACATTCGTTGCGCATGTCGAATCAACCTAAATAACCTATAAGTTTGGTCACCCTCAGAGTCGTACGTAACTAACGTGACGAAATTTATGGTCTCCACAGGTAGCATGACTCAGATGTTCAGTATGCATCAAAGTGGCGACTCACATTACTTTCTATAGAAACACTCTGATACGCAATGCATCTTGGGAATTGTCTGTATACACACACACACTGACAGTTTGCTCAACATTACGGTAACTATATCGATGAACTAAATCTCTTTAATTTCATTGTTTTATAGTATTTTCGGTAACAAAACCAATGAGAATTTTAACATACAATCATATGTTAGGTGCACTGTGTGTGATTTATAAAACAACCCTGACTGATGTGAAAGACAATTCAATCAAGTTCACCTATTATCAATACACGCGTGCTAGCAAAGACAAGAATGCGGTCAACCGAAGACGACGAAGAAGAAAAATTATGACAGACTGGACCAATTTAAAATGCCTACGCATGTTAAATGAAATATAAATTAATTTAATAAAATTTTGAATGTACAGAAAGGTTTATCATTTTTAAAGGGAATAACATTCTGGTGATTCGAAGCTTCATTATAATAATACTTACGGTTATAATAATACTTACAGTTATAATAATACTTACGGTTATAATAATACTTAAGGTTTTGAGAAACTTGGTATTCCAACACTCTGTGTGATCTGACTTATTTGTTTGCAAGTGGCCACTCTGAGGTTATTCAGGTTCAATTAGCATGCGCAAGAAAATATGTGGATATTCTTGAGTATTTATTACAACTGTCGTACAAGAGATTAAAATTATCAAAGTAATCAACACAGACTGGCGCTAGCGAGCTTTAATCTCATAATTGATTGGTGATTGCTTGTTAAACTTTTGTGGCTTCACACACCAATTAAGTTTTAATCTCATCGTGGAATGGAGATAGGGGCGCCTTCTAAACCTCGTGGGTTTCCTCCCACTGCTAAAGCCCCCTATGCGCAAGCAAATTATTGAAATAAAATTAAACTATATGTTAAGTCCCGAAATGACCTAGTTGTGTTGAGTGGGTGTTAAACCCCATTTCTCTCTCTCTCATCGATAATTTATCGGTGTGTTTGCTTCACACCAACCAATGAAAGCAGGATTTTATGGCGTCGGTTCAGTGGAAATCTTATGACAGGACGGCTGATTGATGTTGTAATCTAGAACATACAGAGGTCGAATGTGACAGAGAAATCTTGGCTGAAGTAAATAGGAAATAAATTGGGACACGAAAATGGTGTCAGATGGAACAGAGATCCGGAGTGATCAGAGATCGGATGTGATAGAGTACATACTGTATACACAAATTTTCAATCGAGGTCTCAACAATCACCGATCATAAAACGAAAAAAACAAACAGCTGTTACTTCATGTATATATCTCATAAATGTTTAACAGTCTTATAATTATTCATCAGAGTCTGAAACGTTGCCAGACTGAGTCCAAAAAGTCGTCAAGTAAGTCCGAAAAATCGTCCTACTGAGTCCGAAACATTAAATATATTACTCACCTTCACAATCATTGTTTGTTTTGAACCCTATCATGAAGATACTAATATTGTTCAATGAATAAACCGAAGACTCTAATCAATTAATTATGGGTGGGTGGGATGGCCTAGTGGTCTAGAGGGCCGCGCTTAGACCTCTAGCTGGCCGGCAACCTCTGACTTCGAGCCCTGGTGTGAGCGTATGTGGCATGGAGATAGTGGCGCCTTTTCATCCACATTGGTTTCCTCCGGGGACTCCGGTTTCCTCCCACTGCTAAAGACCCCTACTCGCAAGCAATTTATTGAAATAGAATTAAACCATGTTAGTCACGAAATGACCTAGTTGTGTTGAGTGGACATTAAACCCCATTTCTTGCCTTTCTCTCTCTCTAATCAATTATTAATTTATCTGGCTTCTTACTCAAATGTGCAAATACAACTCAAACCTCACTGCATGTTTTTTTTTAATAATCCATAACAATTTATTACGTGATTATTTAATAATAAATAATCAAGTGCATATTTATAATGAAGCTGACAGGTGATTATTTCTTATAATAAGTATAAATACGTAAATCATATCACACACATTTCTAAAAACAACATGTAGGGGGGGGGGGGGAGGGAATTTGATTGTAAATCCTTGTAATTCTGGTACGCAATAAATGAGTTAAGATTCCCAACTTTTTTAAAGAATTCTCCCAGGCTTACCTAAATTTTGTTCCATCTAATATGGCCAAGTCGGTAGATTTATGCATTACCCTTTCAAGGATGTCAGTCAGGTTAGAAGACAGGGGCGTATTTTAACAGCATGTTGTGTCGCTCATACTGGTTCTAGCGAGGTAAACAAGGTCTATTTTTCTTACTAAGATGTTCAGTTACATTGTTCAGGCGTTGACTAAACGTACACAGCGAGTTTAAATAGACCTAGGTTCCATAACCGTTACACTGTTTCTAAATAATGAATATTAATCGACCGCTTATTTAGCCACTGCTCTTTTAATTTATATTGAGGGGGCTGGGATGGCCTAGTTAGGTACGCCAAAATCCGCCCCCGGCGCCACCCCGATGACATCCCTTTTGTGCATGCGGAAGTGCTTGAACGATCTGCTGGTCTGTTAACAAAATGCTCGTTAAAAGCAATATAATTGGTTTAGAATCCCCGCGGAGTTGAAATTGAGCAAATCAGAGGCCGTCTTTTATAGACCGCGCATTCTTTCTGTCATTGATATATTACTCGTGTATTATGATGTTGTCAAAAATTTCTTGGATTTCAAGGATAAAATACACCCTTTCCAAGTGAGATAAATAAATTATTATTACTTGTAACCTAAAAAGTAACTTCTAACGAACATTTTGATGTATATATCATTGTAATCCATTCCCCTGAACGTAGAAAATATCGCCTCGAAACGTGACATCGTGCCGTAATGTGTATGACGAAGCGGATGGCAGCCATTTTGACAAGCAGACGAAGCATCGGTTGTGTTCAAAAATCGTTAATCATCGGCAATATTGCACCATTTCCACTTTAATTAATGACATAGTAATAAAATATAGATATAGTTCTCAAGATATTGACATTTTCCCGTGCCGAGTTTAGTTTTCATCATAAGCCTTAATTGACACAGTTTTCTTAATTACAATGAAAAGACAAAAACTGCGATATTTAACGACTGGAAAAATGTAATATCTCAAAAAGTACTCTTGCTATTGCAATAATTCAAAAAGCACTGGATTTGTCTCAATGAGATCTATCAAATGAGCCCATTCCCATCTACAAAGAAGCAAGTTGATATAATCTGCCTAGCCTAGTGGTCTAGAGTGCCGCGCTTCGACCTCTACCTGGCCAGCCACCTATGGCTTGCGGCTGTGGTTTCGAGCCCTGGTGTGAGCATATGTGGCATGAAGATAGGGCGCCTTCTCAACCTTGTGGGTTTCCTCCGGTCACTCTGGCTTCCTACTAATGCTAAAAACACCTACGCGCAAGCGAATTATTGAAATAAAAAATTAAACAACAAAAAAAACATGTTAAGCCCGAAATGACCTAGTTGTGCTAAGTGAACGTTAATACCACTCTTGTTGTAACTGAATAATATGTCCCAATCTTTATTCTGGTCAACAAATTGTACTATTTTACAATATTCCAATTAATAAATGATACAAATTTCATCTTAACACAACTAATTTTAAAAATTGGAAAAATTCAACTATATGCCGTAACATGGTTTGAAAAGCTTTACGTAAACACTTTCAAATGCAACTTGGATTTAAACATATTTTCGAACCCTCTAGACAAGTAAGATAGGTCGTAATGGATAATTTACACATCAGGAAGGAAACTTAAACATCTAGTAGTTAAGATAAGGATAATTTTATTTTCTGGACCTGTCCAGCCAGCAAGAGTGTTATTGTCCCTTTAATTTATAGGCAGTGGATATTCAACCGTAAACGGCACTTTACTCTATTTACTATATCGCCGTAACTTCCGTTTGACATGCGCAGTTCTCTGATCCGTGGACTTAGCAGTTTTCAGCAGTTTTCGCAATGATGCCTAACCCGAACCCTAACCCTAACCCATGACCCTACCCCAAAACCTAACCCAAACCCTTACCCTTACCATAACCACCATACGTTCTTTGTCTAACCTTTCTACTTTCTCCGTTTCTTATATAGGACGAAAAAGCCATACTTGGATTTCTACGGTAGAACCCAGAGAATTAGTTTTAGAAGAAAATAAAATAATAAATATAAATTGTAGAAAATTATTCTATTTCGGTCAAGGGCTTATTTCTGTGGGTTTTGGTTTTAATTTAAGTACCAAGACGGTCAGTGGTTTACGTTTTTTTCCGTAAAACCGTGCTTCTGCGCCAAACTTGAAAGACGAAGTTACCGTTCTTGTGGAATATACCAACTGCGCATGTCGAACGGAAGTGTCGCACAACTGCGCACTTCGAACGGAAGTTATTATTTAACCAATCACACACGATGTATATATACGTCATTGCGATTTACGGTGCAATAGCGTTAGTAAATAGGATACCGTTTACGGTTATATATAGGGCTATGAATGTCATGACGTCATCGTGGCTAATTTTCATGGATAACGTCAAAATCCTGGACACAAGTTACAAAACTCGAATTTGTTAACAGATGTCTGTACTTAAAATTATAATTATTTATATCGTATGAATCAGAATTGAATTAGCCTTTTAATGGTGTTATTTTTATTTTGGTACTCCAATTACCTGCCGAGAAATCGTCCGTTGAAAAGCGTTTACGGCTTTTTGGCAGATGTTTTTGCCTTCGGGAAAAATGGCACACAGATTTTGACGTTTTTCTAATTTTGTATGCTATTTTTAGTCGTTTCGCCGCCATTGGTGATACGATACACAAAAAAATATTCTGTCCAATCAAAAAGAGGAAATCCTAAAATTTATTATTCAGGTTGCGGCCAATTTTTATCGTAATTAGAACGAAAGTTATGTCATTTTAAAGGAAAGATTTGCTTTTTAATAATATTTAGAAAATAAATTTTTTACACGCGCACTCGGATTCGTAAAGACGAATATGTGTTCTCCCAACTGCAAAAAAAATTAGACTAAAATATTCATAAATAAAAGGAGGTTAGCGTGATATGTGAGAGAGGGTCACTCGTCAATTCTCTTCGTATATCCAGGGGGCGTGGCCCCATTACGCCTAAGACGGAAGTGTCTTCGATTCGAGAACGTTCTAAAAGAAGAAGATTTAGATAGTGCAAGTTTGCAACAGAAATGTAAGTATGCAGAACTCGTTTAAATCAAACTTATTCGCAAAACGATGTTGGAAATTTATTTCTCCACTTTACAGAGCCGTTTCTATTGCGTTGGCTTGTGTGGAATGACTGTGTGTGGTATAAATTGATACGTGATTCAAATTGATGAACCGTTACGAGATTTCGTAGCCCTATTCATCCAGTATTATTACACGTATGTCTGTCTTCAGTAAAAAAAAATGTCTGGATGGTACGGTCTTTTTATTTTTACTGTTAGGCCCAATTTGTAGTTTTGAGTTTGACCAATGCAATAAAAATACATGTTAATGTTATATTTCTTTTTAGCTTCAAGTAGGTTAGGTCTAGATCTTTTATTGTCAGTTTTGTACAAGGTTAAGTGTTGAAGTTGGTAAGTTTACTATTTTAATTTAGAATTTAGGCCTACTATTTCTATCATTAAATAATAATTAGCCTATTGCTATTGTGTAGTCAAGTTGAATTTTTTAATATTGATATATTTAAATTTTAATTTGAATTAAAATATTTAAAATTCAGTACAGCACTTTGTACATCATCTACCATAGAATAGTAGATCTACCTATTTTTATTTTTGTTGTAAGGGTAGGCAAAAAAATATGGCTTCACCTAATTTTGATAAAATTGCAGTGAACAGTTTCATTTGAAAATTTTCCTAAAAGTTAAATGTTTCTACAAAAACTAGCAAATTACAAATTGAAACTGTTGATTTCAATCAACTAAAAATTGGCTTTTATTATTGAACTATTACAGTAGGCCTAATAATATTGATCAATGTAGGGGCCTTCTGATAATTTAATGACAAAATTTGGATTCCTTTTTGTTTTATAAACAATATTTTATTCTCAGAAAAGGAATTGAGGAACAGGCTAGGCAGCTAGGCCTATATTACCTCTCTAGGATTCTTTCAATGTTGAATGCTTGACGATGAAAATTGGACGGGTGAATGATAAAAGTAATGACTTGAACTTGAAGAAGAAAAATATTGCTACATATTTTAATCAATATTTAGATTCTGTGTTTGAACTGATGTAACAATAGGCCTACATGTATGAATTGCCTGTATATCCAATAACATTATGCATCTTTTAGATAGTATTATGTTTCTCTGTATATCATATTTTTCAGATTAATCATGGTTAAAATTGGTATAATTGGTTCAAGTTTATTGGCTCGTATAGATAAGTATTGTTGTTCTAATTTATGTGTTCCAGGTGATGTGAGTTTTTTTTGGAAAAGGGGATATGAAGGCAACAAACCCGTCCCAGTCTCTTGTTTCTAGCCTTTTGTGGCAACGACATCTGTGTTTCATTGTCCCCAGTCCCCACATGCTATTTTTCAGAATTTGTGTGCACTTGTAGTAAGATACTAAGAATTAAGGCAGCGGGCTGCAGACGTGTATATGTTGGAAGTATTCTTGAGCGGAACAATTTCTTAAAATCTCCCGATCTTACATTTGACATGTATGAATCCAAAATAAAAGCAATTAACCGTGTTTTGTATCATCGTTTCAAGTCTTTTTTTGTATTTTTCAGAAATATGGTTTTTGACAAACAAGATCCATTTCAATGACAAAGGATTAAAAAAAAGTACTACCATCTTATACGTCGTGTGTGTTTATCATCATAAATATTTATTATACCGTGTGTTATGTAATTGGTCTCGTGTGTGTGTTGTCTGTGTAAGTGTTGTCCTGTTTATATCCGTCGTGGCCGGTCCCATGCCCGAGCTGTGAAAGGAGGAGGGTTGAGAATAGGACTACAAATACCTACTAGGTCAAAAAACAACAAAATAAACAGTAAACTAAAGGATATATTGCAAATACCTATGTGAACAAATAAGTAAAATAATCATTAGTGTGATGCTTTGATTCAGTACTTTTTATACAGCACAATTTTATATAAATATCAGACTTTATAATTACATGTAAAATTTGTTTGCTAGTGGATTTGTAAAAGCTGTTGATTTTCTTCCTTGGGAAGAAAAAAAACACAGCTTAATATTAACATTATCCTTAATTTCACAATTATTACTAAAATGCAGTACCGGTAAATAGGATGACTGATATTGTAAATATTTTAATTTGACTGACAAAAAACAGAATTTAAATGATTATAATGTTTTGTAGAATAAATCACATCTGTGGTCTAAGGGGAGATAATTGAACTCTGCACCTATTACCTCCCTTGGATTCATAAATATTTTGTTGCATGTATGACTTTTCTATCACTAAAAATACATTTAATCATTATACTTTTTGATTTTTTTTTAAATTCTAAGTTATATTCGTCTTGTCTGTTATTACTGTAATGGTTTAAGAAGTGCAAATGTGTTATTTTTGAATTGCTGTTTAGATTTGCTTCAGTTTGATATATTGGATGATAACATTTGTTCAGTTTTGTTTTTTTTGGTTTGCGATAAAATAGTTTTTGGACGCTGGTGGCCATCTTGGAATTGTGGCAGCCATCTTGGATTTTCCGTCACCTTATTTGCATATTTGCATTACCATGATACTTATTTGGTTAGATATTGTATTAATTGTTCATTATTCTGTAAATGTAACTGGAATTTGAATATAAATAGTTACAATTGCAACAATATTACGCCTTTTTTGTCTTTAATTTATTCAAAATGGCCGACATCGTGGTCGAACCATGTTTTTTTTTCCGTCGTACTTTAGAGTGTCGATTCGACGTGCGTTGTGCCAATTTTCAGCCAGATCTGATATTTTGTCCAGGTATTATGCATTATTATGTGCTTCTGATCCATTGTTAATTGCTGAATTTTGTGCCATTGACCCCTGTGACCTTTCAGTCTAATTTGAACTGCTAGAGACTTTCTCTATATAAAATTTTAGACAAAAAGTACCCCGATTCACCGAACATAAATGTCCATATCTTGGCTTCTAATGGAGATATCTTCAATCTGTAAACAGTTTTATGCTATTTAAATGTAGCTTTATCCAATAGGCTTATTTGTAAATAAATCCATTAATAACTCAATTTTGCATTCATACCCCTATTATATATCCACTACGATTCATTTAATAACTCACCATGATTTTTCTGTAAGTTAAGCCACAGTTAACCAAGGAAATGGTCGTTCGTCAGGTAAAAAATGTTTTTGTTGTGGTTTAGCTTCGAGAGAATGGTGATTTCTGAGAAAGAAAACGAAGAAGAAGAATTGTATTCTTTGTTGCAGACGTTAATAATCAATAACACGGATACGGAAATGAATAACGGAAAGTGAAATGTGCAGTTCCGGTTGTATATTGAATACAGTACTGGATCTAACCAATCCAAATAAATGATGAACGACATAATATGTCATGAAAGCGAACAGTAAATTGGCCTCGCCCCCCCCCCACCATATCAGCAACAATCACATGCTCTTAGGCCTACCATGTTAACGTCCCCTGACCGCGAGGAAATCTGCAGGTGTTCTGGTTAAATAGATCTATCCTGTCCTTATGTAGTCACGGAAACTTATAGGCGGTTACGTGTTTTTGTCCATCCACCCCCACTTACATTGCTTAAAAATAAACTTACAACTAATTTCTTGTTGGTAAAAGGTTTAGAGAGTGAAGCCAGTAAGGAACCAGAAGTTAATAATAACAATAACTTTATTTTCAAAGGGTTGAAAAATTAGCCCAGGTGGCCTGTCTTACATTTCGCCCTTGGCTTTATAAACAGAAGTTATAAGTAGATTTTGACTATTATTTTTATTTTTATTTTAGTAGAGACACAATCCCTGTATAAATCTCTGAAACATGTCGTCTTACTGGAGCGGATCAAGGATTTTCTGAAAGGGGTGTGTGTTGGCCCCAGCCCACTTGGTGGGCGAAAAGACGGTCAATCGATCAACAACGTCAACAATCAGCTGATTTTGGTGTTAATTACGACTGTTAATTCAATTAGCAACATTAGTATATGCCTATATGGGGCAAAAAATTGTTCGCAAACGCATGAAAATAGGGGGGCGTGCAGCGGTCTTAAATTCTTTTTTTTATCTACAGACGCCTGTAACATGCAAGACGTTAGATAACAAATCGACTTTGGCTCCCATTACAAGTAACGTTGCAACCCCCGTTCTGATTCATTACGGGGCGTTTTATACAAAATTGACAGCATTTTTCATCGAAACAAAGATTGATTATTGTTATTAATAATATTTCCGCCACACACCACTACAATTAACGACTTTATCCTACATGAAACGGGTACAAATCGTCGTATTTAAAATCTAGGCGTTCAGCCGTTGTCCAAGACATGTTAAAAGCCAACTTTTGACAGCTGTCATCATTAAGGCGGGGCTAAATGTGACGTATTGTAGTCGTGGCCGACAAACTATAAGCGTGGTTAATAGTCCGGTGGCCGAAGGGGGTGGGCATTGCCACCAGAGCTGTGAATTTATGAGACCAAGTTTTTCTAGACCAGTTTTTCGCGTAGATTACGAATCTGGGTGTGAGGGGGCATTTTCGAGATATGGGGGGTCTAATGTCTATGTATGGGTGTGTGTAGGGGGTGGGGTGGGGCTGTCATTATGTGGACTTAATATATATTATTAAAACAAAAAATTCTAGGATTGCAAATCTATAAATAAGTGTTTATTATGTCCCTAGACAACTGTTTGATGTGTGGGGTGGGGTAGCAGGTGTGCATGTGTAGAGGGGGGGGGGTAAAATTGGAGGGAAATGATTTCACGTTGATTTAAATGATTCAACATTGACCTGAAAAGTGTTTTCTCTAGCTTTTCGTTCAGTACCAATATCTTCATTCAAAATATTAAATTATAATGGTATAATGTATCGCAGCAAAAGACTACTCAGGCAAGATGGTAATAAGAGAAGAAAGTCTTGTTGTCTCTCATCACAATTAAAATTCCTCCAGAAGATCTTTTTTCTAGTGTCTTCTTAACCAATAATTACGTCATCCCAGCTTCCGTTAGAAAGTTGGGATTTTCTTGAAAAAGGAAGACCGATAGGCATTACCGCAATTTGGATAAAAAAATATCAAGATTAGTATTGAAAGTGTCAAGAATATCATAGAACTGACACCCAAATATCTTACCTACTCCTCTCGGCATTGCAAATTAATGGAGGTGCTGAAACGGCTCTAGGACAATTCGATCCTGGACAATTGGTCCCCGGACAATTCGTCACCAGACAATTCGTACCCAATGACAATTCGTTCCCGGACTATTTGTCCCCAAGAACAGTTCATTAGACAATTCGTACCCAAGGACAATTCGTTCCAAGACAATTCGCCCTCGGATACGAATTGTCCTTGGGTACGAATTGTCCTTAGGTACGAATTATCTGGTGAATTGTCCCTAGAAACAAATATGTCCTAGGGTACGAATTGTCCTTGGGTACAAATTGTCCGAGTACGAATTGTCATTGGGTACTATTTGTCTGGTGACGAATTGTCCGGGTACAAATTGTCATTGGGTACGAATTGTCTGGTGACGAATTGTCCGATACGAATTGTCTGGGTTCGAATTGTCCTAGAGCCGTTTCAGCTGGGCGAATTGTTCTGACAATTCGCCCTCGGTACGAATTGTCTTTAGGTACGAATTGTCTGGTGAATTGTCCTAAGGGACAAATAGTCCGTGTACGATATGTCCTAGGGTACGAATTGTCCTAGGGTATGAATTGTCCTAGATAACGATTGTCATTGGGTACTAATTATCTGGAGACGAATTGTCCGGTGACGAATTGTCCGTGTACGAATTGTCCGTGTACGAATTGTCATTGGGTACGAATAATTGTCTGGTGACGAATTGTCCGATACCAATTGTCTGGGATCGAATTGTCCTAGAGCCGTTTCAGCACCTCCATTAATTTGCAATGCGGAGAGGAGTAGGTAAGATATTTGGGTGTCCTCATGGTTGGTTGTCAGTCCTATGATATTCTTGACACTTTCAATAATGGGTACGAATTGTCTGGTGACGAATTGCACGGGGTCGAATTGTCCGGCATCGAATTGTCTGGGATCGAATTGTCCTACAGCCGTTTCAGCACCTCCATTAATTTGCAATGCGGAGAGGAGTAGGTAAGATATTTTGATGTCCTCATGGATGGCTTGTCAGTTCTATGATATTCTTGACACTTATAATGCTAATCTTGATATTTTTTTATCCAAATTGCGGTAATGCCTATCTGTCTTTCTTTTTCAAGAAAATCCAAACTTTCTAACAAGAGCTGGGATGACGTAATTACCCACAGTCAAAAGAATTAAAAGAGAAGGGTTTAGGTAATGAGTTCGGTTTGACAGTTGAAATTTTTTTCTAGCTGTTGGAGACTGGAGTTTTTAAAACTACATTTATGACGGAAATGACTCGTAGGGTTGGGCGATGATGAAAAATATAATAAATTATCAGATATCACGATAAACGATATACATGTCTTAAAGGGACAGTCCCGTATTATACAGAGGCTCAAAAATAAAAGTCTGAGAATGTATGAAAATAAAACGCCAAAATATAGGGGAATGGTGTATATACCTTGTCTCAAAATTTCAACTCAAAATATTGAGTCATTTGGACGTGAACGCCAAAATTGCTTATCCGGACACGTAACCCTTTTAAGATTGATGGTAATTTTTTTCATTTGGTGACCTTATAATCGATTAACGTTCTTGAGAGGTCTATACAGTGAATGACCCATGTACTGTACTTGATAACAAAAGGTAAATTTTACCTACATATTATTTTTATAGAAAATAGTCTGGTTTTATCCAGATACTGTATGATACAAAGGTCTCCATTTCCAGATGCAGACTGTCAGGTTTAAGTTATTTACAAGCGTATCACAAAAATCGGGTTAGTTGATCGGCCTTAGATAATGGATTTTAAATGATTTTAACACAAAATTAAGCAGTTTTATTCCCCAAAAAGTTATCGGGATTGGCCCTTTAAGAATTCGAATTCTGAATACCTGGGCAGCGAATCATCGCTTGATGTCACGTTTTTGTTGCTAACCTTGGTAGACGCCATATTGGAGATTAACTTAGACCAGCTGGTACTCGAACTAAAATATTAATGATACATGTATGTTAACATAACAGGAAGGGTTCTAAAATCTAATTTTTAATATTCACAAGACAGTGGAAGTTGAGACTGGGGTAAATACATGTGCAGCATTTTATGGGGTCTAACTAAGTCGATATTTGAGTATAAGTTGAGTCGTCCTATTTTACTGTTTTTCGACCTCCGTCCATAGATAATTCGAAGCGGTGTAGTGTAGTACAAGTGTTTTTCCATTCATTTCTGGCAGTAGTCTTTCATCGAGTTACGGTGGTTATTATCCTAGTCCAATACTGTGCCGATGTACTTAAAAAAAAACGATTAATGTAAAAAAATTGTTAAATGTAGGACTAACTTAAGTATTATTCTATTCTGCGAGAAAAGTCAGTTTTGTGAAGAGAATTCTTATTTGCAATTGAAGTGAAAATGGGAAACGGGAATTAACGAGTTCTGCCTGCCATATAAGTGCTGAAAAGTCCATCTCCAAGGAGTTAGATCGTTTAATTTATGTTCGTTTTGTGCTTTTTAAATGCCCACATTGAAATGAGGTCATATATTGTCGTCGCACCAGTCCGTCCACCATTGCCTGTCGAAGCCAATATCAAATTTTTTACAGTGTTTAAGATCTTGATAAATACTGCAAGTGTTAGGGCCCTTGAACACTTTGAAAAACCTTTTTGATGATCTCGAGGCTAAAGTTAATATTAAATTTATACACAGTGTTTATGGTCATAAGGCGAAGAAGCCTATTGATTTTCAGCGATTTCCAATAATTACCGCCAGTGTTAAGGCCCATGGATCACTTTGAAAAATCTTGTGGAAGCTCTAGTGGTTAAAGTTAATATCAGATTGACTTTAAATTTCTACACAGTGTTTAAGGTCATGATGATGAAGCCTAATGATTTCCGATAATTACTGCCAAAGTTAGGCCCTTTTGGACACTTTAGAGGCTGAATGTAATATCTGATTGACTTTAAATTTTTAATGATACAGTGTATCTAAAATAAATACTGCAAGACTTATGGCCCTTGTTGAATATGAAAAATCTTGTTGATGCTCTAGAGGCTAAAGTTAATATAAATTGTTTACATTCATGAGACAATCGAAACAATTTCTAATATTTTCTGATAATTACTTAATGGGTTGTTACTCGTAATCAAATTTTCATGTGTTGTAAATGTTCCCATTACTGAAAAAGAAAAAGAATATGTGACAACCCTTGTTGACTGTCAGAACAACTTAGCTGCTGTGGGCGTGTGTTTCGTTGCATGGCAGCCTATCTCTCTGGTATTTTGTTGTTCAGATGTTCAATTCTTTTTATTGTTTGCATGAAATAATAATTTAAAAAATCATTGATTCTATTGAAAAAAGGTTTCACTATCTAATTATTAAATTTGAGTTCTACTCTCCCAACTTTAAACTCGTGACTCTTTTGCCAACCTATCCTTTCTATGAAAGCATGGGACTATTAAAATGGGTCTGTCTGTCCTCCCGTCCGTCACACTTTCTATGAAAGCAAGGGACTATTAAAATGGGTCTGTCTGTCCTTCCGTCCGTCACACTTTCTATGAAAGCAAGGGACTATTAAAATGGGTCTGTCTGTCCTTCCGTCCGTCACACTTTTTGAGACACATTATGTCTCATAATTAGGCTAGAGTATTCAAACTTGGTGTAGGTGTTTATTAAGTGAATGCTTGAGCATTTTCAGCATAAGCTAGATAATAAGTTTGATTGCTTGACACTTTTCAAAAAGATAAATGTGCAATTTCTCATCTATTTAGGATTTCAGCTTTGGACATCAGCCTCACTTTCTAGAATTGAAATTGTTTCAGGTCAGTTAAAAAGAAGAAAACTAATTTTACAACAGTTTATACAAGATTGTGAGCTAGCAGAGGTACTCAAGGTACTTAATCATATTTATCATTTATACGGAACTTAATTTTCCATTTAGTAACTCTGTACAATATCCTAATGACCCGGTATGTCAAATATTGGCTTAAATACTTGTACTATTATTTTAATAATCTTCTATTTTAGGCACATGTTGTGAATGGAGGAACTATACCAGATGGTAATGACGGTAATATTTGTACAGTGAAAGATAATGGTAGTAATGCTCCTACAGCAGATGATGATGGTATCAGAAGTAATGTTCCTACAGTTGGTGATGATGATGATGTGAATGGAGGAACTATACCAGATGGTAATGATGGTGATCTTATTAATGTTCGATATATTCGGAGCAAGACCTTACGGTCTGCCCCCCAGTCAGTATTTGATAAGACTCTCAATATGTTGAGGGCTTTTAGACATTTCTTTTTCGGTTTTTAATATGGGGGATAAATGATAATTTCTTATCAAATATCAGCCCCGGAAATTTGGTTTCATCCACAACTGGAAGGCGGTTGCCATCCAAGAAAAGTTCTGGATCAGGATGCAAACCTCTTTTCTGACAGAAATGCATGCAGACAGTCTTGGACTTCGAAAAACGAAATCCATTTTCGGTTGCCCATTGGTGAAAACAAAGCTGCAACTTACGTTCGATTATCCGCATGTCTGTTGAGCCATAGCACATCTGAAAGTCATCAATATAGAGAGCCCCGTTTGTAACTGGTTTAAGGCACGCTGGGGTCGTATTATTTTTATAGAAAAAAGGTGTTGGTGATAAAATACTTCCCTGTGGAACTCCCATTTCTTGAGGAAATGGGTCAGAGAAGATTGATCCCAGTCGTACCTTAAATGACCTATCTTCCAGGAATTTCTTTATAAAGATAGGTAAGCGACCTCGTAGGCCGAGGTTATGGAGGTCGCGCATGATACCATGTTTCCACGTGGTATCATATGCTTTCTCCAGATCGAAAAATATTGCAACTAAATGTTGCTTCTGGATGAAAGCGTCCCTGACGAACGTACCAAATCGAACGAGATGATCAAGAGTGCTCCTTTGGGACCGAAATCCACATTGGATGTCTGTAATGAGGTTGTTGGATTCAAGGTACCAAACAAGCCTTCGATTGATCATTCTCTCCATGGTTTTGCAAATACAGCTAGTTAAAGCGATTGGACGATAATTTGTAGGATTCGTATGATCTTTTCCCGGTTTAGGGATGGGAATTATTGTGGCTTCGTGCCACGAAGGAGGGAAATTCCCATCAACCCAAATCTGGTTAAAAGATCCAGTAAAATAAGAAGTGTTGGATAAGGTAGATGTTTTAAAATTTGGTAGTGTATCTCATCTGGACCAGTTGCAGTGTCCCGAGCTCTGCAATGGAAAAACGATCATTATAGCATTCATCATTACGGGACTTGAAATTAAGTCGCCTTTTCTCCTGTTGATTCTTAATGCCCCGAAAGACATCAGAGGAGAAATTGGATGATGAATTGAATAAAAAATGTACTGGCCAGAGAATTAGCAATATCAGGAAATGTTGTTAAGGTGGTATTATCAACATTGCGATGGTTTACTGATAATGCACTACTTTTACCTTTAATCCTACGAATCCGGTCTCATACCGATTTGGATGTGGTACGGCAATTGATCCTAGAGACTTAACCTTGCCATGAAGATTTCTTTGCTTATCGTATGGTTCTGCGGGCCTTCGCCCGGATCATTTGTTAGGCTGCAATATTCTCCATGGAAGGGTGGTTCTTTAAGCGTCTCAGGATACGATTACGCACTCTCAGAGCATATTTGCAATCGCCGTTGAACCATGGTTTTGGGGATCACGGTGGCTAAGTGGATAAGGCGCTGGTTCGCTAGCCTGGAGGTTGAGTGTTCGATCCCTGCATTGGCCGAGAAAGTTCATCTCGATTTTCCGGCGTGATTTCCCCTTGTCAGTGATGCAGAAGGAGGGCCTGACAAGGACAGCTGCCTAGTCGTTTGGATGGGACGAAAAACCGAGGTCCCGTGTACAAATTGGAGTGCACGTAAAAGATCCCTTGGCAGTTGGAATTCGATATAAGAGTAGGCCGTAGCGCCGCTGCCCGGGCAAAATTTCCCTCATTGCACACTGTGGCGTATGCCCGTCTTCAATTAGCCCAGGTACGGTGCTTAAGCGTAGGACGTTAAACCCCATTTCATTCATTGAACCATGGTTTGTTGAAACGTTTTGGCTCTGTCGTGGTTTTTGGAATCGCCTGCTCAGTTACATCTTGGAGAATTGAAGTGAATAAAGACATGGGTTCATCTGCATCTTCTAACTCTTTTGCATCAAAAGAGAAGAGACACAAAGAGTCAAACAGAGCCCAATCAGCTTTATGCAACTTCCACCTCTGAGGTCTTTCGACCGGAGAGGGACCATTATTATCAATCAAGATTGGAAAGTGGTCACTGCCACATAGATCTTCATTTACTCTCCATGCAAAATCCTGAAACAGGACCGGAGAGCAAATGGTGAGATCGAGGGAAGAAAAAGAAGCTGTGACAGGATGTAGATAAGTAACACAAATTATTCAGGTTAATGAAGTCCGCTATTTGTTTACCTCTGTTGTTATCATCTGGACTACCCCAGTGTGAATGGTGACCAATGAAATCTCCCGTAATAATAAACGGGAGAGGAAGTTAGGCAACAAGGACATCAAGATCTATGGGATTAAGATGTAAACTTGGTGGCAGATATAAAGAAAAGAGTGTTATAGGAATATGCAAAGTCACCTTAACAGCAACTGCCTGTAAAGGCGAGTTGAGAGTGACTTTACTTTGAGGGATATCTCCATTAAGAATAATAGAAACACCCCCTTGAGCTCGACCATCACCAACTGAATGATGATGGTAACCGACAAAATGCCTGAAAGACAAAGTGTCAGAATTCTGTAAAAATGTTCCTTGCAATCCTGGGCTATAGGCATGCGCCATACAGTTTGCTATGAAGGAAATTTTGCTCGGGCAGCAGCGCTACGGCCTACTCTTATATCGAATTCCAACTGCCAAGGGATCTTTTACGTGAACGACTATGTGTACACAGGATCTCGATTTTTCGTCCCATCCGAACTACTAGACAGGTGTCTCGATTTCATTTCATTTCCTATTGCAATATTATGACAGACTCTCTAATGAAGTGGACATATGTCAATGCTGTGTTTTATTAGGCACATTTTGCCCAGGGAACGGCGCAGCTCCCTACTCGATTTCAAATTCCAAATTTTTGGCGTTCCTTACATTGAAGCCAATGTGCACACAAGACCTCGCTTTGTCTCATCAAGACGACAATTCACTGTCTAATGCCGAACATGACGTCATCACTTATTAACTTTTCCCATGAAAGCTTTTAACAGTGAGTACTTATAACTATTGCACAAGTTGTGAGCCGATGTAAATCTCAAACCCGATGAAACATCTTTTGAATGAAATTCAGAGGAGACATAATAACGTTGTACCGAGACCAAACACAGTCCATGGATTGCGTCAGGCTTTTCTGAGAGTGTGGTTCTAGGTGTCAATGACATTCATCAATCGTCTGGTCCACTCCATGTACAGACGCTGCGCTGCTGTTATTGACGCTCGCGGTGGACACACCAGATACTGATGTATAGACTCTAAAACATCTCGTAATTTATTGGAATTGATTGTGATAGATTAACAAATCAGTAATATGTCAACATACTGTTCACAAACAATTGCTTTGATCAATTTAGTAAGTTTTTTTTCTAGAATGATTTGATTCAAGTGCCTCTGATTTTGAAATCGTACGGACGTTATTATTGGCATAGTTGCCATGTTGCATATCATAATCTAATGTTATACATAGGGTGGATTAAGATTGAGAGAGAGAGAAAAGGGGTTTAACGTCCACTCGACACAACTCAAGCCAGTCACCAAATAGCAGGAAAACGTGTTGATGCAGATGTCAGATTAAATAATATTGTGAATACATTTTATTCGTACAGTCAACAGTGTGCTTAAATTTCGTTTTTGCGTAGGGGGTCTTTAGCAGTTCAGAAGGAAACTAGAGGACCCAGGGAAAACCCATGAGGTTGGAGAGACGACCATACTTCCTTTTCAAATACAAGCAGATTCGAAACCACGCCACTTGACTCAAATACAAATATACAATACCCACAGGTTAATCATTCTCACCCCTTCCAGTAATGCATGAAAACTATATGCTAAGTGTCAAATCGAGTTTTAGACGTCATAGAAAATACACTATATCCCGGAATTTAAGTAGGGAAAATATGGGGTGGTCGTAAAATTTCAAAACTGTTCAGTATGAACGGCACTAAATTATAAAATAAAACCAAGAACGAACAAAATTTGAAGTCCGAAAAAAACTGGTTGTGGCAAAATTAGCAAATATTATGGCATCACATGAGGGGGAAAAATATTTTATTATATCCTTGTAAAATTTACAAATAACAAAAATTCTAGTGGGAAATTCAAAATGGTGATACTAGTACTACACTAATTTTGATGGGAAAATTCTAAAATCTTTGTAGTGATCATATTTAACTTAGATTACTCGAAAAAGTTGAAAAGTGGTTTCTGACGTAATTGAACACAACAGCCCTTAAACTACACTGTATATAATGTGTTGAGATATTTTCCTTCATAGTGATAATTGTGGCCTTGTCGATCCATGTGTTCTGTCCAACATCTTATTTCTCTTGTATGAGTGTTCACTGTTGTGGCAGAGTATCATCAATAAATGATTTACTACAAACATCACAATTAAAAGGATTTATCCCATTGTGAATTCTTCTGTGTTGCTGTAGACCTCTATTATCAGAAAACGATTTAGTACAAACATCGCATGTAAAAGGGTGTTTCTCCAGTATGAATTCTCATGTGTGTCTGTAAAGTAGTACTCTGAGTAAAATGACTTCCTACAAACATCACATTTATAAGGGTTTTTCTCCAGTATGAGTTCTCATGTGTCTCTTTAGACTACTACTCTGGCTAAATGATTTACTACAAACATCACATTTGCAAGGTTTCTCTCTAGTATGAGTTCTCTTGTGGTGGGACAGGCTACTACAATGAGTGAATGATTTACTACAAACATCACATGTATAAGGTTTTTCTCCTGTATGAGTCCTTCTGTGTTGGTAGAGACCTCCTTTCTGACTAAATGATTTACTACAAACATCACATTTAAAAGGTTTTTCGCTTGTATGAGATTTCATGTGTTGATGCAGACTACTTCTATGAATAAATGATTTACCACAAACATCGCATGTAAAGTGTTTTTCTCCAGTATGAATTCTGATGTGTCGCTGAAGAAGAGTATTGTTAATAAATGATTTACCACAAACATCACAAGTAAAAAGGTTTTGACCTGTATGAATTCTGAAATGTGTCTGTAGGTCGCAGTTTCTAGTGTATGATTTACTACAAATATCACATTTAAAAGTAATTTCTCCAGTATGAATTCTCATGTGTTGCTTTAGTCCACTGCTGTCAATGAATGATTTACTACAAACATCACATTGATAAGGTTTTTCTCCAGTATGAATTCTGGTATGTCTAAGTAGATGAGTACTGTCAGTAAATGATTTACTACAAACATCACATTTATAAGGTTTTTTACCTGTATGTGTTCTCATGTGTCGTTTTAGAGTATTATTGGCAGTAAATGATTTTCTACAAAAATCACATTTAAAAGGTTTTTCTCCACTATGAGTTCTAGTGTGGTTCTGCATGTGTACTTTCTGACTAAATGATTGACTACAAACATTACATTTATACGGTTTGTCTCCAGTATGAATTCTCATGTGTCTCTGTAGACCAGCACTGGCAACAAATGAACTATAACCAACATCACATTTATAAGGTTTTTCTCCAGTATGAATTCTTATGTGAACATCACCCTTCTTAAACTCTTGTGAATTGCCATTCTCTTTTTCAAAAACATGGCTCAAACTTGTTTCCCAATTTTTACCATGTTGTAAAACAGACTCCCCTTCATCAATGTGTATTTCACAGTGTTTTTCTAAATCAGATTCTAATTTAAATTCTTCATCACACAAATTACACTGATAAACAGTTTCAATATCATCAGTTTTCTCTTTTTTAATATGGCAATATTCATCTACATCATCCGTTTTCTCTTCATTAAAATGAACATGACAAAAATCATCTACATCAGCGTTTTTTTCTTCATTAACATGACAATATTCATCGACATCTTCAGTTTTCTCTTCTTTAACATTAAATTTAACAGGACAATATCCATCTGAATCGTCTATTTTCTCTTTCCTGGCATGGACTTTGTTGTGGTTTTCTAAATCATCTAATTGTTGAAAAATTTCTTCACATTTTGTACACTGATGAAAAGTTATAATATCATTAGTTTCCTGTAATATATAAAAGTTATAACATCATTAGTTTCCTGTAATATATAAAAGTTCTAACATTATTAGTTTCCTGTAATATATAAAAGTTATAACATCATTTGTTTCCTGTAATATATAAAAGTTCTAACATTATTAGTTTCCTGTAATATATAAAAGTTCTAACATTATTAGTTTCCTGTAATATATAAAAGTTATAACATCAGTTGTTTCCTGTAATATATATAAATAAAATATCATTAGTTTCCTGTGATATATAAAATAAGGGTGATAATCCAGATAAAATAGAAGACTACACAAACTTTATATATAATTATTCGATTAGATCATTATACAATATTTAATAAGTTATCTACGTGTAAGAAATATCAAACTTGGTATTTTGAAGAAATCAAACTTTCTTTTAAAATACATCATCATTTCTATATCAGGCGTATATTGTTCTTTCTAGAGGGTCTAGAACATGGGGTAAATTTATTGATTTATTTTGTCTTCTGTTGCTCATCGTATGTCAACATCTGCCTTAAATCAGTTCCACACAATTATAGTCACTAAATAAACGAACATGCTGTAACCATATAAATACTAGACTGAAAACTGGTTCGAAGTGTTGTCCTTAACATCCAGCACTTTTTGACTGAAAGATAGGTTACTTGCCCTTGTTTTGACCTTAGTCTTGCTTAACAAGTTTACCAATCATTCTACGTTTGATTGACAGGTCGGGATAATCAAGACTACATTTTTTACGAAACGTTACATAAAGCTGGAACAAGAAATTGAATTTAGAAATTAGCACGCCTGTCAACTCAACACCTGTTTTAAGAAACTTGTAAAAGTAAATTGAAACTGCTGCTAGTATCATGTTCCGGCCTAATCCAAGTCTTTCAGAGATATTATTTCTACTAAACAAAATGATAGCACTCCTAACGGTACAGTTAATAATAAAGCAAGTTAAAAAATAAAACGAACGTAATTTCTAAAGCTGCTGTAATAACAAAGAAGTTAAAATTTAATGCTATTCCAAATCGTCAACAATAAATTTTTTAGGGCTCTAATAGCTGAAATATTTGTACAGAAATGCACGTGCCGTGGCTATTTATAGCCTCATACACTCCACTGCTGACCTATTATCATAGTTCGAGACACAACCACTGAAGCGTGCACGTTGCCGTGCCGAGACCAACTTTCTGTAGAGCACGGGGCATCCTACATATAGTGTAAATAGTTTTGTCTAAATATTTGCTTTGTGTTACAAGTAGGTTATTTTCAAACTATATTGAGTTATTTTAATAAACTTGGGCTGGGTACGTTGACCCTGCTACTTCCAGGCTTCTTTTCTAACCCAAAGAGTACCCGGATGATTGTACTGTGCCTTAACTTAATAATGGATTAAATCCACTGGAGGAAAAAATATTGCCTTCATTTTGTGGTTTGTTTTAACACTGAATATCAGCTTATAAAATTATTTACAAAAGTATTTACAAAACTGTAATAAGTACCGGTATATCATATGCATAATAGTTTAGAATACCCTGTGGACAACATAATAAAAATGGAAGACTAAATTAAAACTGGACCATTGGAACCCGGCTACATCAAGTGATATTGCCGACATCTTACCATTGTACTGTTATCGCCGTTACTTGTTGATGTTTACAGCTGAGCTCTACAGATATAAGTAGATTTAATTCGTCAAAACAAGGTCCCTCATCTGGTAAACAATAATAGAAGCGAGATAGAATAAAGAAAACTGTCTTTCTTCGCTATCCAATCTTCATTTCCGGAAGAAACATTGAGCTAGTTGTATATTGAAAGAGGATGCGAATCTGTCCTACACGAAAAACTCATAATAGTCCGACATTCTATTTCTGAAATGTACAACCTTAATACGGGTGAATAGGAAGTTTAGGCCTGGTCATTGCTCCTTTATGTCTTTATTTCCCAAATCTAATAACCAGGAATTTTAAAAGGGATGTGGTCATATTGACCCTATTCTTTAACAGCCAAAAACAGGTTGTCAAAACAGCCTTACTTTAGCCATACAGGCCAAAATGTTTGGTTATAATGGTCAAAAAAGTTATTCGTAATGGCCAAACATTTTTAGTTTGGGCTTGATAAACCGATAAATTTCTGTTTGATGAGGCCCGACTTCTACCACTCTAATCTTTTCTAATGTTTGATGTGAAAACTTTATAGATATTTCACAAAAAGACATGGGGAAATTTTCAGTTCGTTGAATGAGTATAAAAGAATGAATGAAATGGGCTGATGAAAACAGGAATGAGTATAAAGAAGGTGCTGTCTACGGGTATATACCAGAGTACCTTGACTGGTCATGTAAAGAAGAATAAGCAAGTGCATGTAAATTATGTATTTAATGTATTATGTATGGGAATGTGCCTTTAAATGATTGTAACGTATTACTAACGCGGTGTGCGCGTAGATACAGAGGTCTTAAATTGGTTCTGCAGGGAGTCGACATTGGTGTAAGACAAGAAATTAAAGTCTAAGATATGGGTTCGATATAATAAACACAAGGAAGGGGGCAAACACAAAACCAATAAATAATTCAATGAGTACAGATTTTATTACTGGCAACATGTACCTGGGTTCACAAAGCATTCCCATTCAAGACTTAAAGGGACTGTCCCGAATAGAACAGAGCCTCAAAAATAAAAGTCCGAGTCTGTATGAAATTTAAACGCCAAAATATAGAAGAATGGTGAATATACCCCGACTCAAAATTTCAGCTCAAAATATCGAGTCGTTTGGACGTGGGCGTTAAAACAGCTTATCCGGACACGTAACCCTTTTAAGATTTCGGGTCAATTCTTTCGTTGGGTGACCCGATAAACGAATCGTGTCCCTTTAGAGGTCTACACGGTGAATGGTCCACTTGCTGTACTTGATAACAAAGGGTTAATTTCACCGACACGTTTTTTTTTGTTGGAGGTAACCTGTAACGATCCTGGCCCTGTGACATCTTGCGTTGTCATCCTGGAAGATAAAACGGCGGCCATGACGTCGTGCGAACGGCATAACATGGACTGCCAAGATGTTGTCTCGGTAGTACTGGCCTGTAACACGCCCTGCAACAACATGTAAAGCCGTTCTTCCAGCAACAGTGATGCCTCCCCACACCATAACAGAACCATCCCCAAATCGATCATGTCTGATGACGTTAACGTCTTGGAAGCGCTCGTTTCGACGACGCCACACCCTCCTACGTCTTTCCAAAAAATCAACAGTGAAACTTGACTCATCTGAAAACATCACATTGCTCCAGCGTCGATTATCCCAGTGTTGACGATCCCTACACCAACGACGTCTTGCCTGAATGTGATGATCTCTCAAACAAGGGATCACGCGAGGACGTCGGACGCGAAGGTGACCCCTATGGAGTCGATTCCGAATGGTCTGGCCACTCACACCAGTGTCCATTTGAAGACCAGCGCTGATCTGATTTGCTTTGATGACACGATTTCTCAAGGCCAAGGTACGGATAAATCGATCCCGGGCTTGGGTAGTCGCCCTTGGTCGACCTGAGCGTGGTCTGTCCTGTACAGATTGTGTATCACGGTATCTGGACCATAGCCTGCTTATGACAGACTGAGAAACATTCATCGTCCGCGCCACAACCGCCTGTGTTGTGCCGATCTGTAGCATGCCAAGGGCACGTAACCTTTCATTTTGGGTAAGCCGACGCATATTCAAATTTGTTTTCTGGTCACTAAAACAATTAAACTGATGTTTCCGGCCTGGAATTCAATGCTACCATGACTGTAACTTTCAAAGTCAGAGTCGTGCAAATCTTGGGTTGGATTCCCATGATGATCCCAAGCATCACCTGCATTCTATGCGGTAGCTATCGGTGCGTTTGGGCGTCACGTGTAACTGGAAATGTTTCTTCTGTTAGGTTCTATAGTGACTTTTTCGTAGTCATTTGCATATTTTAGTATTATGCCCCCAAAATCAAATATCCCCTACTTTTTTTGAATAGTATATATGCATACACCATGTCGTACCAGACAATATATAATAAAAAGGACAGGAATGCAATGTCTTTTGAAGACTCGATTTTACCTATTTTCGCTTCGGCTGTTTTTTTCCACAATTCGTAATGCCAGGCAATAAAACCTCTGCCGATTTCTTCAGTCCAGTCGTTTTGATTTGCATAAATACTCCCACAAAACGATACCATAGCCAATTGTTTCCAATATTTACATTATTTTCGACCATTTTAATTCTGTCCCCGAAAGACCGTAAATCCAGATACCCGAATTTGACTTAGCTACCACCAACCAAAAATTATAGAAGTTTCTTTCATTTCTATTAAAGCCTTTTTAAATTCCTGTTGTTTTCGTTTTGTTTAATTTATAAGACTAACAGTGCGCTTGTAACAAAATGAAATTTTGCTTGCTACTGGAAACCTAGCTCATTACATGAACTTTTGAAAGACTTTATTGCTTGTTTGGAACCATCATCCAACTTGTTGCCAAAACAAGTCTGCTGGACGTTGTTACAGTCCTGGAGTGCCTGGTGCACTTTGAGTGCTTTAATAATAAAATAAAATAAAATAAAACTAAGTACGAACAATCCAAACCATTAGACAAAATTCGAAGTCCTAAAAACGGTATAGGCAAAAATGTGTAATATCGCAAAATAGTGTAATCAGCATATGGACTGTTCACCGCGTACAAAATACACGACGAACAGTGGTAACAGGTGTCCTTGGAAGAGTAAGCTTACCCTGCCTGGGGCTTCTTACTACGGGCATCATTGAAAGGCCCACTAATCATTTCAATGCATCAGTCCAAGCGTGTACTGTAGGGACCGAGAGAATGCCTCATCTAGGTGATCATACAGAATGCTTCATCTCGTCCGTAAGGTGATCGACTTCATTCTAGTGATAGATCTGCATCTCCTTCTCGGTGTAGTTAATCGTCTGTAGGATAACCTGGATGCAATGCACTAAACTCCCGCCGCACTTGTTTCGGCAACAATTTGGATGAGCTAGTAATTCTAGTGACGAGCAAATGTTCATGCTGTTTAACCATATCCATCAGTTTCTGGAGAGACGAACATCTGAACTGGACTAAATCTTGATACCGGACTTTCCCAGAGCAGAACACCAGTCCGGGAGCTTAGTCAATATAGTGAACAGTTATCACTTGGAATTAAAGGCACTTTGAGAGACTGGGGGCTTCAAGCAAGACACGAAGACGCTAGAGTATGCAGCGAAACTACTTGCATGCATAATTGTTTATTGCCCTCGCCATATTTGATATAAAGATGTTAACGAAATTGATTGAGTGACTTTTCGCGAGTGGCGTCAGAATTGTTCAAATTTATCGCATAAATGACTTAATATAACTACAGTTGAAAAAAGAATTATCATTCAACATGATTTGCTCTAATCATCTCATGTTTCTCGAATGCGACAGCGATGGTTAATTGGGTAACATGCTGGGTTGCTAGTCTGAAGGTCGGGTGTTCGAGGACCTAACAAGGACATTGACGGGTATGTAAAAGATCAGTTTGAATTCGACATAAGAATTGGCAATAGTGGCACTGTCTGGGCAAAATTTCCCTAATAACACACAATAGCGTATTCCAGTCTTTATTAACTGAGTCGGAACAGAACTGTAGGACGTTAAACCCAATTTCATTTCATTCATTCCGATTGCGACACAAATATCGCGAGTGTTTCATGTGCTAGCCTTGTAAAAAAAAAATGGTTATTGGCTCACCATGGAAAAAGCCATAGTATTAATCTACAAGACCCTTTCTACAACTATTTGCTAAAACACTTAGCACACAAGAAAACAATATAATTTCAAAATTTAAAAAGTTTTAGAAAATATATTTTCATACATCTGTTAAGCCTCTGGTATAATGATGGGAGGAGGAGGACTATAATTATTTAGGAGCCTGTGAATAGGACTGTGGTGTGGCTTGCCAATATTTACAATTTATCAATTATACCCCACTTACTTATGGTATTTATGTAATTTTCCTAAGTTAACATTAAGTGTTCTTGTACCTTTCCTAGGGAATATATGTATGTGTGTGTGTGTGTGTGTGAGTCTCTCAATGGAAGAGTATAGGACTATATTTTACTTTTACTTAAGATATGCTAGTCGTGTTATTTCGTGTGTATTTTAATACCAATATCATATAATTTACTTAAATATGGCTTAATTATTAATCCCCATGTAGTTCATCTGGAGTTACTACTTCTCTCATATAACATGTATGGTTTCCCTTTTGTTTGTTTTTAATGTAATTTTACCCTATTATCAGTCCTTACTATTCCCTTGATGTGCCCTCAACTACCCAATCAAAGTATGTATGGTTTCTCATTTGTCATGATTGGTTGTCCAATTAAATTATTTACCACTATAATTACTTATTAATATAACCAATTATCACTGATCTCACTAATCCTTCATATGTACATTGCCTTTGTTAATGTGTTCTCTTCACTCCTTTGATCTTGTTGTTGTCGTGCATGGTTTCTTAATTGTTGTTATTGCTTGCCTATATATAATTGCTCTACACATTTGTTACTGTACTTGCTTGAAAACGTTGAGAGAATACTTTTCGAAACGTCACCTAAATAAATCAGTAATTGTTCTTCCATAAGTATGTGTTATAGTTTATTCCTCTGGTATAACTGCAGACTGCGGAACTAGATGTTCAAATTTGGCCTAATCATTATTTTCAAAGTGAGGATGGGCTAAAGAAATCAGGCAGTGTGCTATGAGGGATATTTTGCCTGAGTAGATGACTGTGGCCTGCTCAATGGTGCGTGCATTGTTTACATAAGACGTAACTGTTAACCCTAACCCAATACAACTTCTAAAGGAAAACAATCACTGGTTATACACATTTGCACGACATTTTGACAAGTATTCCCTTATCGTTTTCATGCACAAATTTTCAAGCTTGAAAACAGTGAGAGAATACTTATGTTTGTTAATGTGCTCAATCACTCAATTTCACTCAAGTATTACATTCTACCAACCATGGTTGTGGCCCTGGGGCCTGGAACATGTGGGGGGGGGGCTGATCACCGACCGCGAGCGCCGAGAGCCGTATGTAGGATTGTATAAGTGGGGTGCAGCAGAGTGTTGGGGACGCCAATATAATGCCCGAGTTACTCAGTGTAGAACTGTGCGTGTGTGTACGTGGGTGGGGGTCTGGAAGGCCCCCCCCCCCCGAAAATTTTCTAAAATTAGACAAACGCGTTTTCCAACCACTTAGAGTTACAATCAACGTCGCTGCCGAGTGTCAATTTCGGCAGCGCTATTTCTCATTTTGATGTTAAGCACACCAAAATTAGAAACACCTTATTCTCTAAACTAGAACTAGTCCGAATAAAGCGACGTGAATAGGGCGACCAGAACGAAAATCTCTAATCATGTAATTTGGTAGCGGCGCCCCCAAAGACCAACAAGGTCCTGTCAAATGTGAATAAGGGCGACCAAAACAAACCCTTTATTGTCATGTGGTGGGTCAGACGCCGTTCCAGAAAGAGGTGATAGGAGAGGCCCTTCTCCTATGGGAGCAGCACTCTTGTCTGGGGTCCTCCCTCGGGAAATTTTGAAAAATAACGATGCAGGAAACACAGATTTCACCCCTATGGCAGAAAAACGAGTGGCAATTTTGTATTTTATATGGCGACAGATTTTTTGGGAGAGGCATTTGCTTCTGGTGTCCGCAACTTGGGTCCGCGCCCGATAGCCTCCACATAAGCGATATACGAAGTTTTGATTAGATGTTTGCGCCATTAAAACCGACCGACTCATCAGTGCCTTAGGAGCAACACTAAGTGTGTTATTTTATAATTGAAAGGTTGTCAATATTTTGGGAGGAAGCGCCTTATTTTTCTGGTAGTTTGTGTGGAGCCGTTTAGAAGTACCTCCCCCAGAAAAAAAAAAAATTCTGCCACAAAATTAGCGCATTCTGGCGTTATTTTAGTGGACCAATCCATGCGAGTACTATGAAATGATGTCATTTCTAGAGGAGGGGGCTGGACGCAACTGAGATTTTTTGTTTGGGGCCCTAATGTGGGGGCCCTGGGGCATGTGCCTCATGGTTAATCCAGCCCTGGTGATAAATGCGAGTGCTATGAAATGATGGAATTTCTAGAGGAGTTGGCTGGACGCAACTGCGATTTTTAGGTTTGGGGCCCCCTTATGTGGGGGGCCCTGGGGCCTGTGCCCCATGGTTTATCCGGCCCTGCATTCTACTGAAGATGATAAACGATGGGCTGTTAAACAATAAATTTATCTACAAAACTCACAGCTGTTCAGATATATACATCGAAAATATAGGACAACTGCTCAAAGCATAACATTTTTCACTTCTGATGTGCAAACCAGGCAATTTTCAGACTAACATAATTTTATTTTATTTCAGTAATTCGCTCGCACGTAGGGAGGGGTCTTGAGCTGTGTGAGAAAAATGGAGGACCAGGAGATTGGACAGGTGCCTTACTCTTTGTCACATGTGCCTTTGTAAGTATGTATTCTTGTGTGTTTTTGTAGAGTACCTTTCAGGGCAAATGGTTTACCACAAACATCACATGTGAAAGGTTATTTTTATTACTATGAGTTCTCATGTGTTTTTGCAGGGTACCATTCAAAGGAAATGATTTACTACAAACATCACATTTAAAAGGTTTTTCTCCTGTATGAATTTTCAAGTGACAGTGTAGACCATTAATCTGACCACTAATCTCACATTTAGAAGGTTTTTCTCTGCTATGTGTTCTTGTGTGTCTTTATAGTTCTGGCCATAAAGAGAAAGATTTATTACAAACATCAATTTAACAGATTTTTCTCCAGTATGATTTCTGATGTGATTCTAAAGGTCATATGTAATGAGTTTTTCTCAAGAATGAATTCTCTTGTGTTGATATAGACCACCAGTGGTTGTGAATGACTTCCCACACACATCACATTTAAAAGGTTTCTCCCCGGTATGACTTCTCATATGGTTCCGCAGGTGAATATTCTCTATAAATGATTTACTACAAACATTACATTTATATATTTTTTCTCCAGTATGGATCTTGTTGTGTCTCTTCAGATGGCTATTGCTTGTAAATGACTTACCACAAACATCACATGTATAAGGATTCTTTCCTAAATGAAATTGCATGTGAATGTAGAGAGATTCAGTGTGTGTAAATGATTTACCACAAACATCACATTTATTTAGGTTTTCTTTAATGTGAGTCCCCCTGTGTCTCTGCAGGTTGCTACTGTTTAGGAATGACTTACTACAAACATCACATCGAAATGGTTTTTCTCCAGTATGACTTCTGGTATGTGATTGTAGATTAGAATTCTGGGTAAATGTTTTACTACAAAAATTACATTTAAAGGGTTTGTCTCCTGTATGAATTTTCCTGTGCATATTTAGTCCAGAAATTTGACTGAATGATTTACTACAAACTTCACAATTATAAGGTTTTTCTCCACTATGAGTTCTCATGTGTGAGTGTAGAGTACTACATTGAGAAAATGATTTACTACAAACATCACATTTATAGCGTTTTTCTCCAGTATGAATTCTTATGTGTAACCGTAGACTACCACTCTCAGTAAATGATTTACTACAAACATCACATTTAAAAGGTTTTTCTCCAGTATGAGTTCTCATGTGCCTCTGAAGGGTACCACTATCAGTAAATGATTTACTACAAACATCACATTTATAAGGTTTTTCTCCTGTATGAGTTCTCATGTGTTTCTTTTGATTACTACAATGAGTGAATAATTTACTACAAACATTGCATTCGTAAAGTTTTTCTCCTGTATGAATTCTCATGTGTAACTGTAGGTTTCTATCACGTGTGAATGATTTACTACAAACATTGCATTTGTAAGTTTTTTCTCCTGTATGGGTTATTGTATGTGTACAAAGTGCAGTACCTCCAGAAAAAGATTTACTACAAATATCACATTTATAAGGTTTTTCAGGTGTCTTTGTGTCTACATGTCTTTGAAAACTTGTCTCATTTTTTTGTGAAATCAGTTCCATGTTCTCATCTTTAACATGTATTTCACAGTGTTTTTCTAAATCAATGTCAGATTTAAATTCTTCATCACATAAATTACACTGATAAACAGCTTCAATATCTTCAGTTTTCTCTTCTTTAACACGACAAAATTCACCTACATCATCAGTTTTCTCCTCTTTAACATGACAATATTCATCTACATCATCAGTTTTCTCCTCTTTAACATGACAATATTCATCTACATCATCTATTTTCTCTTCTTTAACATGACAATATTCATCTACATCATCTATTTTCTCGTCCCTGGAATGGACTTTGTTGTGGCTTTCTAAATCATCAAGTTGTTGGAAAATCTCATCACATATTGTACACTGATGAAAAGTTATAACATCATTAGCTTCCTGTAATATATAAAAGTTATAACATCATTAGTTTTCTGTAATATATGAAAGTTATAACATCATTAGTTTCCTGTAATATTTAAAAGTTAGAATGAGATTTACAAATCTTAATAAGAATAAATTGAACATTACAGACTTTTTAAGAAATCAAAATACAATGAAAATCCGAACGAGACTCATCCTCTCATTGTTCCAATACTTCACATAGATTCACACAAATTTGAAATAAATCTGTTAAAGGTTTTCCACAAAGGGGTTAACTTCAGAATGTAAAAGTTGCAGAGCACTCAATATCCAGTGTTCCTCCTCTTGTGAAACCAATGTATTACACCAAATTTTAAGGGTCTAATAATAGTAATAATTTGTTCATAAGTCGGATAATATTTTAAAGGTATTTACCGAGTCGCTTTCAACAGATATCGGCAACTCCAATATCAGCAAAATTGTCTCATATAACGGTCGATATCGATTTCTTTAAATAGGCCACTTATCGACCAATTACCGATATTAAAACCGATTATTGACCTATCACTACTATAAATAGCAACAGACGATACACCTATAAATAGACACAGCCAGCAACTTCCTTGATGCGCACCCGTATCTGCGCGCTGGACTGTGCAACTCAGCGATGTTTGATGCATTTGCGTTAGTAAAAGGCTCCACCAAACGATAAAACATTAGTTGCACTTACGGTTCTTTGATAATCATCGTTTCCCATAAAAGTTATATATTTGTTAAAAACAAGTAATATGCTGATGCATTTATTTGAAAATGACATACACAAAAATAAGAAACGTCAACGATCAAAGCGTGTTAATTAAAGCTGATTAACCGATAATCCTGATGTTATTGTAGTTTGTGCAAAGAAACCTAGCGGTTCTTTGGTGGATGAGGAAAAACGCTAGTTGTCAATCATCGAGTATGGCGGCTGTGTGTTGATTGCAATTATTCTGTTTCATGAAAAAACATTAGCAGTGATCGGTCAATCAAGCTCGTTTACTATTTGATAAAAGAAAAACAATGAAGTAGGCCTATTACCATGTTCTTGAAGCAACGGTATACTAGTTTTATAACTATTATCCGTTGCTTACGCAGCACCATATTCTCGTCACTTATGAGTAATAACCTCCCTTTGCAGAACCTACGTCACTATACGATTTGTCCAATTAACTACCTCGTAACATATGGAGTAGCGGCAGGGATAACCCCGAATCACATTAAGTTTATTGTTAACAAGAAAAGCCGGGAAAATAACAATCGTTGGTTTTTTGCTCCAATAATTCCAATATTCAACAAAACGTGATACGATCGGCCATGATGATGGAATGTTGACAGTCTTGCCCTTTGTCCCCTTTGACCTTTGTGACTCGATTAACATAAATAGGGGTTTCTACTGGAGATCAAGCGTCTGGTTATTCGAATATTTCGCGGAAAATTTAGTTACAAGGGATCTGAAATGCTACTGGAATATCCCCTCGACCAATCAAAATTAGTGACGAGAATAGTCGGCTGTGAAAGCAACGGATAATAGTTATAAGACAGTATCCGTTGCACAGGAACATGGCCTATTACTAAATATACACAGATATGTCATTGTCAAGTTCTATACTCCTCGATGAAACTTACCTTTACCAGTACCAGTACCATGTTACGGGCATATTAAAAATAATTTTTTTTAAATAAATTGTTGATGTAATAAATATAAATATTTGCTCTTAAGAAAATTATGTATAGACTCATCTATAAATTATTAGCTTCTTTGTATTGTGATTTTTTAATAAATAATATTTATTTAATTTAAAATTTGTATTTATTTAATTTAAAATCTGTATTTTATTCTTAATTGAATTTTTTGATCGAGAGGAAACATAAATATTGGCCCGAGTGGTCTTCCAACAAAAATTGATTAGTCCGAGTAGTCTTTTTTTTTGGTCCGAGTTGTCTTGGTCCGAGTAGTCTTTTGGGTTGGTCCGAGTAGTCTCTTTATTTGGTCCAAGTTGCCTTGGTCCGAGTGGTCTTTGGGGCCATCCATAAAGTACGTACGTACAGGAGCGTACAGGGGGGAGGGGGGTCTGAATTTTACCCATTTTGAGCGTACATACTTTATGGATGGCCCCTTTGGTTCGAGTGGTCTGGATACCCTCATTACTATATATGGTGATCGCGGGTATTCTATATATATTATATATATATATATTTATATGTCGATACTAAGTCTAAGGCGTGTCCCCGTACTAACAAATTACCTATTTGAGTTCTAAACATAATGTGAGCCGAACTGAGGGCATAGCAGCAATATATATGGTTAATTCCTGATGGTAGCATGGAATTCCGTGGTTAGGTGGAAGTAGACCCGGGTCATCACAGGGCAAAATCACAACATTTACATTACTAACCAAGGCGAGTTTAGTAAAATCCCTCCCTGAATAACAGATCAGTTGCCGAGGTTCCACTAGTGAGTCTTTGTGATACATGAAAACCCCATTCGAGAAAAAATGGCGTCTCGCTGTGCATTGTGGGAGGCCCTGAGTAAATTGAAATGAAGCTGCCATTGCTTTGCATGGGTTTTCTCTGACCAAGTTTCGAAAAATGCTGATTTTACATTAAGTGTAAGGATGAAGGATATTTCATACGATGTGATAGAGACCTGGAAGGTTCATGCACTTAAATAATACCTGAGAAAGCGAAATCTTGAGTGTACAGGCCGAAAAAAGGAGTTAGTAGCTGAAGTGACAGCGATCAGCCGATCGGTACGAAGGTAAAGTTTCGACAGCTGTTTGTTTTGAAGTTTTTATTTTACCTTTATGCGTTATATATACTTCAGAATATTCTTTCTGAGGTAATCTTTACGTGCGTCAACCATCTAGGTGACCGTAAAATCGGCGTTTTTCGAAAGTTGGTCAGAGAAAACCCATGCAAAGCAATGGCAGCTTCCTCTCAATTTACTCAGGGCCTCCCACAATGCACAGCGAGACGCCATTTTTTCTCGAATGGGGTTTTTATGTATAGAGGGGCCCATTTTATTATGGACCGTTGGACGCTACACTAGGATTAGGGGTATGAATGCAAAATTGAGTTATTAATGGATTTATTTACAAATAAGCCTGTTGGATGAAGCTACATTTAAATAGCATAAAACTGTTTACAGATTGAAGATATCTCCATTAGAAGCCAAGATATGGACATTTATGTTCGGTGAATCGGGGTACTTTTTGTCTAAAATTTTATATAGAGAAAGTCTCTAGCAGTTCAAATTAGACTGAAAGGTCACAGGGGTCAATGGCACAAAATTCAGCAATTAACAATGGATCAGAAGCACATAATAATGCATAATACCTGGACAAAATATCAGATCTTGCTGAAAATTGGCACAACGCACGTCGAATCGACACTCTAAAGTACGACGAAAAAAAAACATGGTTCGACCACGATGTCGACCATTTTGAATAAATTAAAGACAAAAAAGGCGTGATATTGTTGAAATCGTAACTATTTATATTCAAATTCCAGTTACATAATAATGAACAATTAATACAATATCTAACCAAATAAGTATCATGGTAATGCAAATATGCAAATAAGGTGACGGAAAATCCAAGATGGCTGCCACAATTCCAAGATGGCCACCAGCGTCCAAAAACTATTTTATCGCAACCCCCCCCCAAAAAAAACTGAACAAATGTTATCATCCAATATATCAAACTGAAGCAAATCTAAACAGCAATTCAAAAATAACACATTTGCACTTCTTAAACCATTACAGTAATAACAGACAAGACAAATATAACTTAGAATTTTAAAAAAAATCAAAAAGTATCATGATTAAATGTATTTTCTGTGATAGAAAAGTCATGCATGCAACAAAATATTTATGAATCCAAGGGAGGTAATAGGTGCAGAGTTCAATTATCTCCCCTTAGACCACAGATGTGATTTATTCTACAAAACATTATAATCATTTAAATTCTGTTTTTTGTCAGTCAAATTAAAATATTTACAATATCAGTCATCCTATTTACCGGTACTGCATTTTAGTAATAATTGTGAAATTAAGGATAAAGTTAATATTAAGCTGTGTTTTTTTTTTCTTCCCATGGAAGAAAATCAACAGCTTTTACAACTCCACTAGCAAACAAATTTTACATGTAATTATAAAGTCTGATATTTATATAAAATTGTGCTGTATAGATAGTACTGAATCAAAGCATCACACTAATGATTATTTTACTTATTTGTTCACATAAGTATTTGCAATATATCCTTTAGTTTACTGTTTATTTTGTTGTTTTTTGACCTAGTAGGTATTTGTAGTCCTATTCTCAACCCTCCTCCTTTCACAGCTCGGGCTTGGGACTGGCCACGGATATAAACAGGACAACACTTACACAGACAACACACACACGAGACCAATTACATAACACACGGTATAATAAATATGACGTATAAGATGGTAGTACTTTTTTTAATCCTTTGTCATTGAAATGGATCTTGTTTGTCAAAAATCATCCTGAAGCTTAATATTTCTGAAAAATACAAAAAAAGACTTGAAACGATGATACAAAACACGGTTAATTGCTTTTATTTTGGATTCATACATGTCAAATGTAAGATCGGGAGATTTTAAGAAATTGTTCCGCTCAAGAATACTTCCCACATATACACGTCTGCAGCCCACTGCCTTAATTCTTAGTATCTTACTACAAGTGCACACAAATTCTGAAAAATAGCATGTGGGGACTGGGGACAATGAAACACAGATGTCGTTGCCACAAAAGGCTAGAAACAAGAGACTGGGACGGGTTTGTTGCCTTCATATCCCCTTTTCCAAAAAAACCTCACATCACCAGTAACACATAAATTAGAACAACAATACTTATCTATACGAGCCAATAAACTTGAACCAATTATACCAATTTTAACCATGATTAATCTGAAAAATATGATATACAGAGAAACATAATACTATCTAAAAGATACATAATGTTATTGGATATACAGGCAATTCATACATGTAGGCCTATTGTTACATCAGTTCAAACACAGAATCTAAATATTGATTTAAATATGTAGCAATATTTTTCTTCTTCAAGTTCAAGTCATTACTTTTATCATTCACCCGTCCAATTTTCATCGTCAAGCATTCAACAAGAATCCAAATTTTGTCATTAAATTATTAGTAGGCCCCTACATTGATCAATATTATTAGGCCTACTGTAATAGTTCAATAATAAAGCCAATTTTTAGTTGATTAAAATCAACAGTTTCAATTTGTAATTTGCTAGTTTTTGTAGAAACATTTAACTTATAGGAAAATTTTCAAATGAAATTGTTCACTGCAATTTTATCAAAATTAGGTGAAGCCATATTTTTTTGCAAATCTGCTAGGCCTTATACTTATAGCCTACCCTTACAACAAAAATAAAAATAGGTAGATCTACTATTCTATGGTAGATGATGTACAAAGTGCTGTACTGAATTTTAAATATTTTAATTCCATTTGACTACACAATAGCAATAGGCTAATTATTATTTAATAATAGAAATAGTAGGCCTAAATTCTAAATAGTAAACTTACCAACTTCAACACTTAACCTTGTACAAAACTGACAATAAAAAGATCTAGACCTAACCTACTTGAAGCTAAAAAGAAATATAACATTAACATGTATTTTTATTGCATTGGTCAAACTCAAACTACAAATGCGGCCTAACAGTAAAAATAAAAAAAGTGAAAGTAAAAGCGGAAGACCGTACCATCCAGACATTTTTTTTTTACTGAAGACAGACATACGTGTCATAATACTGGATGAATAGGGCTACGAAATCTCGTAACGGTTCATCAATTTGAATCACGTATCAATTTATACCACACACAGTCATTCCACACAAGCCAACGCAATAGAAACGGCTCTGTAAAGTGGAGAAATAAATTTCCAACATCGTTTTGCGAATAAGTTTGATTTAAACGAGTTCTGCATACTTACATTTCTGTTGCAAACTTGCACTATCTGAATCATCTTCTGTAGAACGTTCTCGAATCGAAGACACTTCCGTCTTGACGTAATAGGGCCACGCCCCCTGGATATACGAAGAGAATTGACGAGTGACCCTCTCTCACATATCACGCTAACCTCCTTTTATTTATGAATATTTTAGTCTAATTTTTTTTGCAGTTGGGAGAACACATATTCGTCTTTACGAATCCGAGTGCGCGTGTAAAAAAATTATTTTCTAAATATTATTAAAAAGCAAATCTTTCCTTTAAAATGACATAACTTTCGTTCTAATTACGATAAAAATTGGCCGCAACCTGAATAATAAATTTTAGGATTTCCTCTTTTTGATTGGACAGAATATTTCTTTGTGTATCGTATCACCAACGGCGACGAAACGACTAAAAATAGCATACAAAATTAGAAAAACGTCAAAATCTGTGTGCCATTTTTCCCGAAGGCGAAAACATCTGCCAAAAAGCCGTAAATGCTTTTCAACGGACGATTTCTCGGCTGGTAATTGGAGTACCAAAATAAAAATAACACCATTAAAAGGCTAATTCAATTCTGATTCATACGATATAAATAATTATAATTTTAAGTACAGACATCTGTTAACAAATTCGAGTTTTGTAACTCGTGTCCAGGATTTTGACGTTATCCATGAAAATTAGCCACGATGACGTCATGACATTCATAGCCCTACTAGGATATAAGAATATTAAATTAGAAAATAAACTCACCATTGTGATGTTCTTGTCAATTGTTTACAGGTGAGGTCTACAGATACAAATTGAATTAACAGATCAAAACAGGGTCAGTCATCCAGTAAACACGAGTCTTCAACAAAAGGTGTATGTAGCGTGAAGAAAACTCGTTCTTTGTTATCCGTTGTCCATTTCCGGAACAATATTGCAACAGTTGTATATCGAACAAAGATTTGGATCTATCCAAAATGAAATGAAATGAACGTCCTACTATTTTGCTCCTAAACTGGACCAATAAAGACAGTCATACGCCATAAATACATTACTGTGCTGTGGGGGAAATGTTGCTGGGCAGCGGCGCTACGGTCTACTTTTGTATCGAATTCAAACTACCAATGGGATCTTTTACGTGCACGCCAATTTGTATCCCTGACAATGTATAAAATTCTCGCCAGACAATTGTGAACCAGTTCCTAACAAACGTTAAGGATATATGGTCGTGGGGTCCCGAAATACCTATCGTATAATCACAAGAGTTAACGGGGCTAAGGTAGTATTGCTTTAAAGTAGCTATGGTAATATAGCTTTAAAATAACTATGGTCACTTTAAAGTAGCTATTGGTTTAGGGTTCGATAGATATCATCTCGGAATTTACCAATCCCAGTTCCAATGAAACACTAATTACTCAGTTAGTGAGATGTTAACTTCCTTTCCTTTTGATTTACATTTGACGTTCGTGAGTTGTTCGCGTTAGATAAATTCGTGGCCATATTCATTATACAACCCGTATCCGTTCTCTACCGGAAATGAATTTGGGGTAGCGACAAGACATGTTTTGCTTTCGTTGGTTCTCTTATTTGTTGAAGCAGATTTATTTCCTCCATATCAAAGAAGATTTTGAAGTTCACCATAAAACAGCGTATATGACAATCGATCATTTACTGTAGCAGAAATTTACAAACAAAATAATGGTGAGTATTACTCTTACTATTAGCGACCGGCAGCTATTTTGAAATATTATTATTTTCTCCCGAAATCTGTACATCCCAGTATTGTAACAACACCAAGTTTATGAAAATCGGAGCAGAATTGACTGAGTTAAGGTCCATTTATTAACGCGAACTGGCAGACACCTTGTTCGCAAAATTAGCCATTTTGCTTCAATTTTCAACCCCACTTCATATCTCTGAAACCAAAAGTCCTAGAGACATAATTATTTCACCAAAATAAAGCTAATTTACGCACTAATACCATCATGCAAATACATTACCCATAGGTCGATTAGTTTATTTTTTAATGTTAGCATTAACCATACAGAAGATTAAATTTACCGTACAGAAGATTCAATAATTATGTAAACTTGAACTAGTTACAAGCAGCTCTTTTAAAACATTAACTTGTTGTCGATAACCTTGTTATTTCCCAAAAGCTGAAAATCTCTGCATTGTAACAACACTTATTTTTTTTTAATTCAGAGCAGAATTGACGGAGTTATTGTCCGTTTAGTAACGCCAACTGGCAGACCCTCCTTTTCGCGAAATCAGTCAGTTTGCTTCAATTTTCAGTCCCACTCCATATATGAGAAAGGAAATAAGCTAGAGACATAATTGTTTAGCCAAAATTAAGCTTATTTATGTATCAACACACCGATATACGCACATGACACATACCTCGAATAATTTATTTTCTGAGGTTTGAAATAGCGGTACAGAAAATTAAATAGTTACTTTAACAGAACATATCATAATCAATAATAATACAATATAATCAAAATATTTAAAAACAAAACTTCGTCGAAGAGTATTCAGAAGAGAATAAGAATAAACTACCTTAAAAATAAAATTAAAATATTACGCCCCCCCCCCCCCCAAAGAATTTAAAAGAAAAAATTATTAATCAGGATCATATTTATTTATGAAGCTAACCGTTTTAATTATTATTTACTATTATGCATACCAAACTTTATTGCCATGTATTTATGATTTATTATCTATATATTAAAATTATTTTAATCGCACACTCATCATACACAATCCTGTAAAATAAAATTAATACCTTTATGTAACAGGTACAAACTATATTTTCTTCCCATGAATTATGGAACAATAAATGCTGAAAACTTTAATGCACTGTATTGATTCCATTTTCAAAATTGCATTTGCATTTTAAATTACACTTATTTTTAAGCTTACATCTAATAATACACACTGAACGACAAGCAACATTTTCTTTTGTCAAAGTTAGTTGATATTAACAGTGGTCTGTACCCGTATTGTGATGGAGTTGCGTCCCTTTAGAAATTCGACTAGGTGCCGATTTCCAGTATTTGCCACTTCCCACAGGGGTTTCCGTCCTCAGAAACATGTTAGATCACTTATTTGGTGTTTATTGTTATAATTGTAAGTAAAACTTTGAGCTTATCAGCGCATATCAGACAATTTCAATAAAATAGTTGAGGTATTGATTGTGGTCTGTACCCATATTTTGATGGAGTTGCGTCCCTTTGGAATCCGACACGGTGCCGATTTTCAAGATTTGCCACTTTCCACGGGGTTTTCCGTCCTCAGCAACATTTTAGATCACTAATTTAGTGTTTATTTTCATAGTTGTAAGTAAAATTGTGAGCGTATCATCGCGTATCAGACAATTTTAATAAAAACGAAAACTTCAACAATTTATTAAAAGCTAATTTACCGCATGTCAACCGCCGGTAACATTTTTTTCAGACCCGTTTGGATACCCTCTATGAGAATCACTCATTTTCCGATCCAAATTCCTTCAGACAAGTCTGTACTAGCTCGGCGAAAATATGACCCCAAAACAGACGGAGTGGGGTTGAAAATCGTCCATAGCTGTGAGCAACACTGTCTGAGCCCTCTAGCGGTGGCGCCGGTCGCTATTACTATTCAAGCAACATTACTGTTAGTTAAAATGCTTTTAACGTTAAACTGTGTTTAACTTACTCCAGGGTGTCTAGAGGTTTCGTCAATACGTAACCTCTAGGCGCCAGTAATAGTGCCACCATTGAGCACCGTCCGACTTAATTTTTCGCGCATCGAACTGAAAGGTTTCAGTCGATAAAGCATCGAGCTGAAAGGCGCCAGTCGATAAAATCTGAATGCATGTCCTACCTTATTGTATGATCCTCCTTGAGCAACAATGACACTTACTGACAAACAAACGTTGTTCAGTGAAACCGGTTTATCCAATAGCACACTGTGACACAAACACTACCATTTCATAAAGTTGCCATGTTGGGATAATTTGACCTCTTTTTGACGTCATATCCTCCCCATTAAAATTTGAGAACACTTGTTTTAGCGAAACGAAATGCATTATTGTAAAATATTTCTATGGATTAGGTATAAATTTTTTTTGGAGATAGGAGTTGCACATAAAGTAAAATAGTGTTTGAAGGGATCGAACTCCCAACCTCCAGGCTAGCGAGCCAGCACCTTACCCACTTAGCCACGTGATCTCAAATCCCTGGAAGAGCCCGCATGAGCCTCAAAATTAGTTTTAAAAAAAAACCATCACTAAATCTTATTAGAATCGAAATAAAAACAATGACATCAACAACATGTCATGATTTTTGTTTATTGATCATATTGATGTCTTTTTAATCAATGACTTGCACATTAAAAGGATTGCCTTCAAATAAACTCTTGATTTCGTTTCACGTTGAACCCTGTTGCTAATATGCATGTTGCCGGCCTTCACCTCTCGCCAATATAGGTGATTTCCGGTTTGATCGTTTGTTATTTGGTATCTCGGAGTATTTTTGTGAAATCTCTTAAAATAGACAAGAAAACAGATTTTGTGGAAAGTAGATGGATATGATATGTAAGTTTAATGTGTTAGTGTTGCAGATAACTGAAAATTGGGAATTTTGCCGTACGCTGAAAGAAGTAAACTAGTTATCAAATTCTGCGGCGAGCTTTTGACCGTTTGGATGTTAGATGTTACGTTGTCAGCATATCAAAAGAGTAACATCTAACTTGTTGGATTATGTTTAACTGTGTAGTCATTTGACTAAAAAACTTGCGCAATGAAACTCTGCAGGAAAAACCACTACTGCGATGGAGTAAGGCGGAAGAAGTCAGTAGTGGGTACATTTCTACATGACTGTGAACGAACCGTGAAAACAAAGCATATATAGAGTCAAAGCATATATATACGCATTCCGATAAAGGCTTAAATTTAAAAAAAAAATTGTTGTTTTTATTGAGTGAGGGCTATATCATAATTGTACAGAATTTTTATTTTAAAGCGATTGGAAGGGTGCAGGCTAGAGCTGGGCGATATTTCGGTATTTCGATATAAAACCGTCATTTCTGGATGATATTTAACATAAATATTGAACAAAATGTGTTCATTTTTATGTTATTTACGATATTTTATTGCTTAATGATGAATAAATACTGTTATAAACTCCCGAGTTCTCATTCCACGCGGTTTGCAAATGCCGATAAAGAGTTCTGTTTACATCACGTGACTTCTCGCTCACCTTTCCACCCGTTAGAATTATCCCTGTTTCTGTTTAATTTCTACACATCTTGCCGAATTGTTTATACCGATACTTTCATTTTCCAAAGGAATCATTGATTTTCAGATTGAAATAAATTTTAATAGAGAAGAAATATAAATAATGCCATTTATATTGAGAGTTACGGTTGACTGATTGTCATTCAGCGTCGGACCTTCAAGTAATGGCGGTCGTGTTTCGGGAAAAAATATTTGACTAAATCAATGGACACTTTTTGACAAAGTACTTATGTTTTATAATTTAATTAAGTATTATTGTATTGTATGATGCATTTTCAAGAAGGCATTTGCTTGAATGAGAAAAAACAAGTTTGCCAGGAAAATGAACAGCATTCAATCGTAACGCCGGTAGCTATAATATAATATAATTAAATTTAAAAAATGCACGCCGAAAGAAGACAAACTTTTCGTTTTGTTTTTACCGACTCCTGATTTAAATAAATTATATTTAATAATTTGAAAATTAAAATTGTAATAAACACCAAGTTTTCAAGGCTATATATCTGTGTTTGAACCAGCTCATTAAATTTTGTTTGTAAATATTATTGAGTTCAAGTTCAAAATTATACAAATGTCTGCAATATTTAAAAATATAGTTGGCAAAAAAAACCCAAAACACTGCGATCTGCCTTTGTTTATAATCTGGTGTTGATTACTGAACCCATTAAGCGAGTGAGTTGTGATTCTTGACGATAATTGATTGGCGATTGTTAAAGCGATTTAGGTTTGAACCTTTGTATATAAATTTGCATTATCTCAATAACTATGTATATGTAGTTTTGGAGAATAAAGTAGTTAAAGTTGAAGTTAAACAGGGATTTAATTTTTTTTAATCTGGTGTTAATTATTGAGTAGGCCTACATATTCCGCTGGATGGGCTGTGATTATTGAGTATGAGTTGAGATTATTGTCAATAATTTTATTGATCGGCGATTATTAACTTCAAAGGTTAGGCGGCACAAACGGTTGTATGTTGTATGTGTTCGGCAGCACAAACTGTTGGCAATAAAAAATATGTACTAAAGATTATAGTATAGTTTTGAAATTTTGTTAAGCGTTTGGGCTGAGCAAGGCATTGAAGCATTCTTGCGTTCTGAGGAATTGTATCGCTCGCAAAGAGGCATCGACAACTTCCCGCATTTAGTCCATGTATTATGAGGTCCGTGATATTATCATGTCTCCTATAAATACGTGGCTGTTGACAGCTATTTCGCACCAAAAACAACAATTTTACACATTTCGTAGTATAGCCTTCCCTTAAATGGAAGGCGGCGAACCGACCATGACTCAACCGATTAATCGTGACAACCCAATTCCCAAGCTACCATACTCAAAAATGTTGATATAAACCTTCACACAGACATGATTTAGCAAACTTTCAGTATATTTCAGTGATACCGCAAGAAGTCAGTATTTCTATTCTTTATTGATACGAAGGTACGAAACAGCTCATGTGAGGACTCTTAAGTTTAAGCACATGTAAAAGTTGAAATTTTCAAAGGTACGAAACAGCTTACGTCAGGTATGAATGAACTAAGTACGAAACAGCCAGGTTACGAAACAGCTCACATTCATTTCAAGTATGGTTGTCATATGACAATTTGGCCGTGTGTCTATCATTGTCTAATGAATAAAAACATTTGCAAGTTATGTGAATAGTTGGTGATAGACAGAAAACTACAAATTGTGTTATGAAGAAATGCCATGGTGCCGTATCAGCTTATTTTGGCTACAGCATTTTCTGACACTGGCAATAGTAGAAAAATGCTTATATTTTAGATATCGACTTATGAAACGAAGACAGTAATTTATTCTGGAATATTACGGACTTGAACTTCAAGCTGGTACCTGAATTAAATACAACTCAACTCTTACGTCATGTTTTTATTACTAATCCATAACAAGAAAATTCCGAAATCTAAAAAGAAAACTCAGAAGAAATATGAAAGGCAGAAGAAAGTGCCGCCTACCTGCACACCCACTCTACCCTCTGTATGGATCTCTCCTTTTGAGGCCCACCAAAGAACGAGAATAAACAAAGACACTGAAAACTCGGATAAAAACGATAAGTTCAACCACAAACGAAGATCTTGATCTACTCAACTACGATCTTGAAGTTATAGCCGCCATAGACGAATCCAGCATGAAAATAAACGCACATACACATGGCCATTTTAGTATAAAAGACCCTATAAATGACGGCAATTTCCCGTGTATTATGGAGATGTGAGGTGTTGCCTAGGGGTGTGACGATTAGTCGGTTTAGTCAGAGTCGGATCGGTTTAACCTACAAACCGGTTCAAGTTTCGGGAAATCGATAGTCGTCGAAAAAATAGGTCATCACCAGTAATAAGATAAAAACCCATCCAGCAATAATAATAATACTGTACCAACAACTACTCCAGGTTAGGCAAACTCAGACCTGTCACCCTACCGCATTACGTGCTAAACTGCCGCGAAATTGACTCGTATACCGCACTACTGCGTGGTAACAGATTCCTACCGCATTTCCAAAAAAAGGGGTCTTTATTTTCCCGCCAAAACTATTGAACCGTGCAATGAATCTTTCCATTATAGACCGGGAGCCCAGAGGGTCGAACCTAGACGAACGAGGTACCAATATCTAACCATAAAGTCATCTATATACTAACCTGGGAAATACAGAAATGGGCGTCTGCCGGGGTCCAGTTCATGGGTGTGGCCTTGGCGTCCCCTAGAATGACCCCCAAAATGGGTTAAACTCATACATTCGAGGTACCGGTCGAAACCAATTTTAAATGAAAGAGTACATCTCACAGAGTACTAAATTGCTCATAACAGACGATTTTGACCCTGGGATGGCCCAAACTGACACCCTAAGTATGGACCCAGGGGCCTTAAAAAAGGGCTGTATTCATACATTCGAGGTACCAGTTGAAAACAATTTTAAATGAAAGTGTATATCCCATAGAGTACGAAATTGTCCATAACAGACGATTGGGTCCCTGAGATGGTCCAGACTGACACCCCAAAGCCGAAGATGGGTGGGGTGGGGGAAAATGAGTTATACTCATACATTCGAGGTACCGGTCAAAACCAATTTTAAATGAAAGAGTACATCTTACTGAGTACGAAAATGCCCATAACAGACGATTAGGCCCCTGGGATGGCCCAGACTGACAATCCAAAGCCGAGGTTGGGTGGGGGGGGAAATGAGTTATACTCATACATTCGAGGTACCGGTCAAAACTAATTTTAATCGAAAGTGTACATCTCACTGAGTACGAATTTGCCCATAACAGACGATTTCAGCCCTGGGTCGGCCCAAACTGACACCCTAAATATGAACCCCTGGGCGTAAAAAGGGTTATATTCATACATTCGAGGTATCATCTCACTGAGTACGAAAATGACCACAACAGACGATTAGGCCCCTGGGATGGCCCAGACCGACACCCCAAAGCAGGAATTGGGTGGGGTGGGAGGAAAATGAGTTACACTCATACATTCGAGGAACCGGTCAAAACTAATTTTAAATGAAAGAGTACATCTCACCGAGTACGAAATTGCCCATAACAGACGATTTCAACCCTGGGGCGGCCCAAACTGACACCCTAAATATGAACCCCGGGGGTTAAAAAGGGTTATATTCATACATTATGAGGTACCAGTTGAAATTAATTTTAAATGAAAGAGTATATCCCGCTGAGTACGAAATTGTCCAAAACAGACGATTATGCCTTGGAATAGCTCAAACTGATACATCGAAGCCGAGGGGGGCAAACATGGGTTAAACTCATATATTCTAGGTACCGGTCAAAACAAATTCTAAATGAAAGACTACACCCCACGGAGTACGAAATTGCCCATAGCAGACAGTTTTGTCCATGGGACGGCGCAAACTGACACCCTAATATGCCCCCTCCTCTCCCTGGGTTTGAAAAAGGTTAAACTGGCAAGTTTTGAAACATTGCAGTGTATATCGTATTTGGCTAGAGTAACCATTGTAAGACTATTGGTATAATTTTTGCTCTTTAAATTATTAATAGCATTATATTGTATCTTTGACTAATTATTGGATTCACACATTCTATCGAAATCATGTCTCATGCACTCAAATAATGAGTGACGGATTTACAGATACAGTATACAGGCCGACATGGTCTTCAATTTGGAGGATGATGCCCACATATAAGAGTTGGATAGAGAACAAGCTAAAAAGAATGTGGGCATCATTCCCTAAATTGAAGACCATGTCAGCCTGTATACTGTATCTGTGTTGGAGTTAGTCCTTTCAGTTGCAGGTACTTGATGACTGCCCTATAGACAGTTATGTTCTTTTTTGGTGATTTTAATGAGTGGGTTCACAAGACACTACAGTTGCAGTTCTTATGTCTATGATTCATTTAATGATTGTACATGTTGGTGGCAACATGATGCAGTCAGTGTATTTATGAACCGAGAGCACAAATGGTATTGTGAGGCCTTTTGCATACCGGAATTTCATTGGCCAATCACGCTATTTTACCGACATTTTGCCTAATAGTTTGAATGCAGCAATTGCGGGTGTGGCACAAAGCAGGGTAAGCTTACTCTTCCGGACACCTGTTGCCACTGTTTGTCGTGTATTTTGTACACTATTTTGCCTATGACGTTTTTAATGACTTGAATTATGTCTTTTGGTTTGGATTGTTCGTACTTGGTTTTTATTTTAGTCTACTTCGGAAATACTTCCACAAATGGTCATCAAGCCTGATCGCCGCATCCTACGTATGGCCCATGCACTCTCTTCTTACTACATATTTTAACTATTTTAACAGCCTTTCGATCGCCTAGCTCTCTTTCCATGCTGTGTATTTTCTTCTTACTACTATCTCAGTGGTTAGGACGGTTATCTTCTCATTAGTTAAGACATTTGTCTTACCAGGAATAACAAAGCATCAGTTCGTTTTTACATTTTATATATCAAGCACTGGTTACATATTAAAATACAAGCATAGATTACAATAAAGTCATTCTTTCAATCCCATTCCAGCGAGTCTGCTGATAGACATTGCTACATCTTCTTCCTTCGGAATCCAGCGGCTGTCTGACTTATACCCAGAGATATGATAGCTTTGTAGCTTTGGGTTTGGACCTTCAATTATCTAATTGGTCAAATATGACCTTATTAATGGTTGGTTAATTATCTTAATTGGGTCGAAAACCACCCTTATATAGGCAGTGGAAACTTTAACACCAGAAGTGTCACGCGTGTTATTTTGGTATTAACCCAGAATTAAATGTTTACCAAATTATAACTCTTTTTATATGTTATCCGTCACTCATTTTTTGAGTTCATGAGATCTGACTTTGATAGAATGTGTGAATCCAATAATTAGTCAAAGATACGATATAATGCTATTAATAATTTAAAGAGCAAAAATTATACCAATAGTCTTACAATGGTGAATCAAGCCAAATACGATATATACTGCCCCTACATTCATATTCAAGGCGGGAAATTGTTTCAAAACTTGCCATTTGAACCTTTTTGAAAACCTAATGAGAGGGACCAGAATCATCTCTTACGGACCATTTCGTACTAAGTGGGGTGTACTCTTTCATTTATCATCTGGTACCTTGGAAGTATGAATATAACCTTTTTTTCAAGCCTATGGGCAATTTCTCACTCAATGAGGCGTAGTCTTTCATCTAAATTTGTTTGACCGTTACCTAGAATATATGTGTTAAACCCATGTTTGGCCCCTTGGCTTTGGGGTGTCAGTTTGAGCCATTCCAGGGACCTAATCGTCTGTTTTGGACAATTTCGTACTCAGCAGGATATACTCTTTAATTTAAAATTAATTTCAACTGGTACCTCGAATGTATAAATATAACTCTTTTTTAAGCCCCGGGGTTCATATTTAGGGTGTCAGTCTGCGCTGACCCAGGGTTGAAATCGTCTGTTATGGGCATTTTCGTACTCAGTGAGATGTACTCTTTCATTCAAAATTGGTTTTGACCGGTACCTCGAATGTATGAGTATAACCCATTTCCCCCCACCCCACCCAACCTTGGCTTTGGGGTGTCAGTCTGGGCCATCCCAGGGGGCTAATCGTCTGTTATGGACATTTTCGTACTCAGTAAGATGTACTCTTTCATTTAAAATTAGTTTTGACCGGTACCTCGAATGTATGAGTATAACTCATTTTTTCCCCACCCCACCCAACCTTGGCTTTGGGGTGTCAGTCTGGGCCATCCCAGGGGCTTGATCGTCTGCAATGGACAATTTCGTACTCAATGGGATATACACTTTCATTAAAAATTATTTTCAACTGGTACCTCGAATGTATGAATACAGCCCTTTTTTAAGGCCCCTGGGTCCATACTTAGGGTGTCAGTTTGGGCCATCCCAAGGCCAAAATCGTCTGTTATGAGCAATTTAGTACTTCGTGAGATGTACTCTTTCATTTAAAATTGGTTTTGATCGGTACCTCGAATGTATGAGTTTAACCCATTTTGGGGGTCATTCTAGGGGACGCCAAGGCCACACCCATGAACTGGACCCCGGCAGACGCCCATTTCTGTATATCCCAGGTTAGTTGGTAGATGCCTATATGGTCAGATATTGGTACCTCGTTCGTCTAGGTTCGACCCTCTGGGCTCCTGGTCTATTAGTAGCCATTACTAAAACAAAGAAAGATAGTGACCTTTGGTTGTCGTTGATTGAGGGTTATTATTAAGGTGTAATAGCTAATGGATTTGTTATCAAAATAGTTATCAACACAGTTTAGGCTTAATAAAGCAGATATAATTACTGACATGTGTTTCAACATTCCTTAAAATGCATGTTAAATAACATAAACAATAGCGACCTATTAACGGCAACAATAGCGACCTATTAACGGCAACAATATCCGGCATTTTCACGTTCGCTTATTGATAATTAGATTTTCTTCATAATATTGATAAAACAACAATAATTACTATATAAAATGGATATATTTCGAATCAATCATTACTTGGAACTGTTAGCAAGATGTCAAAACGTCTCGCTGATTGTGAATTACCAGGAACGCCTTCGAAGAAGAATAAATATTACAACAAATTTTCCGAATCTTGGAGAAAAGATTTCCCGTACATTGTCAGAGGAAAACTGGATGCTGATGCTCATTGTACATTATGCAATGCAACTTTTACAGTTTCTTCTGGTGGTCTTACCGACGTAAAGAGACACATAAAAACAGACAAGCACACCAAAATAGCTAAAGATGTATCTGCACCTGGTCAAAATATGATGACGAAATTTATAAGATCTCGAGAAGACAAACCACTGGAACAAAAGACAATTAGAACAGAAACCATATTTTCTCAAATAGTGGCAGAATATAACTTATCATTTAGTTATGCTGATCACTTTTCTAAAGCTGTGTCATGTGTGTTCCCTGACAGCGAAATTGCCAAAAAATTCAAATGTGGAAAAACAAAAACCACCATGATTGTTAAAGGTGCCCTTGCACCACACTTTATAAATGAAGTGAAGGAACTGTGTTCCAATTCATTCAGTTTATTGGTGAATGAGTCAAATGACAGAGGACATGACAAGAATATGGCTCTTCTTGTAAGATGCCTTGATTACTCACAGGAAAAGGCAGTTACTAAAATTTTGGACATGCCAGTGTGTAATTTGTCAACTTCAGAGCACCTGTCAAATGCTATTGATAAAAGTTTCAAGTAAGTTTCCTTTTAAATTATTTCTCAATTTGTGAAATAAAAATATTAAATGTTTAACCCTTCCTTAGCGCATAAATATTCACTGAGGTAGTGCAATATTTTTAGGCAAAATGTGCCAAATACTGTATGCATTATTAGAATTAGTCCAGCTAAGTAACCAATGAATATAGAACTTTCAAATTTTCAAGGACTACTTATCACTATCTCAGGTTGTACTTGGCAAGTTTTGACCTACTTTTATCAAGTTGCCATGGTAACCATGTAATCCAAGATGGACGCCACTTTTTGAAAAATCATATTTTCAAGATAATCAAGTGCTGTAGGCTATAAAATATATATAAAAATAGTGCCAATTGTATAGGATATGGGGCCTAACATGTTTCCAATATTTTACCACCAAAAAAGAGGGATAACATCTAAAATTTAAAAAATAATTGTGTGATAACTAATTAAAGACAGATTTTTCGAGAATTTTTTTTTCGCACAAAGACTTACAAAATACATTTATTTTGTCATCAATAAACTTCTAAATTGTTTTTTGAACAAAATATATAACTATCTCATTGTGAACAAAGAGAAATATAAAATATGTTATGGGACATGTTGGATCATCGCCAAAACTAACCTCATCTGGGGGGGGGGCAGCGAAGCGAAGGTCGGCTGATCAACTTGCATCGGTCCAGGAACATTGTCAGCTATGTCATCAGACGCCTCATTATCTGAGCTTTCAGGAGATATGTCGTTTGTCGGTATATCGTATTCACTGCCAAAGCTATCGGGCCCTCCATCTTCGTCATCTTAGCCGTTGAAAATGAAATCTAGGGCGTGTTGAAATGCGTAGTATTTGTTGATATTTTAGTCGGATGTTATGGTTGTGTTTGACCCGGATGTTGGCTATATTCGGTCGCTAGTAATACTAACACTAGTTACACACTCCCGAGTTAGATTTCACGTGATACACGGTCACTGAACCATGCATTCTAATTGGCAGACGCTACCAGCGGTCAAAAACGTTGTCGGCAGACGCTAAGGAAGGGTTAAAATGTTACATGTAGACCTATGTAATAATATTCTGGTCACAATTCTATTGCATAGAATACAGTTCAATTACTAAATGACATTTCAAACAATTTATGTAACAATAATCAGAACAAAACTACTTTCTAAATAAACACTAATCCTTTGTTATGTAATTGATTTAGTTGGATAAATAAGATTAAATTGTTTGTTTTTTCAGGGATCATGGTTTAAAGTGGGAGAATTTGGTGGCTTATTGCAGCGATAATGCTAATGTCATGATTGAAAAATAATATTCTGACCTTTCCCGAAAAAAGGAAAAACAACCAACAGTGGTGGACCTTGGATGCATTTGCCATTTAGCTAATTTAGTGGTTAAGGCTGCAGTATCTAAGTTAGATTTATCTGTTGATCACATGTTGATGGAGATCAATCTTCACTTCCATCTCCGGTATGGTTTAGTTAACTCAAAGCATAAACTAAATATTCATTTTACTCATTCATCAAAATTGTTTTGTTAATTGTAGTTACAGATTAAAATGTTTTGAATATAATATCTTTCAGCTCAAAAAGAAAAGAAGAATATAAAGCTTTTCAGGAGTTCTGTGATGTAGAACCCAAAAAACTTCTAAAGCATGTACAAACAAGGTAGTTAAGGCGTACTCTGGAACAATGGCCAGCTCTCCTCTCATATTTTACAAGTCATGATGACGTTGAGAAACCTGGCCGTGTCAAGACATGCTTTGAATACCTTTCAAGCAAGGAAATGAAGCTATATTTCTTATTTATTCAATTCATTCTTACACCTTTGAATAAATTCAATACTGCATTTCAGGTAATGTTTCTATTTCTTTATCTACCCCGTGAATAAAGTGAGTTATACACTGTTGAGGCAGCACATGCTTTTGAGGCTGTTATATCAAAATTACATTTAGTTCATGGTAAACAATTGTTTTATTTGGGTTTTTTCAGGCAGATGACATAAAAATATGCTTTTTGTACACTGAAATGACTCGATTACTAAGAAAGTATCTTGGAAAATTTGTCAAAAAGGCAGAGATCATGAAGCCTGACAAATTAACTGATAATCTTTTAGTGGCATTTAGCGATTGGAGACATATCAGAACTAACACAATTATATGGGAAAACAATCACTGGTTTATTATACACAAACACGACGTTTCGATAAGTATCCTCTTATCGTTATCAAGCACAATGATATTTAGTAAACTAGATGGTATATATATATATATAAAAATGTACAATATGAAGCCATACTTAATTAATGTTATGGATTACAAGGGTCACCTTAGTTTACTAAATATCATTGTGCTTGATAACGATAAGAGGATACTTATCGAAACGTCGTGTTTGTGTATAATAAACCAGTGATTGTTTTCCCATATAATTGTGTTAGTTCTGAAGTTAACTGATGTTGATTTTCAAGAACATAACCAACTGAATGATGAGTTCATAGCTGTAGGGATAAACACAAGAGAATTTATTTTAACTGTAGAGGGTAAAACTGTTGTGGCAAAGTTTTTTAGGTGAGTAGAACAGAGCTTATTTCAAGAATGAGTTTGAAAAATATCCTGACTGCTATGTAACAATCTTCCATTTGAAGATATTCTAACAACAACTTATTTGTTCATGTTTTAGGCAAGCCAGATTCTTTTATGAAGAATCTGCAAGAAAGATGATCACGAAATTTCCATTTGAAAATAAAAATTTTGAAAATATTGGGTGAATTCATCCTGAAACCGAGAGAAGAGAAAATTTTACAATCAATTCTGGTAAGATAAGATTTTAATTCAATTATTTTCTAGATAAGATTTTAATTCAATTATTTTCTAGATAAGATTTTAATTCAATTATTTTCTAGATAAGATTTTAATTCAATTATTTTCTAGATAAGATTTTAATTCAATTATTTTCTAGATAAGATTTTAATTCAATTATTTTCTAGATAAGATTTTAATTCAATTATTTTCTAGATAAGATTTTAATTCAATTATTTTCTAGATAAGATTTTAATTCAATTATTTTCTAGATAAGATTTTAATTCAATTATTTTCTAGATAAGATTTTAATTCAATTATTTTCTAGATAAGATTTTAATTCAATTATTTTCTAGATAAGATTTTAATTCAATTATTTTCTAGATAAGATTTTAATTCAATTATTTTCTAGATAAGATTTTAATTCAATTATTTTCTAGATAAGATTTTAATTCAATTATTTTCTAGATAAGATTTTAATTCAATTATTTTCTAGATAAGATTTTAATTCAATTATTTTCTAGATAAGATTTTAATTCAATTATTTTCTAGATAAGATTTTAATTCAATTATTTTCTAGATAAGATTTTAATTCAATTATTTTCTAGATAAGATTTTAATTCAATTATTTTCTAGATAAGATTTTAATTCAATTATTTTCTAGATAAGATTTTAATTCAATTATTTTCTAGATAAGATTTTAATTCAATTATTTTCTAGATAAGATTTTAATTCAATTATTTTCTAGATAAGATTTTAATTCAATTATTTTCTAGATAAGATTTTAATTCAATTATTTTCTAGATAAGATTTTAATTCAATTATTTTCTAGATAAGATTTTAATTCAATTATTTTCTAGATAAGATTTTAATTCAATTATTTTCTAGATAAGCAATAATTATGTATGACATTGTCTGATCTTTCCTAATTTATCTTTTCAGTCCTTACCTGTACTAAGGCTCTTGATTTCAAATTATTAGACGAATTAACTGAAGAATATACCGATTACCAGCTTAGTACAAAGCAAGAATTGCCATCTGAAATTCTCCAACCAGATCAGTATTGGATGAAAATTAAAAAAAATTAAGTTAATGGATGGTTCCCCAAGATTTAAAAATCTGTCTGATTTAGCAGAAAAACTGCTACTGATACCCAATTCTAACGCAGAGACAGAGAGACTATTTTCTTCTATGAGAAAAATTAAAACTGAGGAGAAAACAGAATTGCATAATAGTACATTACGTGCTCTTTTCTCCTGCAAAATTAACAATGACAAAATATCGTATTAAACTGTGCTCCTAGAAAAACTGTTGAAAGATGCCAAGAGCGCAACAAAATTATATAATAATGAACATAAATAGGGTTTGTGGTTGGGTGAAGTTTTTATTTATTGTGTTTTTTTTTTCATTTATTTGTTTCTGTATATATTCAATTTAAAAACTAATATATATTTTTGTTTATATTCATTTTTAAAATTTGTTTTTAGTTGCATGTATATATCTGTATGTAATCAGTTTTTAAATTATTTTTTCAATCATTTAAATATCATTAATCAATTAAATGTTTATACTTTAAAAAAATTGCTCATGTGTTTATATATTTTTTTACTCATTCAATTTATTGATTTTTTTACTCATTCAATTTATTGATCTTTTTACTTATTCAATTTATTGATTTTTTTACTCATTCAATTTATTGATTTTTTTACTCATTCAATTTATTGATCTTTTTACTTATTCAATTTATTGATTTATTGAATAAAATATTTGTTTTATAAATAAATGTGTCATTTCTTAATTACCCCTGAAAGTGCGAATTTACGCGTTTTTGCAAATCTACTGCCAAATCACGGTTTCTACTGCCTTTTTGACACAACCCTACTGCTTTTCAGAAGTGCCAGCCGGTCATACTTGGCTACAGGAGAAAGCCTACTCTAATGTCCAACTTGATCCCATAGCTTTAATAACTAGTGGTTGTTGTAAATTTGACTAAGATATTATTTATTTACGTAACGACATTATAATGCTATAACTATTATCTATGGTCTAAAATAGTGATAAAATGAGAATTCTAAGTACGAGCATTGCGTTAAAAACATTCTAAAAAAGATTTACAACAACTGGCAAATATAAACCGCAAGTAAAAAAAGGTTTCGATACAGTGTATCGCGGAAGGTCGTATTGCAATTGAGTATCGATGTACCGGACACATTAAACATAGAACTGTACGTAGCCATTACAGTTTTAAGCTCAGTATACAAAGGCCAGTATATTAGCGTGTATTGTAGACTATGGAAGACTAATATTTTTCAGTTAGTTTTCATTCCCGATTAAACCGAATCGGTTCAGTTTTTTGGCCACCGACTAACCGGTTCAAGTTTTGCTTAGTCGTCACACCCTTAGGTGTTGGTCGTGATTCGCTGTATATTCGTGTTCGACTTGTATGTGTGTGTGTTGTTTTTACGTCCGCTTCCACTGAGGTGGTATCGCAGATAAGGTTCGACTTCTATATGGCCGAAGGTCGAAAAGGTCATAAAATTCCTCGAATCAACTTATACTCCACGTCGACTTATACCCCGTAAAATACGGTATATTAATATTTGATATTAAATTCTTTGTAATTTTGCTGTTCCGTAATCTATGACTGTCCTGACAATGAGAAAGGTTTTCATTGGCTGAAATCGTTGTGGCAATTCGAGCCATAATGAATTCACCAAGTTCAAGTCACATGATTGACACAAGCAATCTTGCGATCTAAATCTCCCACACCAAAGTCATAACGTAAATCATAAAAATGGGGCTTTGAGTTGCAGAAAACTAATGATGTTATAACTTTATATATTACAGGAGATTAATGTATTATATATAACAAGAAACTAATAATGTTATAAATTATATATTACAGGAAACTAATGATGTTATAACTTTCCATCAGTGTGTTGTATGCAATGAGATTTTTCAACAACTTGATGATTTAGAAAAACACAGTAAAATACATATTAATGAAGAGAGAACTGTTGATATAGATCAATATTGCCATGTTAAAGAAGAGAAAACGGAAATACATGTTAAGGATAGGATACATTTTAAAGAAGAGAAAACTGATGATCAAGATGAATATTGTCATGTTAAAGAAGAGAAATCTGATGATGTAGATGAATATTGTCGTGTTAAAGAAGAGAAAACTGAAGATGATGGAATTGTTAACCAGTGTAATTTGTGTGATGAAGAATTTAAATTAGAAACAAATTTGGAAAGACATTGTGAAGAAGTGCAAATTGGAGAAAGAGATGATGTTTGTGGTAAATCATATATTGAACAAGGTACCCTACGAAAGCCAATGATAATTCATCCAAGAGAAAAGCCTTATAAATGTGAATTTTGTAGTAAATCATTCACCAACAGTAATGACCGACTGAGGCACACAAGAATTCATACCGGAGAGATTCCTTTTAAATGTGATGTTTGTAGTAAATCATTCCCTAGAAATAGTACTCTACAGTCACACATGAGACTTCATACTGGAGAAAAGCCTTTTAAGTGTGATATTTGTAGTAAATTTTTTAATCAGAAAGGGCATCTTAAGAGCCATGTGAGAAATCATAATGGAGAGAGACCTTATAAATGTGATGTTTGTAGTAAATCATATATTGATCAAAGTACCCTAGGCAGGCACATGAAACTTCATACTGGAGAAAAACCATATAAATGTGATGTTTGTGGTGAATCATTTAGTCAGACTTGTAATCTGCAGCACCACATAAGAACTCATACCGGAGAAAAACCTTATCAATGTGATGTTTGTAGTAAATCATTCACTAGAAAAAGTACTCTACTGTCACACAAGAGAATTCATAGTGGAGAAAAACATTACAAGTGTGATATTTGTAGTAAATTATTTAGTCAGAAAGTACATCTACAGACCCATGCGAGAAATCATACCGGAGAGAGACCTTATAAATGTGATGTTTGTAGTAAATCATATATTGATCAAAGTACCCTACGCAAGCACATGAGACTTCATACTGGAGAAAAACCATATAAATGTGATGTTTGTGGTGAATCATTTAGTCAGTCTTGTAATCTGCTGAACCACATAAGAACTCATAACGGAGAAAAATCTTATCAATGTGATGTTTGTAGTAAATTATTTACTTATCAAAGTACCCTACGAAAGCATATGAGAACTCATACTGGAGAAAAACCTTATAAATGTGATGTTTGTAGGAAGTCATTTAGTCAGAATGTCAGTCTACACAGCCACATGAGAAGTCATACTGGAGAAAAACCTTATGAATGTGATGTTTGTAGTAAATCATTTACTCAGAAATATAATCTAAAAAACCATATTAGACTTCATACTGGAGAAAAACCTTATAAATGTGATTTTTGTGGTGAATCATTTAGTCAGACTCGTAATCTGCAGAAACACATGAGAACTCATACTGGAGAAAAACCATATTAATGTGATGTTTGTAGTCAATCATTTAGTCAGAAACTACATCTGCAGAACCACATGAGAACTCATACTGGAGAAAAACCTTATGAATGTGATGTTTGCAGTAAATCATTCACGGGTAGTGGTAATCTACAGTTACACATGATTATTCATACTGGAGAAAATCTTTTAGTGATGTTTTTGATAAATCATTTAGTCAGTATAGTTATCTAGGGTAGTATGACACACATATTTGTACTGTATAAACTGACCTATTATAACACGTGTTGTCACCCGGCTCAATACAGCTTTTATGAGAAAAGTTCAGTCGCGGGTTCGCTCGTGCAATGTAGGCAGACAATCATGTGACTATATTCATTTACTTAATTAAAACTTGGCTAAATTCTAATTTAGTTGAGTTTTGCGGATCACCTCATGTCGTTTCGTTCTTTTTCTGTCTTTTTATCCCACTGTGGTGCAGACTTAGCGACATGGCAAGACTGTGAAATTTTTTTTTTTTAAAACCCTATGGTTGGTTGGCGCCTTTTTTAGTTAAGAAGTTAAGTTGTTGCTAGCTCTAAATACACACAAAAAAATTGATACCGGAAATTAATCGAGCGAAATGTAATTCTGCAGTCTTGATTAACCAGACTTGTCTGATTAAAATAAAATTACATTACAGGTCAGAGCATTCGAATACTAATCTTCTAGGGCGTGTGACGTTTGCTCTGTTTTGTAGGTGTATTTTTTTATATTTGTCTGTAATAATTATTGGAAACATAATAGGATTATTAAAAAGGATATTTAACGTCTACAATATGTTTTGGCTATGGTCTAATGTATTTATAAAAATCAGACGAAAAAATGTAACTGATAGTTTGAGTTATTTAGTTTCATATCTCTCTTTCTGTCTCTTGTGTTCAAAAACTAAAGATTGTGCATGCGTAGAAGCGTTAAATTCAATCATTATTTGAACTATTCTAAAAACCGAAAAATTCCAAATTAATTATAAGTTCCAGAGTAAAGTTTCAAATTTTAATATTAATATAACCGAGAACCATAACTCGTTTTGTCTCTAAGAACTAAGTCCCCTGAGAATGGGAGCCGAACACTTTTTATACGCCCACATTTAACGAGCCGTCTCAACACTTAGGATATGCACTTTGTAGACTATCGTGAAGGTTGTGTGTGTCAATATGTTCAATAAGTTGTCTGACTATACATTTTTCAAACACTTTGGAGATAAAACTCAATTTTGATACAGGACGGTAAATTTTGTAGCCCATTTCTGTCTAAACTTGATTTTTTAATAACTGGAATGACATTAGCAACTTGAAGAACCATTGGAAACTAACTTGTCAACGGACAACATAGTTGGCCTGGTCAGTATGTGCATCAACTCCACCTACTTCACCTGGGGAGACGACCTGTACGAGCAAATCCATGGCCTACCAATGGGAAGCCCTTTATCACCTCTGATCTCAGAAATATATGTCACAGAATTTGAAGAACGTGCGCTGCAATCGTCCCCCGTAACACCTGTATGTTATTTTCGCAAGGTGGATGACACGTTCGTCATATTGGAGGAAGATGATGACCCAGCAGCCCTTCTCAACCACTTCAACAATCAGCATCCGAGGATTAAGTTTACTATGGAGGAAGAAGTTAACCAATCATTGCCCTTCCTAGATTTCCATGTCCATAGATCAAATAACACCATCAAAACCAGTGTATACCGTAAACCTACCCATACAGATCAGTATATTAACTTTAATTCAACACATCCTACCAATATTAAAGCATCTGTTGTTTCCTGCCTAGTCCAAAGAGCCTACAAAATTTGCGAACCAGATTACCTAAATGAAGAACTTGATCACCTTCGGCATGCTTTCTGCACCTTCAACGATTACCCACCTGAGTTTGTCAACCGTATCATCAAATCCACCCGAAACTAGTGTTGTGCGGTTTTTAAATTTTCTTTCGGTTTCGGTTTTCGGTTTTTCTGGGGCAAAAAAACTCGGTTTCGGTTTCGGTTTTCGGTTTTTTATTCATTTAAAAACTGTATTATAAATGTAGTGATTTATAGTTATCTCATACAGCCTATTTGGAAGCCAGAAAAGATATCAAACATATTGATGTAAATTGTAAACAACAAGTTTTTTTTACTGTTAAGATGACTTTAATTACGACTAGTAAATACAAAGTTACGGTACTGTAAAAAAAAAAAAAGATTTGACAAACTTATTTTAGGTGCACTTTCAATTTGGATGTGTTTCCGAATTCAGCAGAAATATGCTCTTCACAAAGATTGCATTATATTTAGTACTGTCCATAGAAATGTACTGTCATCCAATCTTTCGTAGTGAGAAAGCCATGGACTTGGAAGACATTTTACTTCTTGAGGAAGCCATCGTGCCTAATATTGACAACCGGCTAAGGGTTGCATAAAATTTTGGATTATAAACCGAAACGAATTGAGAAAATAAATAGTCTAGGCCATCCAGACTTATTAAACTATTAAACACTCTATACATAGGGGGCCTGGTTGATCTAAAATCAAAACGAAAGTGGTGGTTACATTAAAATTTTGGAATGTATCAAACATTTCCGAAACGAAAAACGGGTAAATTAAAATTTAGGAATTTGGAAAAATAACCGAAACGCATGGTTAATTTTTTGTTTTATCGGTTCGGTTTTCGGTTTATATGTAAAAACCGCGGTTATTCGGTTAAACCGAAAAACCGCACATCACTACCCGAAACCATATCCACCATAGAGATTATCCAAAACCTGAAAAACCAGATATCCGAGTGACATTGCCCTTCTATGGGAAACTTTCTTACCAGGTCAGTAGAATGCTGAAGACAGTCAACATTGCAACAACCTTCACCACATCTACAACCTTAAAACAGATCCTCGGTGCAAATGGCAAACTACTTCCGACTAACCCAATTCAACCAAAGGGAGTAGTTTACAAAGTTGATTGCTCACATGCTACAAATCTTACATTGGAGAAACGAAAAGACCACTAGACAAACGTATTGCTGAACACAAGTCTAGAGCCCAAACCAATGTATCCGCCATAGCAGAGCACATCAATGAAAACAAGGGCCACAGACCAGACTGGAACAACATTCAAGCACTAGCAGTCCACAAACACCAGAAGAAGAAGAGGAAAATTATAGAAGCTATCCAAATTAAACGCTACAGCCCAGAACTTAACAGAGATACAGGGTTATATATTCCAAAGGCCTATGATGAGTTAATTAAGATGGAGAAATGACTTTTTAAAATTTATTCACAATTAAATTCTTCACACTGTTACGTTTGTTTACTTCTCCTAACCTGGTAGTTTATAATTGTACCTTTAATTTATTAAATATGTTTTTACTATATGTATCAGCAAGGTAATTAACTTTGAGATTACACCTTACACTATAATCATATGTTAAACCCTCTCTATCATCAGTTGATAAATAGTTATCACATAAACCGACATTAGTATAAATTTTTTAAGCATTATATGTACATCCAATTATTAATTAATCTTATCTATAGGGCTTCATTTTTTATGTACTTTAATAATTAAATAAACTTTAATAAAGTTTAATTAGTTAATTACCTTTAAGTTCTTCCTCCTTTGTCCTGTGGTTATATGTTAACACCAATTAGATTGTCCTATTAGCTATTTATGTGTTAGAGATTTTAGGTTAACAATAGATCCAATCACCCTGTACTTAACACCATGTTTTTTTTTTATGGCTTCACATTTTTTTGTAACATATATAAATATTGCCTTTTAGTTTACTAATTATCATTTGTGCTTGATAACGACAAGAAGATACTTGTTGAAACGTTGTGCTATATGTATATAAACAGTGATTGTAATTTCCATAAAAATTGTGTTGTGTATTATTGTGCTCAATCGCTAAATGCCACTTAAGGATTATAAACTTTAAAACCATTGGGTACTTTTCTTTCTTGGATACAAGAATGTATGATATCAATATTAACAGGTTTTCTTTTAGTAAAGATGTAAGGAGGGGGTCAAGTGGGCAGGTCTTAGGGATGACGATTTAATAATATTTGACACAACAGATTCACAAACTAAATGTCAAAGCACACTACCGTTGGCGTCTCATATTTGGGTACAAAATCACAGGAATTGTTAAATTTATCAAGTTATGTTCGTATCAGTGTTATTTTATCAGAGAAGAAGTTTGCAAACACTTCTGCTAGCAGACATTTATCGGTGCAATCAGGGAGGACAACAGTCGAGGAGGAATGGTCAATCAGTTTATTAACAACACAGAAAAGTTCTTTCTGTGTGTTGGCACTATTTTGAATTTTTTCATTGTAGAAGGAAACTTTTAATTGTTAAAATATATATTTGACTTTGTTTTTCTCTTCTCGGTAAATATTTTTATGGATATGAATGAAGGTCTCACGCCACTGCGCTTTTGTTTTGCTTCAGCTATTTGATTGTTACTCCACTCTTTTCCTGGTCTAACAGTAAATGTTTTAGTGGTTAACGGAACTAGATCATCAATGATCTTTCTCAGTGTTGTATCATACGAATCAGCTTTTACATTCACATCACACAAGTCATGGATGTCGGAAAAGTTTGGTGTACCAATTGTTTCACAAAAGGTATCATTGTTTAGAGATTTAAATTTACGAAAACAATATTGTTTTCTTGTCTAAAGGCGGCTTTTTTGTTAGAATTTTAAAGGTGATAGGAAAATGGTCTGATAGTGGGGTATCTTCTACCAGTACATCTTGTATATGTACCTCATCTTGGCGTGTAATGACAAAATGGTCTGTTAGTAAGGTATCTCCTACCAGTACATCATGTATATGTACCTCATCTTGGCGTGTAATGGCAAAGTCAAGAAGATAACCTCTATTATGTGTATTTTTGTTGACATGATGTTGAAGATTGTAGGTAAGCAATATTTCCCGAAAGCGATTACTGAGTGGGTCAGAACTGTTTTCGAAGTAAATATCAAAGTCGCCAAGTATCAACAGGTCGCCCTTTGACAATAATTTTGTTTCAAGAAGTGATGTAAATTCCTCAAAGAAGTCGTTATTATTGGAATTTGGGGGCCTTTAAACAATTAACAGATGCAGAGATTTATGGAAATAAAAAAATGATGAAAAATGGGCTTTACGTTTCTTTTTTTGAAGAGTATATATCTGTAGCAGGAAGACCGCAGGGTGGGGTTACACAGAAACAGTTGAGATAAATGAACCACACAACAGTTCATTACAGGACAAAACATACATTTGATACACAAACAAAACACAGCAAAGATACAAAATGATTATTTACAAAAGTGAATTATTAAATATATTCTACTTATTACAAATAGATTCCAAATCAAGTTATAATATTAAATGATGTATATATGCTACTAATTACAAATAGATCAAAATTCAAGTTATATTATAATACTATAATATGCACTTAAGTATTATGATTATCTATATTTGATCAATTATACCATAAAGATACAAATATAGACATATTTTAAACTTACCCTAAGACAGGTGCTTGTCAGGCAAATAATAACGGATATAATTAAATATAAAGTTGTCTTGTTCCTATATATGAACTATTTACTAGTTTAGTAGAGTCATTCAGCGACTCAATTATTGTCCTTATAAAAACTGACCCACTTATCTGTCTGACTGCCTCATCGAGTGTAATTTAAGTGAGCAAAATTTAGTCCCGGGCACATGAATTTGGAGGTCGCAGCAAATATACATCACAAAATATAGCTTTTCACATGGTATTATAAAGCCAATTAAAAATACACTTATTATTTGCTTTGACTTTTGTGTTTATTTAATAGCAATCTGATCAAAACACAGATCCAATTTCGTTTCATTTTTTATAGTTCAAAATTTTGTTTTTACTTTTCTTTACTACACTTTGATCTGGAAGACTTGTTATTTAAATCGTGTTTTGCATGAAATGAGGGGTCTGCTAATCAAATGGTCTGTCGAATCGACCGTTTGGACCTTTTCATGCGCGAAACTGTGGGTAGACATTACCAGCCAATGACGTCTTACTAACACCAGCAGATAGAATTCAAAACAAAACAAAAGTCGATTTTTAAAAGCTAATTGGTTGATCGAATGACTGACGTTATCGGGTCAAATGTCGCATGCTTGATACCTGACATCATAGAACGTGAGCTCCCACTATAACTTGTTACATCTACATGAAGTATAGGCCATCGAAAGTATAAATGATAGGTTGCCAGGCAACGAAGCATACGCCCACAGCAGCTAAATTGTCCGGGCAGTCAACAAGAGTTATCGCATATTTTTACTTTTTTTGGTAATTAAACATTTATAATTAGACTGTCGTCTGTCAAAAAAAATCTGTACACTGGGTCTAGTTGTAATTCACACATTAGTAATATGTGAATAAGGATAGGATGCTTTATTCCCGCTCCTAGAATGTGCCAGTTTTTATAAACGAATCCTCGCAAGTTTTTGAATTACTTTCTGTTACTTTCTTATCAACCACTCTTACACCTGATGAATATCAATTAGCCAAACAACCAATCAAAACCACTCCAGATAATATTGCGCCAATTTGACCTCAAGTTCACAGGTCAAAAGGCCAGTCTGAGCTGTAGTGTTTACTTTGAGACCATGAAGTGTGTTGTTCACCTCGTAGACAAAGATTGTGGAAAGCTGAATAAATTTACAGATACGAGTTGGAATAAGGTTGTATTAAGTTATAAAGAATGAGCTAATCTTGATGGAACCGAGCTAAAAGTGTGCCAACAGTATAAAGATGTATTTGAGGGTAAGTTTATCAACTAAATCAAACTAAAATTGATAGTACGACTACACGAGTCGCCATTTTATTTTTCTGCGAAACACCATTTTTTGTTGTTTACATTTTAAATTAAATTCTTAGTGGTAGGCGGATTACATTTTATAGACACCTGTACTCATCACAAATGCTCGGGACTGTACAATGCAACGAGAGCTTACGTCCATATATAATATTTCTTGTTTGATGTCATTGCTGTGTGCAAGTTGTTACGATAAATAATAGGCCTAATAATAATGTTTGTTGACATTCATTCAATTCATATTGTATAGTCTCGTTAGTTCATAGAGTAGATTGGGTTTGTTTTAAAATCGACAGCATTCACGCTAGCCTTTAATTTTATTTTAATAACCCCAGATTGTTTAAGTGTCTTTTCACAAATCAAGTGCAAACATGTGGCAGTGTCTTACTTTTCATAAAAGAAAAGTAATTTTTATTATGGATATTTGTTGCCACCTAAATTCTTCTCAGTCTTAGGTTTTAATTTGCTTATTTTGTGTATGTGTGCAATAATATATGGAGTATGTTTGTATTTATAGGGAAAAAAGATGGTGCACTACCAGTTTATGGCTATCATTCCAAGTGTTATTCGAGATTCACAACAGACAGAACAAAGATTGATCGAGCTACTAAAAGAGTTGCATTACAGCCTGATAATAATAAGCAAACAAGTGATAACAGTCAATCCACATCTAGGTCACAAGGTTTGCGATCAGCCGCAACTAAATCTTCAACCACCCAATGCAAGCTGTCAACCTGCGAGGGCATGTCTTGCCTCCTGTTTGCATTATCTGCAAGAAAGTACCTCTGTTCTACAGGTGTCAAAAAAAGACTGTCTCTGATAAGCTGATTTTAGCAGAAACTAAAGATGAAGGTAATTTTTTATTATTTGTTCAATCGTTGTGATTAAAATTGTGGAATAGGTCCATCGCCCCTCCTCAGGGTGTCGTAACAGGCATTTATTGCGGACAGTGGTCAGGTGGCTGATAGGTGTTATCTATCAATCTGCCATCAATAGAGTCGAGGGTTCGACTCTCTTTCTCTGCGATCTCAGTGACAAGGTGGGGGAGTAGCCTATCCAAACATGCAGGGTTATGTATTACCCCTGCAGCGCAAGTACTCCCAGACCAGGGTTTAAAAATATTTCCGTTTGCCCAAACCCGACTCATGGAAATAATGTATGGGTAGGTAGGTAGACAATTTTTTTTTTTTGGGGGGGGGGGGGGGTGGGGTGGGGGCCAGACTTTGGCGATAAATAACCAGATTTTACGAAATCACTTGTCGAGTTTGGTGTTACTATGTATAGACATGACAGTGGCTGTTCAATCTCTCAACCAATTATTTCGCATGTTGACTGGTGAAAATTGAATATGTAGTCTACTTCTAGTTGGTTTATGATATCCATAATATTTACAATTGTCCATATCTATTTAGGTCGAGTTAGAGAAGCAGCAGTTATGAAAGCAGATGAAACCATTCTCAGGCACATCAGAGATAAAGACTGTGTTGCTATTGAAGTTAGGTACCATCTACGGTGCTACAAGGATTATGTTCGATTCCTGATAAGAAAACCCAAAGTTTGGTCGTCAGGGTAAGTTTATTTCATACTTGTGGTAGTTGTTGTGTCCTTGTGGCTTGTTATATATCTATTTTATATCAAAGACAACTAGTGGGTGGAAAGGGATTTATATAACCAAGTGGGTGGTTAAAAAATGTCTGTCATCAGTTCGCATCCCATTATCAGTGACCTCAATGACAAGGTGTGGGAGTGGCCGATTGGCACAAAATGACCAGATTGTGGTGTTCAAATGCACTAAAACAAAGTCCATCCGTTCTAAGAATGTGTGAACATTATTTACTAGCACTTTTGTGCGGTCAATACTTGTTTGTGATATGATAAGTTTAAAGTGTATTAATATGTTTGTTTTACTTAATCGACCATCGACCAATACATCTTAAGTGGATATATCACCAAACATGAATTCTTGCATCTACGATGAGATTTCCTTGTACGTGTAGTAACTATGAACATATATTTTTAAGCTCTTCTGAGATGTCTGCATATGAGACAACCTTTGATATTTTGTGAAGATGTGATTAAAAAAAGAATTATTTTCCACAAAGAAATTCTGCGAATGGCCAAATTATTAGATATTTCAAATTACCTGTAATAATTTGTTATTTCTGTACATTGGTTGTGTCCTTTATTATTTATTTCAAGCATTAATTATTGCACAACTGTTACAGCAAGATTTAAATAAATTATTGATATAGCAGTTATTAAAAATTAAAAAAATGTTTTCTGTATTTTAAAAAAAATATTGATTGAAATGTTGTTGTAAATTGCAATAAACAGGCCTAATTTATATATATTTAAACCTTTAATACTAGTAATTAAAGATATGAATAATGTTTTAAATTTGTTTTCATTCTTTGTTTGGGGATAGGGTGGGTTTTCAAGGGGGAAATTTGGTCAATAGAGAGGTTTCGCACCAGTACGTATACAGTTACTTCGACGGATACGTCATCAATCTGTGTGTTCTTGTGACGTCACAGCAACTTTCCTTATCCGCAATGCGGACTGAAGGACGGTTAGTCAGGTCACTGCACGTGGTAGAAACTAATTTGTGATCTTAGTGGAACGGATATGTCATCAGTTTGTGTGCTCTTGTGGCGTCACAGCAAGTTTTTCTATCTGCTATTCGTACAGAAGGACGACTAGTCAGCTTACTACACGTAGTCGAAATTTTTTCATAATTTTGGATATAAACAAACTATTTTATGATTTACACATCTTTGTTAATACCATGTAGTCCAAAGAATTACTGATTATTTTTGTTTTAAACATCAAAAACCTGTCTAAAAGGCACTTTTAAAATACCCCTATACTAGGACAAAAATTCTGTTTTGTTTCTTCGATTATTATTTTTTCATATAGAAATGGCGATGGTAACAGCAGCAAAAAAGCCGATACGCTTTTATCCTGCAATGAATATCAATCTGTTAAAAGAAGTATAAGTGCAGTGGTCCCCTTCTCAAATTCAATGGGAAGCTGTGGAGAAAAAGTTAGGCTACAACAGAGGGTTTGAACGTGCAAGTTGTTCTGTTTACTGTTAAAAATCATCAGTGGTCTGATTCCAAACTTTCTCCTTTAGCTGTAGTTGCACGTGCTTATTCTGCTGCTAAGAAAGCAGCCTGCGTATCACTCACCATTTTGTGTAAAACCGTTCTCTAAGCAAAAGCGAGCAGTCCCACCATAGAAGTAACTACTTTACTGATTTCTTATTTATTTACATATTTTGTATATCTGATTTTTAGTGTAACGCATCCAAGCCACCAACAACTGTCCTGTTTTCGCAGACAAATCTCTCGGGGAGCTTCAATGCAATACCAAGCCTCTTTATTGAATCTTTATCAAATCTAAATAAATCCACGGACTGATCATCGCTAAGATTAAAATCAACATATGCATCGTATGTTACATGGCCATTGCGTTGTGCATCATCATTTTCCAATTGATGAAGAATCATGTACTTGTCGTCATTCTCGATCGCCATAATCAAAATATTTTCATTAAAAGCCCCTGCTATTTTGACTAGACATACATGAGCGACATATATCAGCTATACGTTAAAAATGTGAAACCTATAAAAGCCGTCTAACCGTTAACGGATAGCTATGTGTAACCGTACTCGTTTACGTTCAGGTGCGAAATGTCTCTTTTGTTTGATATTTGTAGGACATTTATGATACGAGTTATCTCCCCTTATACCTTTTTACCTGGAACCCCTATTTGAAATATCACGTTTGTGCATTGTTTTTTGGTTGAAATCGAATATGTCTATGCAATTATCAAATTTATGTATGATTTCTGATAATAAATTGAATTCAATATCAATTCAATGACGCTGTATTTTCATAAATAGACAAAAACATGCTACCATGCGCAACATTGCTGCTTGGTGGGCGCTTATTATTGGCCCTGTGCAAATGCAAATTGAGATATTTCCATAATTTTTTTTTTCAAATGTTGCTATGCATATTGGCAGTACACACGAAAAAAAATCATTCACCTGCAGTAATTTTATCACCCAAAATCACGACGTCAAAGGCATGTTAGACATGCATGAAAAATTGACCGAGACCCTGGGTAAATGGGTAATATTTTAAAAACTGGCATTATCTGAAGGTGGGAATATGGATTTTCCATCACTAGAAACCTTGTACTATAAGAAAATGTCAAAAATTTTTAGACCCAGGGGGGGTGCAACAAAAATCGATTTCTAAGCACATTTTCCCTATACAGACGACAGTCTAAATAGATTAAATCTGATTAAGAGTAACAACTCATTATTATGTTATTATCTGAAAATCATTAAAATTTGTTTGGCTTTGATAAAGTTCTCCTCCATGATAACTTTAGCCTCTAGAGTGTTCACAAGATTTTAAAAAGTAATCAAGGGTCATAACTCTGACAGTAATTATCAGAAATCGCTGAAAATCAAAAGGCTTCTAAGTCACATGGCCTTAAACACTGTGTATAAATTTAAGTCAATTGGATATTAACTTTGGCCTCTAGAGCGCCCACAAGATTTTTGAAGTGATCAAGGGCAATAACTCTGGCAGTAATTATCGTAAATCGCTGAAAATCAATAGGATTCTTCGTATCATGACTTTAAACACTGTATAAATTTAAAAGAAAGAGAGAGAGAAATGGGGTTTAACATCCACTCAACACAACTTGGTCATTTCGGGACTAACATATGGTTTTTAATTTTATTTCAATAAATTGCTTGCGCGTAGGGGTCTTTAGCAGTGGGAGGAAACCGGAGTAAACCTACGAGGTTGAGAAGGCGCCCCTATCTCCATGCCACATACGCTCACACCAGGGCTCGAAACCACAGCCGCAAGCCAGAGGTGGCCGGCCAGCTAGAGATCGAAGCCTGGCACTCTAGACCACTAGGCCATCCCAACGCCCCCTGGAGTAATGAAGACAAGCAATGTACTATGTGGGTCACTGGGCTGCAGTGCTACTGTCTTGGCAAAATTTCTCTCATCATTGCACACTGTTTGGTGTTTGCCTGTCTTCAATAGCCCAGTTCGGAGCAGATCTGTAGGACGTTAAAGGCTCAATACCACTCTGGTTGTAACTAAATAAAATGTCCCATTATTCTGGTCATGAAATTGTACTATTTTACAATATTTCAATATATTGGTGATACAAATTTTATCTCAACACACCTTATTAAAACAAAATTGAAATTCAACTTAATGGTTTGAAGCGTCTGACGTAAAACTTTTCAAATGAAACTTTGATTTAAATATATTTTCAAACCCACTGAACAAGTAAAATAGATTGAAATGGATGATTATCACCACAGGTAGGACACTTAAAAATCTAGTACTTAGATAAGGATATTATATATTTTCTGGAGCTTCCAAGCCAGCAAGAGTGTTATTGTCCCTTTAAACTAGGCCATCCCAAACCCCCCTATAAATTTAAAGTCGATCAGATATTACCTTTAGCCTCTAGAGCGTCCACCAGCAATTGGACGGACAGACGGGGGCGACGACAATATACGCCCACATTGAAATGTGGGCTTATAAAAATGAAAAGAAAAAAAATATGGTTTGATGTTCTACTGTTCTGCTCCAAACTGGGCTAAGGGGCCATCCATAAAGTATAAGGGGGGTCACGCAAAAAACGTACCGGTGCGTACAGGGGGGTTCATTGGCAAAACGTACGTACGCTTGATTTTTTTATTTTAAACTCTAATTTCGGGAAGTGTGCACTTCCCTCGATGCGTGCTGCTTTCCTGATATTATTGTTACATAGTCATTGTATATGTATCAGTATAGATGTCTTCACAATGGTATTCGCTGGCTCAGACATTCGCTGGTTCCACTGTGTTTATTTATAGCTAATTAGCAGCGCATGCACAGTCAATCCTGGTCACCCAGACTATCATTGACTTGAGAAGCATGTATAATTTTGCTTAGGTGAACGAGACTACAGGGTTAAACACTAGTTAAAATCCGTTTAATTCTACATCAGACTCCTCCTGATTTATTCGATTGTGTTCCCGGGATTGCTTACGGGCATACATTTATGCCAAAAGCGTACCGGTGCATACAGGGGGGGGGGGTCTAAATTTTACCCATTTTGAGCGTACATACTTTATAGATGGCCCCTAATGAAGACATGCATATGCCATACAGTGTGCTATGAGGTAAATTTCGCCTGGGCAGCGGCGCTAAGGCTATTCTTATGTCAAATTCCAACTCCCATGGGATCTTTACATGTACACATGTCCCACCCAAACGACTAGACAACATTCCTCAACAGGCCCTCTGTTCTGCATCTCTGACAAGGAGAAAACCACGCCGGAAAATCTGGATGAACTTTCTTCACCAATGCAGGGATCAAACACCAACAGCTCCCTAGCCCATCACACTGACAAACTGGAGGATATCCACACTCAATCAGAAGCGGTTTCAAGTAAGTTGTCGTTTGTGTTTTTTTAAAAACAATAAGAGAAATAAATGTTACAAATATTATTGACAATTTATAATTAAATAAAATCAACGGAGGTTTAAAACCCTACTTTGTGGCAATTTATTATAAATTGAAATCAACTGGGGTTTAACGACATATTAATAATTTTTATCACAATATACTTCCAAAACATTTTTTTTTTCTTAGAAATTTAATAAATTGTTTTACAATTTAGTTTGCAGAATAAAACACAAATTACTTCAATCTGAGCTAATATAGGACTGCTTGGAGTATAGTGTTGTTTGTCAGTCAAATTACTTCCTTCTTATCTAAGTTAGGACTGCTTAGAGAATAGTGCTGTCTTGATTGTCATTGCTACCGTTGTTACGATGGTAAACAAAGTCTTCATTATCCATTTTTCAATTAAATCATTTTAAAATTGGCTGAAAATCAAAAGCACCCAGCAGCCTTCAGAGTTGATTATATCTAACTAATAATTTTAAGACCTAAATAAAGACTTGGAAGGCAGATAAAGACCTAAGACCTAAATAAAGACTTGGAAGGCAGATAAAGACCTAAATAAAGACTTGGAAGGCAGATTAAGACCTAAATAAAGACTTGGAAGGCAGATTAAGCCCTTGAATTATAATAATATCAGAAGAGAAACTACATGTAACATGTTTAATTTCCCCTTCTGTAGATTATAATTCGGTGTCAAAAATAAATCACAAAAAATTAAACTCAAGAGGTCCATTTTGACGAAACGATTATCCACATGTAAGAGGTTTTTCTTTAGTATGAGTTCTCACGTGCTTCTGTAGATGACTGTTATTAGAAAAAGACTTGCTACAAACAAGACAAGCTTAATTTTTTACACCAGTGTGAGTCCTCATATGCTGCCCTATATTATCTTTGAACGATTTACCACAAACATCACAAGTGTATTGTTTTTCGTCCGAATGCACTTTGTGGTGTCTCTGAAGGTCTCCCTTCCGATAAAATGATTTACTACAAATGTCACATGTAAAAGGTTTCTCTCCAGTATGAATTCTGTTGTGTATTTGTAAATTAGAAGACTGACTATATGATTTACCACAAACATCGCATTTATATGGTTTTTCTTTAGTATGAGATCGCATGTGTCTGCGTAGATCACTATTAACCGTAAATAATTTACCACAAACATCACATTTATAGGGTTTATCACCAGTATGAGTTCTCCTGTGAAGCTTGAGATAATGGCCACAAATGAATGATTTACCACAAACATCACATTTATAGGGTTTATCGCCAGTATGAGTTCTTGTGTGAAGATTGAGGTAATTTTTGCTAGAGAACGAATTACCACAAACATCACATTTATAGGGTTTATCGCCAGTATGACTTCTCATGTGCACTTTAAGGTAATTTTTGTAACTAAATGATTTACCACAAACATCACATGTATAAGGTTTATCGCCAGTATGAATTCTCATGTGTAGTTTCAGGTAATATTTGCAAGTGAATGCTTTACCACAAACATCACATGCATAAGGTTTATCGCCAGTATGAATTCTCATGTGAATTTTAAGGTAATTTTTGAAACTAAATGATTTACCACAAACATCACATTTAGAACGTTTCGCTGAGCATAATTGATTGTTTATTTCTGTTTCTATATTCACATTTTTCTGTAAAACAGACTCCTGTTCTTCAATGTGTATGTCACAGTGTTTTTCTAAATCAGATTCTGATGTAAATTCTACATCACACAAATTACACTGATGGACAGTTTCAATATCATCAGTTTTCTCTTCTTTAACATGGCAATATCCATCTACATCATCGGTTTTCTCTTCACAAAAATGAACAGGACAATATTCATCGATGTCATCAGTTTTCTCCTTTTTAACATGACAATATTCACCAACTTTATGAGTTTTCTCTTCTTTAACATAACAATATTCATCTATATCATCAGTTTTCTTTTCCTTTATGTGCATTTTATTGTATTTTTCAACTTCATTAGTTTCCTGTAATAAATAAAAACTATTAAGTCTATTTTTCACTACACATTAAATGCAACATAAACGTTAATTTAGAAACAATTAATAGAAAGAATTACAGATATAAAATTGAACCATGTGTTTATCCTGAAATGACCAAGTTTGTGTTGTGTGGAAATTAAACTCTCTCTGAATTCCTAACCCTAACCCTCTCTCTGTGAATATTTTACTAACATAGCTAAAACAAATTACAGAAATAAAATTGAACCATGTGTTAGTCACGAAATGACCTTTGTGTCAAGTGAACGTTAAACCCCATGTCTCTCGCTCTCTATTAGACCAGTGAGGCGATGTTGAATTGACAATATTTTAATCACAAAAAATTCATTCGCAGAACTTTGACTTCGATGTCACATTCAAAAAGTATTATCGTCATTGCTGAATTGGCAAATATCTTGGGCGGTCAGTCACTCAAATATCAGAAATTATCAACTCTTTTTTATTGCTATTCAAGATTTATTGCTATCCAAGTCTAAATAGTAAATAAGGGAAACTGATTAGGGGAAAAGTAGAAAGGTTGGTAAAATAAAAAATTACCGGTATTGATCAAATTTTTTTGAAATTTTTTAAGTCTATGCAACCATGTGAACTGGTAGAAGGACGTCAGGTTATAATTCTTATTCCTTTTAGGTCATGTGACTTAAGCTTGAAATCGGCCTACAATTTTGAATTACTATTTTATTTAAATGTATTACTAGCAATTGTATTGTAATAGTTTAATATTAATCTCTGTAAAGATTCAGGCTCAAACATTAGCGAAATGTAAGCGAAATTACCATTTATTTACATGAGATGCTCGCAGGGAAAAAAATGCTCTAATGTCAAGCGTTCAGGGATTTCCATTGCTACTGCTCACTTCATTGGTGAATCCTCACCTTAGTTTCCGGTGGATTTTTATATGGGAACCAATCAGACAATAGATGACATTTTTTTATAGGAACCAATCAAGACAATAGATGACATTTTTGTGCATGATACCTCGAGATCCGACAATTACAGCCATAGAAAACATGATTTATCTATTTTGATGACTGAAATTTGCTAAATTTCGACTAAGACTAAATATAGCTTATTTGTTTTGTGGTTTCATCGAGATTATAAATATTAAATTGACATATTATCATTCAAATTATTACAATTTTAATATTCAATGCTGACCATAACATGAAGATTTCAATTTTTAAACTGGTACTAGCGATTCTGAAGGGAAAATACTGCTAATGACGTCACTCAAATATGACTGAAAAACACTTATTTTGGTGTCATGCCATGCATTGACTGGTATAGAGAAATTTGATTACATTATTGACGTTGATCTCGGATTTTAAAATTACATAACTTTTGATCTAATTAGAATATTTTGATGAAATAAAAAAAAAATGGTAGCATTTTTTTGTATATTTAAAAAAAAAAATTCTGCCATTTGAAACTTTGACCTAAAACCCCTAATAAAGATGGGATCTGTGTTTGCGATACTAACTATTTATTCGATTTATAGTATTGATGTACTAATCCATATAAATTTAGACAGTTAATAATTGTGATTATTTTGAGAGACTGGATAATCTAAGCTACATATCATTTGAGTTGATGTGCACAAAACTTTAGATTGTTACAGAATTTAATCTTGAATTTGAAACGTGTTTTGAATGTTTAACCCAGGAATCCTCGTTGATTTTGTTAAAATTTATGAAGAAATGCTGAAACAACCCACTCCCTTTTCGATAACAGTAAGTTATGCCAATACTCACCATTATTTTGTGTTAACTTCTGCTAGTGAGTGAGAGAGAAATGGGGTTTAGCTGTGGGGGGAAACCGGAGAAAACCCAAGAGGTTGGACATACTAGTTCTGATACGTCAATCGATAGGGTAAACAAAATACTCCGTGATGGAGCGGTCAAATCTAAACAACTCATAATAGGCATAAACGACGACACTCCATTTTTTTTCTACAGTCAAGTTATTCTACTTGTATGTAATGTTTTATACAGAAAGCCAAGTTAATGGTTAAACATCCGAAAATCTGCACTCGATGCGGTTTAAAAACAAAGGAAATCGAAGCGAACAAAATGTTTTTCCAATTTTCCGTTTTAGAGGTTCATTTCCGGTACAGCAGGCGTCTAGTTGTATATTGAATAGAGTACTGGATCTATTCAGCACAGACAACTCTTAAACGCCAGTTTATGCATTTTCTTTTTTGCTGTTGTCAACTTCCATGAAGAAAGAAGTAGAGAACAATGCACAAAATCATTTTTTAAAAGAATCTCAAGATAACAATATGACAATTCATTTACCCACGGCCCTACATACCCCAAAAACAAATAAAGCTGTATCTCGCATTAAAATATTTTGTATACAATATTTCAAATAGTCAATAAAAAGTGAATCTAATATCTTTTTGTTTAAGGACGAAGGGGGAGGGCTGACGATTTTATTATTGGTATTAACTATTAAACAGTATAGTAACAGGGACAAATGGTTATGATGGTTTTTCGCTTGTTCATAGCAACATGGAGAATTGGTTAATCATGATGACTTCTTGTTTGTTCATTGAATATAACACTAGAATGAGTGATGTTGTTTATGCAGAAATACAACTAATCTTCGTCATTACGCGAAACTAAATCTGGAGATATCAATATGACCTATTATCTTATTTTTGAGTTATTCGGGTTGGTTAGATCTACGTCCTTTATCAATATACAACTGTTTCCATGTTGTTCCGGTAATGAACTGGAAAAAGTCACGGTGTGTCAGCTGAATATAAAACTGTAAACATTAAGACAACATACAACCATCTCCATTAACACTTGATGGTGCTAACATCATAATGGTATGTGTTTTTTTTTTAAACAAAATTAAATGGAGTATAAAGGAGCTAAATCTCTATACTTTTGAAGCTAGAAATGGCCGAATGTCGGTCAAGTCGTCCACAACTAACAAAGAAAGTCGTCCACTTGAAAAATCTGGTGATGTCGTCCACACTCGTTGGTGGGGTTTTCCACTAGGCACTGGTTGACTTGTCCATGCGACTTAGTATAATTTTCGCGACGTAGAAATATGTTAGTTAAAGTCGTCAACATGAAATTATGTAATGTTATTGACTAGACACATGGACATTTTTTTCAACTTGATTAAATAAGGTTCTAAATGCCATGGCTGGGTAGAGCTTGGAATTACCTTCAAAATGACATCTTTTTTGTCGCATTTGGTTCATCTATGCCTGAGACAAAGGATTTTGAAGCATCTAATTAACGGCCAATTTAAGCATTAGAAACCGGTTAGGACACGGGAAAAATTGTGATGCTAAAAATAGTGATCATGTGACTTACATCGTCATGGGCGACTGCTCATCTCAAATCTAAATGACCTTTATCTTAGCTTGTAGGCTCACAAAAATCATCATTTAATGTCTCAATTCATAAACTAAATAAATAATCTTCCACAAACAATTTTGAGGAAATAATGACAGTTCGTGATATTTTTGAACTTGAAGCGTGAATACGGGCACTTCCGGTGAGTTCAGTTTGACCGTAAAAAATCTAACTAGCGGAACGTGTTTAGGGATGAGCGGCATTGAATTTCCAAACAAAATGTGTGTTTTTGAGCTGTTTGGAGTCTAAGGTAACTGGGCATATATTTCCATCGATGTGCACCAATCCTATGTTGTTTTTTGGAATACTTTTATGGGGGAAAAACGTAAAAGACATTTTCAAAAGCAAATATCTTGGTGAATTTTTGACCGACTTCCTGGGGAGTAAGATTGGGAGGTAGAAGAGCCTTCTGCGGTTGTAACAAGCTATCTGATTGGCTGAAAAGGAAAGAGAGCTAGCGGCACAGCCATGGACAGAGGGGGAATCTGTGGATTTTGCAATAACGCCTCGTCAGCGCAGTTTTTGAAGTCAATTTGTCGTAACTGAAATGACTTGATTTCCAAGTACCTATATTGACATAGACAGTATTCCTAGTCACTATAAATAAATCACTTTATTAATATTCAATAAGAATGTCATAAAAAGATAAAAACACTACACAGCCACTAAATGAATCACCCACATAGTCACGGTACACTTTTCTTCTCCAGTTCATATAATTCCCATTTTCCAACTTCTTTTTATAAGCTTTTTATGTAGGTTGGTTTCACTAACAGAATTGCTCTGTAATATAACAGATCAAAGAATAAAATTGCATGAAGCCTCAAAAGTACGGAAATTAAATCAACGATTAGTTTTAAAATTAATTATGGTGCCGAAATATTATCAATCTAATTTGTCTTATCTAAAGGGGCTCCGGCGCAATTTAGTTAATTGCTGGGTAAATAAAGTATGTATTCACTTGTCGCTATATTATTTTTATTATAGTTCCGAAATAATATCAATCTAATTTGTCTTTAAATTGTGTTCGAGTCAAGTATTAGTTGTGGACGACTTAACCATTTGTTGTGGACGACTAAATCATTAGTTGTAGACGACTTAATTAACAGTCGTGGAAGACTTATCTGTGGAAGACTTTGCTTGTGGATGAGTTGACTGGCTCCCAAATGGACACAATGGGTAGCAACGCATATAAAAGAAAAGAAACTGATTTACATTCAGTTGTTTCTGTTTTTACTCCAGCCTCGGTTCCACTACTGACGTCTTCTGCCTTACTCCAGCCGCAGTGGTGGTTCATCCTACAGAGTTTTTTTAGTCAGATCACTACAAAAAGGTTACTGGCCTATAGCTCCCTTAATTTACACATAAACTGACCCAAAACAGTACTGCACATAGCTTAACATTTCATAAATCAATTCCCATTGAAATAAAGGTGGAGCCTTACCGCATAATTATATGATTTGAAGAAACCTACTACTTGCGTAATACGACAGTACAAGAAACATTGCTATGCAAATGTAGAATGCATTACCACAAAGAAAATCTATTCAGTAACTATTTTAGTGGTTCAGTCTTCACTATTTGTCATAGATTTAACACCATTCGACTTTCAGGGAATGTAGCTCGTCGATGGGTGTTCTTTAAGTATCAGAAATGAATACTGATTCTTGGAATGGATCTTCAACACTTTATTTCAGCAGCAAATAATTAACAGCAACAATTTAACAAACTTATAATTTCCTATATATCGGCCCTCCAAATAGTATGTTCCCTAAGCTGGTCTCTCCAACTAATGATATCTTTTTAAATACATTTGTCTATTTATAAAAATCAGTTATTTAGAAAGTGTTGACATAAACATATAATTATCAAAGGATTAAGACTTAATAAGGCATTTAAAACAATAGTAAAAAGAGACTTAACAGATCAACCAATTTAGTTGCCAGCTTGTCATAGTTTGACTGACAGGTTAATTGCTGTATGACTAACCAAGCATTAATGAAAATTAAAATATAAAACAGAATTCGAAAATAATAAAATAACAAAATAACATATGACCTAGGCATCGGTCATATATCCCCCTTACTTCAAACAAAAACATGACCCCCATGTTTTAAGCATTTAATAAAATCAAAAAACCTTATTTTTCGATTAATCAAAGTAACAAAATCTATCCCTTTTTTCATGATAATAATTACTATTTCTGATAGGATTCCTGTGTGGCATAAAATAATGTTCTTGCATATTGTTTACATTAGGTAAACATAATTTGGGCCCTTGTATTCTATTTGAATTCACGTTTATATATTGATGAGCACTATAATCTAGTTCCTCCTCTGGAACCCAAGAATTTGAAGTTGCTGGACAATTCTTCCACTGAATAAGATATTCTTGTTTTGTGTTCTTAACTCTTTGTCTAAGCACTTTGTCGGACACTGGTACAGGTGGATTTGTTGAACAAATTCCTACATATCGATGGTCTTGACTGCTGGTACTTCTGGCACTAGCACTTGAAACATCTTTCATCGCTGCCTCACTGTCAAAATTTATTTGACAACCTTTATCATGGCTATTGGCAGGATGACACATTGTTTCTCTTGTAACCATTAACACAGGGTTATTCCCAACAGCCACATTTTTTGTATCCGGAACATTTTGAACACCCACATCCTTTTTACTGGAGACTACAGAAATCCTTACTTTTTGGGCATCCTTCTTAGCAAAAAATTCTAGCTGTCGCTGTCTATCCCTTTGTCTTTTGGCGAAAGAGCGATATTTCTTTTCCGGACTAGGTAATGAATTTTCTGAGAAGCCCCATTTAAAGCTGATTTCTGTAGAACCCCTGTCCTGTTTGAGACTCCAAGACATTGGTAGTTGATTCAGACTTCTTATTACTGCTACTGCTGCTGAAGGAAGAATAAAGTTGATATCCATCCTTTCCTCTTCCAAACAATTTATCTCGCTTAGCTGTACCGGAATCAAGAGTAGACAATTTTGTTTACTCTACCCGCTTTCTCCACCATATTATATCACCAACTGTTTCGGGGCTATTCTGTGTTAGAATAGGCTCCCAGGTGACACATAGGGATTATTTGTATATGAGCTAGGATGGGGGTTATTGCTCATAACTGTAGAAGTATCTGGTGAAGGCGGCCGCTGTTCATTAAAAGTCCAATTCCAAATTCATTCCAATATTACTTTATATACAGTTTTTAAAATACATTATTTACAAAACATATTAACAGGTTTCTAAATGTCCTAACTCCTAACCAATATATTCATGTATCTGAATATTTCTCCTATCTTCATTGTTCATGTTCTGTCTCTGTCTGTATTTAAAGAAACTATTTTTCATACAGACCAGAGAACAGTCATTTCAACCAATCAGATAAAAGATAAATTTAGGGATTAAAAATATATTTTAACGAATCAAAATAAAAGAAGTTAAATAAAAATGTAATTTCATTGGTTGAAGTTTATAATATAATTAATAGAATTGGTTAATAGGGTTTAAGCCATAAATAGTAAAAGGTGTTGACAGCCTGATCTGACTTCATTGTTAATTATATAAATCTTTGCTTAAGATTTCTCTTAATAAGCCTGCTGGCAATTTTAGGCAATTATCTTTATAGACTTTAAATAAGTTAAAATCAAAATATTAACATTAGAAATAAAGAATGATAATCTTAAGTTTAGCTATATTGTCTGTATTCATGAATAAAAAGTTGGGAAATAAATTCTGTATTCTTAAAATAAAATTTGAAAAAGAACTAAAAATTAGTATCACTATTCGGTGATAGATTTACCAAACTGTAATGATATGTGTTGACAATTGATGGTTGGAAAGTTCGAACCTATTTGAACTTGCGTCAGAGGTCTTAGACTGTATCAATTGTAACATTAAACACAGTTTAACGTTAGAAGTCTTTTAACTAGTTTTTGTTGTAATTTCTAATTAGTTATGTTTGGCATAAGGGAAGAGTTCTTTGGCGTCTAGTTCTTCTCCAATGGGGACCGAGCAGTCCTTTGGCGTCTAGTTATTCTCCAATGGAGACTGAGCAGAATCTCTCAACCATAATCCAGCACCCGGATTCGAACTAATGTTAGCGCACTTATTCCTAGCGCCAATAAAAACCTATATGTTGGCATTTTGTGATATATTACCATAAACATACTTAAATATTGGGGAATCGGGTTTGGGTAGACTCACTGCGCACAAAATTACTTCTAAACCAGCTTTGGTGGCTCCAAGATCTTTATTTCACCAACTTGACAGGTGCATAAGGTATCAACATGCATCCTACTCTAATTCCAACATTGTGTGATGCAGTATCACCAATTGCAGTTTCCTCCCTACAGAAACTAATGAAGTTATTATATATTACATCAAACTAATGATGTTATAACTTTTATATATTACAGGAAACTAATGATGTTATAACTTTTATATATTACAGGAAACTAATGATGTTATAACTTTTATATATACAGGAAACTAATGATGTTATAACATTTATATATTACAGGGAACTAATGATGTTATAACTTTTATATATTACTGGAAACTAATGATGTTATAACTTTTATATATTACAGGAAACTAATGATGTTATAACTTTTATATATTACAGGAAACTAATGATGTTATAACATTTATATATTACAGGAAACTAATGATGTTATAACATTTATATATTACAGGAAACTAATGGTGTTATAACTTTTATATATTACAGGATACTAATGAATGAATGAATGAATGAAATGGGGTTTAGCGTCCTACGCTTAAGCACCTAACCTGGGCTAATTGAAGAAGGGCATACGTCATACAGTGTGCTATGAGGGAAATTTTTGCCCGGGCAGCGGCGCTACGGCCTACTCTTATATCGAATTCCAACTGCCAAGGGATCTTTTACGTGCACTCCAATTTGTACCGGGACCTCGGTTTTTCGTCCCATCCAAACGACTAGGCAGTTGTCCTTGTCAGGCCCTCCTTCTGCTTCACTGACGGATACTAATGATGTTATAACATTTATATATTACAGGAAACTAATGATGTTATAACTTTTATATATGACAGGAAACTAATGATGTTATAATTTTTATATATTACAGGAAACTAATGGTGTTATAACTTTTCATCAGTGTACAATATGTGATGAGATTTTTCAACAACTTGATGATTTAGAAAGTCACAATAAAATACATGTTAAAACAGAGAAAACTGATTCTGAAGATGAATATTGTCATGTTAAAGAAGAGAAAACTGATGATGCAGATGAATATTGTCATGTTAAAGAAGAGAAAACTGATGATGTCGATGAATATTGTCATGTTAAAGAAGAGAAAACTGATGATGCAGATGAATATTGCCTTGTTAAAGAAGAGGAAACTAATGATATAGTTGGGTATTGGCATGATAAAGAAGAGATACCTGATGATGTAGATGGATATTGCCATGTTAAAGAAGAGGAAACTGATAATGTAGATGAATATTGTCATGTTAAAGAAGGGAAAACTGATAATGTAGATGAGTATTGCCTTGTTAAAGAAGAGGAAACTGATAATGTAGATGAATATTGTCATGTTAAAGAAGAGGAAACTGAGATACAAAGTCTAGATGGACCTAAGAAATGTCAAATTTGTGGTAAATGTTTTGTTAAAAGTTATTGCTTACAAATTCATATGAGAATTCATACTGGCGAGAGAACTTGTAAATGTGATGTTTGTGGTGAATCATTTATTTATAATAGTGGTCTTCAACAACACATGAAGACACATACTCATGAAAAATCGTATCCATGTGAGTTTTGTAGTAAATTATATGTAGACGAGCGTCAACTTCAACAACACATGAAAATTCATACTGGAGACAAACCTTATAAATGTGATATTTGTAGTAAATCATTCAGCAGAGATAGTAGTCTAAACAAACACATAAAAACTCATTCTGAAGAAAACTGTTGTAGTAAATCATACGTAGCAGATTGTCAACTTGAGCATCTTGAAGACAAACCATATCAATGTGAAGTCTGTAGTAAATCATTCACCAGAGATAGTAATCTAAAGCAGCACATGAAAACTCATACTGGAGAGAAACCTTATAAATGTGATGTTTGTAGTAAATCATTTACCTGGAGTTGTAGTTTACAGAGACATATCAGAATTCATACAGGAGAAAAACCTTTTAAATGTTATGTTTGTGGTAAATCATTCACTAATAGGCATCACTTGAAGGAACACATCAGAATTCATACTGGAGAAAAGACTCATAAATGTGATGTTTGTAATAAATCATTTACCCAGGGTGGTACTCTACAAAAACACAAGAAAAGCCATATTTGTGAAAAATCTTATCAATGTGAGTTTTGTAATCAATCTTTTAGTCAGAATAATAATCTGCAAGCACACCTGAGAATTCATGATGGTAAAAAGCCTTATAAATGTGATGTTTGTAGTAAATCATTTGCTCTAAATAGTAATCTACAGAGACACATGAGAAGTCATACTGGTAAAAAGCCTTATAAATGTGATGTTTGTAGTAATTCATTTGCTGAGAGTAGTAATCTACGAAGACACATGAGAAGTCATACTGGTAAAAAGCCTTATAAAATGTGATGTTTGTAGTATATCATTCACAGTGAATCATAACCTGCAGAAACACTTGAGAATTCACACTGGTGGAAACACCTCATAATTGTCATGTGGTAATCTACCAACACACATTAATACTGTAGAAAAACCATAATAAATCGGTAATAAGGCCATCAAAAAGTTAGTATTTGACCTTTTAAATGTTTTAAGATTATGTATATGTTAATATGATACAAGATATGATACATGCTGTAGACATCTGTGTAGTAGTAAACCTTTTAAATGTTTTAAGATAATGTATACATTAATATGATACAAGTAGTTAATATCAAACAATTTTATATGATACATGGTGTAAACATCTGTAGGTAAAAAATAAAATGTATTATAAATACCTGTTAGTTAATACATGTTGTAGCCATCTGTAGTTGAGACTTAATAATTACCAAATTTATATTTTGATGAGAATACATTGTTTCCAGTTCAGTGCGAAATTTGCTCCTGGTGATTGTCACAAGCGATTCTTTTTTTTATTCTTAGGACAGTTTTTGAGAGTGCTAATCTCATGTCATTTCGGACTTTCGGTCTGTTCCGGTATTTAGTTTTTATCGCAACCAGCGTTGAAAATCCAGATTCACAAATGTATGTTTTATTGAACGGCATAACACTGGAAATAGCCAACACTGAAATGCAACTTCACCTCTCATAGGACTCCACAACCCTTATATGACCATTTTTGAAGTTACTGGGAGTGTTCCAATTCAGATACTGATCCGAGAATTTGAGTCAGTTAAAACAACTGTCAATCAGTTTTGGCAGCTGCACTGGTTCGGTGAGTAAGTCGTCAACTCGCTTACTTGGATGTCCAAGTGTTGACAGAGAAAGTTCATTAATATTTTAGGGCATACTTTCCTGTTGTTAATGGTGCAGCACAGGGGAGAGAGAGAGAAATGGGGTTTAACGTCCACTCGACACAAACTAGGTCATTTTTAGACTAACGCATGGTTTTTCAATTTTTATTTCAATAATTTGCTTGCGCGTAGGGGTCTTTAGCAGTGGGAGAAAACCGGAGTGCCCTGAGGAAACCCACAAGGTTGAGAAGGCACCCCTATCTCCATGTCACATACGCTCACACTAGGGCTCGAAACCACAGTCGCAAGCCAGAGGTGACCGGCCAGGTAGAGGTCGAAGCGGTAATTTTTGGACTAACGCATGGTTTTTCAATTTTTATTTCAATAATTTGCTTGCGCGTAGGGGTCTTTAGCAGTGGGAGAAAACCGGAGTGCCCTGAGGAAACCTACAAGGTTGAGAAGGCACCCCTATCTCCATGTCACATACGCTCACAATAGGGCTCGAAACCACAACCGCAAGCCAGAGGTGACCAGCAAGCTAGAGGTCGAAGCGCGGCACTCTCAACCACTAGGCCATCCGGAACCCTCTGTTCAAATGGAACTATTAAAAAAAAAAGTAGATTGTAGCACAGCCCAAATTACACTAATAACACAAGCTTGTGTGCTCCTCTTCACTAGACCAATCAGAGCAGAAAAGTATGACATTAAACCTTATTTTTTTTAATCCATGATTGTCAATTTTTTTACAGGTGACATATGGAGACAGCTGTGTGCTTTAAAAGAAATTTTCCCCCGGCCTACTATAATTTCAATTTATAAAACTTCTTCAATATTATAGACCATTTTCAACTGTGGACCCTTTTTGCTTAGACCGTTTTCAATTCTTTCTACTGTGCCATAAGAAAATCAGTGCTGTTATATCATTTGAAAGTATGTAAGTTATCAATCAGATTCTATATATTCACAAATCAGTGCTGTTGGGGTGTTTGAAATGAAATGAAATAAAATGAAATAAAATGAAATGGGGTTTAACGTCCTACTGTTCTGCTCCTAACCTGGACCAATGAAGACAGGCATTCCCAATACAGTTTGCTATAAAGGAAATTTTGCCCAGGAAGCGGCACTATGATCTACTTCCAACTGCCATTGGATCTTTTACATGTACGCCATCCGAACGACTATAGACAGCTGTCCTTGTCAGGCCGTCCGTCCTGCATCACCGAAAGGGGAAACCATGTTTGAAAGGGTGTGGGGATGTTCTAAATCCAATCACTTGAATAGGGTGTCTTCACATGTCCACTCTTGACCACTCTTGACCACAGTATTAATTTTCACTAATCTTGATTGAGTACTGTACTGACCCAGATTCCTTGATCATCATGAGCACTAAGTCTCGCACTCTCCAGCTATTATAATCGAGTTGTAAGGTTCAAAGTTCGTTTAATGTCAAAATTACCTTAGAGGTCACAATGATTGATTTGAGCATCTGTGATAAAGGGAGATAATGTAGCTATAAGTTTGATGTAGCAATGTCTATAAGTTCAGTGTAGCAATGTCTATAAGTTTGGTGAAGCAATTTCTATAATTTCAGGAATTGCAAATGAGGAAAAGGACGCTGTATATAGCGCCATAAGGAAGATCTTCGCACACCCCTTTCTTCCGGCAGAGCACATCTCATCCGCCTTCTGAAAGATAAATATCCAACAACCGATCTACAAAAAGAATTATTTTCATACATACAGAGAACGTTGATGGATTACAACCAATTAGAACCAACAACGACGTCGAGGGATGGCATCGGAGACAGAGGAAGAAATTTGAGACAACAGCGGGGAAGATCTTTAAAATATGGGAATTGTATGAATTTGTTATTTATTGAATTTGTTAAATTTGTTGATGAATTTGTTATTTATTGAAATTGTTAAATTTGTTTATGAATTTGTTATTTTTTGAATAAAATGATTTACTTTGTTGTTTATTCGCCGGGAGAAATGGTGACCAGGCAGAAAAACTATACTACAGAAATTAAAAAAAAAATACATTATGTGTCCTGAAAGTAAACTATGTCGTGTGGACGACTCCACCAACATATTAGGCCCTACGATATCAAGAAATTATACTAAGTCGTGTGAACGAATCCACCAACGGGTGTGGACGACTTAACCAGATTTTCGTGTACGACTTTGCTTGTGGACGACTAAATAGATCCATGGCCATATTCATTATACAACCCGTATCCGTTCTCTACCGGAAATGAACTTGGGAAAGACGAAAGACTTGTTTTGCCATTTGTTATTTTCTCGTATATTAAAGCAGATTTAGAACCTCGCCGTATATTAAAGCAGATTTAGAGCTTCACCAAAGACGGCATATAAATAAAATAATGGCGAGTATTACTGTTACTATTCAAACAACATACATGCTGCGTAAATAAATGACGTACCAGGTATTGTAATTGTTGTAAAATTCCCCAGTCTCTTTCGTCTTCTAAGTAAATTTTAAACGAATTTCGTCGATTATGAACAAACTACTTAATAATTATTATTAAAAAATTTCTTGTGTGTTTGTAATCAACTCCCGTTAAAGGGACAATAACACTCTTGCTGGCTTGACAGGCCCAGATTTTTTTTTATCCTTATTCTAACTACTAACTGTCTGATCTATAGTAAATAATAAACAGATTTCTTTAATTATGAACAAACTATTTAACTTTGGTTATTATAAACTTACCTGTGTGTTTGAAATCAACTCCGGTTAAATAAAATCCATTGTACAGTTAAATACCACAACTAATTAACTACATTTCTCTTGAAAAATTAAACTCGAAAAAAAAACCTTGACATACGAAAATGGAGGGGAAACCCCAATGGGGGCTGGTTACGTCACCGAAACACAATTTGGCAACCTATTCGGCAATATCAGTTAAGCCGACTATATCACTAGTCGGGTGCGTGCGGGAGAAATTAGGAAAAGCGTGACTATTTATTAAACCGCCACTAATGAGATCCCGTCACTATCTGAGTGAAGCCGCCAGTTATCTTTGATGTGCGTCAGTAACTGGACCCGACGCCAGTAGAGCGTGAAATAGTTAACTATATACATTTCTAGTGAGTATTGCTACTATACGTGATTAATTGGTATCGGTTAAATTGTAACTTGGAAGACAGCAACTGGAGTATTTGTCGTCGATTTCGACTACCGCCGTAGATGGCAGAACGTATATGTCCGTGATATAACACACCAAAGAAGACTTGCTGTGTTCACTAACTGGACCCGACACCAGTAGAGCGTGAAATCGTTAACTATATAGATTTTTAGTGAATATTGTTACTATACGTAATTATTATAAACATGTATTAATTATACTGAATAAATGAATTATTATTTATTAATATTCTCGAATCGGAGGAAATCTTTTAAACAATTATGGATGGTAGTGAATAAAGGGACTATTTTTCAGTGATTCCGATTAGCGCCGCAAAAGTCACCAAAGATGGTTAGATATATCAATCTAAAATACCTTCATATTTAAATATGAATTTAAATGCACATTGGCAAGGTTTGATTCGTCACACTATTTGTGGCCATTCTTTTAACAGGTTTCCCATGCAGAATACGGCGCAATGTGCATTGTTATTTAATTTACAATTTATATTTATTCTCGGTACATTTTACATTCGGATTGACACATATTTTGGCGCAGGCGGCACTTTGATATCTGTATGGATTCTTTTGGAATCACAACTATAATGATTATAAAAGGATCAACACCAATCTGTTTACGCTAATTTTAGGGTAATATATATCCTATCATTTTTCAAAATGGATTCATTTTTCCGAGTTTTTATTTGGAATAAATATGGGGTAATTACTTTTGTTATTATACCAGGACCTTTCCAGGTTGGCGGACAATTTTCGACTTTCCCTTTTTTTACGGTGGTATCCAAAATGTACATCGCATAGCCTAATTGATATTTTTCATGTCTACCGTAAATCATAATTTTTCTTCATTCGTTCCTAATTTGTTTTTAATTTATCTCCAATGATTTAATGTGCTCCCATTAACATTTGTTCGAGTCTCCTGACAAAACTATCTGGGTCACCAGCGTTTAAAACGGGTGAACGAAACATTAAATCTGCTGGAAGATTTATTTCTCGACCTAACATTCATTTATTTTCCGTGAAACCCGTTTGCCGGTTGTGGAAGATGCACGGTCGGATAGCAGTGGCGATAGAGAGGCGGCTTCTCACCAATGCATCGAGAATTCAATCCCAGCTCAGGGCAAGAACTTTATCATTTAAGTGAGAGGGATATTCGGTCTCCCGTCCAATCAGGCAGGTTTCCCCCCCCCCCCCCCCCGAGTTCTTCGGTTTCTTCCTGCAGTAATGATCGAAATCATTCGCACGATCTGTGCCAAGGGCCAAATTGGAAACAAGCCTCAGGCTTAATTTGCTACCCTTGTAAAAAGACATCCCAATTGTTCTGATAACCATCTATATAACACTGTTTCTACCAGGGTACGATTGTAACGCTCGGCCTGTCAGTTTGACGACGGTCGAAAAGGTGTGGTACGACCTTTATGCATTTGTAACAGTTTACACAAAGAGACATAAATTACTCTCGCAGTTTGTCCCTGATCCGTAAATAACTGGAATGGCCATCCAAATCGCAAGAAAAACTCATTCACCGCTGCCTTAGTGGTAATTTCTGCTGTCTGTGACGGTAATGGTACACATTCATCCCACTTGGTGAATTAATCGATCATCATCAGAATGTACCCATTTCCCCCCACCGACCGTGGTAACAGACCCATAAATAGAGAGAGAAATGTGGTTTAACGTCCATTCGACATAAACTAGGTTATTTCGGGACTACGAACCCATAAAATCTAAATGGACTGATTCCATGGGAGAACCAGCATGGTATCCATTTAATTTAAAACAAGCCTTATTTGAGGTATTTTTAATTGTATTGCAAATTGCACAGGAGACAACGACATAATTGGTAATTCCATACCAATAGAATTGCGGTTGGATACAGCTTTTAGTTTGCCTAATTCCCTGATGTCCAGATGACGGGATATCATGACAAAGTCGACAAATTTCTATTTTTAATTCCTCAGGAATAACTTAATTGTATTTTATTCTCTTTTCACCATGGGTCGAAAAAATGAGAACGATCAATGAGCCGAAATGCGACGATTCTTGAAACTGCCATTGTTTAATTACATTAAAACCAAAATGCATGAAAGTGAATGTAACTCATATTTTTATAACGTCAGGGTACCTGAAAATAATAATAGACCTACATGTATTCTACACGCAAAATCTTAATTTAATTCATGTGTTAAATGAACATGTGTACAGCTGCGGCGGCTTCTTTGATGATTATCAAATCAACAATCTTAATCTCCTGACAACAGTTAACTGGCACTAAGGTGTTAATTAGAGTTAATCTCACCAAAGTTATAATATACAAAACAGACTACTAATATAATTAAAACACATGAGACTGCTCGTAAGATCTTGCAAAAAGAATAAGATGTGAAAATCTGGAAACAGTCTTATGATATTGGGGATTGTGTGTATATCTTGGATACCGCTTGTATTAAAGATACATTCCCGCGTACGAACCAGGTAATTTGGTGATATAATTGAACTAAAAACGTACTCAAACTAATTAATCAATCACAATTTTGCTCTAAATCGCTCTCAAAACAGGAAACACTAGAAGCTGTAAGAAATATATTTGTGACGTCATTGAACGTCACGGAAGGGAAGCAAGCCTTGCATCCCTTGTCATCACGCATGGGTGCTTCACTAATTGTCGGTTTGTCAATTTTTGATACCCTGTGTGTTTTTCAGGAGCCCAAGATTTTTTTTCGTAAGATTGGATGTTTCTACTTTCCATATATATCAAAATTGCCATACTTTTATTGGAAATAACAACCCGATAAATATTCATCTGGGAACCATCTTTAAGGGAAAGAACCAAAAATTAAGTCCATATTGAAAGGGTCAAGGAGTAATTGACAAGGAAGTGCCCATATCTATTACGGGTTAAAACTTGATCAGACTATCAGACCAGTGGTTAATAAGGAATTCTTATATATATATATAGCTGAATAGCTAGCTTTTCTGGTCTGTACAGGGGGTCACCCCTTGACCCATCTGCCTCCCTCGCCATCGTAGGCTGATGGTGGATGCATCGCAGTGATAGGTACATGTATACCATATTTTTACAACTCTAAAAACGATTTAAATTGACCTGATTAAAATGAGATGAGGTCTAGCTTCCAAACTTTAAATTATATACCGGTAAGGGTCAAAATTCTTTTTAATCAAAAAGACTATAAAGTACTAATTTTTTGAAAAAAAACAATACACCTCTCCCCTCCCCATCTGTTGTTTGTGGCATAGGTAACTGGCACCCTTTTATTGAGTCAAGTTTCAAATCCCCGCTTGTACGTGACAAGCAGTTGGGTCATCTGCTCAACTGAGTTATTGAAGTAGAATTAAAAACCATGTTAGTCCCAAAATAACTTTGATTGTGGATGTTAAACCTCTCTGCATTAGCCAAGAAAGTTCATCAGGATTTTACAACATTGTCATTGGTGCAGGATGGAGGGCCTGACAAGGACAGCTGTCTAGTAGTTTGGTTGGGATGAAAAACCCAAGTCCTGTGTATACTTTGGCAGGCATGTAAAATAATTTCATGTAAGAGTAGGCCATAGTGCCAAAGCCGCAGCACACTGTATGGTGTATTCCCAGGCAGAACAGAACAGAAGGACGTTTAACCTTATTTCATTTTATTTCATTTTATATATTACAGGAAACTAATGATGTTAGAACTTTCCATCAGTGTGTTGTGTGTGATGAGATATTTCAACAATATGATGATTTAGAAAATCACAATAAAATACATGTTAAAGAAGATAAAACTGATGATGTAAATGAGTATTGTCATGTTCATTTTAATGAAGAGAAAACTGATAATGTAGATGAAAATTGCCATGTTAAAGAAGAGAAAACTGATGATGTAGATGAATATTGTCATGTTAATGAAGAGAAAACTGATGATGTAGATGGAATTTGTCATGTTAAAGAAGAGAAAACTGGTGATATTAAAACAGTTTATCAGTGTAATTTGTGTGATGAAGAATTTATGTTAGAAACAGAGTTAGAAAAACACTGTGAAATACATTTTAGTCACCAAGGAAAAACAGGAGAAAAAGCTTATAAATGTGATGTTTGTAGTAAATCATTTGCTCATAATTGTGATCTACAGAGACATTTCATGACTCATACTGGAGAAAAACCTTATAAATGTGACTTTTGTGGTAAATCATTTATTCAGAATACTCAACTAAAGAACCACATAAGAACTCATACTGGAGAGAAACCTTATAACTGTGATGTTTGTAGTAAATCATTTGCTCATGGTACTACTCTACAACGGCATACAAGAACTCATACTGGAGAGAAACCATATAAATGTGATGTTTGTAGTAAATCATTTGCTCATTATAATGGTCTACAGTCACATGTGAGAATTCATACTGGAGAGAAACCTTTTAAATGTGATGTTTGTAGTAAAACATTTCCACAGAGTGGAACCTTACAAAAGCACATAAGAACTCATACTGGAGAGAAACCTTATAACTGTGATGTTTGTAGTAAATCATTTACTGAGAGTGGTAGTCTACAGCTACACATGAGAACTCATACTGGAGAGAAACCTTATAAATGTGATGTTTGTAGTAAATCATTTCCTCAGAATGGTGCTCTACAGGTTCACATGAGAATTCATACTGGAGAAAAACCTTATAAATGTGATGTTTGTGGTAAATCATGTACCACAAGCTCTGCTCTGAAGAGACATACCAGAATTCATACTGGAGAAAAATTCTTTCAATGTGATATTTGTGGTAAATCATTTTCTCGTAGAAGTCAACAACAGATTCATATCAGAATTCATACTGGAGAAAAACCTTATAAATGTGATGTTTGTGGTAAATCATGTACCACAAGCACTGATCTGAAGAGACATACCAGAACTCATACTGGAGAAAAATCCTTTCAATGTGATGTTTGTGGTAAATCATTTGCTCAGAATAGTCATCTACAGAAGCACACAAGAACTCATACTGGAGAAAAACCCTATGAATGTGATGTTTGTAGTAAATTATTTTCTGATAGTAGCCATCTACAGGAGCACATAAGAATTCACACTAACGAAAAACCTTATAAATGTGATGTTTGTGGTAAATTATTCATACGTGGTGGAGGCCTGCAGTTACACATGAGAACTCATACAGGAGAAAAACCTTATAAATGTGTAGTTTGTTGTAAATCTTTTACTTCAAGTAGTCATCTACAGAGACATATGAGAAATCATACTGGAGAGAAAGCCTTATAAATGTTATGTTTGTTGTAAATTCTTTAGTTATCATGGAAGCCTACAGAGACACATGAGAACTCATACTGGAGAGAAAGCCTGTAAATGTGATGTTTGTAGTAAATCATTCAAACATTCTGTTAGCCTACAGAAGTACATGAGAAATCACGCTGGTGAATAATAGTTTGTAGTAAATTATACACATGTTGTAGAGAGACTTGCATGTGGTAGAGACTTTCTGATATCAGATATTGACAGAGAAATATATCGGCCAATTATAGATACAACTACCATTATGTATTTTTAATCTTATGAGTTAATAAATTATAATCTATATTTTTGAGTATAACAATCCAAATAATGTCTACATTTAAGTTGCATTCCCGCGTACAAACTGATTGATTTAATGCCATATGTGGATTAAAAACATATTAGTTTGTCAAAATTTAGCTTCAAATCCTTTTTAAACATTGTAATTGACAAGGAATGCCCTGCTATAAAAATTCGACCAAACATGTTTATAACATGTGACTTAGACCTTCACGTTTAAGGTGTGCTTTTGGTCCTGCGCCTCTCGATGCACCTCGACTCAACTTCGAGGGAGTCATTTAAGACGCCCGCAAATGAGAGAGAGAAATGGGGTTTAACTAACGTCCACTCAACAGCTAAATCGCTCTCCTACACACTGAAATTAATAAACCACAGCACTTTCAGGTTTTTTTTGTTTATTTTTAAACTGCATGCGTTTGAGTACAGTGACCCTGTCCTTCGTGTTGTCTATGGTAATTCCTGGGCTATATCGAACCCCATTTTCAATCTGATATTGAATTAATGTAAGGCTCGTTTTGATTGATAGCAGTATGACATCATCCAATAGAATACGGTGGTACATGACAGACAGCCTATCATGTCGCCGGATGTTGATAGAGATTGACATTTCTAACATACATTGTTAAATTTGTTTTTATATGTACCGATTTTGCTATTTATGTCATTATGTCTAAAGATGGGCAAAAAACTGAGAAGTATTGAACATTTTTAAAGTGGAATACTGGAGGACAAATAGCGATAGAGGCTGACAAAAATGGACTCGTAAAATTATTGTGGTGCAAGTTGTGCACTAAGCACACCGACAAAGTGAAAGTCATAAAAACAACAAAAATTTGTGTACCTATACATTGTATAAAGAGAATATTGAACAAGACTAAAAGCATAAATACAATTTGGCTCCCCTAATTCAAGAAATTGTAGCATTACTCTTGCAAAATAATTTAGAAGAGTTGTTTTACGGGAGCTTTTTTCTAATTTTTGAAATTTGCAGGAGATTTTTATGGCCGGGTGACTTAACCTCCCTCAGAAGTCAGAGGAGAATTCATTTCATATTTAGTACGATGTTGTCATTAACCGCTTACTATTTAGTACAAATATCGAATTAAATTCTTTTTCCGTCATTTTTATCTCAGAAAGTGTTGTACGTCTTACTCTTTATAAAGTTTATCAACTTGTACATCAAGCACTCAATGTTCGTGTGTGACATTTGACATGACACGTGTAGAATCCCCTAATTGTCGGGCTGTTGATTAGGGGAACTCTTACATTTTTGTCCTGTATACGCTCCATGAGTGTTTATTGGGGAACCCAGTATTTTTCTAGTAAGATTGGATATCTCTACTTGCAATATATACCAAAATTGTCATACTTTTTTTGGAAATAACCACCCGATAAATACCATTCTGGGAACCCATCTTTAATAAATTATGATCACAATACAAATCACTTAATTATGTCTAACTGTTTGTCGGCATCTAAAAGCCTGTATGTCTGATGTAGTTCTGACAGTAAGGATGTCAGCTGATTCGTAACCTGGCTGTTTCGTACTTAGTTCGTACATAAGATGTTCTAATGTTGTTGAAATCAGATTAACAGAAATTGAAATAAAGGTGAAACAATTTGATCAAATCCAACGGCTACGCTAAATTTAAATAATTAGAATATGTACGAGATTAGTTTGTTTTTCCTAAATGTGTTTGAAAGAATTTGGGGTGTTGGGATGGCCTTGTGGTCTAGAGTGCCGCGTTCCGACCTCTAGCTGACAGGCCACCTCTGGCTTGCAGCTGTGGTTTTGAGCCCTAGTGTGAGCGTATGTGGCATGGAGATAGGGACACCTTCTCAACCTCGTGGGTTTCCTCCGGGCACTCCGGTTTTCTCCCACTGCTAAAGACCCCTACGCGCAAGCAAATTATTGAAATAAAATTTAAAACTATATGTTAGTCCTGAAATGACCTAGTTGTGTTGAGTGGACGTTAAACCCCATCTCTCGCTCTCTCTCTCTTGAAAGAATTTAAAATAAAGGTGAAAAATAATAACCGATTTGATCAATTCCAACGGATGAGCTTAATTTATATAAATGACTGCAGAACGAGCTTTAGCTACGAATGAATGAATGAAATGGGGTTTAACGTCCTACGCTTAAGCACCGTACCTGGGCCAATTGAAGACGGGCATACGCCATACAGTGTGCTATGAGGGAAATTTTTGCCCGGGCAGCGGCGCTACGGCCTACTCTTATATCGAATTCCAACTGCCAAGGGATCTTTTACGTGCACTCCAATTTGTACACGGGACCTCGGTTTTTCGTCCCATCCGAACGACTAGGCAGCTGTCCTTGTCAGGCCCTCCTTCTGACCCCCCTTTAGCTACGATGATTTGTTATTAAAATAACATTTAATTCATATACAATATGCTGCCGAACGAAAATTAACTACAATGATTTAATAACAAAAAGCAAACTGTATGCATTGAGAAAAAATCACACAAAAGATATAATTAAACTAAAATTGCTTCAGCTTGAATATACTTGTTTGCCTACATGTATAATGTTTTTTAGGACTTCGAATTCTGTCTTACGGTTTGGATTGTTCGTACTTGGTTTTATTTTATTTAGCATTCCAGGGGGTTGAATGGCCGAATGATTAGCATGCGAGTGCTGTATTATTAAGCCCGTCATTGAGACAATTGGCGTGGTTTTGAATCCTTGGTTGTCTGTGGCAAGGAGTAGGGTTGACTGTCCAACCTCGTAGGTTTTCTCTACGTCCTCCGGTTTCCTCCCACTGCTAAAGACCCCTACGCGCCAGTGAATTATTGAAATAAAATTAAACCATATGTTAGTGTTGACTGGATGTTAAACACCATTTCGCTCTCTCTCTCTTCAGGATTCCACTAAATATACATAGGTTAGTATCGAAAGCCGTTTTCGTGCAGTTGGGTTTCAAAAACAAAATAACCCCCATGATATAACCGTATACGGTCCATGATATGACGGATCAAAGAAACGTATGTGTCCATCGTGCCACATAGGCACCATTTGGAGACTTGGAGACTCAAATAACCCAACCATATTTAGGAAAAGGAACTAATCAATTTGAACAGCCGTCTAGTCATTTGGATGGCACGGAAAACTGATGTGCCAGTATTATCCGATTATTTGATTTACGTAAATGTTTCACCATGTGATGCCTTATGCCAGTTCTCTAATTGAACATTTTTATGATGAACAGAAGTAATGTATAACAGCCATTGATATTGCTGGATTTGATTGATTCTGCTTCCTTTTTATTTGATGTCTGCAGTGATAAACAGGGTAACCTGGCACCGAAAGTGACATAAGTTCCAAGTTCCAAGCTAATGACACCCCAGTGAAACCTGTCATCACTGCTTCGCAGTTCTAGTTTCATTGTGTTTATGTCTAAATAGCCTTGCAAAACTAAACCATTAGTACGATTGTCAAGCAACATGATTTGTTCACAACTTGAGAGATATTTTAAACAGATATCAGCTACTTCAGTATTATCAAAATAGCTGAGTATCGGCTGATACTGAATTCTGCAGAAGCACATGAGAAAGCACAAGACTTCATAGTTGTATCAATAGGCCAGTCATCGGCCAATCACAGATTCTGGAACCGATTATTGGACTATCACTAATTCACACCGGGTGGAAGCCTACAGAAGAACATGAGAAATCATAAAGACTGCCAATATCTCTTTTTAGCATGTACTAATAGAATTTACAAGAAAACTCATCATTTGTTTGCGTTTTCATAGATACCAAACACACCTCATGTAATAGAATACATAACTCTTTTTATTAAAAAGATATTTTACTACTGGCTAACATTTTACATGTACAACATATGAAGGTCATTGTGGTTAGAAATCGTAACATCTATCTAGGCTGTTCTCCCCAGGTCTCCCAAGACCTCATTGCCAGGTCTGAGTGTAGGCCTTCTTGCTAAAGGTCCAGGCCGAGTTCTCCCTAGGTCTCTCTCTGCGCCTCCTCCTACCTACTTCTAAACTAGGCTTTTTATATCTGGAGCAATATCTGTCGAGTGGCCTAGGGCAGGCCATAGTTAAACATGCATTATACAAGAGCTAAATCTGCCTATTGCAGGATAACTGATCCAAGGCTTAATCAACTCTCGATGACATCAGATTTCTCCGATATTAAATAGATTAGAATGGTTTAGCGATACTTTGATTTAATCAAATATGGCGGACCCAGACAGACCGAGACTTAGCTTCGATCAACCAGGACCGTGGTTGAAATTATTGCACCTGTCTGTCAAACCTTGCAATAGAGTAATTTGAATGAAATTTTAAAATTATACATTTTACATTGTTAACCATCGAACTATTATAGCAAGGATGGCTAGTTCTTTATCTAAATCTTACTAATACAATTAGTAATCAGAACATCTATGGTAATATAGCTTTAAAGTATATTTGGTAATATAGCTTTAAAGCATGTATGGTAATATAGCTTTAAAGCATGTAGGGTAATGTAGCTTGGTGTGACGTTTTGATATACATCTTTTGTGGGTCGTTCGCGTTGAATAGATCCAGCACCATATTTACTATACAACCCGTAATCCATATTCTACCGGAAATGAACTTGGGGAAGAACAATAAATACTCTTTTTCACTTTGTTATTTTCCCGTACATTAAAGGAGATATTGAACCTCACACAAGACAACCAACGATTTGTTGTAGCAGAATTTTACAAACAAGATAATGGTAAGTTACCATTATAACTATTCAATCAACATGTGACGTGTAAACGAATGACATGTATACGATTTAAAGCCCCAATACCACTCTTGTTGTAACTGAATAATATGTTCCAATCTTTATTCTGGTCAACAATTTGTACTTTTTTACAATATTTCAATTAAAAAATGATACAAATTTCATCTTAACACACCTAATTTTAAAAATTGGAAAAATTCAACTACATGCCGTAACATGGTTTGAAAAGCCTTACGTAAACACTATCAAATGCAACTTGGATTTAAACGTATTTTTGAACCCTCTAGACAAGTAAGATAGGTTGTAATGGATAATTTACACAACAGGTAGGACACTTAAACATCTTGAAGTTAGAATAAGGCTTATTTTTTTTACTGGACCTGTCATGCCAGCAAGAGTGTTATTGTCCCTTTAAATTGACCCGATTTATTAAATGTGTTGTAGTCAATACGGCCAAAATTCTCTTTAGTTTTAACTGTTTAGTATTTTGAAATCTGAATATGAAACCATCTCTTTGCCAATCCCATGTACAAATCTTTTATTTTGTAAATTATCTGATCAGGTAAAAAGACCTGTGAAAATAATAAAGTGCAAATGTCCACTAAATAACAAACAACAACAATACCTTTTAACTCTTAGAAATTGCTGTATATACTCTGACGTCCTTCCATGTGCACCTCTGGCTATATGCCCTGCAATCTGGGGTATGAATACTCAAGGAAATAGCCCCCCTCTCTCCAGTTTCTCCGTCTGCAGTTTCTCGTTTTAATCTACAACACTAACATTTACAATGAACACAGGATTATCTGTTAATTAAACTTTTGTTTTATTAACAAAATTTTTTGGCGAATAAACTTCGCTCTACAACACCCGCTAAATAATCGCATTCTTCTTTAGCACGCGCTATCGTATAAAAAACAATTAAGTACTAATACACTATTCCAATCAACATATTCGTTAACATTGCCTAGATTACTTATTTCTTTATTTATAAACATTAACCCATTCAAAATCAGAGATTATGCCGTCAAATCTTTTCTTCAACATTAGATTCGTGATATTTGCCACATATTTATTTCATAATTTCACGCGTCTCGCGATATTTCTAATATCAGTCCAATTTTTGCCTGAAGCTGTTTTGTTTTCAAGTTTATTCAGATTTTCTTCAAACAAGGACAACTTTGCTCTGAAAATCCTAAGTGCACTTCAAAAGATGCATTACAGGAAACTAATGATATAACTTTTATATATTACAGGAAACTAATGATGTTATAAATTTTATATACTACAGGAAACTAATGTTTTTATATATTACAGGAAACTAATGATGTTATAAATTTTATATTTTACAGGAAACTAATGATGTTATAACTTTTATATATTACAGGAAACTAATGATGTTATAAATTTTATATACTACAGGAAACTAATGTTTTTATATATTACAGGAAACTAATGATGTTATAAATTTTATATATTACAGAAAACTAATGATGTTATAACTTTTATATATTACAGAAAACTAATGATGTTACAACTGTCCATCAGTGTGTTGTTTGTGATGAGATTTATAAGGAATATGATGATTTAGAAAAACATTCCAAAGTACACGTTAAAGAAGAGAAAACTGATGATGTAGATGAATATTGGCATGTTAAAGAAGAGAAAACTGATGATGTAGATGAATATTTTCGTGTTAAAGAAGAGAAAATTGAAGATGATGGAACTGTTTATCAGTGTAATTTGTGTGATGAAGAATTTAAATTAGAAACAAATTTGGAAAGACATTGTGAAGAACATGTTAGTCAGCAAGGGCAAACTGGAGAAAATGCTTATAGGTGTGATGTTTGTGGTAAATCATTTACTTCCAACAGTAATCTACAACACCACGTCAGAATTCACACTGGAGAAAAACATTATAAATGTAATATTTGTAATAAATCATTTACTTATCGAAGTACCCTACGTAAGCACACGAGTATTCATACTGAAGAAAAACCCTATAAATGTGAATTTTGTACTAAATCATTCAATGAAAGTAATGATCAACGAAAACACACCAGAATTCATGCGGGAGAGAAATCTTATAAATGTGATCTTTGTAGTCAATCATTCGCTTATATTAATTCTCTACAGATACATATGAGAACTCATACTGGAGAAAAACCTTTTAAATGTGATGTTTGTAGTAAATCATTTAATCACAATACTACTCTACAGACCCATGTCAGAAATCATACTCTAGAAAAAACTTTTAAATGTAATATTTGTAGTAAATCATTTATTAATAATGCTAATCTACAGAGACATATCAGAATTCATACATGAGAAAAACCTTTCAAATGTGATGTTTGTAGTAAATTATTTACACAGAAAGTACATCTACAGACCCATATGAGAAATCATGCAGTTGAAAAACCTTACAAATGTGACGTTTGTAGTAAATCATTTCGACAAGCAGGTCAGCTTCATCTACACATGAGAACTCATACTAGAGAGAAACTTTATAAATGTGATGTTTGTGGTAAATCATTTGCTCACAGTACTACTCTACAGCTTCACATGAGAATTCATACTGGTTAAAACTCTTTGTAAATTATTTACGACTACTTCTAATACCTAAAATAATGGGGTTTAACGGCCACTTGAGACAAAACCAGGTCATTACGGGACTAACACATCATTCAATTTTATTTCAATCATTTGCTTATGCATAGGGGAATCGAAACCATGCCAGTTGACTCAATGACAGACATTGTGATACAATGCACACACGCTAACCTATTGAAAATGTAAAAAAGAACAAAGCTAAAGACCCGTACAGACAAGCAAATGATGATAGAAATAAAAATTGAACCGTATATTTTCCCCAAATTGTCCTAGTTTGTGTGGAGTGGACATTAAACCTTATTTCTAAATATCACTAGTTGGAATTTGAAATAAGAGTAGGATGTTGTGTCGCAGTCCTGACAAAAATTTCCCATATACATGTAGCACATTGCATGATGTATATCCGTCTTCATTACTCCAAATAATTTCTTTTATAATCTGTATTTAAATCTTTCAGTCTGTATGGGGTAGAGTCATGTTTTTCTGTGGCATTCAATGTTTGGTGTATCAGTTATTTTGTTCAAATAGTTTTAACAATAAGTTTTGCCTTAGTTGGGGTGGATCGGTTTGTTCTCTTTCCCACTCGTTGATATTTTTCCCAGATATAAGGATGTAAGGCTATGAGTTGTGCCGTTTAATGGGCAACTCAATCTCAGAGTTTGTACAGGTTCGATTTGGAAAATGTACGATATTTTCATTTTTCCAGCCCACAAACAATTTTGATGTTCATAAGTTTAAAGCCAGAATACACGAATTGAGTGAAAATGTAAGTTCTTATTCTTATTCTTATTTTTTTTCTTCTTCTTCTTATTATTATTATAAATACAACACCATTTGACCTGCGTCAGTTTTGGGTGTTTATTAAGGAGGTGAATGGTAAAACAGTAGTCCATAGTACTGTTTGTAGTAAATAAAATGAAATGGGTTATAACATCCTAAGGTAAACCTAATTTGTCAGGCTTGAATCCGGAAGGATATAACAAAGTCGATTTGTCCCCCATAAAAGCCAACAAATGAGCTTTATATCTAAATCGTGTCAACTTTCATATTTTATTGTCATATTTCACCTTTCATAAATAAATTTGCCGGTCATTCATGACATCATTACCTTTCTCTCATCTTATTATCATGTAACTTTATATTATCATCTATATTGTCATGTTTAATATGCCTCTTGGAAACATAAATATAAAAAGAAATGTGTTGTAATTGTTATAATTTTATATTAGCTGTACTAAGGTGAATTGTCGACTTTCATATTTTCAAGGAATTTGACATGTAATTAGACCGGGTTGGTCCAACTTTAATGATGTCGTTAGAAATTGTCTAACTTATCTCCCCTTGAAGAAATTAAGGATCAAATTTTTTCTCAAAAATATAGGTCAGACTGCCTTGAAAATTTAATTCTGTACTAACTACATGTAAGACAGTACTGATGCGTACATATAATATGGAGTTTGTCGATTGAAGCGGTAGTGCCACCAACTTGAAACATGAGTAACATTAACGGAAACCTTGAGGGAATGTTATAAAAAATGTGCAGAGCAAAATTTGGATTTCGGTCAAATATTTCAGAAATATTCTTCTTCCCAGCCGCAATCCCTATTGAATTTTAGTTATTTTAAAATTTCAACTTTGACCCTTTTTGTACTATTGGCAGGGCTATTGGATATCCCATTGGCTAGCCCTTGGGCGCTGTATCATACAGTCTATCATTGAGTTGACTTGTGTGGTTTCGATTCCGTGGTCGTACGTGACAAGGAATAGGATTGCCTTTCCAACCTCATGATCAACACTTTTCTACTCAGTATTTTTCTTCACTTGTTGAAAATTTTTACTTTTAGTTTAAATCAACATATAGAAAAGAATACAGTTAAATAGATATCACAAAATCGTTTCTATCTTGTTGAGTTGCGGAAAAGTAGACAATTTTTTATGAGTCACATTTCAAGGTTTTTCGTCCATACAAGTGTCAATTTTGTTCTCTGTGACCTTGACGAAAATTAAGCTAGCCATAACAGATATATTAGCCCTTGTAAAACATACATGTAGATCGTCTTGCCTTTTTAGATGTTCACTGATCGTTATCTGGCCGAAAAGCAGTTTTATTCAAGTTGACATAAAGTTCATATCATATTAGACTGTTATTTATTTATGTTAACCATAGAGAAGGGACTATGACACTGAGCAGCTAGAATGGTGTGTGTGTGTGTGTTTTTAATAATAATTATAATAATATGGGTTGACAGTTAGTGATTCCCTGACAATATTGCCCGATTTTCACGTAATCTAGTATTTTTCTAGTAAGATTGGGTGTCTATACTTTTCATAAATACCAAATTTGCCATACTTTTATTGGAAATAACCAGCCGATAAATACTTTGCTGGGAACCCATATTTAACTGTAGCTTCCATTGAAGGTCCGTCTTCCATTAGCCTAGGTTAGGTGCATAATAGTAGGACGTTAAACCCTATTTCATTCATTCATTCCATAAAAGGTATAATAAAATTAATGAAATGAAATTGGGTTTAACGTCCTACTGTTCTGCTCTGACTGGGCTAATGAAGATGGGCATACGACATACACTGTGCTATGACGAAAATTTTCCCTCAGCAGCAGCACTATGGCCTACTTATATCAAAATCAAACTTCCAAGGGATCGTTTACGTGCATGCCAATGTAAACATGGGACCTCAGTTTCTTGTCCCATCTGAATGACTAGACAACTGAAAAGGGAATACATGTCAGAATATCCTGATGAACTTTCTCGGCCAATCGAACACCCAACCTCCAGCCAGGCCAGCGTCTTATGCACTTAGCTACCATGGCTTTATCAAAATTGGTAATGAATATGTGCTATTGCAGCTATGACAGAAATTTTGTCTGGACAGCGACATTTCTGAACTTACTAATGAAAGAGAGAGAAATGGAGTTTAACGTCCACTTGACACAAACTAGGTAATTTGGAGACTCACATATGGAAAGAAATGTGGACTGGACTGCAACATTTCCGCATTTACTTTTGAAGTTGTCCTGGGAAAGAAACTTTGTCTGGACAGCAGCTTTTCCGCATATACCAGTAGTGAATCTAGTCATTACCAATAGTTCTATTAAGCTACATGTATATTATGATAGCTACCTTAAACCTGCATTATTATAGTCACTTTACAGTCAGTTATATCTCCATAACTACCTTAAATAACTTAAACCTGACAGTCTGCATCTGGGAATGGAGACCTTTGTATTATACAGTATCTGGATAAAACCAGACTTTTTTCTATAAAAATAATATGTAGTTGAAATTTACCTTTTGTTATCAAGTACAGTACATGGGTCATTCACTGTATAGACCTCTCAAGAAACGTAAATCGATTATCAGGTCACCCAATGAAAAAAGTGACCCGAAATCTTAAAAGGTTTACGTGTCCGGATAAGCAGTGTTGATGTCCAAACGACTCAATATTTTCAGCTGAAATTTTCAGACAATGTAAATACACCATACTTTTATATTTTGGTCCATAAATTTCACAAATACTCAGACTTTAATTTTTGAGACTATGTTCTTATCAGGATTGTCCCTTTAATTACCATAGATGCTTTACAGTAATATTACAATTACATTCCTTTGGATGGCCGAACCAAATGGTTAGCACTCAGCGCTGTATTGTAAGGCCTGGCATTGAGTCAACTGGCATGGTTTTGAATACCCAGTTGTACGTGACAAGGAGTAGGGTCATCTGTCCAACCTTGTGGGATTCCTTCCACTGCTAAAAGACCCTAAGCACAAAAAAGAGAGAGAGAGAAATGGGGTTTAACGTACACTCAACACAACCAGGCCTGTAGCCAGGGGGTGGCACCTGCCCTCCCAATAATATGTCTTGCCCCCCCAATCTTACAAGAAAATTGGCCTTTACCGCAAAATTCATTCAATAATTTGCTTGCGCGTAACGGTCTTTAGCAGTGAGAGGAAACCAGAGTGCGCGGAGGAAACCCACGAGGTTGAGAAGGCGCCCCTATCTCCATGTCACATACGCTCAAACCACCCTCAAGTCAGAGGTGACCGGCCAGCTAGAGGTCGAAGCGCGGCATTCTAGACCACTAGGCCCCCCCACCCCCCGAAAAAGAATTATTAAAATATAGTGTTTGTCCCGAAAAAAACTTGCATGTGTTAAACCCAATTTTTCTTCTCAGAAGCCTGTTTTTTCTTGATAAGATCACAATATCAATGTTAATTTAAATTGACAAAACTAATATGTGTTTTCAGTGTTGAAGACTTTGGATGATATTGAGTAAGAGACATGGTATCTATGTATTTGGTCATATCCTACAACTTAATGTGGTTTCGAAACAGCACCTCACAAGGGAAAAAGAGAGAGAGGGAGAGAGAAATGGGGTTTAATGTCCATTCAACACAACTAGGTCATTTCGGAACTAACACATGGTTTAATTTTATTTCAATAATTTGCTTGCACGTAGGGGTTTTTAGCAGAGGGAGGAAACCAGAGTGCCCGGAGGAAACACACAAGCGTGAGAAGGCAGAAGTGAATGATTTACTACAAACATCACATTTGTAAGGTTTCTCTCCTGTATGAGTTCTCATATGTTGATGCAGACCACTTCGATCAGTAAATGATTTATTACAAAAATCACATTTATAAGGTTTTTCTCCAGTATGAATTCTCATGTGTCCTTGTAAGACTTGAACTCTAGAAAATGATTTACTGCAAACATCACAATTATAAGGTTTTTCTCCAGTATGAGTCCTGATGTGTAACTGTAGATGACCAGTCTGAGTAAATGATTTATCACAAACATCACATTTATATGGTTTTATATGTTTGCCCTTGTTTTTCTAAATCAGTTTCAAATTTTAATTCTTCATCACACAAAATCCACTGATAAACTGTTTCAATATTTTCATTTTTCATTTTATTAACATGGCAATATCCATCTACATCATCAGTTTTCTTTTCTTTAACATGGCAATATTCATCTACATTATCAGTTTTCTCTTTTTTAACATGTACTTCACAGTGTTTCTCTAAACCAGTTTCTGAACTAAATTCTTGCTCACACAAATTACAATGATAGCATGTTTCAATATCTTTAACATGACAATATTCATCTATATCATTAGTTGTATCTTCTTTAATGTGACAATATTCATCTACATCATCAGTTTTTTCTTTTTTAACATGACAATCTCCATCTACATCATCAGTTTTCTCTTCTTTAACATGACAATATTCATCTACATCATCAGTTTTCTCTTCTTTAACATAACAATATTCATCTTCATTATCAGTTTTCTCTTCTTTAACATGTATTTTTGTGTGTTTTTCTAAATCATCGTAGTGTTGAAAAATCTCATCACACACAATACATTGATGAAAAGTTATAATATCATTAGTATCCTGTAATATATAAAAGTTATAATATCATTAGTATCCTGTAATATATAAAAGTTATAACATTATTAGTTTCCTGTAATATATAAACGTTATAATATCATTAGTATCCTGTAATCAAGACAGAGAGAAATTGAGTTTTAATGTCCACTTGACACAAACTAGGTCATTTCTTGACTAGCATGGATCAGTTTTATTTAAATCATTCGCTTGCATGTATGGGTCTTTAGCAGTGGAAGTAACCAAAGGACCCGGAGAAAACACACCAGGTCAGACAGGTGACTCTTCTCCTTGTCACATAATGTACAACCAAAGAATTAAAACCTAACATAAAAACATACTGAGACAACATTAGACAGATGGACATTAGACAGATGAACATTTGAAAATCATAACATTAGACAGATGAATATTAGACAGATGAACATTAGACAGATGGACATGGGACAGATGCACATTAGACAGATGGACATGGGACAGATGAACATTAGGCAAACGAACATAGACGGTACTTATGTGTATATATAGAAATGTCTTCTAGGTCTGTCACTTGATGTCAAACTTTGTGCTATCATCTAGGCTACTCAGGGACCATAATACACAAAGTTACGTTTGGATATGCACGGTTATTAAAAGGACCCAAGATCATAGACTGTAATGATAATATATTCAACGGACATGATTTTTGTAATATCAAGGGCCATAATTTAGGAAGTTGCGATCTGATAAAAGTGAATATCGACAGAAACCATAATCTTTTGGTTATAAACATGTATTTCAACTTTTCATTAAAATCGGATTAAAATGGTGACCTCTAGAGGGTCCACAACTTTGATATACCAGATGTTTACACTAATAATGTAAGATTTTGACCGGCAGTTTTGGTCTGATTTTCACGAAATTCACATTTTTTTAAATCGGATAATATTTGTAACCTCTAAAGTTGGGTTCTTAGGGTAAGCTGCTGGTCAATTAAATTGACAAAATAATAAATAAGTACCTTATTTCACGTCTTAAAAATGTCTAGGCCAATTAAAATCAATTTATTTGTAAAGAGAATCGAAATTGTACCACTGTCTTTGGCTCAGGTACCGTCGACATCATTGTTATGGTTGCCATCTTTGTAATATTGATCGCTACGTTTTATTGTCGTTAAATATTCTATTTATAACTATTCTTTCCGTTTAAAATTATCACGGAAACTGCCTTTTATGGATTTTTGAATACATTGTAATGGTTAATCGGTTGTGAACTCTTCCGAAGCATGCCCAGTACATTATAATCAGAATGTAGCTTTTACTCATTTTTATATCCTAGTCAAGGTTTACACATGTTACCCGGTGTTTTTCAACGAACAAATTAGTCTTTTTCCATTATGTATATATGGACATTATGGCTGCCAGGAAAATTTCAAAGAAAAAATAAAGATTTAAAAAAAAACAACCAATTTTCGAATGATTTTAGTAGTGAAGCAAAAATAAAAGCAACAAAAAAACCCATTAGAGTAGGCCTTCTTTGTAGATTGATGTATGATACCATAGTGGACGGTCCATTGTTTTACCTATCAGCTAGATTAAAAATCAATTGGCTAAAGCTGACAAAAAACAGCCAATTAAGATCCCCCCTCTACAGGGAGGTGTGTAATGATTTCGTAACTTGACAGGTTTCTAATGTTTAGAGTAGGTTTGGCTCTCCCAAACTCGACCGTATTGATAGGTTGCCTTAACTTGACTACATGATAGAAATTGCCCAAACTCTTGTATAAACTATAATCTTAGAGTGCACATGCTGTTGGCTCTATATAAGAGGGTTGATTAGCTGAAGTGAGGTGTGTTTTATTGCAGATAATAAATGGTCGCCTGTCTAGCAGACAAATAGGATTTAGGGGTATTCAGGGTCGTTTCTTTAGCAGACCGGGTGATTTTATATTCATATATGGTATTTCACAGTGTTCTGATGGAGTGGTCAATTGGTAGATCTCAATACATTAATTGCCAATTTGGAAAACAATGTGCATTGACGGAGAGAGGGTAAATAACTTACGAGGAGCGACCATTGCTTAGTATGGGATTTGTCTGACCAAATTTCGAAAAACGCTGATTTTACGTTAATATAGTGATGGGTTATATTTCATAGTGTTCTGATGGAGTGGTCGATTGGTAGATCTCAAAAGCCTGTATCTAACCTTCCTTCATTTGGCAAATATAATAGTAGCAACCGGCAGCTATTTTGAAATATTATTTTTTTCTCCAGAAACTTGTTATTTCTTGAAAGCTGCACATCTCCGTATTGTAACAACACCAAGTTTATGAGAATCGGAGCAGAATTGAATGAGTTATTGTTCATTTATTAACGCGAACTGGCAGACACCTTGTTCGCAAAATTGGCCATTTTGATTCAATTTTCAACCCAACTTCATATCTCTGAAACAAAGAGTCTGAGAGACATAATTATTTCACCAAAATAAAGCTTATTTACGCACTAACACCATCATGCAAATACATTACCCGTAGGTAGAGATGTTTATTTTCTAATGTTTGTACTAACCGTACAGAAGATTAAATAATTCGTACAGAAGATTAAATAATTATGTAAACTTGAACTAGCTACAAGCAGCTCTTTATAAATATTTATTTGTTGTCGATAACCTTGTTATTTCCCAAAAGCTGAAAATCTTAGCATTGTAATAACAGAATTGACGGAGTTACTGTCCGTTTAGTAACGCCAACTGGCAGATCCTCCTTTTCGCGAAATCAGCCAGTTTGCTTCAATTATCAGTCCCACTCCATACATGAGAAACGAAATGAGCTAGAGACATAATTATTTAACCAAAATGAAGTTTCAACACACCGATATACGCACATGACACATACCTTAAATAGTTTATTTTCTGAGGTTAGAAATAGCGGTACAGAAAATTAAATAGTAACTTTTACTGAACATTCATAATCAATAATAATACAATAAATAATCAAAATATTTAAAAACAAAACTTCGTCGAAGAGTATTCAGAAGAGAATAAGAATAAACTACTTTAGAAATAAAATGAAAATATTACCCAACCCCCCAAAGAATTTAAAAAAACAAAATTATCAATCAGGATCATTTTTATTTATGAAGCTAACTGTATTAAATATTATTTATTATTATGCATACCAAACTTTATTTCCATGTATTTATGATTTATTAATCTATATATAAAAATTATTTTAATCGCACACTCATCATACACAATCCTGTAAAATAAAATTAATACCTTTATGTAACAGGTACAACTATATTTTCTTCCCATGAATTATGGAACACTAAATGCTGACAACTTTAATGCACTGTATTAATTTTAAATTACACTTATTTATAACCTTACATCTAATAATACACACTGAACGACAAGCAACATTTTCTTTTGTCAAAGTTAGTTGATAGTAACTGTGGTCTGTACCCGTATTGTGATGGAGTTGCGTCCTCAGCAACAGATTAGATCAATAATTTGGTGTTTATTGTCATAATTGTTAGTAAAACTTTGAGCTTATCAGCGCATATCAGACAACTTCAATAAAATAGTTGAGGTATTAATTGTGGTCTGTACCCATATTGTGATGGAGTTGCGTCCCTTTGGAATCCGACACGTACGGTGCCGACTTTCAGGATTTGCCACTTTCCACAGGGGTTCCCATCCTCAGCAACATTTTAGATCACTAATTTAGTGTTTATTTTCATAGTTTTAAGTAAAATTGTGAGCGTATCATCGCGTATCAGACAATTTCAATAAAAACGAAAACTTCAACAATTTATTAAAAGCTAATTTACCGCATGTCAACTGCCGGTAACCTTTTTTTCAGACACGCTTGGTTACTCTCTATGAGAATCACTCATTTTCCGACCCAAATTCCTTCAGACAAGTCTGTACTAGCTCGGCGAAAATATGACCCAAAAACAGATGGAGTGGGGTTGAAAATCGTCCATAGCTAAGAGCAACACTGTCTGAGCCCTCTAGCGGTGGCGCCGGTCGCTAATTGTTACAGAATTTAATCTTGAATTTGAAATGTGTTTTGAATGTTTAACCCAGGAATCCTCGTTGATTTTGTTAAAATTTATGAAGAAATGCTGAAACAACCCACTCCCTTTTCGATAACAGTAAGTTATGCCAATAAGCCCAATACTCACCATTATTTTGTGTTAACTTCTGCTAGTGAGTGAGAGAGAAATGGGGTTTAGCTGTGGGGGCAAACCGGAGAAAACCCACGAGGTTGGACAGGCAGAGTTCTGCTAGTGTTCGCTCGCCAAATCCACGTCAATTCTCCGTGATGGAGCGGTCAAATCTAAACAACTCAGTCATAGGCCTAAACGACGACACTCCATTATTTTTTTCTTCAGTCAAGTTATTCTACTTGTATGTAATGTTTTCTACAGAGAGCCAAGTAAATGGTTAAACATCCGGAAATCTGGACTCGATGCGGTTTAAAAACAAAGGAAATCGAAGCGAACAAAATGTTATTCCAATTTTCCGTTTTAGGTCTTCATTTCCGGTACAGCAGGCGTTTAGTTGTATATTAAATAGAGTACTGGATCTATTCAGCACAGACAATTCTTAAACGCCAGTTTATGCATTTTCTTTTTTGCTGTTGTCAACTTAAAGAAGTAGAGAACTATGTACAAAATAATTTTTTAAAAGAATTTCAAAATAACAATTTTACAATACATTTACCCACGGCCCTACATACCCCGCAAACAAATAAAGCTGTATCTCGTGTTAAAAAATATAGGCCCCCTATTATCTACAATATTTCAAATAGTCTATAAAAAGTGAATCTAATGTCTTTTTGTTTAAGGTCGAAGGGGGGGGGGGACGATTTAACATTGGTATTTACTAACAGTATATGTAGCAGGGACAAATGGTTATGATGGTTTTTCGCTTGTTTCTGCACCATTTTTATGGAATACGTTACCAGAAAATATTCGTGCCATCTCTGATTTTCCTGCTTTCAAATCAGCGATTAAGACACATCTTTTCAGACTAGCATATACTTTGTAATTTTAATCTATAACTTCAATTTGTAAGTTTAATCTGTAATTTCTAATTCTATTCCGTAATTTTATTTTTTTATTATCTTGTATTTTATTTTTGTATAGTAGTTGTAATTATTGTTAATTGCTGTTCAGCGCTTTGAGATAATTGTATGGAAAGCGCTCTACAAATAAAATGTATTATTATTATTATTAACATCGAGAATTGGTTAATCATGATGACTTGTTGTTTGTTCATTGAATATAACACTAGAATGCAGAAATACAACTGTTCTTCGTCATTTTTCGAAACTATTAAAATGTGGAGATATTAATGACCTAATTATCTTATTTTTGAGTTATTCGGGTTGGTTAGATCTACGTCCTTTATCAATATACAACTGTTTCCATGTTGTTCAGGAAATGAACTGGAAGGGGTCACGGTGTGGTGTGTCAGCTGAATATAAAAGTGTAAACATTAAGACAACATACAACCATCTCCATTAACACTTGATGGTTGTAACATCATAATGGTATGTGTTTATTTAAACAAAATGAAATGGAGTATAAAGGAGCTAAATCTGTTAGTTCCTTCATGAACTGTCTCTGAGTGAACGATGTCTCGCTAACAGTTCCTCACGGGCCTTATTATCAACTAGTATGAAAAAAAGGCTTTTCTCCATCTCGGTTCTAAGGCTATTTTAGATCCTTACCGTCGATCAAAGAAGAATCACGGTGCAAAGTAGACGGTAAGGATCTAAAATAGCCTTAGAACCGAGATGGAGAAAAGCCTTATTTTCATACTAGTTGATAATAAGGCCCGTGAGGAACTGTTAGCGAGACATCGTTCGCTCAGAGACAGTTCATGAAGGAACTAACAGATTTAGCTCCTTTATACTCCATTTCATTTTGTTTAAATAAACACATACCATTATGATGTTACAACCATCAAGTGTTAATGGAGATGTTGTATGTTGTCTTAATGTTTACAGTTTTATATTCAGCTGACACATACCATAATGATAAACTATATATACTAAGTCGTGTGGACGACTCCATCAACTTATTATTATATCCAGAAACCAACGGGTGCGGAATACTTAACCAGGTTTTTCGTGTGTACGACTTTGCTTGCGGACGACTAAATAGATCCATGTCCATATTCATTATACAACCCGTATCCGTTCTCTACCGGAAATTAACTTGGGAAAGAATGTTTTTCTCGCACGATGCTTAATCTTCGCCTAGTTGGTATGTAATAAATGGCGGCATTGACATACTTCGATACCAGTGACGTCTATATCCGGTTTTCTTATTCTTCCATACAATAGTTATCTTCCCGAGAATCGAAAGAAGACTGTTGTCTATATTAGAGCAGTATCTTCGCGCTTTAATATCTTATGATTTTCGCGCTTTCTAAACGCTAGGCTAGAAGTAGAGAGAAGGACTTCGTTTACCACTACCAGCGTTCTTATTAGGCCTATAGGCCTATTTTTATCTACAAACAGTTGTCTTTTATTTCTCAGCATAGGAGACTGTCTGGTCTGGGTATGTATAATTATAAAGTTTAAATATGATGTTGCTAATGCTAATCATAGTACTAAATATTTAGTTCTATGGACTAGACTGCTGACTTCATGAATGTGAAGTGGAATTTAGAAATTATTAAGAAAAGTGATATATATGATCTTGTACATGGCCTTGGTCAGGGTCTCCAGTCGCTAGGCCCAGGTAGACACCGACTGACCGACCGTGCACATTAACTTTATACTTTATTTCAATTTATTTATTTCAAGCATATTAAATTAATAATATAAGAAAGAGGCCCGTCTATAATAGCCACTGCCCAGCATGACTTGATTATTATTAATAAATATTTTAAGAAAAACAAATATATAAATATAATGAATTCAGTTCTTATCATTGTCATTATTATATCAAATATTATTATTCACTCACTATATTATAATTAAAATGCAATTTGATGTCTGGGCAGTAGGTGACATGACTAGGCCCATCTTCAATTATCAATACTAATAGAACTTTGAAGGCTTTAACTCGCCATAACTAATTAATTAAGTACTTGCATCTTAGATGTTAACACAAGGTACAATTTTATGAATACAGAATTACTGAGTTTGACGTGTACTTAAAAGATCCCTTGGCAGTTAGAATTCGATATAAGAGTAATCCGAGCGTTGCTGCCCGGGCAAATTTCCCTCATGGCACACTGTATGGCGTATGATCGTCTTCCATTAGCCAAAGTTAGGTGCAAAAGTGTAGGACGTTAAACCCCATTTAATTTCATTTACTACAATCACCGGTATATACATGTTTAACTTAGGTTAAAAGTAGTTGTACTTTATAGTTTAATAAATGCCATTTTTTCTGTTTCATGATTCATTACTAGTAGTGATATTTAGATTTATTCCAGTATTTGGTAAATATTTAGGAAATTAAGACAGGTGAGCAAGTTACATTGTATTTAATTAATATGGCTTTACAAAATAGTAGTAGTAGAATTCATCTGTCTTTGCCCAATAAAACTTTGCCTGTTGTTATCTGTAGACTCTATGATATTAAACGAAACGCAGCACATATTAAACTCTCTAAATGTGAAGACTCCAAATACATTCCCCCAATAAAAGATTTGGATGAAATTATCAGGCTTTTGAAAACCGGTAATGACAAAGATTTGTATGTACATTTACCATATGGCAATTTCAGTTTTGAAGAGATCAAGCTTTTTCGAGATTTTTACATTGCTAAAAGCTTAAGACAAGAATTAGAAAATGAAAATAAATACATTTTGAATTGGCAACCCTTATTTACACCGATAGACAATATCAACCTTGAACAGGTTGTTGAATTTAAAAATATTCTCCAGAACAATCCCAATTCTTTTAAACCAAAAATTCCTGGTAATTATCAGTTGCCAGTGTCAGAATTAAACATTTTGTTGTGTGATAGATGGCTAAGGGATTCAGTGATTGATAAAATTATTGAACTGTTAAAAGATTGTATTTCTGACTCAGATTATGTTGGTTATTTAAATTCCATTCATGATCTTCAAAATACAGGCTCTAGGTTGTATACTAAGCATCCTAACATAACTAAGTTTGTTTTTGTTCTATGTGTGAAATCCTTAACCCATTCAAGTACTGGTGAAACAATCACATATTTGGCTGGGAAAGATATAAATATTCATACAGGAGAACAAATCATCAATGGGAATCATTTTTCTTTCTGTGTATATGATGTTGTTATTAATAAAGTCATTTATATTGATACATTAGGTTTAGCTTTACCAGATAGTTTAATGTTCAATTTAAACAACTTTATTAGTGGCTATAATTCAAGTTTGTTGGACAATTTAGGCATGGCAGAAATACAAATAGCTCATAGTCCAAACTTAAATGGCCATCCTCATAATGCATGTGAAGAAATGTGCTATTTATATCCAAAACAGAGTTGCGGTTCAGTATGTCGGCCGTCTGTTATATTAGGGATAACTGTACTTTTACTTCGACAAGACATTTTTAAATTTCTTTTGTCAACTACCTGTCAACAGGCTAATGATATTAATATTACAAATGAAGTACAAGCATTTAAACACTTTATACCAGATTTTTCTTTACATACGAAAAGTATTCGGTTTGCAATCATTTCATGGTTAATGACTGGTCACATAAACATAAATAATATATTGCAAAAATCTGATGAAGAAATAAGCTTACATATAAACAATAATGATATTAATATAATTGAACAGAATATTGATTCTGATGATGACTTTGTACCTGTTGGTTTTAAACCAAAGATCCTCAAAACAAAAGGTAAACAGACACTTCCATGTAATCCAAACAAAACTAAATCAAAAGAAAATGTTACGACTACAAGCAAAGATAGAAGCAATTCATGCATAAATGACTATGTGACAGGAGCTCCTTTAATTGTATTTGCAAAGAAATCATCCAGGCTTATATTGAAATATAAATTGAAATCTACTCATAGATATTTATCTAAAAGTTTTAAGTGTTCCCATTCAGGAAAAGAGGATTCATATACGATGAATCAAATACAAGAATTTATTTCGAGTGAAAGTGCATTATTATGGGTAGAAAATAAGATAAAGTCAGATACAAACAAACAGTCCTTAGACTTAACGTTAACACCTGAACTTCAGACTATATTTGGAAGGCAGCCATTTGTTTATTATTGTAAACAGTCAAATAAACTGAAGTTATAATGTTTTTTGAAAACGGGTAATTTTATAACAAAATCATTTCCCTGTACCGCAGAAAGATTAGGAGATCCGGAAGCAATTAAGAACATCCGTTCGTTTTTTTACAGCCGTGCAGTCTATGATTGGGTCAAAAGTAAAGATGATCCAATGTGGAAAGAATGCGGGGAAGTTACAGTAGGAACTAATACTAATAACTATTTTGATAAATTTGGTTTTGATTTTACTAAACATTTAAAAATTGCTTCAGGTGTAACATCCACTTACCAAACTAAAAACACAATGAAAGTTTCTGTCACTGAAAATGATAACTGGGGTAAAACACACAGATTTGATGAAATATATCAGTTAACAGGAGATACATATTCAGATAAAAATGTTCCAGTTGTTACTATGTATATTAAATGTGCATCAAAATCTAATATTTGCAAGACCAAATGTCATAATGCTTTTATTAAAGATATTTCTGGTTTTAATGGAGATGAAATAAGTTGTCCTGGATGTGATACATTAATTTCTTGTATTAAATCTAAGTGTACAAATTGTACTGTAGAAACCAGTCCACTTTGGTCTTTAATTGATGGTAAAGCATATTGCAATGCTTGTTATAGATATTTCTACAAACATAAAATTATGAGACCAGCTAAATTGATGTTAACATCTACTTCTAAAAAAGTCAGCCAAATTAATTATGAGCATTTTAACTGTGGTTGGCAAATCAAACTTAAAATATTTAGTAACAATTTAAATGTTTGGAAAATATATGAAAAAAATTCAAATAATAATTTTCATCCATCAGATTTAAACTCAGACAAGTCTAGACCAACACTTTCAACTAGAGATTTTTGGGATCAACAGAGAATATATGTCAAAGCCACACCAAAACAAATTTTTTCAGCAACTAATATCCAAAGTAAATTGCATGTGTCAGGTAATATTCCATACGTAAATAAGGACTCAAATTTTAACCTAAGACAAATTTCCAATAGAGTTCGGTTAGTTGACAGACATGATGTGAAATTAAGTTTGAAAAAACAAGATGAAATTCCTTTGCCAGGTTCAGATTGGCGTAACACTGAAAAATTATTAGAAGCCAACTATGAGTCTGTTCTTTTATTTCAAAGAGGTAATGATAACCTTAATAGAGACTATCACATTATCTTTGCTACACAAGAAAGTCTCTCATTTCTGAGGAAAATGGGTAATTTTATCGGAATGGATGTAAAACACGACTTTATGGCAGCAAGGTTTAAAACTACATGTTTCACATTTTGTGATGAAATGAATACAGGTCGCGCAGCTGCATTTGCTATATGTAATAGAGAGACCCAATCAGCACATGCCTTGTCTCTTAAACTATTACTAGCCAATGTGCCGTGCAATGATCCAAATTGTGATCATCCAAGTGAACTCTTCATTTTTGATGATATGAATGGCTTTTTTACAATAAAACCTTGCGCTTTGTCACACCCCTTTAAACCAACCATACAGCATGATAAAGATTCTGCTACAAGAAGTGCTGTTGATCAAATTGGTCTAATTTCCATTCTATGCAATTTTCATTCTTTACAAGCCTTTAGACGGAACATTGTAGAGAATCCACAAAGCAAATTATTCTTGAGACCGCTAGAAACTGGCTTTAAATGTGTAATGCGAGCATGGGATCAAGAATCGCGTGTGATCTTGATAAATAATTATTTACATTTTATTCAAGACATTATACCAAATAACATGATGTCTACTTCCTCAAAAAATGACCTAATAAATTACTTGAATAAATATTGGTATTGCTCTTTATGGTCAAAATCATTCACAGCTGAACAGATGTATTTAGCAAATCCATCTGAACGCCGCAACCCACTTATTTTGACTGATAATGTCACAGAGCGAAAATTTCTTGATATTGACAGCACTTATTTAAATAGTCAGTTGAATAGATTAATGTTTAGTTTCGTTCAAAAGAGTTTGCACAGAATTCTTCCAGATGATAATAATAGTTGTAAACGTACACTTAGTACTGACAGTTTATTTCGGAAGGGCAAAATAATAAAAAAGCCATTAGAACGTACAATTTGTGACAGAGCATTGAATCTTGTCCTGAAGGGGTCTGTGTATAAGATAGATCTTGAGGAAGGTTGGGCTTTAATCAGAAGTGAATCGCATTCATGTAGTACCTCGGATACTAGTAGTGTTCAAGATAACTATTTTACTGGAGGTCAAATATCTGATACAAACCATGTATTTGATATTGGAGAACAATTTCTCTCCTCACAAATAAAAAAATCTATATTTGATACTGCGAAAAGTGTCGATAATGATCATTCTTACAATGTTATCTCTAAATGTAAAAATATAATATCACAATTAGATTTACAAGTTACTCAAATAATGCATGATCATCTATTTGATCTTTTACCTATCGAATTCCAAAATTTTATGGAATCTTATTCACACATTGTAAATTTAACATTAGGAGTATGTTCATGCACTGCTTGTATTATCAAAGGTCAGCCATACCTTTGCAAACACCTGTACGCTTGCTTAGCTATCAAGTATAACATTTCTACTATTGATACTCTGTTACATCAAGGTCAGTTGTTTTTCCCATCACTTGTTAATGTATCAAATTTAAATACTGGTTCCAGTGCAAATGTTTCAATAGATGACCCACTCATTACACTACAATTAATGTCACATAAAGCTGAGGAAAAAGAAATAGATAATGCAAAATCAGGAAAGATTCTTAGTGTGTTGCATGATCAGAGTCACACAAGAATATCAAGACCAAAGGGAAATTTAGCTACGCGTCTTCCACACAATCAAGGGAATCGTAGACTAGGTGACTGTGTAAAAGATCCAAAGTATGTTTTATTATTACCAGTCCCTAGTCAAAATTTGAGTGATGGGATCCAAGACCCATACAAACCAAATGTTGTATTTCCAGATAATTCTAAAGAGAGACATGGTGGTAGAAAGATAATCCCAATAGCCAGTCGAGGCATAAATTTTGATAAGGTAGTACAACAAGCAATGGTATCTCTGGGCATTACGCTAAAGTCATCAGAACCAGATTCAGTTAAAGTTACAGATACCGATACACAAAACATTGATATAAATAATGACGTGCCTGATATTTGTATTGATACAAAGAGTAAAACCGCAAATAAGATTACTGTAGATGTGTGAAGCCTATAACATGTTTTACTTGTATTCAGTTAAATCAAAAACCTCCTTATACATGTAAAACACAAACTGAACTTTTAAAACATATATCTATTTCTCACAACCTTAGATTACTTACATGTACCAAATGTTTCTCTGATAGTGGTTCCATTATTCAATTTGAAAATGAAAACCAACTTAAAAAACATTCTCGAATCTCTCATTCTAAGTTGAAATTGAAAAAACGTCCAATGGCTGAAAAAGATTCAGAAACTACGCTTATAGCCCACATACCCAATATTGTTGATAACAGCTGTACAAAAATAAGGAAAATCGATGAAAATGACTGCAAAAGAAATTTGTGTGCACTAAACAACGCAACTGATCAGGAGTTAGAAGATATAGTGAAGTCGAAAGGAAAACCTGGTTTAAGAAATTTGGCGAAAGCTAAATTTGAGAAAATTTCAAGAAAAACACCGACTGCTTCAGAATTTCTTTCCAAAGACCTTTTCAGTTGTTCTGTTTGTAATTTAGAATGCTCGTATGATCCACCGACTATTTTCTGTAACAAATGTGAATATTGGTTTCACTGGCATTGTGTGTCAATAATTAGTGAACCTCTAGAGGAAGAATGGTTTTGTCTTGAATGTTTGCAAAAATGCTAGGATTTTAAACACATTATTAGGGACCCCATAGATATTGTTAGGGACCCCTCATGCTGGCGGATCAGTCGCATGATTATTTAGGGTGATAGGGTTATTTATTTTGGAATAGCATATTAATTGTATTTTAAAGGTGTTAACCCTCGGTCGTTGCTCAGGTCCTAAAAATGCCTTTAATTTATGGTTTCTGTTATTCCTAAATAGATATTGTTAGGGACCTCATGCTGGCGGATCAGTCGCATGATTATTTAGGGTGATAGGGTTATTTATTTTGGAATAGCATATTAATTGTATTTTAAAGGTGTTATCCCTCAGTCGAAGCTCAGGTCCTAAAAACGCCTTTAATTTATGGTTTTTGTTATTCCTAAATAGTTATTGTTAGGGACCTCATGCTGGAGGTTCGGTCGCATGATCATTTAATGTTCGAATTCTATACAATATTGTAAAGTCTGAAGTTAGTATCAATGTAATTTGCTTATCTGGTCAACAAAGGTCCATTTACATTGATTTTGATGGAAAATTAGATCTGAATTACATATTACAGATTTAAAGTTTATATTTCTTGATTATAAATGTAGAATTTGAATTTTTTTTCTCAGTGTTTTAAATGGGTTTAGGTTTTTTTTATGGCTTTGACCATTAAATTGAAAAAAATCAATGAAATGGACCTTTGTTGTGGTGTGGATAGGCTTGGGTGTAGGGGTGCCGGGAGCCTAAGTAGTGTCGTATTAACATTAGTGTTTCTTTACTCTCATTTTATGAAAGTTTTTTTCACAAGTTTATTTCCTTTATTTCATAAGCCCACATTGAAATGTGGTCGTATATTGTCGTTGCCCCCGGCCGACGTCCACAAGCTCTAGAGGCTAAAGTTAATATCGGATTGACTTTAAATTTATACATGGCGTTTAAGGTCATGAGACGAGGAAGCCTTTTAATTTTCGATAAGTAGTGCCAGAGTTATGGCCCTTGATCACATTAAAAAAAAAACCAGTAAAAATATGCGACAACCCTTGTTGACTGCCCGGACGATTTAGCTGCTGTGGGCGTATGTTTCGTTGCCTGGCAACCTATCTTTTTAATGTAGAATGGTAATGAACTGCTTTTTTCCTTTTCTTGCTTTATTTGTTTCGTTTGAAATTGATTTATCTGTTTAGTTTTTGATTGTTTAATTATTGTTTTTGTTAATTAAACATGCATTATTCAAGAGCTAAATCTGCCTAGTGCAGGTCTTTATTTGGGCATGAAATGTTTTCTAAAGTATTAATTAGACATTAATTAACTGATCCAGACCTTAATCAACTTTGGATGGCATCACATTGCTCCGATATCAAACATATTAAAACGTTTAAGTGATAAATCAAATATGGTGGTCCAAGACGCTTCGAGTCTTAGCTCTGATCAACCAGGTCCGTGGTTGAAATTATTGCACACGTCGGCCAAATCTTTAAATGCCAATATCTTCGCTTACAATAGAGTAATTTGAATGAAATTTTCAAATTGTTCATTTTACATCACCTACTTTCGAACTATTATAGCAAGAATGGCTAGTTCTTATCTATATCTTGAATAATGTAACTTTAAGTTGATTCTTTTAAACTTTGTTTTTATATTTATACGCCCACATGCAAATATGGTCGTATATTGCCGTCGCCTCGGATGTCCATCAGTCCGTCTGTCGTTCACAATTTCTTGTGAACACTCTAGAGACTGAAGTTAATATCCAATTGACTTTAAATTTATACACAGTGTTTAAGGTCAGGAGACGAAGAATCCTATTGATTTTCAGCGATATCTGATATTTACTGCCAGAGTTATAGCCCTTGATCAGTTTGAAAAACCTTGTGAACGCTATAGAGGCTAAAGTTAATATCCAATGGACTCCAAATTGTTACACAGTGTGTAAGGTCATGAGACAAATGATTTTATCGGGCTAATTCCACATATAGTCGTGCTCATAGCGCTCCAAAATACACAATCACTCTTGCAAATATTTCTCAAATAACTTTAGTTCTAAATAAGTGAGAGTGATGAAACTTGGTGTTTAGTTTCATTACATCAATAGCTTGACTAAGTTTGATAATGAGCATCTTCTAATTGAGGTAGGATGTTCAAACTGATAGACAGTGAAACTTTGTGTATAGTTTGATTGCTGGGTGCTTTTGAAAAAAATAAATGAGCGATTAATTAAAATGTGTCATCTATTTATTGTGGGATTTCGGCTGGGGACATCAGCCTCACTGTTGGCTTGTTTTTTTTTTATAAAAAGACGAATGAGCAATTAATCAATGTGTCATCAATTTATTTTGGGATTTTGGCTGTTTATATGAACCTCACAGTTCTCTGGTTACTATAATGTAATGTATGAACTTTGTGTTTATTGAGCGGTCTATATAGTGAATGACCCATGTACTGTACTTGATATCGAAAGGTAAATTTCACCTGCACATTATTTTTTGATAAAAAAAAGCCTGGTTTTACGTAGACACCAAAGAATACAGCTTGGGCCACTGTTTTCTTTTCCAAATGACGATTGACAGGTTTAAGTTGTTTGAAAACGTATCACAAATACTGAGTTAGTTTCTCTGCAGTTAGGTAGACGATTTTAAGCGATTTTAATTTAACACAAAATTAAGCAATTTTATTCTCACAAAATTATCGGGATAAGCCCTTTAAGTGTGTAAATTTGAAGTAAGTTAAATTTTTTTTTATTAATTATTTACAGATCATGGAGATTGAATGCTGGTCTTGTGTTTAGTGTATAGACAAATTGGTGGATATTATTAACATTAACCTATTGGCAAAGGTTAGCTTGATGATGTTACTGACTTTGCAGTGTAGTGGAAGATGTTACGACACAAAGTATATCCCTGAAGCCAACGATGTACAATATGTCAATGTCACAGTTCCACTACCACGCATTATATGGGAATAATATAAACAATACTTTGATGTCCATTCCTACTTAAAATTTGTGTACGCATTATTCATTATTACAGTTATATCCATTAAATGAAAATTGTATTACTATTTCCTCTTTATTAGTATAACAGATCAAATGAAATAACATCATTTCACTCATGACTCCTTGTCACCCGCCATCGTGGAAGTGCCAATGTATCAAGCACATGCAAAAAAAGGAACTGTGCTACAACAATATAGCAGAAAAGGTCTAATGTGAATGACCGTTTAAGTAGTTTAATTTTGGCAACAAATTGATACGAAATTAGTCATTTCATAGATTAGCATGACGATCATGGGCAACCATATCTTTATACTTGCTGGATACCCTTCATTTTGTCACTGGTGGGGGGTCAAATGATTAAAGCATGTGGGTCATAAGGTCTGTCATTTAATGATATGGCTTAGTTTTGATTCCACATTTCCAGGAGTAGGGACGACTGTCCTCCCACTGTTAACGAAGCCTACATATTTAACGTTTGTGTCATGTGGACATTAAGCCTCAGGCCTCTCTCTTAGCAGTGTGCTACTATAGAAGACCTTGGAGAAATTTGTTATACACATAGTGCAAAAACTAAGGTCCTGTGTACAAATTTGCATGCACATAAAAGATCCCTTAGAATTTGATATAAGAGTAAGGCCGTAGTGCCACTGTCCAGGCAAAATTTCCCACATAGCACACTGTATGTCTATCTTCATAACCCCATTTCTCTTGGCAGTGCGCTACTATGGAATATCCTGGGGATTTTGTTAGACAATTAGCTCCCACAATGCCAGACATATAGATATATTTTATAGATATGGGTCACGATAGCCTGTGGGAAGAGAGGATCACCTAATATGACTACAGAGGTTGTCTGCAGCATACCCAGAATGTTGATTGCATTATTGGTGTGAATGTGACAGACAATTAGCAGAATTCATTCCCCATTTTTCCTGTTAATTCAAGGGCTGGAGTACCATTTACAGTCAGAGGCCCCATACAAACTTAATCTGAACCTGTGGTTTCTAATTGGTGGAAGATATACACCCCAAGTCTTCCATATACCTTTAAAGATACTCCACAGCTTTTAAAGATCCCACAACAAGACTTCCATACCCTCAAAGATCCCTCGATTGACCCCACAGGGTTTTCATACCTTCCATTTCCTGTTAATTCAAGGGCAGGAGTACCATTTACAGTCAGAGGCCCCATACAAACTTAATCTGAACCTGTGGTTTCTAATTGGTGGAAGATATACACCTCAAGTCTTCCATATACCTTTAAAGATACTCCACAGCTTTTAAAGATCCAACAAGATCCCTCGATTGACCCCACAGGGTTTTCATACCTTCCATGCAATAAAAGTCAGATTCCTAATTTGTTTATTTTGGAGGAACAGACATACACAAGTAAGCGCTTGATTTTTAAAACGATTAATCTGCAACACATAAAAAGAGATTTATATTTTAAATTCTTCACAATTTATTTTAACAATAATTGTACATTATATACACTCTGTTTTCTTGTAGGCCTATATTTCATGCTGTTTTATTTCATATAAAACCTTGGAGTTTATAAATTAAATGATGATGTTAGAAGTCTTTGTTTGAAACAGTCTGTAGTAATAACACTATCACATCTTGACATCTCTTTAAATAGAAATTCTCAAAAACAAACAAACTAGGTAGATACTTGTTTTATAATCTTAACCAGTACATTGATGCTTTAGTACGATTGTAGTTGGATAACTGTTCTATTGGACCTGAAATAATAAAAAAAAGTTCAGATATTTACAATACACTATGAATGATATGGATTAAACTTATGAGGAAGTGACATGAAATGGGGTTTACTGGCTTATTTTTTGCACCAACCGGAATAAGGAATGACAAGCATACAACCAGCTCATATTACACAGTATTTAACGTTTGAAAACCTAACTACTTTATGGAATCAACAACAAATTTAAACTTGGGCACCTCAACCATTTTTATACTTCACATGGAAATGTGGACGTATATTGCTGTCACCCATGTCTGTCCATCCGTCGGTCGTCCACAATTTCCTGTGAAAGCTCTAGAGGCTAAAGTTAATATGTGTTTCAAGGTGTGCCGATGGAAACTGGACATTGATTGTAGATATATTTCAGACATACACTTCATATTAACAGCCTGTAATATAAAACTATATATTTAACACCATTGTACATTTTCTGAAAAGGAACAGGGTTTCTAATGTTCTGCTGTTCTGCACCATCTGGGTTAATGAACACAGGCATACACCATTCAAAATGTGCTTTTAGGGAAAGTTTTCCCTGACAGCAGCACTACGGTCTACTCTTATTTTGAATTCCAACTGTGAAAGGTTCTTTAATATGCACACCAATGTGTACACAGGACCTTGGCCAAAACATGATTTTTCTTAAAATCAGGGGCCATGATCCATGAAGTTACAGTCAGATACTTGCCAATTACGAAAGGAACCGAAATCTTTGGGTGATAATTTAAACCTTACTTAATTCATCATGTGATCAACCAGAGTTCACTTAATGTCACTCCGCTGGTTTAATCTAAGAACAATAATTCTTATTGCTTACTCTACTTATCTTCATCTTGTTGTTCTTTGGTTGGGTGTCGACACTTCAAGTTCTATGATAGTTGGCATACTTGTTCCTTGGACAATTGCATGTGAAGTGACTGGCTCTGATTTGTTTTTTTTATGAGACAAATTTTTTACATAGCTGTGATAAGATGTTATGATCTTTTTCTTTTAACTAATAATAATATATAGTATTAGTAACTGCCTTTATATGCCTTTTACCTTGAATAAATATTATTATTATTATTTATCGTCAGCAATGCGGTCAGCCTGTTGATAGTGTGGACCTATGTCATTCCCCCCAGTCTGAACAAAAACAACAGCAACGCTAACAGGAATATCTTCTACATCCTGTCTTAAATTTCGTGAAGTACCACCACTAATCGAAACATGATGGATACGTCCTCCTCCCCCCAGCTTAACGGGTAGTCTATAACCTATACTAGAGGCTACACGATGAATGAAAGAATGGCCGAATAGACAAAGTTCAGCCATGACCGCTTTGCTTTTAAAATGATCAAGAAATCAAGAAATTTTGTAAAAGTAAGTCAAAACACAACCTTACGTCGTGACGCTAGTATAACAAGTGACGACGATCTACCAAAAAACGTGGTAATTTAGCCATGCGCGGAAATCATACGATATTGTCTCGAAAAGATAACTCAGTTTGGAAAAACGCATCAATTGTCCCGAAAATCATATATTATATTGCTCTATTTTCTATTCGCAGGATACCGAAACAAGTCAAAGGCTGAAAGGCTTGTATAAATCGGCTTCCCAAAAGCAAGATACACAAATATTATATAAACATTATTAATTATATAAATATACTGCCCACCTGTCCGGTCACTGACCAAGGCCCACAGGAAAATTTTGAAAATTGACAACCGCAACCCCATTTTCCAAGCATTCAAAACAAAGCAGAAGGCAATTTTTGATTTCCTGATACAATTAGATAACAGAATGACCTAAGTAAGAGCACTGTCATTAGGATGACGATGGGGAATTCTCTTTTCTTTTTTTCTTTTTTATAACTAGGCTAAATAAAAATAAAGTAGAGTAGGCCCACTTTTTTAAAAATGGTTCTAGGCCCACGTCACTGATTACTGAAAGTTATACACTAGCCTATATAGTGTACATTGCTGAGTTTAAGTTGGTTACCTCAAAATCATGGGCGGCTTAAGGCATAACTGACCGGCTGAGCGGAGGTCCAGACTACAATACAATTCCAACATCATATTTAAACTTTATCATTATACATACGGCCAGACCAGAAAGTCTCCTATGCTGAGAATTAAAAGACAACTGTTTGTAGATAAAAATAGGCCTATAGGCCTAATAAGAACGCTGGTAGTGGTAAACGAAGTCCTTCTCTCTACTTGTAGCCTAGCGTTCAGAGAGGCCGAAAATCATAAGATATTAAAGCGCGAAGATACTGCTCGAATAATAGACAACAGTCTTCTTTCGATTCTCGGGAAGATAACTATTGTATGAAACAGTATTTGCGTACGAATGGCGGCCATTTTGTATGGCAATTTTGGTCCAATTTTTCCGAAATTCGAACTCAACCTTCCTTAGGGTGTAACGGTGATATAATCAAACGATTTTTTAAATCGGATAATTATTGTAACCTCCAGAGGGACCACAAGCTAAACCAAGACGATTTTGCGTATAATCAGGGTCCATAATTCAGGAAGTTACGATCCGATATGCGCAAATATCGAAAGGAACCAAGATCTTTGGGTTATAACCATGCATTTTATGTTTCATCAAAATCGAATTAAAATTGTGATATCTACAGGGTCCACAACCTTGATATACCATCTTTTAACAGTATTCGCGTAGGAACGGCGGCCATTTTGTATGGTAATTTTGGTCCGATTTTTCCGAAATTTGAACTCAACCTTCCATAGGGTGTGACGGTGATATAATCAAACGGTTTTTCAAATCGGATAATAATTGTGACCTCCAGAGGTACCACGAGCTAAAATAGGTGATTTTTCGGACAATCAGGGGCCATAATTCAGGAAATTACGTTCCGATAGGCGCAAATATCGAAAGGAACCAAGATCTTTGGGTTATAAACATGCATATAAAGTTTCATTAAAATCAGTTCAAAATTGTGACCTCTATAGGGTCCACAAGCTAAAAACGTGATTTTTCGTACAATCAGGGGCCATAATCCATAAAGTTTTGATCCGATACATGCCAATATCGAAAGCAGCCGAGATCTTTTGGGGATAAACCTATGTTTTAAGTTTCGTCAAAATCGGACAAGAATTGTGACCTGTAGAGAGTCCACAAACAATTGTGGCCGGACGGACGTCCGGACGGACAGGGGCGACGACATAATACGTCCACATGAAAATGTGGGCGTATAAAAATTAAATTAACATTTTTCAAATAAAATTTTGTGAAAGTTGTGGCCCTGCTCCAATCTGCACTATCCAAAACATCTTTCATATTTGCACCCTTAAACAAGGCCCATGATTGTCCCACTGACCTTGTTGAATGTCCTTTCAAAGTTTTTACTTCTTTTTTATTTTGTTTATATGCCATCTTTATAGTTTTAAAAATTTGCTGGTGTAAACGGGGGCTCTTTTAACATCTCCAAAACTAATGGGAGATCCCATTGTGGAATTAATTTACGTACAGGTGGTCTTGAATTAAAAACTCCCTTTAAAAGTCTTATGATGTAAGGATGTTGACCTATAGATGAATTATCAATGGGAGATAATACCGGCGACAACATAGAACGATACCCCGATATTGTCCTGTATTTCAAATCCTTCCAAACAGGGACGTTAAAAAATTTGCACAGTTTTTTAAAGAAGCTTCATGGGGATCAATTTCATGTTCAGAACACCAGCTACTGAATCGTCTAAATTTACATTTGTAATCGTTTTGTGTACCTGATCTCCAGGACGCTGATAACAATTTTCGAGTTCCTGTTGAAAAACCCTTTGTTTCAAAATGTTTGTCGATAGCCGCCATGCAGTCAGGTTGAACACTTCTGGATGACCTCGCATTATGCGCGAACTCTTAGTTTTTCTATTACTGGCACGCGCACGGGCACTATTTCTTTATATTTTACATGTACCAAAATCTGGGATTTTGCGCGGAGGTATTTTTAAGGTATTAGTCAGTGAAGTAGAACCCTTGCCACTGTACCTGTGTATCGCTAATTATAAACCGAATGTGTGAAGACAGTTAATATATATCACGCACAGAATTTTCAGTACAGAGTTGATTCAAGCTCGATTTGTTGCTAAGCAAACCAATGGGATTATTTTCTCAACAGTGTATGAACTTATCCATAGCGATAATATCCTTACACCAAGAGAAATTATCTAGTCTCGGTGAATAGAACCATGGTTGTCTGGTAGAAAATTACTTTTGTATTTTTGGGAACGGAAAACAGTGTTTTAAGAAGCAAACTAACCTTACAAGTACATGTGTTTGTGTGTATGTATATAAACCAGGGATAGAAGAACATGGCTATTAGCCATATTCCATCAACAGTAGTACTTATGTGGACACAAGTTGGATTTGGTACCTCAGCAACATTTTTCGGGGGTGGGCTTACAAGTTTCATTATAGTTCCATACAGTTACCTCCAATGCAACCAATTTGCAGTTTGTCTTCTTGTATATTGGCCAAGGTTTCTTGAAATAAATGCCTTTTACCTCAGATGTTCCAAGAAATAGGGAAATATTGGCATTTTGAGACATACAAAGTGTAAAAAATGGTCCATTTTGTAGAAAAAGACAAAAAAAAATACAATTTTTGAAAAATATCCCAATATTTTGAATATTTTTGATGAGACTTGTTTAAAACTCTTTAAATCTTTTTGCAGAACTTACATTCTGACAAAATTAAGAAAGAATCTTCAATTCTTGAACAAAAGGCCCAAGGACTTGAGCTGCAACCTGGTATACAAAACAGTACATAACTTAAGGGTCACCAATGCTTCTGTATTTTTTTTTTTAATTCTGTATAATAATTATTTTGCAAAAATAAATGTGAAGCTATAAAGAATTTTTTTTTGATGATATATCAACTTTTAAATCCATATAGGAGGCAGACCACCATTAAATTTCACAAATTGTAGTTCGTCTATTTATAGCAATTCTCTCTCCTTCTCTTTTCTCCCCCTTTGCATGGACATTTTTGTTGATTTTGTGGTCTAGAAAGGGAAGAAGAGGGTGTGAATTAATATTTTCTGCCAGATTTTGGTAAATATTCTGGATTTTGAGGCGGAAGGATAACTGAGTTATAAGGCTGGCTACGGTGATATGTACGGCAACTAGTTACGTGTTTTGGGTATACTTCTTCAACTTCAATGGGGAAATTAATGGTGGTCTGCCTCCTATATATATGTAAACAACCTGAAAGTAGACGAGAGGCCTGAATTTGATATGATCTCTAAATTGCCAGAAAATGTGATATATGACATTTTGATAGTAAAAAAAGTGAAATGGTAAAATTTCAAAAATATTTGACAGATTTGTGAGGAACATTTTTGATTTTAGTCCAAATTTGGTGATTTTCAGTTTTTATTTACTTTTAAATATTAGTGGAAAATATTTTAATGTATGATTTTTACTTTTTATGCATCATAAATGTTAGACGGGAAGAAAGTACAATAATTTCACTCAATTTTGCCTAAAAATCATGAAAATTTGCCTGAAATTCTTCGGATTACCCCCAATACTGCTGTCAAAATTTTAATTATTCATCTGTTGTAAAATGCAAGAAATTGTGTTGCATGTTTTTCTTTCCTTTGTTAAATAACTTGGAAAAAAATCATGTGTTTTTCAGATATTGAAAAAGTATCCATGTGTTTGTCAGAAATTTAAAAGTTAAGAAATTATGTACTGCTGAGGTATGTTAGAATTTCCAAACCATGAGTGAACTGCATTTTGCTGCTGTGTTCCTCTGACTTAACACAATTTTAATCTTTTAAAACCTGAAATTGTTGCATTTCCCTTCTCGAGAAAATAAAATCTATGTGTTTGCAGGGAAATTTCTCGGTCTTCATTTCATTCAGACTGGCTCACCCTCCCCACCCCACCCCTTTTCTTGAACATGATATTTGGATATCAAATTGAACATATATTGACTCCAAATTTACACTAATTGGATTTTGTGCTTGAATTGTAACCAGGCATTTTATTTTGCACAGACAAATAGTTACATATAAGATTTCAAGGATTTCTAAGACTTTTTATTTATGGCCAAACATAATCCTATGACAGTTTTTCCAAATGAGTCCACACCCCAAAATCGATGTGTTGTAGATTTGTCTTTTGCAGCTTAATGTTTTACATTTTGGGTGTAAATCTATTATTTGTGGTGATCTTTTAAAATGTGGCATTTTCAGAACAATAAAATATTAATTAATAGCTTTTTCATACTCCTTTTATGCTATGAATTGTCAAAACTCACTTTTCCACCTCATTTTGTCAGGAATTTGATTTGAAAATTAAAACAACATGCTTCCACAAAATTTTTACACTGTGTTATTTCAAGGATACCTCTGATTGTTAAAATGTTTTAAATGCGGAAATATTCCCATTTTTAGAAAAAAAAAAGTGTGTTGTGACCCTTTTATTTTTTAGAGTGGCTGGTTATCACCCGAATACAGCATTTCTTTTACATTTATGAATCCATATTTTAATAAATTATTCATACTTCTTACAAGTACATGTGTTTGTGTGTATGTATATAAGCCAGGGATAGAAGAACATGGCTATTAGACATATTCCATCAACAGTAGTACTTATGTGGACACAAGTTGGATTTGGTACCACAGCAACATTTTTCGGGGGTGGGCTTACAAGTTTCATTATAGTTCCATACAGTTACCTTCAATGCAACCAATTTGCAGCTTGTCTTCTTGTATATTGGCCAAGTTTTCTTGAAATAAATGCCTTTCACCTCAGACTTTCCAAGAAATAGGGAAATATTGGCATTTTGAGACATACAAAGTGTAAAAAATTGTCCATTTTGTAGAAAAAGGTAAAAAAAAATACAATTTTTGACAAATATCCCAATATTTTGAATATTTTTGATGAGACTTGTTTAAAACTCTTTAAATCTTTTTGCAGAACTTACATTCTGACAAAATTAAGAAAGAGTCTTCAATTCTTGAACAAAAGGCCCATGGACTTGAGCTGCAACCTGATATACAAAACAGTACATAACTTTAAAGGGTCACCATTTCTTCTGTAATTTTTTTTTTAATTCTGTATTATAATTATTTTGCAAAAATAAATGTGAAGCTATAAAGAAAAGAATTTTGATGATATTTTGATAGTAAAAAAAGTGAAATGGTAAAATTTCAAAAATATTTGACAGATTTGTGAGGAACATTTATGATTTTAGTCCAAATTTGGTGATTTTCAGTGTTTATTTACTTTTAAAAATTAGTGGCAAATATTTTAATGTATAGTTTTTACTTTTTATGCATCATAAATGTTAGACGGGAAGAAAGTACAATAATTTCACTCAAGTTTGCCTAAAAATCATGAAAATTTGCCTGAAATTCTTCGGATTACCCCCAATACTGCTGTCAAAATTTTAATTATTCATCTGTTGTAAAATGCAACAAATTGTGTTGCATGTTTTTCTTTCCTTTGTTAAATAACTTCGAAAAAAATCATGTGTTTTTCAGATATTGAAAAAGTATCCATGTGTTTGTCAGAAATTTAAAAGTTAAGAAATTTAGTCTAATTATGTCCTGCTGAGGTATGTTAGAATTTCCAAACCATGAGTGAACTGCATTTTGCTGCTGTGTTCCTCTGACTTAACACAATTTTAATCTTTTAAAACCTGAAATTGTTGCATTTCCCTTCTCGAGAAAATAAAATCTATGTGTTTGCAGGGAAATTTCTCGGTCTTCATTTCATTCAGACTGGCTCACCTCCCCACCCCACCCCTTTTCTTGAACATGATATTTTTCCTAATTTCTTATTTTCGACTTACATTTTGGCTTGTATAACGTCTTGGCGACTTTCGATTTTTGTACTTATTGATGTCAGTAAGTAGGCAACAAGACGGTATACTAGCCAAAATGCAGGTCGAAAATAGGAAATTAAGAAATAAACAGGCACTATTAGCGACCTATCATTTTGGCTTGCTTTCGTACTGGCGACTTTCGACCTTCGTGTTTTAAAGTAGCGAAAAGTAAAAATTATGAATGGTAGTTATAGGCTTCCATACCGACCCGTCCTAACTCCCTGAAATAGCAAGAACACGCATTATCGGGGGGGGGGGGGGGCCTTCTCTTCTCTTCTCGTACGCGACTGCAGCCACTCTTTGTAACCCGAAATTTGTTAAAGCATCTCATATTCTGCTCCCCACACTCAACACAGCAACACGAGGTGAACAAACATACACAGGACAAACTGTTTATTTTTCAATTTAATTTATTGAACTTTATATATCAGTGGTTGATCAATCACTACGCACAAACTGATTCTCCACATTTTTTATCTGAAATATAACAAATTATTTATATTATACAAGCAACCATAGCGAAAGGTCGGGTCAGAAAATGAAACGTTATAAGAAAATGAGATTCGTGGAAAAAGCAGTGTGTTAGTTTTACAGGTTCAACTACTGTATATTTAAACATGTTTATAAATGCACATCAGATCATATTGATACACAAATCAAGCCATATTGATGAGTGTGGTTTATATATAATGAATATTAACCTTCACAGGATCCACCAACACAGGGGTTACCGTAACAAATATCGACGTTACTACATGGTGCTATAAAAAGAAGTAATATATTTTATTACACACGAGAGAATAAACTATCTATACATAGACAGAGTCCAGATAACAGTCCGTCCTAACACAGTACGGGGGATCACGTGCCTAAGTAGGTAAGATGCTGGCTCGCTTGCCTGGACGTCGGGTGTTCGATTCCTGCATTGGCCAAGAAAGTTCATCACGAGGTCCCGTGTTCATAAAGGCGTGCACGTAAAAGGTCCCTTGGTAAGTGGAATTCTATGTATGAGTAGGCCGTCGCCAGCGCAAAATTTTACTCATAGCACACTGTATGGCGTATGCCCGTCTTCATAAGTCCAGGTTAGGAGCAAAACAATAGGACGTTAAACCCAATTTCATTTCATTTCTAACACAGTACGCTTTATTTCAACCAGAGGGTTATGATCAATATACTACTTGTTAAGCACAAATAGATGACTTGACCACCGAATCCCCTGTAGATTTCGAAACAGTTCTATCTTATTATATTTATCATTGACTTTTAGAGTGTTAGTTTCATCAGATATGTTAAGTATCTGAATGTCAGCTCAGAATTCGTTCAACACTTGTATTACAGGAGACTGTCCAGGATATCAGGATGGTGATCATATACCTGACAGTTGTATTCATAATAAGCCAATATGAGTGTCTTGTCATAGTATTTATAAAAAGAAATAAATAACTCGAGTTGGTATAAATATATAAATACATAGGGTTTATGTTAATGATCTACTGTCTATAATATAAATCATAATTACTGAGACAAGCTCCATCTTTACAACTGCCATTAGGATTGGAAGGGCAAGTTTCACCATCATCCCGCTCATTACATCTACTTACAGCTATAATAAAGATAATTTACAATATAGAATATGATGTTTAAGATTCTCTTTCATCGGATACAAGTATAACCTGATCAGGTGGACAAATTACAAATCAAATCAGTCAACATAGAATAGTGTTACCAGATGTTCCTCTTGATAAGTACTTTTAAAAAAGTATATGCTTCAAGATTAAACGTATTAATAATGTACAAGATGCGTTATGAATAACATACATGTCTATCTATGTTATACTTACGTATGCACGTGTCATTTACACATGTTGAATAAATACGACAGAATCCTTCCCCACATTGATCACCTGAAACAATTGAAGTATTGGAGAGTGATGGCTGCTACTACAATCAAGGGCAGATAATCTGAATTCGTGACTAATCCTGTATATGAACCCAGAGGTTTATGGAGAAGAACGGAACGATATCATCGGGGATATAGAGAATTATGTAATATTGTAAGATAGTAAAACAAACAACATACCAATAGGTGAACAGAGGTTAAATATGTCATCTATTGTCCTACCACAAATATCATCTGGAATATAAAACATGAATATGAAATAAAACCAAGTACGAACAATAAATTAAACGCCATATTAACGTATTCTGACATGTCAGTAAATCATTTATTGGTTGCTGACGTGTCATACAGGAAGTTACGGATTGTGTTGGTGCTATCATACAGGAAGTCAAGGACTGTGTTGGTGCTATCATGCAGGAAGTCAAGGACTGGTGTTGGTGCTATCTTTACCCTCTGTTTTTAGACCGCTTCGTGAAATTGTTAAGTCGTAGTTAAATTATCAACAGTTTGTAAACCTTGTGAAATCAGTACGTCAAACAGTCTTGACAATGTTTGAGTTTTGTTGACTGGTCTAATGACATGTATATTCGTTAGCAATTCAATTCTGAGGTACGATAAAACAATTTTAATCAACGAACAGTTGACATGTTATATTTACCTTTGACTACACAAGTATTATCAATACAAACTTCGCCTGTATTACAGGCTGTACCTTCACAATTTTTGGCTGAAAAATATAACCATATTACAGATGAAACAATTGTCAAACTATTGAAGATTTACGTATTTACATATTTTGAAATAATTAATTGAAATATGATAAACCAATCCATGGAATATGTCTCGTTAATTTATAGATTAATACCCAGAGTGGAATTTTAACTTTAATTGTATCAGTAAATAACAACACACTAGTTATTTGAGTCGTTTGTGAATAATAAAGAAGTGGATTTGTTATAAATGTAGCTGATAAAAGACTAGATATCTTACCATCGGCCGTACATAATAAACCCGAACATCCTCCACCTCTTTCTTTACACTCGGTCACGTGACATACTCTCACTGTAAAATAATTATAATAATAAAAATATCGTCACATATGGACATACTCTTACTGTAAAATAATATTCAGTATGATTTAAGGCGAGGCTATCTGCTAAGAGATCATTGCACTATGGACAATAGGTGAGACCTCGTCTGATCAGGTGACGTGTTTTTATAAGGCCCAAAATCACAACAGATACTTACTGTTACAAGTAGCTCCACCAAAACCAAAGGTGCAATTACAAACATCCTCACCCACACATTGTCCGCCGTTCAAACATACGTCATCACATAGATCAACTAAAAAAAACACAGTAACATTTACACGTAAACCATATAATTCACTAATAAAGTAGTGTTGGCTCTAAAGACAATAATCACAACAATACTTATATGCAACGTTACAAGTAGCTCCACTACAATTGCAAACACATTCACTCACACATTGTCCTCCTTTCAAACATTCTACACTAATGGTTTTTATTTTATTTTAATTTTACATTATCGCATGGATCTACTGAAAACTACAGTAATGCTAATATCACTATTTAGATAAGCCCAATGATAAAGGGGTGAACAATTCTGTTTTTCTATTAAAAAAATAGTATTAGTTTATCCATGATATATTGCCAGTACGTTCTTGCAATCACCAATCTATTAGGTAATAAATTTGTTATGTTGACATATTATCTAATATGTTCCGATTACCTTTGACAAGAAGTAAAAAGGCATATTATTCAGCGAACAAAATTTTATAATCATAGCGAGTGGTTTCATACCACTAGACCTGCCGGAACAGCTTTCAATTTTTAGTTTTTATCATGGCTCTTTCCGGTATGACAGGAGCGTAATTGAAAAAAACCCAAGTCTGATGGTTTCAGACCGGAAACGAAAACACTCGACAAAATTGGCATGTCAACTTAACAAATCTCGCCCAAGTCTCGCGTCTAATACAACTATTTTTATGATGCGTCCATTCATTGAAGTCACATATTAAATTATAATATTCAGTTGAGTTAAAATCAAGAAAGCCTCTATATTGTGATTACATCATGAAAGAAACCATGTACAAACTTACCCTGGCAATTGTTTCCGGTAAAACCTACAGGACACATACAGGTAAAGGTACCGTTGTTGGTTGGGTTGCAAGTGCCACCGTTTATACAAGGCGAGGGTTCACAGGGGTTAACTATAATAAAAAACCCAATATGATTAGTTGAGGTACACAGGTGAGATTAATAACAGATTTGTAACAGCCATTACACGGGAGGTAATAAATCAGCGACGTGCATATTGACGGCACAATGGCCACAGATCACTAATGATTCATTAGCAGATAAAGAAAGTAGTGTTGACTGTAAGACAAAAAACACAACAATACTTACTGTTGCATGTTGGTCCACTGTAACCCGATATACATTCGCAACTACCATCTTCACATTGTCCTCCATTGAAACATGTTATGCCATCACATGGATCTACTGCAAAACACAGTAGTATTTACATATTAAAGTAACTACATATGATTACAAGGGAAATATCACAGTGTGATCCATGGCTATGTGTACTTTGACTCATTATTTAATATTTAACTAAGAAAACAAAACCACAATAACAAAGCTAGATAATCTACGGGACCGGATGTAAAACTGACACATCAATTTGGTTCACCATGTAGAATATATTTACAATGCGTCTGTTAAAATATTGAACGGAATTGAACTATTTGTGGGCTGGTATTCATGTGAGAGATTATAAAAATAATAATAATAAAAATAATAATAATCTCGTCATTTTACAAGAGTAGCAAATTAAGCCTGAGGCTTGTTTCCAATTCGACCCTTGGCACAGATCGCGCTAATGATTTCGATCATCACTGCAGGAAAATACCGAAGAACTCGGGGGGAAACCTGCTTGATCGGACGGGAGATCGAATATCCCTCTCACTTACAACGATAAAGTTCTTGCCCTGTGCTGGGATTGAGCCCTCGATGCATGTCTAAGGGCAGTTAAAACAAGTAGCTCCACCAAAACCAAAGGTACAATTACAAACACCCTCACCCACACATTGTCCGCCGTTCAAACATACGTCATCGCATGGATCAACTAAAAAACGCAGTGATATTTAAACATAATAATTTTCCACCAGATAAATTGTTGACTCTAAAAGACAAAGATAGTAAGCTGGCACTGCCAGGCAGGATACGCCCACATTTTCGAGAGATGGTTAGAGAACAAGCAAAATCTAAAGTGATTTTTTCTACAATCAAAAGCTATAATTCATTAAATTACAATTTGATATGCGCAAATATCAAAAAGAATCAAGATCTTTAGGTTATAAACATGCATTTCAAGTTTCATCAAAATCGAATTAAAATTGTGACCTATACTGGGTCCACAACCTTGATATACCATATTTTAACACTATCAGCGTACAAACGGTGGCCATTTTGTCTGGCAATTATGGTCCGATTTCCCTGAAATTCAAACTCAACCTTCCGTATGGTGTAACGGTGATAGAGTCAAGTTTTTTAACGAACGGCAGCCATTTTGTATGGTAATTTTGGTCCGATTTTTCCGAAATTTGAACTCATTAAATCTCTTTAGGGTGTAACGGTGATATAATCAAACGATTTTTTAAATCGGTTAATTATTGTAACCTCCAGAGGGACCACAGGCTAAACCAAGACGATTTTGCGTATAATCAGGGGCCATAATTCAGGAAGTTACAATCCGATATGCGCAAATATAGAAAGGAACCAAGATCTTTGGGTTATAACCATGCATTTCAAGTTTCATCAAAATCGAATTAAAATTGTGATCTCTACAGGGTCCACAACCTTGATATACCATTCTTGAAAAGTATTGCGTACGAACGGCGTCCATTTTGTATGGTAATTTTGGTCCGATTTTTCCGAAATTTGAACTCAACCTTCTTTGATTCACTAATAAAGTAGTGTTGGCTCTAAAGACAATAATCACAACAATACTTATATGCAACGTTACAAGTAGCTCCACTACAATTGCAAACACATTCACTCACACATTGTCCTCCTTTCGAACATTCTACACTAATGGTTTTTTATTTTATTTTAATTCTACATTATCGCATGGATCTACTGAAAACAACCAAGGTGAGATTAATAACAGATTTGTAACAGCCATTACACGGGAGGTAATAAATCAGCGACGTGCATATTGACGGCACAATGGCCACAGATCACTAATGATTCACTAGCAGATAAAGAAAGTAGTGTTGACTGTAAGACAAAATTCACAACAATACTTACTGTTGCATGTTGGTCCACTGTAACCAGATACACAATCACAAACACCTTCACCTACACATTGTCCACCATTTAAACACTCCATGCCATCACATGGATCTACCGGTACTGAAAAACATAGTAAAACATTTGGTTTCTAGTAGCATAGACACACACAAAAAATTCTCACTTAATTTTTTAGAAATAACCTTTATGTTTTTGTAATAGATTATTGTATATTTTTCCGTATATAGATCTGCTTTTACCTGACAAGGGGGCATGTGTTTTAAGTTCATGTTCGGACATTTCTCCAAATATTTCATCTAATGTACCGAGATCAAAATTGATTGTCTCAATTGTGGTTATCTCCATTAAAGTAATACGCATAATATTAATACGCAGTGATTTGTATTTAATTAAGACAATGACTAATCAACCAATTAAAACGCAAGATTCACCCTTAATCATGGTACATTACAGTAATGAATTCGATTATATATCACAGCGTTATGTATTTAACATTTAATTAAGACAACAAAATTAAAATAAGAACGCTAAAAGATGTAAAAATGTTTACAAGGGGTGATACAGCTAAAAATGATTCTATAGTTCTACAGGGGTTGATACAGCATCAAGACATGTTTACAAGTGGTGCTATAGCAGCTGAAAATGATCCTATTGTTCCTATAGTTCTAAATCATGTTTACAGGGGGTTATATATCGCACACAAATAATCTTTAAATATAAGATAGTAAGCTGGCACTGCCAGGCAGGATACGCCCACATTTTAGGGAGATGGTTAGAGAACAAGCAGAACCGAAAGTGATTTTTCCTACAATCAAAGGCTATAATTCATTAAATTACAATTTGATATGCGCAAATATCGAAAAGAATCAAGATCTTTAGGTTATAATCATGCATTTCAAGTTTCATCAAAACCGAATTAAAATTGTGACCTATACTGGGTCCACAACCTTGATATACCATATATTTATACTATTAGCGTACAAACGGCGGCCAATTTGTCTGGCAATTATGGTCCGATTTCCCTGAAATTCAAACTCAACCTCCCGTATGGTGTAACGGTGATAGAGTCAAGCGTTTTTTTTTAAATCGGTTAATAATCGTGACCTCCAGAGGGACCATAGGCGATTTTTCGGACAATCAGGGGCCATAATTCAGGAAGTTATGATCTGATATGTGAAAATAACGAAAGGAACCAAGTTATAACCATGCATTTTAAGTTTCATCAAAATTGAATCAAAATTGTGACCTATACTGGTTCCACAACCTTGATATACCATTTTATAACAGTATTTGCGTACACATGGCGGCCAATTCGAACTCAACCTTCCTTAGGGTGTAACGGTGATATAATCAAACGATTTTTTAAATCAGATAATAATTGTGACCTCCAGAAGGACCACAAGCTAAACAAAGACGATTTTGTGTATAATCAGGGGCCATGTTTCAGGAATTTACGATCTGATATGCGCAAATATCGAAAGGAGCCAAGATCTTTGGGTTATAACCATGCATTTCAAGTTTCATCAAGGGGGTCCACAATCTTGATATACCATTTTTTAATAGTATTCGCGTACGAATGGCAGCCATTTTGTATGGCAATTTTGGTCCAATTTTTCCGAAATTCGAACTCAACCTTCCTTAGGGTGTAACGGTGATATAATCAAACGATTTTTTTAACCCATTTTTGTCGGTAGCGTACTGGCTCGCGTCAAGTGCCTTGCGTTAGTGAATCAACTCGCAGACCGATCATACTTAGCAACAGCATTTGCGAACCCAAGCGCGAAATCAATCAACGTATTTCTATTGTTTCTATCTAATTAATTAATTATGATTGGGTAATAAAAGTAAATCCGGTCATGAAAAGGAATATTTAATTCGCTAATCATCCAATAAAAAACATATGTTTCAACAAAGGATCTTCCAGTATTTACGTAATAGGTCAGAGGTGAAAATTCACTGCATGTCAATGGTTTTGGCATTATTCCAATTTTTTTCCCATCGTCACTTACGGCTAATAATTTTACGGTATGGACAGTGAAATAGAATCAGATTTTTTATGATTTACTGCCAGACATATCGTGGAATATTATAATGTCGAAAAAATCAACTATTTGCTATTTTTTTTGACGTTATGAAGCGAACAAAATTGATATTCTAGCCGAAGTCAAGCGTGATGCCGCCATTTTGAATACGCACGTTTTCAAACAGGAGAACACAAATCTTATGGCTAATAATTCTAGACTTTGGAAAACTAAATTGAATCAAAAATTTTGGGATTTAATACAAGCTATAAGAGGAGTATTATATTGTCGAAGATTTCGTCAATATATTTTTATTTTCGGCGCAATAATGCAAAGAAGGTGAAAATTCACACCGTGTCGGTTGGTTTGGCATTAGTCCAATATTTTCCCCAAATTGTCACTTGGGCTACGGCTAATAATTTTAGGATATGGACAGTGAAATGGAATCAGATTTTTTATGATTTACTGCCAGACATATCGTGGAATATTATTATGTCGAAGAAATCAACTATTGGTATTTTTTTGACGTTATGAAGCGAAGAAAATTGGTATTCTAAACGAAGTCAAGTGTGTTGCCGCCATTTTGAATACGTCACGCTTTCAAACAGAAGAACACAAATCTTACGGCTAATAATTCTAGACTTTGGAAAACTAAATTGAATCAAAACTTATGGGATTTAATACAAGCTACATAAAGGAATATTACATTGTCGAAGATTTCAACAATATATTTTTATTTTTGACGCAATAAAGCAAAGAAGACGACCATTCCCGTTATCCAAACAAAGGCAGAAATGTTAAAATGCCGATAGTGACCGTCAATTGGGGTGATATTTCTTTTTTAAAAGTTAGATTTATATTTACGTTAAACACTGCTGCCAAAAGGGACTATATTTGTGTTCTATTTGAAAAATAAATTATTAGGTGATAAGAAAAGTCATTATTTTAATGGAACTGACTTTTCAATGTTATTTATAGTAATATAAATTCTTTTTTATACAATTAAATTTTATATCATTAGAAAGAACACGACAATCTGTACATTTTTGTAACAGAGTATTTCTATGTATAGAAAATATTTTTTAAGTTATTTGTAATCTTGTAGAGGGTATTAGGATTAACAATAATGCACTAATTGGCTTAGGAATAAGGGCCCTACTAATTTAATGAGCTTAGGTGTAGACAGCTAATCTTTTAATTGGCTCTAGGGTTAAATGGGTTAATCTGATAATTATTGTAACCTCCAGAGGGACCACAAGCTAAACCAAGATGATTTTGCGTATAATCAGGGGCCATAATTCAGAAGGTTACGATCCGATATGCGCAAATATCGAAAGGAACCAAGATCTTTGGGTTATAACCATGCATTTTAAGTTTCATCAAAATCGAATTAAAATTGTGACCTCTACAGGGTCCACAACCTTGATATACCATTTTTTAACAGTATTCGGGTACGAATGTCGGCCATTTTGTATGGCAATTTTGGTCCAATTTTTCCGGAATACTACCTCAACCTTCCTTAGGGTGTAACGGTGATATAAACAAACGATTTTTCAAATCGGATAATTATTGTAACCTCCAGAGGGACCACACGCTAAACCAAGGTGATTTTGCGTATAATCAGGGGCCATAATTCAGGAAGTTACAATCCGATATGCGCAAATATCGAAAGGGACCAAGATCTTTGGGTTATACCCATGCATTTCAAGTTTCATCAAAATCGAATTTAAATTGTGATCTCTACAGGGTCCACAACCTTGATATACCATTTTTTAACAGTATTCGCGTACGAACGACGGCCATTTTGTATGGTAATTTTGGTCTGATTGTTCCGAAATTTGAACTCAACCCTCCTTAGGGTGTAACGGGGATACAATCGAACGGTTTTTCAAATCGGATAATAATTGTGACCTCCAGAGGTACCACGAGCTAAAATAGGTGATTTTTCGGACAATCAGGGGCCATAATTCAGGAAATTACGTTCCGATAGGCGCAAATATCGAAAGGAACCAAGATCTTTGGGTTATAAACATGCATGTCGAGTTTCATAAAAATCGGTTCAAAATTGTGACCTCTATAGGGTCCACAAGCTAAAAACGTGATTTTTCGTACAATCAGGGGCCATAATCCATGAAGTTTTGATCCGATACATGCCAATATCGAAAGCAGCCGAGATCTTTTGGGGATAAACCTATATTTCAAGTTTCCTCAAAATCGGACAAGAATTGTGACCTGTAGAGAGTCCACAAACAATTGTGGACTGACAGACAGACGGACGGACGTCCGGACGGACAGGGGCGACGACATAATACGTCCACATGAAAATGTGGGCGTATAAAAACGACTTTGATAGTCTTTAAATCCCAACAATTTATTGGAGAGAAGCAGGACACGTTTAGATGGAAAGAGGCTATAAACGTGAATTGCGACTAGGGTTAGGGTTAAAAAGTAAATATGATAACAGTGCAAGACGCTTTAATCTTTATCAGTATTACTTGGTATTAACAGTTTTCCATTCCCAAACTAGGTCATTTCGTCACTAACATACGGTTCCATTTTACTTCAGTAAATCGCGCGTACATAGTGGGTCTTTAGTATAATTTCAGGCCGTCTGATAAATAAATTCGCCTAGTGGAAAATCGGCTTTAGGGAACCCGAGGACCCGAAAAAACACCGAGGTTGGATCAGGTGTCCCAACTTCGTTAACAACAGGTTAACCATTTGGCCACCCAACCCTCTATTAACTTAATATACATGGTCATATCGGGACTAACATATGGTTCAATTTAACTTCTGTTATTGGCTTCCACGTAGATTGTATTTACCAGTAGGAGGAAATAGGAATTATGATTCAGTACTGGGCAGTGACAATTTAATTTAAATTATTTTATCCCGACCTGCTATCTTTCACTAGTGGTAGGCACCATAAAAGGAATGATATGGTCGATCAATGGTCAACGTCTGAGTATCCATTTCAGTACCCACAGTTTTTTTAGAGTCGACTTGAATATCATCAAGTGGAAAATAAAAATACTTACCTGGACAACAGCTACAGAGATCTAATTGCTCAACTTTATCACAATGTAAACGTTTCAGGTTAATTGCGGGTCGTCTCGGCGAGTTCCACCATCCTTTTCTGTGTGCCGTACAACTTGAAAAAGTAAGAGCCACCGCAAGATACACCAGACTTAAAGAAGTATACATATTGAAACTTGAAGTTAAACGATACTGACGAGTGTTCTCTTTAGGCGCCTTTTAAACACAATTGTAAAGAGAAAGATATCTGGCCACGACACCAACTGGGAGGAGCCAAGTATTACTATTGGTGGAGAGGAATATCTTATATTGATTGCGACGCACCATTATTATTATTCGTCCATACTCAATAAAAAGGGAGGAGTTGTTATTGATTATGAGGAATGGTAATCATGATTCATCAATTAAATGATAATACGTGTACTATACAACTGCAGGTGATTTTAAAATTATAAATGTATTTATTTTCAAAAATACAATATTTTGTGAAACTCATGTGTTGAAAAGTTCACCACAAATGACACCAAACCTTGTCATAAATAAAACGAATTTAGTAAATAAAAAAATGAAAAATAAAATTCGGAAATTGCCATGGGAACGTTTTAAGCGGTTACCATACTCAAGACCAATACGCTAACCGTCTACCACGAATCATATTGGTGGTTATTTTGTCACCAGTAACTTCCTTGATCGGGCTTACCAGTACCACCCCAGTGTCTAAATCTAGAGCGTCTCTTCGTCCATTAGTGAACAGAATTAATATGAAACTTGTGTGATAATATTTGGTAATTGATGCGAAATTACATTAGGCGAATATAAGTGCACCAGAGGACTGGGTTTATGATTTTATACATACTTATGTTTTATTTGTCTTCACCTTGTTTACAAAAATAGACAAGGAATGGAGAAATATGATGGCTGAAATAGAGAAAGTACATGCTAATTAGTTTGATACATTAACTGAGCTATAGACTAATGGACATATTGGTCATTTACAAGTGTCTTTGTACGCCTAATTAGGTAACAATCCCTGTCGATATTTATGGTGGGGTGAATGTCCATTCTATATTTTAGTATCTAACAGTAATCAGTTATTTACGTAAATGACACAGACACAAGAATAGGCACATATAAAGTAGGGCTAGAATAGTTAGACACCATATACATTCTACAAGAGTTGGGTCTTTTTAGTTAGACAACAATTTCACGATGTAGTGGTTTCTGGAGTCGAGCCCTGTAATGTAGACTATAAGAGTTGGGCTTGGAGTCTAGCCCTGCTGGTTAGACTTTTATAGGAGTGGAGTTGAGAGAAAGAGATGTTAATTTTAAATATTGTAATATAGACTATAACTGTGTAACTGTTGTGGTATAAAAATGTCTAGCAATAACGGTATCCCTGTTCCCGTTACTTAGTAGACAGAGCGCTACACTTTGCAGGTACCCTTTGTAAGGAGAATACCGGTCCTTGATGATGTTTGTGTTTCTTTACTCGTAGGTCGTTTGGTCTTTGGTTATTTCATTGCTACTTAAAAGGGTGATACGTTCTAACAAGGGTTACCAGAGAGGTGGAATGGATTAGTAGAATTCAGAAGTTTACTGATGACTGGGGCCAATGCCTTAATTGTATACTTTACCAACAAGATTCAAGTATAGGACAGATGAAAAAAATACTGCTTCATAAACATATTGATTATTATTATCAAACTGAATTTAACATGAAATTTTACATGTTTTGTGAAATGAACACAACCATATGTTACCAACCCACGGACTTTGATTCTGTTTAAGCCAAAGTTGAATTATGCTGATGGAATTTTCCATACACAATTTCAATTATTATTTCAGAATTTGATTTTTTCAATCTCCGTTTCTTGTCCTTTCTGTGGTTTAACGAACGTCTTACTCTTATGCACAAATGGGATGTAATTGCGATTGACATACGCCATGTAGTGTGCCCTCTAAATCGAACTATAATGGAATTTTTTTTTAATAAATTGTCCCATTCGAATGACTAGACTCCATACATTTTTAAGCCCCTTGTTCTGCACAAATAACACAAGGAAACCATAACGAAAAATCCTGTGGTACTTTCTCGGCTATCTCCGAGCTCGATATTTGGATATTCAATTGCACATATATTGACTCCAAATTAACAGTAATTGGACTCTGTGCTTGGATATTTTTACCGGGCATTTTATTTTGCACAAACAAATAGTTAAACATAAGATTACAAGGATTTCTAAGACTTTTTGTTTATGGCCAAACATGTAATCCTATAAATTTTTCCAAATGAGTCCACACCCCAAAATGGGTAAAGTTTGATAATGGGCATTTTCTTCTCAGGGTAAGCAGAGCGATAAGTAAGTTGATTGGTGAAGATTTTGGAACGCAATAACTCTCAATAATTGAATTGGAATGTGCCTAGATGGCGTAGATGAATGCCTTGAGAATTTTGAGCTAAGGGTAAGCAGAGATAGGCGATTTGATTGGTTAATGGTTTGGGACACGATAAATTTAGTTTTAATTAAGTGAGATTGAGGACATGCGCGTATAGCTTTTTATTTACATAAATACCCCGACTAAGTTCGATAATAAACATGTTCTACAGAGGGTAAGCAGAGCGATAAGTTATTTGATTGGTCGAGACTTTGAAACGTAATACCTCTCCGCCTAACTGAAGTGGAATTTCAAACTTGGTGTAGGCGTTCATTAGGGAGTTCAGTGATGAACATTGTCAGCTTACGGTAAGCATACGTGAAATATGAACCCTGATGGCAAGCTAAAGCGTTCCATCTGCTAATGATCAGTTTCTTTCTCCGTTGTGCATGTGCATTATAGACTTGAGAGTGTTCAACATTAATGGAAAAAAACCCCAGGGTATTCAGTAAAGGAATAATAACAATATGAAAGGATCTTTTAAAAAGGTGTACTGAATATGAAGCACCCCTTGACCCCCCGGCGCTTATTAGAGACCCGGCGCTTATTAGAGGAAATACGGTAAATTATAATGACAGTCCCAAGCGACGGTGGCATTATTCGTAGACTGAAACCCATAGCCAATTGCGTGTGTTTTTTTTTTTGTGAATACGTCGTTCTCGTACAGTATGCTTCATTTACAACTTCGTCATCGTTTTATTCTTTCTGTCATTCATATAATATCCAAAATACGGCACTACGTTGGTCCTTGAGGCGATCGAATTAAAAATAATTCCAGCTAATTTAATAATACTATAAATAGTATATTTATGCAATATGCGAATGCGGTTGCTTATACGTGCTGTTATCCAATAGCTACTGTAAATTTTCCCGCGTTGAGACCGTCTTTAACCAATGAACAATTATCGTTGTTTGATGCGCGTACAGCCATCATGGATATTATATGAATGACAGAAAGAATAAAACGATGACGAAGTTGTATCAGTGAATATTTTTAAAATCTTTTTTTCTATAAATTGTAACCACATAAATGGTAACCACATATACGGCTCTCGGTAGAGTAGTAATTTGGAGTAAAATCTAAATGTCTTGTGTTATTAAACACTGTTCATTTCTCGACAACGTACGAGAAATTAGGTCTTGTTTAAAAACTAAACACCTTCCAAAAGTAGACGATCGATGTCAAAACTTTAACGTTTTTCTAAATCTACACGGTAGCAAAAACGGTTTTTGAAGAATCTTGACGGTATTTAACACATTCTTGACGTGTATTAGATTCTAGATGATAATGGTAGTGTATTACCTTTTTTCGTCCCTAGTGATAGATATATGTATCTTCGGAGAAAGGTATACCAGGATGTGCTTTAAATACTCTCTTCAGTATTTAATAAACGATGATTTGTCGAGCTGTTTGACTTAAACCACAAGTTTGTTAAGTATACGTATGTGTTGAACTAGGTAACGGAATATATTGCGATAATTGCACATGTATTAAAGTTTAAATGGCCAGTGTGCATATTACATATTATGCCGTGAATACGCACAGGGAAATAATGCATGTCTATTATTTAAACTGCCATAATAAACCAGTCAGAGACCTCAATTTAAAAACTGCAATTCCGACGTATCGAGTTATGGTCAATGAAAGTACATTTAGGAAACATTTATCAATGAATGTCAGTATAACGTTTTGGCCAACAAAAACGTATAATAGTTATATGTTTGCTCAAAATATTGGATCGGGAAAGAAGATAATAACGGAAATTCAATTCCATACGAAATCGACCGTGGAGATAGTTAAACTTGTGTAATCAACCATAACATAAAACCTAATTTAATATATTTTACAGTGAGTCATAGTCATGTAGATATACGTTCCTGCTAACATGCATTCATGGACTAATTTTGGAAGAAATGCGACGACTGATATGCCGTTGTGACGTCACAGTGAAGTCATGACGTTGTAGAGTCATACTGTCGCAATTTTGGGACTCGCTGGTACCGACTTCCTATATGTCCCCAATACATTTATGGTATCTAAATCAAATAGTTTTAGAGATATTCGCAATTTCTGATCGACAGCTGCCATCTTCGATTTTGTCACGCCCCCTGTCCTTATTTGGACTCCGATTTTGGTAAACTTTCTTTTCCTTACCTAGGAATGAATGAATGAAATGGGGTTTAACGTCCTACTGTTATGCACTTAACCTGAGCTAATTGAAGACGGGCATACGCCATACAGTGTGCTATGAGGGAAATTTTGCCCAGGCAGCGGCGCTACGGCCTACTCTTATATCGAATTCCAACTGCCAAGGGGTCTTTTACGTGCACTCCAATGTGTACACGGGACCTCGGTTTTTCGTCCCATCCGAACGACTAGGCAGCTGTCCTTGTCAGGCCCTCCTTCTGCATCACTGACAAGGGGAAATCACGTCGGAAAATCGATATGAACTTTCTCGGCCTATGCAGGGATCGAACACCTGACCTCCAGTCTAGCGAACCAGCGCCTTATCCACTTAGCCACCGTGATCCCCTCCTTACCTAGGACATCATAACAAGCCAATAGAAAACAAAAAACCTTTTGTTGCAGTTTGTTCTACGTAAGACATCATTTAGCCGATAAAACCAACGAGGTTGTACACATACAACCTGGGAATAGAAATCACGCCATTTGTCTCAATGACAGACATTACGATATAGCGCGCTTGCGTTAACAATCCGGCCATCGAACCCCCGGGCCAAATCACAAACAGGAAGGGAGGGAAATGGGGTTTAACGTCGACTCGACACAAACTAGATCATTTTGCGCGGGGGGGCCTTTAGCAGTGGGAAGAAACCTGAGTGCCCGGAGCAAACCCATGAGGTTGAGAAGGTGCCCCTGTTTCCATGTGACATACGCTCAAACTAGGGCTCGCTCGAAACCACAGCAGCAAGCCAGAGATGACCGGCCAATTAGAGTTCGAAGCGCGGCACTCTAGACCACTAGGCCATCCCAACCCCCCAAATCACAAACAAGACCAACTTTTTTCACTAAAGGTAAATTGACTGTTACTATCTTTTTCTAACTGGTATAATGTTATACGAATATAGAGCCGTCATCACCCTTTCAGTTCTGTTTGTTTCTTCAATTAAAATATTTAACCCTTCTGCGTATACAAGGGGTAAATTGGAACCCCACCACCATCCGGGCATATCCTTAACATTTGTGGGGAACTGGTTCATAATTGTCTAGCGAGAATTTTATACATTGTCAGCTACAGGGGCGGCGGAACGACGCGAGGGCCAGGGTACCAAAACATAGGGAATGCCCCCCCCCCCCAAGCGTCTAAAAAAATTTGAATTTTGTCAATTCCGAGCATGCTGTAAGAGCGCCTCTAGCATTCCAAATTTCAACCTAAAACCCTTTAAAATAAATGATAGTGAAAGAGACAAATACCTGATTATTCACAATTTATGTATTATGAGTCCGAGATCCGGTTAAAATGAATAGACAAGTAATAAGGTTGAAAACTTTTATCGTTAGGGCATGGGTATACATGTATACCCCAGAAAAGGGCAGGGTACCATTTGTATACCCTGGTACCCGGGTTTTTTGAATGTTTGTTACAAAATGGTGTCTTAATATACATTCTCGGTCATTTTGGGGAGGTTTTACCAATAACAAAATAGTTCAGAGAGCAATTTTTTAAAATTAAACACTTTATTGATTGGTTTTTGTCGATTAAAATATCTAAAACTAAAGAACAGAACACTCATATCCACTCTGCCCGTTTCCTTTCCCTTTGTCTTCTTTCTGGACGGCCTATGGACTGTCCCCACCACTATTTTAAAATATACGTGATTGATTTTAAAACACGTTTAAAATGTCTATGAAACACATGTTCAAACATTCTGGAATTTTAATATATATGCAAAAAAACCAAATAAATAAATTAAAACTCTACATCCTTTGATCCTGCGTGTTATCTGTGTTTTTTTAGTCCATTATTAGACAGAATCATTTTCCGATTTTGAGCTGCCTTTATTAAAGTTACATTCTTGCTATAATAGTTCGAAAGGAGGTGATGTAAAATGAATAATTTGAAAATTTCATTCAAATTACTCTATTGCAAGCAAAGATATTGGCATTTGAAATTTGGCTGACGTGTGCAATAATTTTAACCAGGCAGATTTAGCTCTTGAATAATGCATAATTAATACACAATAATTTATGTTTCATCATCAGTATCTTAATAGGGGGATCTCGCTGGCTAAGTCGATAAGCTCGCTAGTTTGGAGTTCGGGGGCATTGGCCGCGAAAGTTCATCCAGATTTTCCGGCGTCGTTTCCCCCTTGGCAGTGATGCAGGACGGAGGACCGGAAAGGACAATTGTCTAGTCGTTCGGATGGGGCAAAAAACCGAGGTCCCGTGTACACATTAGTGTGCACGTAAAAGGTCCCATGTGAATTGTAATTCGATATAAGAGTAGGCCGTAGCACCGCTGCCAGGGGAGGATTTCCCTCATGCCTTTCTTTATTTGCCCAGTTTAGGAGCAGAACAGTAGGAAGTTAAACCCCATTTCATTTTATATTTTTGAACTTTTCTATTGTGTCAGTTGTTTCTACACGCCACGTTGTATTGTAAAGCTCAAATCCTAGAATGTGTTCACATGTTGACTAAATAATTTTTTAATGATTATTATTTTCATTTTCTATATGTATTACATTTGTACTTTTATATTACGGTATATGTTGTGTAATTTTTTTAATATGGAGACAAATAAGATTTGAAATTGAGTGGCCATTTGTAATGGCTGAATTTTTTATCGGGCGCGCACTGTATCATAAAGCCGGTCATTGAATCGACTGGCGTGGTTTCGAAACCCCGATAGTACGTGTCAAGGGGTAGGGGCGCCTGTCCAGCTTTGGGGGTTTTGTCTGGGTCTGCCAGCTTTCCTCCTCTCACTGCTAAAGTCCCCTACGCGCAAGCCAATTATTGAAATAAAATTAAAAAACATATGTTAGTGCCGAAATGACCTAGTTTATGTCGAGTGGATGTTAAACCATCACTCTCTCTCTCTCTCTCGCTCCGTTCTCTCACGCACGCACATACACACGGACCCACACACCAAGACACACAGGGACAGAATTATCCACTCTCTCTCCCACCCACACATACCATATTCTCTCTTTCTCTCTCTCACACACACACACACACACCCCCATCCCCTCGCACACCCCCATCCCCTCGCTCTCTCTTTCTCACACACACACACACTCACACACACTCTATCTCTCTTTCTCTCTCTGCATCCCCTTCTACTTACAGACTACAAATAATATCTTTTCATGTTGTTCATTACAAAATGTGTATATATTTCCTCACGGTCCTTTTTGTTAATTTGTATACAGTAGAACTTGCTACGGCGTGCACTCATAATCAGACAACACTCGCTTCAACGAACACCAAAAAATCCCCCGGAGCGATTTTTAAGTAATTTAACCTCTACTAAACACGCACCTGTTCAATGCGTGCAGCGGGCACTTATATTAGCTCCCGGTTATGCTATTTCATCTATTAAGCGAACACATCTTGGAGAATCCCGTTCTCGCTTGAGCGAACGAGGGACAATCACGTTCTCGCTTAAACGAACGATACTGAACAGTCTTGACATGACTTACTCACTTGGCTTGAAATAACTACTATCACTAATTAACACTAAGAAATGGTCTGAATTTATAACGCGTGCAACAGGCATCATGATTTATTCCCCCCGTCAAAATTCTCTTGTTTCAACGGTCACGATTTTACTAATAAAATCAACAATACATCGGCTATTCAACGGCCATTGTCGTTCGTTCTTTGTAACACTCCCGCTAATCCCGTGAGTAGTAGTTAATTAACTGGAACCCCACTGATCAGGTAAAAAGAAATGTAAAAATAACAATCAACCCGGGATTATCTGTTTATTAATCTTTTGTTTTATTAAACGACTAACCTATTTATAGTTTTCACGCGTAACGACACTCATTGATACTGATTGAATAAAATGAAAGGATACCGAGTTATTAAACAGACGTTTTTAGCGCCCCCTATAATATTACATACAGAGTTACATCCCCTGTAAAATCGGGGATAAAATCCGCGAATGGTTTTTGTCCATGATAAAATAACATTAATTCATCGATTTTCTTCACAAAAATGGATAAATATTATCGAATGCATCACGATGGTAGACAGTAGTATCTAAGGTTGGTACAGAATGACAAGTTTACCGAGGTTATGTTCGAGATTTTAGTAAAGAATCTTCGTTTGGCGCAAGATTCAGCGACGGTCAAATTTATCGATGCAAGTATTGATGTTCGTTCCCGATTTTATTAAGTGGTCGCGTAATAGCTTAAATAGTTGGGGTGTGAAATACTCAAATTCACGGCATTTTGAAATGCTTTTAGACGCTATGATGAAAGTAAAAGAAATATTGGGGGACATGAGTTCCAGTATTACTAACATGTATACGAGACTCCTTCGAATTCACAACTAGATAAAAAGTACATGTTTTGTTATTGTAATACTACACAAATAAAAAATATATGCAGTCTATATACGAGACTCCTTTGAATTCACAACTAGATAAAAAGTACATGTTTTGTTATTGTAATACTACACAAATAAAAAATATATGCAGTCTATATACGAGACTCCTTTGAATTCACAACTAGATAAAAAGTACATGTATTGTTATTGTAATACTACATAAAAAAAAAATATATGCAGTCTATATCTTTAATTTTTTGTGGTAGGGGTTGGGGCAATACATGCAGTCTATATCTTTATTTTTTTGTGGTAGGGGTTTGGGCAATATTGTACACCTTTATTCAAAGAGCACCTCCATTAAGCAGGCATTTTGAAATTTCCCTTGGGTGCCTGCTGAATACAAGTTCTACTGTACCAATCTTACTCTTTTTTCCCTCAAAAATGGCGATTAGAGCGTGTCTTTGCTCGTGTAGTTCTCTTTATGTTTTTCATTATCTATTTCAACTTTTTATTTTCGCCCCGAAACACGTAAAGTATTATATTCTGGAAATATCACTAGTAAATGGTATAACAATACGTAAATCTCTTAAAAACCAATAAACAACCCATCCAAAATAAAGATAGTATGTGAAAGAGAACGACTCAGGTTTTTTTTGATTGCTTTATATGTATGTTTTACAATAGTTAAGTTAAGAGGGCTGCGATACTTTACGTAACGAGTTATCAATTTTGTTTGATTTCGTTATATACTTTGGAATCAATGCTTTTATTTTTCGTTTTTACTAATAGTAAATGCAGGAGGACTGCACTACACGCAAAACAAAAATTTTAAAAATCTACAAGATAAACCTGCGGACAAGACAGAAAATAGACATTGCAAAAAGTAAACAATTATCAAATCAAGTGAATGGATCCAGGGGCCAGCCGTAAGCGTCCACTGCGCTGTACAGTCCCGGGCCTGTCTTGGTACAGGCTTCACTAAAATGATTCACATAAAAGATGTAAAAAAAATTTTAAAAAATATGAGACCGATCTTGTAAGTGGTCGTCTCTTCAATGGCGATAGTCAGCCAATTGACTTCAGGTGTTAGAACGTCAAATAATTTTAACAATAAGGGCGATAATCCGGACTGAAACTCGGAAAACGCTAACATTTTAACACAAGTTTGGTGTTGTTTTAACATTTAACACAAGTTTGTGTTGTTTCATCACAAGTTTTCTTTCAGTGTAGTAAAATCCTTATACGACATTTAGTAACTACACATGATAAAAAAACACAAATTTATATTGAAAACAATCACTGAATTTAATTCACTCTAGGTCAAGAAGAACTAGAAAAACCACATTTTTATTATCTAGATTAATTAAAATATCATTTTGCACTCGGAGTAAAGCCGTTTCTGTACTATGGAGTTTTTTGTATGCGGATTGAAAGGGTTCGTCCAGATGCTGAAATTTTAAATGGGCTTTAAATCTAACAGACACTGCTTTTTCCACAAGTTTAGATAAAAATGATAGGTTAGATACTGGCCGATAATTTTTGAAGATGTTACTGTCTAAAGTACTTTTTTTGATTAAGGGAAAAACTAAAGCTTTTTTCAGAACATCAGGGAAGGTACCAGTTGATAATGATGTATTTACAATATAAGTAAGAACAGGACACAGTTCGTCGATGCACAGTTTCAGAAGCGGTGATGGAAGCGGATCTAACTCGCATGTCGAAGACGATGATTTGGCAACGAGTTGCTTGATTTCTTTGTCTGATGTCGGGGAAAATTCTGACATAACTTGAGAAGGTGGTGATATAACAGATAGACATGTTGTCTTGGAGTTATTGTCTGTTTCAAGTTCAGTCCTAATATTATCAATCTTGTCACTAAAATATTTAGAAAACTCTTCAGCAAGGTCAGCATCATGGGTGTAATCTGGTAGTATTTGTTGATTATGAGGTTTCAGGATACTATTGACTATGTTTTGAAGTACTTTTGGGTTATCCTTATTAACATTGATTTGTTCTAAAATATAGTCTTTTTTTACTCTGCCAATCAAATTATTTGTTTTGTTCCGCGCTTGAGTATATAGCTGTCTATTAATCTCAAGATTAGAATTTCGCCAAAGCCTTTCCATGGACCGTCTATGGATTTTACTCTGTCGAATTTCATCAGTAAACCATTTCCGATTTGGTCGAATAGTAAATTTGGCTTTTTTAATGGGATCATGGTCATCCAGAATATTTCTTAGAGTGTCATTATAAAGATTAATTTGTTGATCAATATTTGCTATGTTGAGTTCCTTTAATATTTTAGAGTTAATAATATCTGATCGAAAATCTTCAATGTTAATGTTACGTATTTTTCTATATGTAATTGTCTGTTGTTTAGGTACGGTTTTTTTTATCTTGAGCTTAGTAAATATGCTAAAGTGGTCTGAGACCAGGTCGTCACAAATATGGACATCTTCCACAGTGTCGTCTAAAACCCTAGTTATCACCACATCAAGTAAATGACCTTTTCTGTGCGTACTGCCAGTAGTATGCTGTTTAAGATTAAATGAATCTAAAATATCATAAAATTTATTTGATATGCTACACTTGACATCATCAAGATGTAGATTTAAATCCCCAACAAGTAGTAAACGAGAAGATGAGTCAAAAGTTTCATACAGTAGATCAGTGAATTCACTGAGAAAAACATCACGACTGGATGAAGGTGGACGGTATAAACAAACAATTCTAAGGACTTCATTAGAGCATTTTACATGTATGTCAAGGTGCTCAAAAGACGTGAAAGGACCAAGGGACTGATTTTTTGATGTTTCTAGTACCGATTTATGAAAAACAGCTAGTCCGCCTCCTCTACGACCTATTCGATTTTCAGTAACTGCAGAATAATTTGATGGCAAAAGTTTGTGTAGAGTAACCGTATCATTTGGTTTAAGCCATGTTTCAACGGCTACAAATATGTCCAAATCATTATCTAGCAAATATTCCTGAAGTTCATCAGTTTTATTCCTAATTGACTGACAATTTAAAACACAGAGATTAAATGAATTTAGTACATTACCAGACTTTTCACTACTTTTTGTATCAATAGATCTGAGGTTATTATGGTTAACACCCCTGTATTTTCTTGTTGATCTAGGTTTATTAGTTACCCTTATTTTAGGTTGTATAATTTCAAACGAAGTACAAATATTTTCTTTGGTGTTTACTATAAGATCTGAAAACTGTTCAATGTTGTTTTTCATCCTGTGATCTATAAACTGTAGGTTTTTATTCAAGCTGATTAGTTTTTCTCTACAATAGGTTATCATGATTATTACTCACTTCATGAACTCACCACACTTTTGTTATTTTAAAATTTGCAAATTGTACAAAATCTAAAACACTTCCAATAGAAATTTTTGTATAAAAATGAGCCAAGGTAACTCCCCAAGTCACAAGTAAAAGATAGTAGCTAAAATCAATTTAAATCTATTAAAATTATAAGAAAAACCAGAGAGCAAGACACAGTGCAACCACTAGGCAGCCATCTTGAAACTTGCTAATGCCCTATCATGCAAAATCCTCATTTGGGGAAAGGTCTTATAGTTTTGCTGCTTTTAAACTATGGATTAAGTTACCTTCTGAAATTAAAGATTCCCCTTCCCTGCCTGTTTTTAAGAAAAAGTTAAAGACTCACCTTTTTAAAAACCATTTTAATTGTTAAATGCTTAAGATTTTTCAGAGTTAACTTTTTATTATTGCATACCATATTTTATTCTAATTGTGCAATGTTCTTATTATTGAGATGTTTTATATTTTATACTTTTACAATAATGTAATAGCGCCATAGAGCAATCTAAGTATTGGATTATAGGCGCTCTATAAATAAATTATTATTATTATTATTATTACGCTTCAACAAGTTCCTCTTGTCGTTCTCAAGTTTTCCATATAAATTTGTGTTTTTTTATAATACCAGATTTCCAGATGGACCTCATCATTCTTCTCACAAAACGTTTTACAAATTCAAAAGCGGATGAAATTTAAATTTTTTTATTGAGGCTCAAAGGTGCGATTTTTGACTTTTCGCGGAAGAAAGGTTTTTTCATCACTTTAAAAAAAGTAATTTTCAGTGTTTTTTTGTGATGACATATTTCATTTCCTATCAAAATTATCAAAAATGTATATGTAAATTCATGAAATACAACTTTAAGACTAATTATGTTTTAATTTTCACATTTGAGTAACAATTACTCTGGTTTCCCAAGCAACTCCAAAATAGGTAGGTTTTCTCAAAAATTCCATTTTGTCAACGTGATTTTGGTCCATTTACTTCATCAAAATTGGTCTTGTCCATGTTACATCCGAAATACTGAACCTGGTGTTCTTGATCTTGAAGGGACATTTTTTATAACTTATAGGTAAATTAAATATGTCTATGAATTATTAAACAGTAGGACGTTAAACCCCATTTCATTCATTCTATGAATTATTAAAATTACTTACATTTACTCTTGCATATTACTTAATATTTAGTTGTTATAGCAACCAACAGTGATAAAAAAAAAACACTCTCAAAGAGGCAATGTTGTACCATTTTCAATGGTGTTTACCATGACAAACCAAATGATCACCAGTAACATTATAAGTACGGTACCAGTAAGCATTTTATGAATTGTATAATTTTAGTGAAATATTATGGACTTTGGGTGATTGCTATAGCAACTACATAATTTTAAAATAAGACAACAGTTGTTTCACTATCACTGTTCTCAGCATTGGTAGCTTACATCATTGTAATGTTACAAGAAAAATTCTGCTTTGACATATTATTTCTACTCAGAAGATTGGCCAATAAATTATTCTCTAAAGTAAGCTACAGTAAAAGTAGGGCGGTGTGAAGTTAGCTCGATTTTCTTTTTTCGTTATTCGACATTGGTGAATATCGAAAAACAAGCTACTCGTTTTTTGATATTGGTGAATAACGAAAAAAAAACTAGCTCGTTTTTCGATATTGGCGAATGTCGAAAAACGAGCTACTCGTTTTTCGTTATTCAAACTTGAATATCAAAAAAGGAGATTTGATGGATGTATATCTACATAATGTCTCCAAACACATTTAATTAAATCAGTTTTGTAAAATGAACTAAAGATATCAGAAATGAGGATGCCTGAGCAGTGGACTCACATAAAAACTGTTCTTTCTCGTTGTTTTTTGATATTGGCGAATGTCGAAAAACAAGCTACTCGTTTTCGTTATTCAAACTTGAATATCAAAAAAGCAGATTTGATGGATGTATATCTACATAATGTCTCCAAAACACATTTTATTAAATCAGTTTTGTAAAACAAACTAAATATGTCATAAATCAGGATGCCTGAGCAGTGGATTAACATAAAAACTGTTCATTCTCGTTGTTTTTTGATATTGGCGAATCTCGAAAAACGAGCTACTCGTTTTTCGTTATTCAAACTTGAATATCAAAAAAAGGAGATTTGATGGATGTATATCTACATATTGTCTCCAAAACACATTTGATTAAATCTAAACCGGCCTAAACCAGTAGTTGTGTACGTTTCTCAGAAACACTGACACCCATATGTATGTCTTGTACCGCACCTTTACAACCAAGATTATTAATTTCTTTGTTATACGTGATGTCTTTAGTGGTGATTTGCTCATTTGGGCTTATATTAATGTTCTAGTAGTACACTGTGGCATGTAAATTGCATATTATGAAAGTTTTAAGCTAGTATGAAAATATTTTCATAGTATGAAAATATCATTTACACCCCTCTAGACACCACCCACCCCAGGGACGATATCAAAAACTCCACAGTCATGCCCCCTGGCCTACCAGCTGTATCACTCTCCTTTCAAATTGTTTATTAGAATTTTCGATTAAACATAAATGTTCTTGTAGCTGTTAAAAGCTAGATTGATATACCAATTGTTCATTTGTGACACATTTAACACCATATCTTTCCACGCGAATTGGCAATAAATTGTTTATTGAATAAAACAGAAACATTTTGTATACCTGTAAAATAATATACCAATTGTTTATATTAAAACATAAAGTCTACCGTGTAATACGGAAATTGGCAACACGTTTTAGCTCTCAATATCCAGCGTATCAGATATGCAAACCTACATGATATACATATTAATATAATCCCTACGGAATATTTTAATTATTTACTGTCATAATATGAATTATCACATATTCCCTGTTAAATGAAAATCGACCACTAGTGCAGCTGTCCAACTTTATGGACCCTGGCCTCAAGTGCCTGGGACCAACACTTTCTGAAATGTCAATAAAAGCCCTGGAATCATTTTAATTTAAAAAAAATAAACAGTAAGCAAAACATCGGAAATAAGTGGTGGGGACACAGTATATCATGTCCCCACCACTAAAAATATTGGTGGGGACGCGAACCGGTGTCCCCATCGGGATCTGCACCCATGCATTTGATCACTTTGATGCACTGAGTACAAGTGTTGTTGAAAAGTTATTTTCTTCTTATTCCAGATAACCACATTAATGACAACGAAGAGCTACTGTTAGAAGTTCATCAAGCCATCTAGCTTGTACAGAAATAAATTTTAAAGACATTTCTGATGCCATGGTAGTTACATATACATTTAGAAACAGACAGAAATGAATAAGACAATGTACTCATTCTGGGAGAAATTTAACATATCAGCAGATTTGGTACATGTAAGTATTTTGATTACCAACGAACGTTTAATCTAAGTTGCTAGGCATAAGAAATTAAGATATAACGATGCATTTATGTGATAAGTAAGATTGTAGTATTATGAGAAAGAAAACCGACATGTATGACGTTGTGGTATACATGTGTACTTATACTGTAGATATCAGTATAAACATGATAGCTTTTAAAATCTTATATCCAGATTGTTGTCAGACAGGGTGGGAATAGAAAATGGATGGACCCAAAAACAACTTGATATTGTCAAGTAAATGGGTGAAAATTTCATGTAATAGGCAATATGCCAGGATTGAATCTAACTGGACAAGAAACAATATGTGACACTCAGTATGTGAATTGTTTAGTCAAACATCGTGGGCCATATAAAGTGTATTTATAGCTCCCTTTCTATTTTTCAAATGACCTTAGATCTTTGGGGTATACAGACAACTCATCCCAAAGACATCTCATCCAATTATAAGACAACTCATCCTAAGATAAAAGGCAACTCATCCCAACTTTAAAACATAGGTCGAGATATAAGACAACTCATCCCAACAAATATACGTGTCAGTTATATTTGTTTTAATACAATTGCTTTCTTTCAAGACCACTCAGACCATTCTGATTTTGTTATAGAATATGTTATCTTAATAAAATTGATTTTGTTGTTTTAATAAAATCGATATTGTTATTTTAAATTTTGGGCGCTCCGTATACCTATCATAGCGTACACGTTTCAATTCCATCTTTGAATAATACATGCGACTGAAATGATGATTGTTTTCATATCGTTGTTTGATATAAATTCGTCAGGATATGACATTATATCATCTTTATGTATGGGTTTCAATATAGCTAATATATTGGGATGAGTTGTCTTGGGATGAGTTGTCAGATATTCATATTTGGGTCATTGCTTGTGGTTTTAGACTCATAATGCCACCAAACTGCCCATTTGGATTAATGGACAACTCAACTTGGGGATGCATGCAATTTGGGTTTGAAAGAGGAGTAAACACTAATCCCGTCCGACTAAAATACTTCAACTTGCATTCACATGTAGCCATACATATGAGTCTCAAAATAATATATTGTTAAATTATGATTTATTCACATACACCCCCCCCCCCAAAGTAAGTTATTTTAATTTTTTTTCTGCCATCTAAATAACTCTGCACCAATGACTGGTATGCCAAGTAAAAACCAAATCGAATTTATAATCATCACTTTTATATTTTTCAGAGACTCAAACATTCTTGGAGAAGTAATACCAAAGAAAGAAAATAACTATAAAATCTCAATAAAAAGTCATCAAATTCTTTTAAAGATCTTATTGTGGAAACCCAAACAATATTCGTCATCATTCCTTTTTATTGCTTTTTTATCGCTTTTTTCTGTTTTTATTATCTCTAAATAGTGTGTCATTATATAGACTGCTTTGCAATCCTATACACGAAAAATTTGGTCAAAAATCTTGAAATATTAAAGAGAAATTATTAATAATTAAAAGTAACGGTCAATAATTATAAAAATATATTACATGTATTGTATGATGAAATCAACCTTTATTTTAAAACAATTAGTGAACATTACGAATATTAATGCCTCATTAATATGCAATGGTTTTATTCATCAATATTTTTTGACAAATTTTTCAAATAATCCATTCTATTTGATTTTTATGCTGTATTTATTATATCTATCTATGATTATTTGTCCTGTACCTTATCTTTTAGTTCCCTTTTATGTACTGTGATTTTTTTTAAAAAATGATTTCAAATTAGTGCATAATTGATGTCTTTAGTGTTTGGTTTGGTTTTTATTAAATCATGCTATAGTTAAAATGTATGTTTTGGGCAGCATGGGCTATGGTTATTGTGTACATATCTACATAGTTCTTTTTAAGGTTAGTGGTAAAAAGAACACTTAATAGCTTTTTTTAATTTTGTGATTGGGGAGGGGAATGGGAACACAATGTTATTAGTATTGGAATTAACTTTGTTTATTTATATACCAAATGTTTCAGTGCTTGTGGTGGTTTTTTTTCAATAGCTATTTTCTATTTTATGATTGGGGTAGGGTGGGGGGGGGGGATCTGTTCACTGTATAACACAATTTTATCAGTATTGGAATTAACGTTAATTATTAAACCTTTCGAGAGGTCTGTTTAGTATTGATTTGGCCTTAATTTTATTTTTCATATCATTTATTGAATAAATAATAATTTAGCAAACAATTATTTTTATGTTATTTAATAAATGTTACAGTTTAAACAGAACAAACGGCGGGGTATGCATGGGAAAGGTTGCTATACTGGATATAAAATACAAACAAGTAGTTGTTGGTGGTTATTCACAAGTTTGTATGAAAAAACACAAGTTTCAGAAATATCAACACAAGTTTCAGAAATTAAAACACAAGTTTCAGAATTTCAACACAAGTTTCAGAAATTTCAACACAAGTTTCATAAATTTCAACACAAGTATTGTGTACCTTTTCACACAAGTTTCAACACAAGCTTTGTGTTGTTTCATAAATTTTAACACACGTTTTGTGTTGTTTCATAAATTTTAACACACGTTTTGTGTTGTTTTAACATTTAACAAAAGATTGTGTTGTTAAATAGAGACACCTAACTTGTGTTGAAAACTACACAAGTTTGTGTTGTTTCAACACAAGTTTTCTTTCAGTGTAGTAAAATCCTTATACGACATTTAGTAACTAAACATATGATAAAAAAACACAAATTTATATTGAAAACAATCACTGAATTTAATTCACTCTACGCTTCAACAAGTTCCTCTTGTCGTTCTCAAGTTTTCCATATAAATTTGTGTTTTTTTATAATACCATATTGAGGAACTTTAATTTCAACAATACTATCCGTGTGTTTGTGTATAGCTGGTCAATAACTGTAGAAGAATTTTTAAAACAGCGTGTAGGGGTAGTAATTAATTGATGTAATCCCTGCATAATGATTATGTTTTTTAATCGTTTTAGAACAGTAGTTGCATAATCTATACTACAATCTCCTATTACATAAATATATTGGACCATTTTTTTATGGAATTTCAACTAGTTTCAAAATTAGAGTGGGGTTTTATTAATAAAATGAAAGTTTGTTTTTTTAAAATTTGATAACTGCAGAATGTTTTCGTTGTTGGACTTTTCCTGTTTGCTCACTGCACTGATTACTTTACCATTACCCGGGATTCTATCCGGATTATCGCCCTTGTTATTAAAATTGTTAGACGCTTTTACGCATGACGTCAACTGGCAGAATATGGCAATTGAAAAGACGTATTTTGTCCCATTTTAGTGAAGCCTGTGCCATAAACGGCCTTGGGCTGTACAGGACAGTCAACGCTTACGAATGGCCCCCGGATCCATTCACTTGATTTGATATTTTTTAATTTTGTGCATTGTCTATTTCTTGTCCGCAGGTGTAGATGTTTGGTTATTAATGTATTTTATTTCAAGTAGTGTTATAATATAATATAAACAGTGGATTGGCCACACAGAGTTTGGAAATATCTAGAGGCGTAAGACAAGGGTGTCCCTTATCCCCATATTTATTTATTTTATGTGCTGAAATATTCTCATCAGTAATTAAAAACGACCCATCAATAGCAGGAATTAATGTAAACGAGCATAATATAAAAACCTCACAATTGACGGACGATGGTTTGTTTTTTTCAAATTTGATAACTGCAGAATGTTTTCGATGTTGGACTTTAATAAAATACACTGGGAAAAAAGTATTAAGTATAATGGAAGAATTTGCAATAGCAAGTGAATTAAAAGCCAATTATGATCAACGTGAAATTGTTACCGACACAGGTGAGGAAACACGTAAGAAAATAGATAAATTATTTTATACGGGAAGAAAATCCAGCCAAAATTTTAAAAAAACAAATTGCAGTCCTTTCGATCAGGGTGGCTTAAATTCTGCTTTTTTTTTTAATTCGCAAAACCAAAAAGATTATTGGGCTTAAAAGGGCCATACAAAATAATACTAAGCCAATCTGGAAGAACTCAATCTTGGAAACATTTAAACAAGCAAAATTATTAGACCCCTTCGAATTCAATTTAAACTCAAACGTCGATGCCTTAATAAAAATTAACAATATATAGATTCATAGCGATTTTTGTATATCTTGGGCATATATTAATTTCACTCCCTTATGAGAGCCTGACAATGACAGCTGCGTCCTCGTTCGAATGGAACAAAAAAACAAGGTCCTGTGTATACATTGGCGTGTACATAAAAGATCCCTTGACAGTTGCCAAAATTGTGCCACGTTCTAACGTTGTAAACAAACAGTGTTGTCTGGAGTTTAAAAACGTATTTCCAAGCACCTCAGGCCAGAGCAGCGGATGGAGATATATGGTGACCTGCGAGCACTTTAATCACACATCCTCTAATACGAATAGAGAAATCAAATTTGTCATAGTCAAGAATTCACAGAATTTGTCATATTCAACAGTACTGATAGTATGATAGATATTCACTTTTCTTTCCCCGTTTCCTCTCCTCCCCTCTTTTACTACCTTTTCTTTTTCTTTTTTTCTTTGAGGCAAGTGGACAAGTGGGCCCAGTCCGGCACTGCCAGTGCGTTTAATATAACTTTTCGGCCAACACAAACGTAGATATACGTTCCTGCTAACATGCATTCATGGACTAATTTTGGAAGAAATGCGACGACTGATATGCCGTTGTGACGTCGCAGTGAAGTCATGACATTGTAGAGACATACCGTCGCAATTTTGGACTCGCTGGTACCGACTTCCTATATGTCCCCAATACATTTATGATATCTAAATCCAATAGTTTTAGAGATATTCGCAATTTCTGATCGACAGCTGCCATCTTTGATTTTGTCACGCCCCCTGTCCTTATTTGGACATCATTTAGCCGATAAAACCAACAATCCGTTAACAATCTGGCCATCGAACCCCCGGGCCAAATCACAAACAGGAAAGGACGGAAATGGGGTTTAACGTCGACACAAACTACATTATTTTGCGCGTGGAGGCCTTTAGAAGTAGGAGGAAACCGGAGTGCCCGGAGGAAACCCACGAGGTTGAGAAGGTGCCCCTATTTCCATGTCACATACGCTCAAACTAGGGCTCGAAACCACAGCAGCAAGCCAGAGATGACCGGCCAATTAGAGGTCGAAGCGCGGCACTCTAGACCACTAGGCCATCCCAACCCCCCAAATCACAAACAAGACCAACTTTTTTCACTAAAGGTAAATTGACTGTTACTATCTTTCTCTAACTGGTATAATGTTATAAGAATATAGAACCATCATCACCCTTTCAGTGCTGTTTGTTTCTTCAATTAAATATTTAACCCTTCTGCGTATACAAGGGGTAAATTGGAACCCCACCACCATCAGGGCATATCCTTAACATTTGTGGGGAACTGGTTCATAATTGTCTAGCGAGAATTTTATACATTGTCAGCTACAGGGGCGCCAGAACGACGCGAGGGCCAAGGTACCAAAACATAGGGAATGCCCCCTCCCCAAGCGTCTAGAAAATTTTGAATTTTGTCAATTCTGAGCATGCTGTTAAGAGCGCCTCTAGCATTCCAAATTTCAACCTAAAACCCTTTAAAATAAATGATAGTGAAAGAGACAAATACCTGATTATTCACAATTTACGTATTATGAGTGCGAGATCCGGTGAAAATGAATAGACAAGTAAAAAGATTGAAAACTTTTATAGTTAGGGCATGGGTATACATGTATACCCCAGAAAAGGGCAGGGTACCATTTGTATACCCTGGTACCCGGGTTCCGGCGCCCCTGGTCAGCTACTTTATGTCATTTGACAAGAAACTATGAGTATTACATTATCTGACAAAATAAACATTTTACCATATTCTCTCTTTTTCTCTCTCACACACACACAGCACACCCCTATCCCCTCGCTCTCTTTCTCACACACACACTCTCTCTCTCTCTTTCTCTCTCTCTCTCTCTCTGCATCCCCTTCTCCTTACAGACTTTTAACAACAGTACAAATAATATCTTTTCATGTTGTTCATTACAAAATGTGTATATATTTCCTCACGGTCCTTTTTGTTAATTTGTATACCAATCTTACTCTTTTTTCCCTCAAAAATGGCGATTAGAGCGTGTCTTTGCTCGTGTAGTTCTCTTTATGTTTTTCATTATCTATTTCAACTTTTTTTTTTCGCCCCGAAACACGTAAAGTATTATATTCTTGAAATATCACTAGTAAATGGTATAACAATACGTAAAGCTCAATAAACAACCCATCCAAAATAAAGATAGTATGTGAAAGAGAACGACACAGTTTTTTTTAGATTGCTTTATATGTATGTTTTACAATAGTTAGTAAAGAGGGCTGCGATACTTTACGAGTTATCAATTTTGTTTGATTTCGTTATATACTTTGGAATCAATAATGCTTTTATTTTTTCGTTTTTACTAAGTCAATATATATTTATTAGTCTGATTTCTCACTGTATCTAATACAAAAAGTCTAGTTTCGAGTAGTATTCCATTTGAGGTTTTTTAAAGCATTCCGTGAAAAATATATAAAAACTAAAACAACCGATTGGCCATAAAGAAATATTTTTTGAGTGTAAATAGAAGATTTATCAATAACTTTCTCGAATTGCACTAAATTCGATAAAAACCAAAATATATGGAAATCGTAAAGTTTTAATTAATGTATTATTTGACAACATGTTCTCATCAGATATCTTGCAAAAGACGGCGATAACTAAACAGAATTTTAATACTGACCTCTAGTCATATAAATACTAAAATCATAGACCAAAAGTAGCATATGCGTGAGTTTATAGATAACACGCTACAAGTTTTTAATGAGAAACTTTGCAATGTTATTATTATTAAAATATTTATCATTAACAACATGAATATCGATTGAAATTCACCAATATTGATCGATGGATAAACAAGTAGCTGTCTTACCGTCGAGACCTTGATTTGTTCCATTTATCAGTAAAGGTAGTATCTGAGACAACAGTGTTCCCACATCCTACAAGGCTAATCCTGTCTTGGTCCCAATATTAATGAGACCCACACAAAGCTAGCTCGACATTATCTCCATACATCTCTACATATAAATGTAAAGATAGGTTGCCAGGCCACAGAGAGAGGGAGAGATGTGGGGTTTAACGTCCACTCGACATTATCCCCACATATCTCTACATATAAATGAGAGAAAAGAGAGAGGGGGATGGGGTTTAACAGATTTTGGGGGAGCAGCCGGCCCCCGCGAGCGCCGAGTCGCGAAGCGGCCAGCAAGGGGGTCTGGCGGATTTTCCCACCATAAAATTTTGAAAATTAGACAGCCAGAAACGCGTTTTCCTTGCATTACAGAAAAAAAATCACCTGAACGCTACCAGTCTGGAAATCTGAAAAAATGTGGACCCAAAATCAATTTTCAGCTATCATACGAGAAGAGAATAAATACTGAACAAATGAACTAATTTTTGTAAAGTTTCAATCACACTCACCAATAATGCAATATTTTACAAGTAATATAGCTAAAGGCACCAATTACATCAAAATTGAACACTATATCAAAAATCAATTTAAATTTAACAAAATAAAAACATGCAGCAGTCAGGCATAAGTAAAGTCACAGGATACAGCTTGTGGCTCGATGTACTACAAAATCGTTTTGAAATCATTGATGCGAAAAAAGAATAGAAATAAAATAAAACCAAGTACGAACAATCCAAACCATTAGACAAAATTCGAAGTCCTAAATAAATAGAAAAATGGGAAATGTTTATATACAGGTTCAGTCAAACGAAGAAAAGAGTGGAATTCATCCATACACGGACACTGAGCACAAATCAAATGCAAGAATCGTCACTAAGATTGGAAGTGATATTGACTGTTTAGGAAAAGTCTGCAGTTGTAAAAGTGCAGAAAATTCGCCTACGATTGTCATTTAGGCTGACGAAGTCACTAGCAATCTTGACTAAATCCAAGGCGTCAGTTAGCTCTTTATGGTTGTTCATAAGGGCTAAACTGTGTATGTCCGAACATAAATATATCCATGATATTGCCTTAACTCCAAAGTATATCCAAAAAGATATATTGAACAAAATGTTCTACTCCCTTAGAATCCCCAGATAGTTTTCTGTATGTATTGCGAGTACTGACTCGGTTCCTACAATTCCCCTCATCTCTGAGGGACCTTATAATAATAATATAATAATTATAATCTCGTCATTTTACAAGGGTAGCAAATTAGGCCTGAGGCCTGTATTCGATTTGGCCCTTGGCACAGATCGTGTGAATGATTTCGATCATTACTGCAGGAAGAAACGGAAGAACTCGGGGGAAACCTGCCTGATCGGACGGGAGACCGAATATCCCTCTAACTTACAACGATAAAGTTCTTTCCCTGAGCTGGGATTGAACCCTCGATGCATTGGTGAGAAGCCGCCTCTTTATCGCCACGGCTATCCAACCAGCTTTGCCCGGCTGCCTGATGAGTATATATTTGTTATAGTATTTCTTATAGAATTTGTTATAGTATGTTTGTATATGATGTGTATGCACACTTTGTGTGATCTTGTGACCGCACATTCGCTCTTGACCAAAGTTACACGGATATGATAAATGATAGTGCGATGCTGACTGCTGACAGTTTTAATTGAATCTTTTTACCGCCGGTTTTATCGCTAAACATTGTAAAAGTCGAGCGAACGGCAGGGTACTGGCGAACGGTTTTAAATCTCTACATTTCCATGTTTTAATGAATTCAATGGATGGTGAACAGCTAACAACCAGTCAACTCCGAACGAAGGTCTCGATTTTGAGATTTAGATTCGCGATTGAGTTTTGGCTCGTCTAGTCTCGTGCTCAATTGGACATCAGAGTTCTCACCTCACATCCCCTACTAAGCACCCCCCCCCCTTAACCCTTTTTCGAGCTTTTGGCGACATTTTATTTTTCAATATCAAAAATTATTGCCGGGGCTAAAGCCCCCTTAGCCCCCTGTTTAACATCCAGGGGCCGGTTGCTCAAAGCTCTGTTATCTTTTAACGATCCGTTAACTTTAACCGAGAGAAAGATTGTTGCTGGAAATAAAGGCCCTAAATATTCTGTGGTGCAATTTTTCCTACAAATTTATGCTAATATTTCTAAAGGAAAAAATAAAGTATTCTGTAGTAAATTTACCAAGATATGTCCGTTACCGAGATATGTCCGTTAGAGTTTAACGGATCGTTAAAATAACCTAGTTTTGAGCAACCGACCCCAGCTCCACATTATCTCTACATATAAATGAGAGAGAGAAAGAGAGAGAGAGAGAGAGGTGGGGTTTTACGTACACTCCTACACTCGACACAAACTAGGTCATTTTGGGACAAACGTATGGTTTTCAATTTTTATTTTAATAATTCGCTTGCGCGTAGGGGTCTTTAGCAGTGGGAGGAAACCGGAAGAGAGAGAGAGAGAGAGAGAGATTATCTCTACATATAAATAAAAACTAAAAACTGATGTTTGTTATGATTCATGTGTTTATCACAGTTGATATGATATTAATACCACGTGACGTGCATATTAAATTTACACTCTGTATATACATCAATATTTATATACATGTATATAGATCAATACGTATATATATATACGTACAGTATAACTAGTAGAACTTATTACAAGTCATTGATAATATATATACAGTAGAATCTGTATAAAGCAACCAGATCATCATTGCTGTCAATTTTCTCAGTGTACATAGATATTATATATACAGTAGAACCTGTATTAAGCGGTCACACAAGTTGAGTTTCATACAGATCATCATAGCTGTCAATTCACTCAGACAACTGCAAAAGTTTAGGAGGAAAACCAAACACCAAAATGAAATGGGTTTAACGTCCTACTGTTTTGCCCATAAACTGGGCTAATGAAGACGTGGTGTGAAAAACCAAGTACATCAAAACTATGAACGCCATATTATATAATGTACATTTAAATAGTGGACTCGTGTGACGTATTTCATTGAAAATCACATGCCGGATAGTGTCTGTATTTTAAGTTGTTTAATGCTCTGGAGCTAAAGACATTGAGTAATATTTTGAAACAACAGTCGGCTAATGCCTTGGGCAGTATCAATATACTACTTAAAGCCCCAATAACACTCTTGTTGTAACTGAATAATATGTCCTAATCACTTATTCTAGTCAACAAATTGTACTATTTTACAATATTCCAATTGATAAATGATACAAGTTTCATCTTAACACACCTAATTTTAAAAATTGAAAATTTCAACTACCGTAATATGGTTTGAAAAGCTTTACGTAAACACTTTCAAATGCAACTTGGATTTAACCATATTTTCGAACCCTCTGGACAGGTGAGATAGACATCCCAAACTTAGGCTGCCTATCTATTCGGCTGAGAATAGGCCCTAACCTAATTAACCGACATTTTAATTCTTACATCGACGATTTTAGTCGATAACACTGAGTATGCTTTTAGAAGTTTTGAGAAGTATTTATTTCTCTTCTATTGTCATATTGATAGAAATTAAATATGTTTATTTAGCCGTTGTGTGTATGAAAGATGTCAAACTGATCAAGAGCCGAACCACTAAAAAGTCCCCTAATTATTCAACATGGCAGCCCCCATAGGCGTCTATAGGCCTTGTTTTGAAAGATAAACACATTGAAACTTTAAAGACAGTTTTACAATGGTAAAGAACGTATTGCAATATTACCCATAGCACATATTATATATCGTTTTAGCCGAGTGGCAGAACTTGAAATTTGACTTTGTGTTTACAAATATAGTAAGCTGGCACTGCCAGGCAGGATACGCCCACATTTTCGAGAGGTGGATATATAGAGAACAAACAATATTAAAAGTGATTTTTCCTACAATCAAAGGCCATAATTCATTAAGTTACAATTTGATATGCGCAAATATCGCAAGGAATCAAGAACTTTGGGTTATAAACATGCATGTCAAGTTTCATCAAAATCGTTTCAAAATTGTGACCTCTATAATAGGGTCCACAACCTAAAAACGTGATTTTTCGTACAATCAGGGGCCATAATACATTAAGTTTTGATCCGATACATGCCAATATCGAAAGCAGTCGAGATCATTTCGGGATAAACCTATATTTTAAGTTTCGTCAAAATTGGATACGAATTGTGACCTGTAGAGAGTCCACAACCTCGATATACATTTTTTTTACATTTTTCGCGTTCAAACGGCGGCCATTTTGTCAATTGTGGTCCGATTTTCACGAAATTCAAACTCAAGTTTTATTTCGGTGTAACGGTGATATAATCAGACGGTTTTTCAAATCGGATAATAATTATGACTTCCAGAGGGACCACAAGCTAAATAATGTGATTTTTCGGACAATCAGGGGCCATAATTCAAAAAGTTACGTTCTGATGGGTGCAATTATGGAAAGGAACCAAGATCTTTTGGTTATAAACATGCATGTTAAGTTTTATCAAAATTGTTTCAAAATTGTGACCTCTATAGGGTCCACAAGCTAAAAACGTGATTTTTCGTACAATCAGGGGCCATAATCCATGAAGTTTCAAATCCGATACACGCCAATAACAAAAGCAGCCGCTATCTATATGGGATAAACCTATATTTAAAGTTTCGTCAAAATTGGATAAGAATTGTGACCTGTTGAGAGTCCACAACCTTAATAAACCATATTTTTACACTTTTCGTATTCAAACGGTGGCCATTTTGTCCGTCAATTTTGGTCCGATTTTCACGAAATTTGAACTCGACATTCCTTACAGTGTAAGGGTGATATAATCAGACGGTTTTTCAAATAAGATAATAATTGTGTCCTGCAGAGTGACCACAAGCTAAAAAACGTGATTTTTCAGACAATCAGGGGCCATAATTCAGGAAGTTACTTTACGATGGGTGCAAATATCGAAAGGAATCAAGATCTTTGGGTTATAAACATGGATGTCAAGTTTCATCAAAATCGGTTCACAAGTGTGACCTCTATAGGGTCCACAAGCCTAAAAACGCAATTTTTCGTACAATCAGGGGCCATAATCCATGAAGTTACAATCTGATACATGCCAATATCGAAAGGAACCGCGATCTTGGAGAGATAAAGCTATATTTCAAGTTTCGGTGAAATTGGATAAATATTCATAAATTTGAAATAAATTCAAATTTTATGAATATACTTACCTGACAAATACGTATTGAATATCATTCTCGCATGTCACACAAACTCGCCACTTCCGGTAAATATAAAAAACCGGAAGTAGCGCAGTCATGCGCACTCATAACTTCCTATACGGGCGTGAGTGCACTAACATCCCTCACTTCATCGAGGCGTTAAAACAAGTCGCCCAAATGCTGAAAACCTGCTCTGAGGGGTAGGCAGGGAGGGTGTCATGTATTTGTCAGGTAAGTATATTCATAAAATTTGAATTTATTTCAAATTTATGAATTTTATTTCATAATACTTACCTGACAAATATGTATTGAATATACCAGATTTCTAAGCAATCCTAAACAAAGGAGGTGGGATCAACAGAGTGTAAGCATTAAACTCATATATACTCTAACCTATCCTTTAATAACCTCCACAAAGGTTATATCAAACCTAGATACTTATTCTGTAAAACCATACCCGAAACAACTCGCAGGGGAACGAAGATTAACCTTCTTCAAACATATATACAGCTGGGTGGAAAATTACCACCTTGTACCAATCACATAAATATGTACATCCAACACCTTGTGGCTTGTACCAAAAACGTATATACACCAACACCATTAACTCAATACATGTACATTACTATGCTTATCCTGCAAATTTTATGAAAGTTGATGAATCCAACCAATCCGCACTCTCTAAAATGTGTCTCATTGAAAATCCCTTAAATAATGCCCAAGACGGTCCCACAGAACGCGTCGAATGGGCATGTACCCTATCCATATCTGGATAGGCTTTCTTTATTGTTTCCACTATCCACCTAGAAAAAGTCTGAGTAGTTACTGGTAAATGAGGACTGGTGTAACTGAGAAAAACTTTTGTGCTATTTACACTTTCTTGTGCTCTAAAAGGCTCTGTTAATTTTAAATAGTATTTGAAAGATCTTTTTGGATCTAGTTTTTTATTCTCCGGAAAAGATGGGATAAAAATGAGAGGCTCTTCATGGCCAATTCTTGCCTGTTTAGACAACCCACATCTTATAAACTGTAAACCTTGGGCCAGGACATTTACATTGCCTTCTCCTAATCTTAAAGAATTAAGGTCACTACACCTACGATAAGACGTGATGGCAAATAAAAACACTGTCTTAAAAGTAACAAACTTTAAACTTGCTTTGTGCATAGGTTCAAATGGCGGTCCTTGTAACATTAACAAAACCTTATTTAAGTCCCATTCTGGTGCTAACCGTCTGGATGGAGGTCGAGTATTAAACATTCCTTTAAGCAGTCTAATAATTAAAGGATGCTGCCCAACAGGTATTTTGTCAATAGGAACAAGGACAGATGATAGCATTGACCTGTAGCCAGCTATTGTTCTGTAATTTAGACCTTCATCGAATAAAACTGATAAGAACTCTGCCACTTGATTCAGAGATGCTGAAAAGGGATCAATTTGTTTCCCACTACACCAGCGGTAGAATCTTTTATATTTCGAGTTGTAGTCCCTACAGGTTCCCGCTCTCCAAGAGGCTGAGAGCAAGTCCCTAGTTCTCGAAGAAAAGCCTTCCTTTTCGAAACGTTTGTTGATAACTTCCATGCCACCAGCGACAGTGTTTGTGGATCTAGGTGATAAACCACTGGATGGCGTCCCTGTTGCAGTAGGTCTGCCCTGTTCGGTAATCGAAAAGGAAGATCGACCAGACAGCTGAGAAGGGTTGGAAACCATATTTGTCGCGGCCAAAACGGAGCTATCAGAATCATTTCGCAGTTCTGACATATATTGAACTGTTGAAGTACTAGTGGAACTAGACACACCGGTGGAAATGCATAGGCTGACATTCCCTCCCAACTGATTGTCAATGCATCTATTGCTAAGGCTTTGGGATGGAACTGCCATGAACAAAATATTGGAGCCTTTCGATTGATCTCGGTGGCAAACAGATCGATGAACGGACGGTCCCATTTCGAAAAGATTTTTTGAACAGTGTCCTGATTCAGAGACCATTCCGTTGCTCGCATCATGTTCCGACTCAGTGAATCGGCCAGAATGTTCTTGACCCCTGGAATATGTATTGCATTTAATATTATTCCATTTGACAGCGCTAAATTCCAGAGATTCCAAGTTTCCTGACATAAAAGCAGAGAACGGGTCCCGCCTTGCTTCTTTATGTATTGGACTACTGTTGAATTGTCCGATTTCACTAGGACTCCCTTGTGTCTCAATTGTGGTAAAAAATGCTCCAGACACAGATAAACCGCTCTCATCTCTAAAAAGTTTATGTGGTGATTTAGTAATTCCTGAGGCCAAATCCCCTGAACAAATGGTCCTCTCTCTGCGAGGTGTCCATCCCATCCGACCATCGACGCATCGGTCGTGAGAGAAACCGTGCACTGTCTGGGTTGCAAATATTGACCCCTTAGAATGTTTTGATCCTGCAACCACCAATTTAAGTGTTCTACCAGGTCTTGTGAAAAAGGAATTTGAGTTTACATACTCATTACAGAAGGTTGCCAGTTTCTCAACAAGTACATTTGGATTGGTCGCATAAACAGTCCTGCGTTTGGTATAATCTGCAATGCTGAGGCAATCATTCCCAAAATCCGAAGATAATCCCTGGCTATTGACATTGGACGGAAAATTTGTTTTATCCCCAATACTAACAGGGCTACCCTCTCTTGAGTGGGAAACACCAAGCCCGCATCTAAATGGAATTCGGTACCCAGATACACAATTCTCTGGGCCGTAACTAGTTCGGACTTTTTGACATTTACGACAAACCCTAGTCTTATTAAAAGATCCAACACAACCTTTTTGTCTCTTAGCAGGGCCTGTCTCTGCTGATTTACTGCTAATAGGTCGTCTAAATAAGCTGCCATTCGGACATTCATGAAGTGAAGGTGGGACACAACTACTGACAACACCTTCGTATATACCCGTAGGGCTGACTTTGGGCCGAATGGTAACGCATTGAATTGGTAAGCTTGACCGTTTACACTGAAGCGTAGATATTTTCGGTGCTTCTGAAAAATGGGGATGTGAAAATAAGCGTCCCTTAAATCTATGGATATTGCCCAATCCCCTTTTTGCACCACTGATGTCAAGACTTTCAACAATGTGTCCATCTTGAAATGAATTTTTTTCAAATATTGGTTGAGTGGTTTCAAATTTATTACTGGTCTCATTTCCCCATTTTTCTTTGGTACCAGAAAAAGTGTGCTGTAAAAACCTGTCATTGTTTGAGAAGAAGGAACTGTTTCTATTGCCTCTTTTTCCAATAAAGTGGCTATTTCTACCAAAATAATTTCTGAATTTTTTTCTCTTAAAATTGTTTGTTTTATCCCTAAAAAGGGTGGTATTTGTACAAATTCCAGTTTGTAGCCTTCCTCTATTACTGATAGTACCCAAACGTCTTTGGTTATCAACTTCCATTCCTTCAGAAACAATGACAGGCGACCCCAGACCGGAATGTTTGGTCTCAACTTCAAAATTACCAAGTCACTGTCTGGGAAAGGGAGGCTTTTTTCCTGTTCCTTGACTGTTGCTGGTGACTGTGGCTGTCGGTTTCCTAAAACCTCTACCCTGATCTTCTGAACGGGGTGCATATCTTCTGCTATTTCGTTCATAGGAACGAAAGGAATCATTATGATTATAATTTTTTGGAAAATTAGGGTTTATATTATTATTATGATTGAGGTCGCTTTGAGCCATGACTTTCTTCCATTGGGGCTCTACGTTTTTTTGCAGAAAAAGGTAAAATGTCTGCTACCGACTTTAACTTTTCTTTCCTGTCTTTTAGAGTTTTCTCTAAATCTGCCCCAAATACCCCATCCGCTGTTAAGGGTAAATTAGAAATGGTTCTAGCATTGTCTAATTGAAATAAAGAGGTGTCCGACATGGCTACCGTTCTTCGAACCATATGGTGAAAAGCACGGGTTCGACCTAATTGATCAAGGCCCTTAGTTGACATAGCAAAAATATCCTTGATACGCGATACTATGTCCGCCTTGTCAAACTCCTTATCTTGCACAACCTCCAACAAAGAGGCTAAATTGGATGACGATCCCTAAATAAGCGGACTGCTGTCCTCTAAATGCCATTTTCTCAAGCATTTTAAATGGCTGAGAAAAAAGGAAAGCTCCTGACTTGGTAAAAGCTGCCTTGTTCCCAAATTTTTTAACTAGGCAGGATTCCACCAACTCATCTAATGATGGTACTTTTAAAAATTCTTGTGTCTCTTTCGACACAGAAAAGGTCTGAAAATTTTCTTCAGAAAAAGCTGTAACATTACTTGGGTTGGCAGCCCTCAAGCTCTGGAGTAAAACTTCCTTTTGACAACTGTCTAGCGTAATCCCTTGCGTATTGTCCTCTGACGTTTTAGTCAGGGCATCTTTGCCAAACAAATCAAAGAGCCCTTTATTGGTACTCTTTGAAAAATCTGAAGATAGTTGTGGATCCAAACAAGGTATCCCTTGTTCATCCTCACTAGTCAGAGTTTCCGTCTGTCCCGGTTGAAGGGAAATGAGGTCTTCGTCCTCACTAGAAACGATCATGGATGGTCGCCTTCGTGGCGAAACTGCTTTATTCCTCGATAATTGTTCAAGTAGTAAATCAAACTTTTTTTCTAAATTTGATACCTTACTACTAGTACTTGTACGGTTCTACCGGCCGTTCTACTACTACTCGATGTTTTACCAACCTTTGATTCATCGTGTTCCGATTCAGATTTATCCGATCTCTCTGTAGTAATAGTATTATCCATAGTTGCTAAGTCAACAAAACAAATAAACACGTGTGACTTGTTTTATCGCCGAGAAAGAAGTGAGGGATGTTAGTGCACTCACGCCCGTATAGGAAGTTATGAGTGCGCATGACTGCGCTACTTCTGGTTTTTTATATTTACCGGAAGTGGCAAGTTTGTGTGAGATGCGAGAATGATATTCAATACGTATTTGTCAGGTAAGTATTTTGAAATAAAATTGTGACCTGTAGAGGGTCCACAAACAAAATGTGGACGGACAGACAGACAGACGGACGGACGGACGGACGGACGGACTGACGAAAAGACAAACAGGGGCGACGACATAATACGTCCACATAAAAATGTGGGCGTATAAAAACCATGTGCTACAGTCTATTTTCACTCTGTTGTGTAAACACAGGTGACGTAAGTCCCGCCCACAACTCCATGGCCCCGCCCCAAAATGATGACGCGAGCGTCTCTTAAATGGAGTCCAACTAGCACAGTGTTTTATTCTGGTAATGACGTAGGTGAAACGCTGTGCGCAGTATGGTTAGATAGGTTGTAATGGATAATTTACACAACAGGTAGGACACTTAAACATCTAGTAGTTAGAATAAGGCTAATTTTTTTTTTCAGAAACTGTCAAGCCAGCAAGAGTGGTATTGTCCCTTTAATGTCTGGCTTTCGACCATTAAACCACACATATGTAATAACTGTTACCCCAATTTCTAAAACCCAATTAACCATGACATCAATAATATTGCACCTTATATAATTATCTACATAGTTGCTGTGGAAATAATTTTAAAATGGAAAAATTAATTATTAACAATTCTAATTTACCAGAACCTACTGTGAGATGGACTTCCTGATTCTAGCTCAAGATATACTATGTAAGAAAATGAAATGAAATGGGGTTTAACATCCTACCGTTTTGCTCCCACTGGGCTAATAAAGATGGGCATATGCTTACAGTGTGCTATGAGGAAAATTTTGCTCAACAGCCTTGCTACTGCCTACTTTTATGGATTCCAGCTGCAAAGCCTCGCTTACCCCATTTTAAAAAAAAATATTTAAATGAAGAACCGTTCTAATCTAGTTCAAATTTTAGGTGTCCGATGGCATCCACAGTTGATTATGGTCTTGTTTTGTTGTTTTTGTTTATAAATGTCTTATTAATAATTTAGATAACATTTTAGGCCTAAACAAAGACTGTCAATAGGCAGATTTAGTTCTTGCATAATGTTTGTTTAACACAGCCTAATTTCCATTCTCTGTTTTCAATAACTCAGTTGTAGCATTATTCCATGTTGCCCTGATATTTGACCACAATTAGAGGAACAGAACAATCTGATTAAAATACACATCTATATTTCGTTTCGTTTTTTTTATACTTTCGATGGCCTACACACCGTTTTGACCCTATGACATCAGAAATTTGATTAACCAATCAGCATTGATGTTTCTAGTGGATTACCACAGTTCTGTGCAAGACACACCTAAAGCTCGCTATAACAGACTGTTTCATTGGCTGATCCCTTGCACCATCCAGAGCATGTCAATGATAACTCCCCAGACAGATCCTAGTGTAGCAAAGACAAGTAAAACAAAATTTTGAACTATAAAAACGAAACGAAATGGGAATTGTGTTATGATCAGATTGAGTAACTATACATCAGATTTTCAGGCAATAGATAAAAGATACATTTCCGTGACTCTCGTTAGTAATTCTGTCAGTTACATGTACGAACCCCTGATTGTAATTCTGCGCTGTCAATTCTGTGGCACTGGACAGCAATTATGTTAACTACGGACCAACACTTGAGCACCATTGATATTGATGGCATCTCTATTTGACTGTATTGTATGTTTGAAACTAACAAAGTTCCTCTAGTTTGGGACTAACACACAGCTCAATTGAATATCATAACTCCTTGTCACATACAAGTGTATGAGAAAGAGAGAGAGAGAAATTGGGTTTAACGTCCACTTAACACAACTAGGTCATTTCGGGAATAACATATGGTTTTATTTTATTTCAATAATTCGTTTGTGCATAGGGGTTTTAGCAGTGGGAGGAAACTGGAGTGCCCCGGGGGAAGCCACGGGGTTGAGAAGCCACCCCTAACTCAATGCCACATACGCTCACACCAGAGGTTGCCGGCCAACTAGAGGTCAAAGTGCGGCACTCTAGATCACTAGGCCCTCCCGGCCCATAACCTTTGAATTACATACATGTATACAATTTGCATACAAAGAGTGGCTATTGTCTGGTAGTTTCATTCCAATTTTCCCGAAATTCCAATTCAACCTTCAATATGATGGAATGGTAATATATGTAAATGGTTTTTAAAATCAGAAAAAGATTGTGTCCTCTAGAGAATCCACAAGGTAAAAATGCAATTTTTCGACCATTCAGGGCCATAATCCAGGAAGATACAATCTGATATGCACGAATATCGTAAGGAACCACGATCTTGAAGTTATAAAAAAGCATTTAAAGTTTCATTAAAATCAAATCAAAATTGTGACCATAATTCATGATGTTTCGAAAGGAACCAAGATCTTTGGGTTATAAACATGCATGTCAAGTTTTATCGAAATCAGATCAAAACTGTGACCTCTAGAGTGCCCACAAGATAAAAACGTGATTTTTGGTACAATTAGGGGCCATAAGCCATGAAATTTTAATCCGATAGATGCCAATATCGAAAGCAGCCAAGATCTTTTGGGGATAAACGTATATTTCAAGTTTCGTCAAAATCAGGTAAGAATTGTGACCTGTAGAGAGTCCACATACAATTGTGGATGGACAGGGGCGACGACATAATACGTCCACATGAAAATGTGGGCGTATAAAAATCTAAATTGTAGAAAATAAATTTCATGTTTCACTTACTTTTGTAGGAAAGGATCAGTTGGTTGCTTTTCTATGTCGTTCCCTTCTCGTTGTTTGTCTTCTAGCTATAATATAACATTAGTTATTACTCAAAAAAAAAATTATGAATGAATCCAGAAATGTGTACTGTAGGCTCTTCATAAATAACGCAACCCCGCTAAATGCCATTGACAACCACGTTTATATAAATGGTGTTTGATAAACATATATTTAACAACATGATATTATAAGTGGCGCTGGATAATCACACATTGCTATAAACACTATGAGGAGATTATGACACATTGCTATTAACACCATGTTAATAATAATAATAATGACTTTATTTGAGAAGGGTTGACAATTAGGCTATAAAAGACTTTCTAACATCCTGCCCTTCATAGAAAATATAATACAAACAGATAAAGATTGATGCATTTAATAATACACCAGAGATAATTACTATTAACACCATGATGAGATACGTATAGTGCCCAGTACGTAGTTATCACTTGACAACATAAAAACACAATATTTAAAAAAGCATCACACTCGCATCAGAGTTGGAGAAAACCGGAAGACCCGAAGAAAACCCAGGAGGTTGGACACAAACTAGGTCATTTTGGGACTAATGTATGGTTTTCAATTTTTATTTCAATAATTCGCTTGCACGTAAGAGTCTTTGGCAGTGACCGGCCAGAAAGAGGCTGAAGCGAGGCACTCTAGACCACTAGGCCATCCCTACCCCCCTCCTGTTAATTAGTAATGACGTTGGCCACAGTTAACAAATGTCAAATAATCTGCTAGTATAACCTTGGTTACTGGTGGGATTGTAATTTTAGAGAATCTGGGATGTGTGTTAATTTTAAATATACCTACACATCGTTTATGTTCTGTAGCTGTTTCTACGTCACCCATACTTAAAGATTTGGTCAAATGCTGCCATAACCTTCGTGATTCATTCTCACACTGTAAATCAATCGGTCGAACACATTTACGCCACACTTTTAATTTCTGTACATCTATCGACTTCGTTTCTCCCTGAATATTAATAATTAAAATTCTAACAATTTTTTTTTTATCTGAGCAGCAACAAAATTATGTAAAGACTTGCACCAACATTCAATTTCTTTTTACTTTACACAATTTGTAAGTAGAAACACTGTTCCACAATATGCATTTTAAAATAACTCATTTTAAACAGCATGAGATTTCAGGAATTGTTCAATTAGAAAGAAATAATGGCAAGCCTCAGTTTTTGGGCAATCTTCTCTATTGGTTACCATGGAAATCGTTATCTGAATGTTCCTAGTACATTTCACATTGCAATTACCTATATAACGATGTTATTGGGTCCTAAGGTTTCGTACTTAGAAATGAGTTATTTTAAATACATACTGTCGAACAGTGCCTTAATTGCCCCAATATTGATAGAAATACTGTTGTATTTTGATTCCCAGAAAGGATAAAGCCATGAAATAGCAGATGCAGCTATTAACAAATTTATTTCTAACCTAGGAAAATAGTGTTGATTATTTTGTACTATCACATAGTCCTGTTTGACTGAGGACAGTGGGTTTAGTGGTGAAATATTGTCAGTTGCATACAAAGGGGAGATAAGCAGTCAGCATTTCCAGTTGCAGATAACCAAATTGGGTGAAATAACCAGAACTTTACATGTTTGACCGTGTAAAATGAAAAGAGAGGGAGAGAGAAATGGGGTTTAACGTCCACTAGACACAAACTAGGTCATTTTGGAACCAACGCATGTTTTTTAAAAATTTTATTTCAATAATTCGCTTGTGCGTAGGGGGTCTTTAGCAGTGGGAGGAAACCGGGGTGCCTGGAGGGAAACCCACGCGGTTGAGAAGGCGCCCCATTTCTCTCACACTAGGGCTCGAACCCACAGCTGCAAGCAAGACGTTGCCGGCCAGCTACAGGTCAAAGCGAGGCACTCTAGACCACTAGGCCATCCCAACTCCCACAAATGAAATGAAATTGGGTTTAACAACCTACTGTTAAGCGTAATGGCAATCTATTGAATACGTGTATTAGATTCTACATGGTAAGCTCAGTTTCTTTCCTGCTTTCATTCAATCTGTGAAAGATAAAATGTAACTTACATTTGCATAATTAAAATCTAAGGATGCGTTCCATTCCCCTTGAACTTTACAAACTACGTCCCCTGTTTCACCTTGACGCACTTCGGCTGTAACTCGATGTAATTTACCACCATAAAATGGCTGAAAATATAAACAGTCATTTAAAGGAGCTAAATCACTAACATTTGGGACCCAGAAATTCACAAAAGTGGTTCGCACACAAATAATACTGTAATATGAAGGTATGTAAACTGATTGACATTCAATGGTTTCTGATTTTACTCCAATTTCAAATCAGTTATGTTTGGCGATATAAGCCAGCAATGTCAATCATGTGCAATCATGTCAATTTTTATTTTAATAATTCGCTTGCACGTAGGAGTCTTTGGCAGTGACCGGCCAGAAAGAGGCTGAAGCGAGGCACTCTAGACCACTAGGTCATCCCTACCCCCCTGTTAATTAGTAATGACGTTGGCCACAGTTAACAAATGTCAAACAATCTGCTAGTATAACCCTGGTTACTGGTAGGATTGTAATTTTAGAGAATCTGGGTTGTTTGGGTTTTTTAAATATACCTACACGTCGTTTATGTTCTGTAGCTGTTTCTACGTCACCCATACTTAAAGATTTGGTCAAATGCTGCCATAACCTTCGTGATTCATTCTCACACTGTAAATCAATCGTTCGAACACATTTACGCCATACTTTTAATTTCTGTACATCTATCGACTTTGTTTCTCCCTGAATATTAACAATTAAAATTATAACAATTTTTTAAAATCTGAGCAGCAACAAAATTATCTAAAGACTTGCACCGACATGCAATTTCTTTTTACTTTACACAATTTGTAAGTGGAAACACTGTTCGACAATATGCATTTTAAAATAACTCATTTTAAACAGCATGAGATTTCAGGAATTGTTCAATTAGCAAGAAATAATGGCAAGCCTCAGTTTTTGGGCAATCTTCTCTATTGGTTACCATGGAAATCGTTATCTGAATATTCCTAGTACATTTCACATTGCAATTACCTATATAACGATGTTATTGGGTCCTTAGATGTCGTACTTAGAAATGAGTTATTTTAAATACATACTCTTGAACAGTGCCTTGATTGCCCCAATATTGCTAGAAATAGAGTTGTATTTTGTTTCCCAGAAAGGATAAAGCCATGAAATAGCAGATGCAGCTATTAACAAATTTATTGCTAACCTAGGAAAATAGTGTTGATTATTTTGTACTATTACATAGTCCTGTTTGACTGAGGACAGTGGGTTTAGTGGTGAAATATTGTCAGTTGCATACAAAGGGGAGATAAGCAGTCAGCATTTCCAGTTGCAGATAACCAAATTGGGTGAAAGAACCAGAACTTTACATGTTTGACGGTGTCAAATGAAAAGAGAGGGAGAGAGAGAGAAATGGGGTTTGACGTCCACTCGACACAAACGTGGTCATTTTGGGACCAATGCATGTTTTTTAATAATTTTATTTCAATGATTCGCTTGCGCGTAGGGGTCTTTAAGAGTGGGAGGAAACCGGAGTGCCTGGAGGGAAACCCACGCGGTTGAGAAGGCGCCCCATTTCTCTCACACTAGGGCTTGTAAGCACAGCCGCTAGCCTGAGATGACCGGCCAGCTAGAGGTCGCAGCGCGGAACTCTAGACCACTAGGCCATTCCAACCCCCACAAATTAAATGAAATTGGGTTTAACACCCTACAATATTATAGCTACTATAGTGATGTCATATATTATACACTAGGGACCGGGAATCTTCAAGTTTTTACGAAAAAAGGTAATAAACTACCATTATCATCTAGAATCTAATACACGTCAAGAATGTGTTAAATACCGTCAAGATTCTTCAAAAACCGTCTAGTTTGTGCTACCGTGTAGATTTAGAAAAACGTTCTAGTTTTGACATCGATCGTCTACTTTTGGAAGGTGTTTAGTTTTTATACAAGATCTAATTTCTCGTACGTTGTCGAGAAATGAACAGTGTTTAATAACACAAGACATTTAGATTTTACTCCAAATTACTACTTTACCGAGAGCCGTATATGTGGTTACGATTTATGTGGTTACAATTTATAGAAAAAAAGATTTTAAAAATATTCACTGATACAACTGCTTCGTCGTTTTATTCTTTCTGTCATTCATATAATATCCATGATGGCTGTACGCGCATCAAACAACGATAATTGTTCATTGGTTTAAGACGGTCTACACGCGGGAAATTTTACAGCAGCTATTGGCTAACGGCACACATAAATAACCGTACTTGCATATTCACTGATAGAACTTCGTTATCGTTTTATTCTTTCTGTCATTCATATAATATCCATGATGGCTGTACGCGCATCAAACAACGATAAATGTTCATTGGAAAAAGACGGTTTACACGCGGGAAATTTTACAGCAGCTATTGGCTAACGGCACACATTATAAATAACCGTACCGGTTTTTGCATATTCACTGATACAACTTCGATTTAGTTATCGTTTTATTCTTTCAGTCATTCATATAATATCCATGATGGGTGAAGTACATTACTACGCGCATCAAACAACGATAATTGTTCATTGGTTAAAGACGGTCTACACGCGGGAAAATTTACAACAGCTATTGGCTAACGACACACATTATAAATAACCGTACTTGCATATTGCATAAGCATACTATTTACACACCATACCATAAATTATTTTCGCATAATTATACCCATCTGTCTTCATAATTAAACATTTTAATCAGGCCCGAAGCCAGAAATCAAAATTTAGCCGACATAGGGGGGCGAGGAAGATAAATTTCCGACAACAAAAAATGAATGAACGAAGGTCATCGCCGACTGCCGTAAGCAGGAGGAGGGGAGAGCGCGAAAATTAGAAGCTGTGAGAGGGAATTTAGGCCTCTATGACATGCAGGTGGCGAATGTGTCGGAAAATTAAGAGTTTCCAGCCGACATTAACTATCTCCCGGCCGAATTTGAGAGGATATGTCGTACTAAAACTCTCTCCCGGTGAAAATGCGAGCATAGCTAACCAGCGATTTTTTTCCGACGCAGACAAAAAAAATCCGACAGGAACGGCCATGGGGGGGGGGGGGGGGGGGGGCGGGGCGAGCCGCTAGCCTCGGGCCTGGTTTTAATTAAATATCCCATTTAATTGACAATTGGTATAAAGCCGACAAATTTATCGCTGTGCGTTTATATGACTTTGCTCCAATAATATTTTGCGCAATGTTATGGGGTATCAACAGAAACAATCAATGCTATGGTCAAGTTATTTTTTTACAATAAATATAAAAAATAAACTGGCGTATTGGAAATGTGTGATGAAATTTAATACTTTTTTAATAATAAGAATGGATTATTTATTGTATTTAGATCAGATAAACACTAATTTGTTGTGGATATTATATGAATGACAGAAAGAATAAAACGACCACGCAGTTGTATCAGTGAATATTTTTAAAATCTTTTTTTCTATAAATTGTAACCACATAAATCGTAACCACATATACGGCTCTCGGTAAAGTAGTAATTTGGAGTAAAATCTAAATGTCTTGTGTTATTAAACACTGTTCATTTCTCGACAACGTACGAGAAATTAGATCTTGTATAAAAACTAAACACCTTCCAAAAGTAGACGATCGATGTCAAAACTAGAACGTTTTTCTAAATCTACACGGTAGCACAAACTAGACGGTTTTTGAAGAATCTTGACGGTATTTAACACATTCTTGACGTGTATTAGATTCTAGATGATAATGGTAGTTTATTACCTTTTTTCGTAAAAACTTGTAGATTCCCGGTCCCTAGTGATAGCTACTATAGCGATGTTATATTGATAATTACTATAGGCCATATGGATGTCATTTTGATAGTAACTATAGCGATGTCATATCAATAGTTAATATAGCAACGTTATATCTTACTTCGACTTATATCATCGCCTTCATCACTTTCATAAAATGGTTCATCAACTGGATCGACCTCGTCTAACATACACATTGCTAAAATAAAATAATTATAGTTACATATTAATATCATAGGTTATAGTCTGATAACCATGGTTACAATAATAATAGTCTGATAACCATGGTTACAATAATTATAGTTTTATATAAATTGAAAACTAGCCGAGAACTGATATTGCAAAATTGCAAAAAAAATTTGCAGCAGACATTAGTCGATGAAACTTCCAAAATAGTTGTGACCTTGACCTTGACAGTTGTAAAATACTAAGATTAGGTGGAGACAAGTTTAAAATATAAACATACCTTCTGAATCTATATTTTGATAAGTTCGTTTTCCACTGAATGACTGTGATGATTGTCTCATTTCCTTTCGCTTTAAATAAAAAAATAAATTGTATATAAAAGGAGATTAATTAAAAAACGACATTCATTAAAATAGTTTGAAAATATGTTGCCAGGCAACAGAAGATATAATGTATACAGAATGAGCTAAAAAAAAAGGAGTTTCATCAAAATAGTTTAAAAACAAATATAAGGAGAGAGAAAGAAATGGGGTTTAATGTTCACTCGACACAAACTAGGTGAAACTAACATATGGTTTAATTTGAGTTCAATAATTCGCTTGCGCGTGAGGGTCTTTAGAGGAAACAGGATGCCTCGATGAAAACCCACGAGGTTGGACAGGCGACCCTACTCCTTGTCAAATTTAACCGGGGATTCCAAACCAAGCCAATTGACTCAATGACAGACTTTATGATACAGCGCGCTAAGGTTGCAACAATACGGAAAAAATTACCATGGATTATTGTCTGAAGTAAATTATCGTGATAATTAGAATTATCATGTTTCAAAAATTCATTATCGTGATAATTACTTATTTAAAATTGACATAACTTGTGGTGTATAAATAAATGGATTAATGTAGCTAGTATATCTGTATCTAGCAATTAAACCATATGTTAGTCCCAAAATGACCTAGTTGTGTTGAGTGGACTTTAAACCCCATTTCTCTCTCTCTGTATGGCGTATGATGCCGGTCTTCACATAAGCCCAGTCCGACGTTAAACACCATTTAATTTTCCTGGGGTCAAAAACTCTACTGTACTGTCAATCTGTATAAAATGTAAACATTACAGTCAACCTATATAAAATGTAAATATTGTACAGTCAACCTGTATAAAAGATAAACATTGTACCTGATCATTTTTCGTTTTTCAGCCTTCGCCTGATCCTGAACAAGTTGAAAATCACTTCATTGTTCTTCTTCATATTGTCTGCAAATAAAAAAATATCATTTTACATTGTTGTAAAGTCCATTCAAACTATGTCATATCGAGACTAACATATGGTTCAATTTTCTTTCAATAGGAGTCTTTAGGAGTGGGAGGACCAGGAGAAAACTCATGAGGTTGGACATGCATGTAAAATCAGTGTGAAGGCCTTGCAGGTAAATCAGTATGAAGGCCTTGCATGTAAAATCATTGTGAAGGCCTTGCATGTAATTTAAACAGCATTAAGTGTTTTAAAACGATCTTGAATATGTCAATTGGTAGAAAATAAACTTAAGTGTGAAGGCCCTTAAAACAGCCTGAAATGTATATTGTAAATTTGTTGAAGGTAACCTCAGCGTGAAGGGAGAGAGAGAGAAATGGGGTTTAATGTCCACTCAAAACAAACAAGGTCATTGCAGGACTAACATATGGTTTAATTTTATTTCAATAATTCGCTTACGCGTAGAGTTTTTAACAGTGAGAGGAAACCGCTGGACCTGGAGAAAATCCATGAGGTTGTCATGTAGCCTACAAACAGGTATTCGAAACCACGTCAGTAGACTCAATGACAGGCTATATGATACAGTGCATGCACGCTAACCTTTCAGCCATCCACCCCCCTTAGCGTGATGGCCTTGTAAATATTCTCAAACGGTCTTGAATGTGTCAACTATTGTCTTCGCCATGATAACTAATAAACGGATTTTTTCGATTATGAGCAAACTATAGTTAATTTTGGTTATTATAATCTTACCTGTGTGTTTGAAATCAACTCCCGTTAAATAAAATCCATTGCACAACTAATTATCACAACCATGAAAACACGTACTCTCTTGAAAAATTGAAATAACACAAACTTCCCAGAGAAATTTTCCAATATGGCAGATGTTTACGTGGGAAATACCATTTCGGATGAGGGATGACAGGACCACTCGGACCAACACCAATCGGTTCAAGGCCATTCGGACCAACTGATAGACCACTCGGCCTAAACAAAAAGACTACTCGGACCCAACAGAAATACGACTCGGACCAATAATAAAGTGTTGTTTTAATAAATTTATGATTCCGTTTGTTTTAATATGATGACTCGAACAAATAATAAAGTGCCATTTTAATAAATTGATAATTGTGTTTGTTTTAATATGACTATAACTCGAACCAATAATGAAGTGTTTTTGGGGGGATACCGAGTACCACACAAGTCACGTTTAAAAAGGGGCATTTAAAAGGGGGTCTTCGTATTATTATGTGCCATTCTCCACGCAAGTCTCGCTATCCAGCATAGTGTGGACTGCAAAGGAAGACAACCCAGTTTGGGAGATTGATTATGTGCTGTTAATATTAACGCATCAAGGACGGATAACTTGAAAACGTGTCCCCCCACCCCCATATATTAACTCAGGGGTTAGTGGGGTAGAACGGAATGAAACCACTGGGGATACCGCGAATGTGGAAAAAGTAAAAATTAGGCTATCAGATAAGAACAGTATTATGTAGAAACTGTCAAAAGTCCGGACATACCGAGTCTCATTGCAAGAGTAAATAAGAAAAATTAGATTGATATTGTTTTCGGCACCATTATCGTTGATTTATTTTCCGTACACAAGATAATTGAACTAAACGACTCTAAATATAAGAATTCCGTATAAGAATTATTTGCTTCTTTGAATTGTGATTTAATAATAAATAAATAGCATATCTTCTATAGCCTAATAATATAATTTAATTGGTCCAACTGGTCTTTTTTGGTCCGCCTGGTCTTAGTCCGAGTAGTCTTCGGTTCGAGTGGTCTGGATACCTTCGACAATTAGCATAGAGTTTGAGCGTTCGCACACATTACCGTCTTTTATATTCTAGTAAAATCTCTGCAAATTTTATAGCTTTACCTTTTGAAATATTTTATTTTATTTATTTGTTTTGAGACTCGGATGAGATAATTTTCTTTTGAACACGAATGCCGCACAAAAACAACTACATTCATTTTACGGGCCTTATTACATTTCTGTCAATTCGGGAATTAATGTTCCGTTTCTTACGGGCTTATTAGCATTTCAAACCCACCCAATAGGCACTTTGAGGGTTTCGCAACACGCTTAAAGATGTTACTGGAGTATTTCCGCTAAGAACTGTATCTGAGCGGACGATGTTCACTGACAGTTCCTGTCGTGCCATATTCAGGCTGCAATATGAAAATACGGTAAAATACCGTTCTTACCCACCTCTCTCCTCAGGCTGTTTTAGAACACCAACCTTCTATTTTTCAACGTGATTCTTTATTTCCCACAAAAAGGAACCATTTATCAATATATTTGACACAATTTTTTAATTAATAACACAATTTTCAAGTAGAATTTAGCGATGAATAAAACATGCGGTTTGTGAATGTTCGGGTCTCGTAATGGCTTTCAGATCAAACATATTTTGTGTATGTTTTTAATCGCAGAATTCTACTTGAAAATAGTGTTGAATCATTAAAAATGTGTGTCAGCTGTGGCAAGAAATGATTTCTTAGGCGAATAAATTAGAATAAAGGTAAAAAATAGTAGGTAAGGATTCCAAAATAGCCTCAGAACAGAGGTCGGGAATAAGGATGTTCGCTAGAAGCGGATGTGACATCACGCGAAATAACTGGTTGGCAAGAATTGGTTCCAGCCCACGCGAATAATAGTAAAAATGGCTGACGCGAGCGACAATGTAATGTTTGGCACTTTCACACCAGCTTATTTCCATTCTTTGGCGTTAGATGCTAAACATACATATAAATATAGTTATCTTACGATTCGGAAACGAAGTTTTTGCCAGGTCCATATACAATTTGAAAGACAAATGGAGCGGAGATCCGAACACGTGTCCGCACCTGACTTTTGTTGGTGACATTTGATTTACCTCTACCGACCGTATGAATGATACACCATCATTGTACACTAATGAATCCATGAAAGCTTATAAAGAGGCGCATAAGTAAGTTGAAATTTAAATCAAATATAAAAATATATTTATTTTTATAGACTTAAAGGAGCTAAATCGCTAACATTTGGGATCCAAAAATTGACAAAAGTGGGTCGAAACTCATATAATACTGTAATATGAATGTATATAAACTGATTTACATTAAATGCTTTCCGTTTTACTCCAATTCCAAATTACTTATGTTCGGCGAAACAAGCCATCCAGTCTCAACCCAGTGCATTTTTTTTAGCGCCTGGTTATTCCAGTCCACATATGCAGTGTGATACAGTGCAATGTGTCTAGCCTCGTCCCTCGAGTCTCTCAATAAAACTAGGACCAGAGCGCAATATGGTACACGATTCGTGTACCAATGTTAGAAAAATTATTTTATCTTAAATATCGGATATCAGAAGCTTATCTTTTCCTGGTAAGTTTACATCATCAATGTTGATTTAAATTGACCAATAATTCGTGTTTTCGATGTCGAAGATTTTGGAGGATTTTGAGTTACGGACTTAGGTCCTTTAATTTAATTATGTCGTTTATTAATTCACCGATGGCGGTATATAAACAGCTTCATGCCATGACGTGGTATCATTATCAAGTAAGACTGCAAGTAATAAATTGCTGGATGTAAAAAAATTGTGTTGTTATTAATGATTTGATAAAATCTATAATTCTTTTTTTTTTCAGGTAAAGCTTTCCGTTACAAGACATTACAACCAGCACATACTTGTTGACACCTGCTTTGCATAGAGCAGAAAGGACCTCCGTTATGGAATTCATTGCCAAATAATATTAAAAATATAAGCCCAATTAACATGTTTCGTAGGCATATTTATAGATATTTAAATGCTTAAATGCTTCATAATTAAATGTTTCTTGTCCATCCATATTTTATAGATCTATGTCATCAGCTTCCATATATTGATCCATGTATAACATATTTTGTATTATACTATTCATACCTGTCTTCGAGCAAATACTGTTCATATATATATTTGTACAATTCTATTAATACCTCTCATAGTGTAAATAATTTTCACATTTATCAAACAACATATATCTAAAATATTTATTATCATATGTAACTGGTCTATTTTTCTACCCTTTCGAAATAAAGGGATTATTGTTATTATTATAAGGTCAGTAGCTGAACAAAAGAAGATGGCTAATATAAAAGTTATTCTACCATTGCCATTGTGAAACAGGCTTTTCTGTTAATACTTTAAAAAATCAATAAATAAATGATACAAGATCATCAACTATTTAAAAACAAGTATTTCTTACAGTAAATAATTGATTTGTATTTATGTATACAATTCTAAATTTAACTAGCAGTGGATTAAAGAATACAAGGAAAAGATTCCTTTTGCTAAATTATTTCAATGAAAAATGTAACTCTGAGAGTCTGGGACTCTACAAGACAAAAAATGCTTATGGCTATCCCTCAGATATTATATTTGCATTGACGTTTTATCAGATTCTGTTTGTGGAAGATGCAGTCCTCCTAAACTTGTGTGTACAACAACTTCACCTACCCCTTAAACCACCAAAGAACCACATGGATTTTCTTTTACTTTTACTACAATTACAACCGATAAAATGTAAAAAAAAAATTATCTTAAATATCGGATATCAGAAGCTCATCTTTTCCCGGTAAGTTTACATCGTCAATGTTGATGTAAATAATTCGTGTTTTCAATGTCCAAAATTTTGGAGGATTTTGAGTTATGGACTTAAGTCCTTTAACAAAGGTATATCCCCCCCCCTGCTTCTTTCAGAACTGGTAACTAATAATCCTATATAATAATTAATTGTTAATGTGTCAAATTTCTTTATTACATGTATAATGTATATTTAAACAATCATATTTATTTAAATAAATTCAAATTCTTTTTAAAAGATATTCTCATTTATTATATTTACTGTACAAATCCCCATGAACAAGTCTCTCTTCATCCAAATCGAAGCTCGGAACTCGCCTTATAAATAACAAAACTAAATAGTCCATGTTAGACTTGAAAATTGTGCACAATTATATTGCGACAAGGGAGAATGTACCATTTCAGTTTTCAACAGTAACTGTATTCACAGATCGTTGGGTAGGGGGTGTGACATCAAAAGTTAACTGGATTCACAGATAGTTGGATGGGGTGGGAGGGGTGTGGAATCATAAGGTCTGTAATTGAGTCTATAATTTTCTGATCGAAGGTATAAAAAGTACAGTTAACCACCTACTGCAGAAGAACCCACACACAAGCAAATTATTGATTATGGTCCCTGCAGATTGTTAAAAAAATTGCACTTTTACTTTGCAGACTCACAATTTTATTTCCAATTTTAATAACTGTTTAAATACAACCATTCCACTATTGAATTGCAATAACAAGTTCTAAGTAGTAAGTAGATAAGCAATAAAAATGTTATTTTTAATCATTTATTTAAAGGGACAATAACACTCTTGCTGGCTTGACAGGTCCAGAAAAAAAAAAATCAGCCTTATTCTAACTGCTAGATGTTTAAGTGTCCTACCTGTTGTGTAAATTATCCATTATAACCTATCTTGCCTGTCCAGAGGGTTCGAAAATATGTTTAAATCCAAGTTGCATTTGGAAGTGCTTACGTAAGGCTTTCCAAACCATGTTACGGCATGTAGTTGAAGTTTTCCAATTTTTAAAATTAGGTGGGTTAGGATGAAATTTGTATCATTTATTAATTGGAATATTGTAAAATAGTACAATTTGTTGACCAGAATAAAGATTGGGACAAATTATTCAGTTACAACAAGAGTGTTATTGGGGCTTTAATGGAATATAATTTTTATGTGTAGCCTAGTTACAAACACTCAAACAGTAGCGTGATAATAAGAAGATTGTCATAACGTCGTGGGGAGGAAAAACCCGTGGGGCGTGGTCGCTGTTCATAATCATAGTTTAATTGGTGTCTTCGTAAATGGCTTCGTCATCGTGTAGTCGCCATCTTCTCATATTTTAACATTTAAAAACAACGTTAATCAGATTATATACAGCGCTAAATGACTGTCTTTAAGCGATATCAGCCAGCCAGCCATTTGTAAACAACCGATATTGCCAACCACTCGAGTCACGTGACAAATTGTGACGTCACGGCGAACATCCCTATAACGGTATTGCCTTCAATTGATATTTTCGTCGCCTAAACTCAAAAGCTCTAAATACTCGCGCTTTGTTTTGATTACATCACGTGTTTGCCAAATTATCTATCAATGTTTAGCCACCCCCGCAACAGGTATATTGGATTCGTCCAATAAACACGAGGATATTGTTGACATTCGACTCCGTCGAAATTACTAGTAAATTTTCAAATTTTTCAAGAGAGAACTTGTGTTCATAGTTGTGATAATTAGGTGTGCAATGGATTTTATTTAACGGGAGTTCATTACAAACACACAGGTAAGATTATAATAACCAAAGTTAACTATTTTGTTCATAATCAAGGAAATCCGTTTATTGGTTATCATGGCGAAGACTATAGTAGAAAAAAACCTTGCCAAGTAATGTAAAACAGCATGAAATGTCTCACCTTATCCTGTCTTCTACAGCGTGTTCTTCTGACAATAAAAAACAACTAAGTTGTTGTTGAACTTGGTTCAGATGTGTCTGTAGTGAATCCAAGTTTCGAGGATCTTCAACATAAACAGAAATAATGGTTGAGGTACACATGAGAAATAGAAATAAAATTGGATTTAACGTCCTACTGTTATGCACCTAACCTGGGCTAATGGAAGACGGCCATACGCCATAGAGTGTACTACGAAGGAAATTTTGCCCGGGCAGCGGCGCTATGGCAGAGACATTATGGCTTACTCTTATATTGAATTCCAACTGCGAAGGGATCTTTAACGTGCACGCCAATGTGTACACAGGACCTCCGAAAATCAGGAAGAGTAGTTTTGTTATGGTATCGAGTCATTTGGGTTGAAGATTATTAGCTCGGTTGTCAAGTCCATGACGTTTGCACTCACGATCACTGATCTATATTATATAGATCATTGCTCACGATAGATTATTATGTATTAGTGATAATATTACATTAATAATAAACGATTGACCGTTTTCAAATCAAATGATGTCCGTGTTACGGCATTAGTTTTCTAAGAGTTTTTTTGGGTGAAATTTGAATAAATATAACGTTATGAATTTCTGTCGGGGTCATAGAAAGCGTCTTGATAATCACGATAATATAAACATTCCTTTCCGGTAAGCATTTGTTTCCATGTTGCTGGAAATAAAGGCCTCAAAAAAAAAATTTATGCTAATATTTCTAAAGGAAAAATTAAATTATTCTATAGTGTTTTCTGTAGTAAATTTAACAAACAATTATTATAGTGTGAACTATGATAACTAATAAACGGATTTCTTCGATTATGAACAAACTATTCAACTTTGGTTATCATAAACTGACCTGTGTGTTTGAAATCAACTCCGGTTAAATAAAATCCATTGTACAGTTTAATACCACAACTAATTAACTAGGTTCTCTCTTGAAAAATTGAGCTCGAGCTAACTTGACATCTAAAAATGGTGGCGAAACCCAAGGTGAAGGCTGTTACGTCACCGAACACAATTTGGCGACTTATTCGGCTAGCGAGCTATTCGACCAATCCAGCTGGCAAGGTATTCATGGTTCAGACCTGTCAATCACCGTAAAGAGATTGGCCAATCAGAGAGCCAGATTATATTGGCACAATCATATTAAAGGGATGCGCTCTCATCCTAAACATAGCCAATTTTTCAAATTTAGAATATTAAAAAAATGACAATGTTTAGGATGAGAGCGCACCCCTTTAATATGATTGTGCCAACTTTTACTAATAATTTTTGGAAAGCTTATTTAATTACCTTTCCGATTATATATAGCTGGATGCTCAGAATTTTGTACGATAACCAGAATTTTGACTCTCCATTACAACGTTAAGCGATTCGGCAATTAGTTAAGCAGTTATCCAACCTACCCCCCCCCCCCCCCTGCAAAAAATCCTGGATCCGCCCCTGTAGCCGTAAGCGTACACTGTTAGTGTTTACTGATGTAAGCATAAAACCGGTAAATCAAGTACTTCACACTTGACAACCAATGATTGGCATGTTCAATGACTGAATGAGCGTATTTGTCTGCTAGAATTTGGATACAATCAATAGAAATATTAACTAAAAAATGTCTCAACAACGATATTTTATTTTTTTTACACCATTTGAAAGTTTTGATAGACCAGATGGTAAAAATTAAAGCTCTTGCGAGCAAATTTGCAGGTACGGTTTTTTTGGCTCCCGCGAATATAGGTGCAAGAGCATTTTGTGACTCCTGCATGTTTTACAGAAATGATGCCCTGAAATTTCCCCGAATTGACCTGTTTCGGGTCCCGATATTCGGTACTGACAATCGACATGCGTGCACGTGTTGCTAGAATTCATTGCCCGATATATTAATAAGATCTATGCAATTAATGGGAAAACTTGGCAATGCATAATTTAAAGACAAAGAAGACTTACTTGTCGGTTTAAGAGCTCCTTAGAGCTCGTGTTAACCTGTAATTATGTATATATGTACCGACGTTAAATAAAGATTACTTTACTTTACTTTACTTACTTGAATAAGAAGTTACATACACTCGCTCAGCTGTGATAAAGATGACAGATCATGTGACCTTTTATATATCTATAAATTATTTTCGTATCTTGATAAAGGGCAAATAAAGAGTTGGATTTTCAGGGAAAAGATTTTCGTTTAAGCCTTAATCCAAAATATTATATAAATCTAACCTACTAAATACATTAAATAAAATGGTTGTAAAATAGCACACGCTTCTCGGATACGAAACTAAACTCGACAATATTACTTTGTGCGTTGTCTGCTAGCGCAGGAACGAGTTAAATACTATCTTTGAAGAGCAGGGCCCAACTAACACTAAAATCATTCAAATAGATTATAACTATGAAAATTTTAATTTTATGCGTTTCACAAAGATCTGTTGTAACGTTACTAAAAATACAATTTTAATAGATTTTGGATAAGTGGGGGCACTTCACTTAATTTTTAATAAATAAGTTAATGTAAGCGTAACCGCTTCGGAACTAAAAGCTCTTGCCAGGTTTAACTAGCGGTTACGGTACCAATTGGGGGAGTTTAATACGTTGTAACAATGTTTGCACATGGTCAGACAGTCGTAGAGAGGTGAAATAAATGAGTTTATTGCGTAGGCCTACTACTTATTCGATTCGAAATGTATCTGAATTGGCCTTGAACTTGCATGTTTTTGTGACCTTGACTTACTTGCCGGCTTCAATATGGAAATCCTGTGTATCGACAAACTAAATCGCTTGAATTTCGTAGTTTAAGGGTATTTGAGATAACAGAAACTATTGAGAATTGTCGCAAACATGCGATATTTCTGACTCAAATGAATAATCTAGACTTAATATAATAATTATTTTCGAATTTTAAAAGTTAACAACCATTTATAGGCCTACTAATACACAAAATAATTAAGGCAGTGGCTATTGTTTCGACGAGTCCTAAAAATAGTCCCCATCAGACTATTGTTACGACGATGAATTCAAAGCCCCCCACCTGAGAAGTTAAAAACTGTAAAGTCGTAAAAATAGCCCTACTTCTTCCCGACTCCGACAAGAACACCCGATCGCCTACCAAAACCTCACCAGCTACAACCAATTGATCTCCACTACACCTTCACCAAACGCCACCACACTACCAAACTTCAAGGGAAAAATTGAACTGAAAGGTAACGACGCAATCCACTGGAGCCCGGACACGGCCAGAGAGATCCTCAACTGCTGGATGAGAAATTTAAACTAGGTTTAGGGAAAAGGAATGAGAAGCCGTCTTTAGGGCAGACAGTTGTCAATCTGAGCGACAGACTTCTCAGCCCCCTAGAAATGAACATTCTTGACAGAGGCCTTAAATTTATCCCCACCCCTACAATAACATCCATTGACCCCATCACACAGACAACCGATCGCTTCCAAAGGGCCCTATCGCTAACTTATTTTTTTTAGGAACAAACCCGGCAGAGGTAAAAAATTATTCACAGAAAAATCCACATTGAAACCACCTAAAAGATCTTTAACGCCAACGATCTTAAAAACTTTCGACGAAATGAGCACAGAAATAACATCCAATCAACCACAATCACAGAAACCAAATATCAATCGAGCAACAAAAACAGCATTAAACACACTCAAAAAAGACAAAAATATAATAATAAAGAAGAGCGACAAAGGCTCTTGTGTCAGAATGAAGCGTGCAGACTATATCTCTGAGGCAGAAAAACAATTAAATAATCCTAAACATTACACTAAATTAAACCAACCCATCTTTAAGGACACTGCAACCTTAATAAACAACATCTTACATGAATTACAAGACAAGGAATACATAACAGCAAAACAATATGATTATCTATCCGCTAAATCTGACTGTCGGCAACGACATCTGTATACGTTACCATAGATGACCTTTTCAAGACTCCAAAAATACTTTCTCCCAAATTTGCATTTTTTGACAGATATTGAGCCCATATCTCCATTATGACTGCATCTATTTGGTTGAAATTGATAGGGCGACCAAGGAATGCATGTAGGATGTTGGTCTAAAGATTTCAGCTTCCTATCTCCAATATTCCCCAAAAATATAAGGGCTGATACATGCGCATAGCTGGAACAAACGAGGAAATGGCCCAAACATGCACAACTGAAACCCACTTCCATGGCCCTTCTGATCCTCCTATCTCCTTGACATTAATACATGTTCTCCCTCAATCCCGGAAGAGGTAACTGTGAAAATTACAGCCAATTATCTGCAATCGAATCCAAGCCACAGCTTTGCATAGATGACCTTTTCAAGACTCCCAAAATACGTTCGCCCCAATTTGCATTTTTTGACAGATATTGAGCCCATATCTCCATTATGACTGCATCTATTGGGCTGAAATTGATAGGGCGACCAAGGAATGCATGTAGGATGTTGGTCTGAAGATTTGAGCTTCCTATCTCCAATATTCCCCAAAAATATAAGGGCTGATACATGCGCATAGCTGGAACAAACGAGGAAATGGCCCAAACATGCACAACTGAAACCCACTTCCATGGCCCTTCTGACCCTCCTATCTCCTTGACATTAATACATGTTCTCCCTCAAGCCCCGAAGAGGTAAGTGTGAAAATTACAGCCAATTATCTGCAATCGAATCCAAGCCACAGCTTTGCATAGATGACCTTTTCAAGACCCCCAAAATACGTTCTCCTAAATTTGCATTTTTTGACAGATATTGAGCCCATATCTCCATTATGACTGCATCTATTGGGCTGAAATTGATAGGGCGACCCAGGAATGCATGTAGGATGTTGGTCTAAAGATTTGAGCTTCCTATCTCCAATATTCCCCAAAAATATAAGGGCTGATACATGCGCATAGCTGGAACAAACGAGGAAATGGCCCAAACATGCACAACTGAAACCCACTTCCATGGCCCTTCTGATCCTCCTATCTCCTTGACATTAATACATGTTCTCCCGCATACCCCGAAGAGGTAAATGTGAAAATTTCAGCCAATTATCTGCAATCTAATCCAAGCCACAGCTTTGCATAGATGACCTTTTCAAGACCCCCAAAATACGTTCTCCCAAATTTGCATTTTTTGACAGATATTGAGCCCATATCTCCATTATGACTGCATCTATTGGGCTGAAATTGATAGGGCAACCCAGGAATGCATGTAGGATGTTGGTCTGAAGATTTGAGCTTCCTATCTCCAATATTCCCCAAAAATATAAGGGCTGATACATGCGCATAGCTGGAACAAACGAGGAAATGGCCCAAACATGCACAACTGAAACCCACTTCCATGGCCCTTCTGATCCTCCTATCTCCTTGACATTAATACATGTTCTCCCTCAATCCCCGAAGAGGTAACTGTGAAAATTACAGCCAATTATCTGCAATCTAATCCAAGCCACAGCTTTGCATAGATGACCTTTTCAAGACCCCAAAATACGTTCTCCCAAATTTGCATTTTTTGACAGATATTGAGCCCATATCTCCATTATGACTGCATCTATTGGGCTGAAATTGATAGGGCGACACAGGAATGCATGTAGGATGTTGGTCTGAAGATTTCAGCTTCCTCTCTCCAATATTCCCCAAAAATATAAGGGCTGATACATGCGCGTAGCTGGAAAAAACACGGAAATGGCCCAAACATGGACGATTGAAACCCACTGCCATGGCCCTTCTGATCCTCCTATCTCCTTGACATTAATACATGTTCTCCTCCCTCCATCCCCGAAGAGGTAACTGTGAAAATTGCAGCCAATTATCTGTAGTAGAATGCAAGCCACAGCTTTGCATAGTTGACATTTTCAAGACCCCAAAAATTGTTCGCCCAGATATTGATCGCATAATCTCCATTTTGACTGCATCTATTGGGGTGAAATCTGCAGTGAGCCCCCCCCCCCCCAGGAATACATGCAGGATGTTGGTCTGAAGATTTCAGCTTCCTATCTCCAATATTCCCCCAAAATAAAAGGGCTGATACATGCGCCTAGCTGGAAAAGACACGGAAATGTCCCAAACCTGCACAACTGAAACCCACTGCCATGGCCCTTCCATACCACTGTCCCTACCCTCTTTTCGCCCCAAAACCCCAACCTTTTTGCCATGTAGCCCTTTATTGCTGCCCGAAGGTTCAGGGTTGTCGGGGGGGGGGAACCTGTCGACACAGGTTAGGGTACCATCGCCCCAATTCTCTCCATGGGTTAGGGTTAGGGAATTAAAGCCGAAGTCACCCTGGAATAATCTTCTCCGTTACCTTGGAATAATCCCCATCCCTGTCCCAAGGTAGTCCCTTCATTGCTATCAGGGTCAGGGTTATCCAAAGTCTCCCCTTTTCCTCCCCGTCCCCCTGTCCGTCTCCCTTTCCGCCCTTTAACCCCCAACCTGTCCGCATGTATCCCTTTATTGTTGTCAGGGTCAGGGTTATCCAAAGTCTGCCCTTTTGGAGTTCGGGTTCTACCAGGGTTAGGGTTAGCGTTAGGGTTAGGGTAGAGGACAAATACGAAGTTGGTCGATTTGCTCTTGGTCGATTTGGTGACGTCATGGCATTCTAAGCTGCTGATTGGCTTGTTTAGGTCATGGAACAGTGTGGAACCGAGAGAAAGAGAGAGAGGGAAAGAGAGAGAGAGAGAGAGATAGAGAAAGAGATAGAGAGAAAGAGAGAGCTAGGTTGGGTAAGTAATGGAGATTCGTTAATTTTTTCTCCTTTCTCTAAACAATAAGTTACATCTCTCCAAAAAAACTAGGTACAATGATGTTCCCTTTTACTGTTAGTTTAAAGACGCTTAAATTTTTTGATAAACGCTAAAATTGTCCTATCGGGCAATCCGTGTTGTAGACATGTCCTTGTATACTTTTCATACATTTGTTTCCAACTTAGTTTTTTTTCCGTACTACAGCTTTTTAAATCGTGTAGAATTTCCAACTCTACTGCATTCCACCTGGACTGATAATTAGCAGGCCTGTGTCTGGTTTCAGCAAATACAACATTTTGACCTTGGTCCTCCTCCATATGTACGACGTCTTCGCGCCACTCGTCGTCGAGTGTGTCAGGTCTGTGCTCTTGTTGGCGTTTTTCGTCTTCCCTTTCTTCAACTTGCTTTCCTCCGCCATTTTCTGTTAATGTCTCCTTGGCTTTCAATTGTAGTTTGTAGGGTATTGTTGGATGTAGGCGGTGAATTCTCAAGACATTGATTTGTGGCAGGGTGTGCTTGTCTAGTATTTCCAGAGCCCGTAAGTGGTTTTGGGTCAAGGGTAAATCTTGTACGAGTCGCGTCAATCTATTAAAGTCGACAAAATATCCATTTTGATGCATGGCTACGCATGTGACAAAGCTTAAACAGTCTACCATTTGTTGAAAAGACAACGGGTGTTTAGGCTTAAGTTTTCTCAAGCACGTGTCCAACCAGGGTAGAGTCATTCCTCTGAGTCTATTTGCATGGAATAATTTCCTGTCCTCAATTTGGACAACCACAAGAGGTGTCATTGCAATGGAACTGGGAACATTGTGACCTGCTTGCCCGGCCGAGGGGAAAGAAATTCGCCAGAGTTTGTAAGGTTTTGCCCAGGAAGGAGTACGGTTTTGATTGGTGTCCCAAACACGAAGCGCGGGGAAAAAATTTAATTCTATTTCTTTGATACCTTCCACAATGACACTTTTAACATTTCTACCATTCTTCGTTAATATATCGAGGGTAACCGGGAATACCATACCCTGTCTGTTTCTGACGGGCTGAAAAATACAAAAGGGTGCTTTTTGTAGAGATTGTTAGTTGAAACGAAATGAAATGAAATGGGGCTTAACTTCCTACTGTTCTGCTCCTAGCCCGGGCCAATGAGTTTTAAGTTGATTAGTCTATTTTGGAAATTGACCATTTTATTGGAAAATATCAGCCAGTGATTTCTATTCCTCTTCCCAGTAAACGAAGTGACGTAAACTTTACGTAAACTTTACGTAAAAATGGTCAGTCAGTTTACCACCATTTTGCTCGTTATTTTAACGTAAAGTTTACGTCATGAAATGACGTAAAACTAACGTAAAGTTTACGTCATTTTACGTAAAGTTTACGTCATTTTCTGACGTAAATCTAACGTAAAGTTTACGTCATTTTCTGACGTAAATCTAACGTAAATTTTGCGTAAAGTTTACGTCACTTACGTTAGATTTACGTCAGAAAATGACGTTAACTTTACGTTAGATTTACGTAAAAATGGTCAGTCAGTTTACCATCATTTTGCTCGTTATTTTAACGATAAGTTTACGTCAGGAAATGACGTTAAACTAACGTAAAGTTTACATCATTTTTACGTTACATTTACGTCATTTTCTGACGTAAATCTAACGTAAAGTTTACGTCATTTTCTGACGTAAATCTAACGTAAATTTTGCGTAAAGTTTACGTCACTTACGTTAGATTTACGTCAGAAAATGACGTAAACTTTACGTTAGATTTACATCAGAAAATGACGTAAATGTAATGTAAAAATGACGTAATAACATAACCATTGTGATGGAAACATAACCATTTAAATGTTATACAGTAATCCAATAACTAAAAGATATACACTCAATAGTGTTTTCAAATCCCTTCCCACTCAACAAACTTCGGCACGTAACACATGGTTCAATTTTAATTCAGAGGACCTGGAAAAAAACACATGACATTGGACAGACGACCCTACTCCTTGTCAGGTAGAACTAGGGAACTGGAACCATGCTAGTTGACTCAATGCCACCCTTATGATGTAACCCACAAATGCTAAAAATTTGGGTATTCCTTTTTCAAACTCAATTACAACAAATACAAGTTAATAAACTATCGAAATTTTATTTAGAAAATAGATATAAAAAATATATTTTAAAGTATAACAGTACTCATACATATACATGAAATGGTGATAATTGAAAAAAAATGGTTACAACAAAAAGTCTATATAGCACTATTAAAAAGTAAGATTTATTTTCTTTTACATTATGAAAATAGATTAGTCAACATATATAACAAGAATACAAGCACTGTGCAGATGAAAATGAAATGAAATAGAGTTTAACATCTTGGGCTAATGAAGACAGGCATACGCCGTACAGTGTGTGCGGGAAATTTTGCTCAGACAGCATCGCTACGGCCTACAAATCCCAACTGCGAAGGGATCTTTTACATGCATGTCAATGTGTACCTGGGACCTTGGGTTTTCATCCCACCCGAGCGACTCGACAGATGCCCTTGTCAGGCCCTACGTCCTGCATCACTGACAAGAAGGAAACCACACCGGAAAATGTGGACGAACTTTCCCTGCCAACGCAGGGATCGAACACTATAGACATGGTGAACATATTTTTTTTATAACATTAAAGGACAATATTCGTTCCAGTCATTATCACACAATGTGATAGAACTGGTTGTACATGTTCCAAATATTATTTTATCACAAACATCATTACTATGATAGATGCTTAAACAATGTTTCATCCATCGGTAGTGAGGAACACCAAAGTGGGGGGGGGGGACATGGAGTGAAACCGAAACAAGCCAAAGGCTTATATAAATAGGCCTCTCAAAAGCAAGATACAAAGATAGTAAGCTGGCACTGCCAGGCAGGATACGGCCACATTTTCGAGAGATGGATAGAGAACAAGCAAAACCGAAAGTGATTTTTCCTACAATCAAAGGCCATAATTCATTAAGTTACAATTTGATATGCACTAATATCGAAAAGTATCAAGATCTTTACGTTATAAACACGCAATTTAAGTTACATCAAAATCGAAATTAAAATTGTGACCTCTACAAGGTCCACAACCTTGATATACAATTTTTTAACAGTATTCGCGTACAAATAGCAGCCATTTTGTATGGTAATTTTGGTCCTATTTTCCCGAAATTTAAACTCAACCTTCCTTAGCTTGTAACAGTGATATAATCAAACGTTCCTTAGCTTGTAACGGTGATATAATCAAACGATTTTTTAAATCAGATAATAATTGTGACCTCCAGAGGGACCACAAGCTAAACGAAGGTGATTTTGCGTATAATCAGGGGCCATAATTCAAAAAGTTACGATCCGATATGCGCAAATATCGAAAGAAACCAAGATCTTTGGGTAATATCCATGCATTTCAAGTTTCGTCAAAATCGAATTAAAATTGTGACCTCTACAGGGTCGACGACCTTGATATACCATTATTCAACAGTATTCGCATACGAACGGGGCCATTTTGTATGGAAATTTTGGTCCGATTTTTCCGAAATTCGAACTCAACCTTCCTTAGGGTGTAACGGTGATATAATCAAACGATTTTTTAAATCGGATAATAATTGTGACCTCTAGAGGAACCACAAGCTAAACAAAGGCGATTTTGCGTATAATCAGGGGCCATAATTCAGGAAGTTACAATCCTATATGCGTAAATATCAAAAGGAACCTAGATCTTTGGGTTATATCCATGCATTTCAAGTTTCATCAAAATCAAATTAAAATTGTGACCTCTACAGGGTCCACAACCTTGATATACCATTTTTTAACAGTATTCGCGTACGAACAGTGGCTATTTTGTATGGTAATTTTGGTCCGATTTTTCCGAAATTCGAACTCAACCTTCCTTAGGGTGTAACGGTAATATAATCAAACAGTTTTTCAAATCGGATAATAATTGTGACCTCCAGAGGGACCACAAGCTAAAATAGGTGATTTTTCAGACAATCAGGGGCCATAATTCATGAAATTACGTTCCGATAGGCGCAAATATCGAAAGGAACCAAGATCTTTGGGTTATAAACATGCATGTTCAAAATTGTGACCTCTATAGGGTCCACAAGCTAAAAACGTGATTTTTCATACAATCAGGGGCCATAATCCATGAAGTTTTGATCCGATACATGCCAATATCGGAAGCAGCCGAGATCTTTTGGGGATAAACCTATATTTCAAGTTTCGTCAAAATCGGACAAGAATTGTGATAATTGTGGCCGGCCGGACGTCCAGACGGACGGACGGACAGGGGCGACGACACGATACGTCCACATGAAAATGACATAAACATAACATATTATAACTAAAAATGACATAAACATAACATATTATAACTATCAATATACATGTATATGGAGTGTTAAAGTACATATTATAGAGTAAGGTTACGGGAAGAATATAATCAAGTTTTAGCTATCATCGGGACCACGAACGGGTCAATACTCAACTGCTGAGTTTGAGTTCGGTATCTCAAAATCATGGGCCGCTATTGTAACGTATAACCGATGTTGATGGACAGGCGGGAGTAGCAGGGTTTCCATGTACAAAGGACGCCGAAAGGACTGAGTAACATCCATAATGAGACTAAATTTTTACAGTGTGCAGTTTTTTGAGTGGATAACTTTTAATTATTAAATTTCAAAGCGCTTGGATAATTTAATAAAATCATGGACAGCACATCTGATAAATGTTCTTTCGATCATGAGGCCTGTCAATGAGTTCAGTGACATGGTTTCAATCCCAAGTCGGTATGTGACAAGTATAATTGTGTACATCATATGATACATTTGTAAGTAGTCGTCTAATTTCCTTCTTCTATGGAGTTAACGTCCACTTCAATCTAGGGTGATATCGTTGACAATTCTAGCTTCCATGTACAAAGCCCTTATAAACCTGTTTATAACTTCCTCAATGGTGCTCAAATGTAGCATCTGTAAAAAAAAAAGCAACTTTAATATTCCAAAATTATAATAAAAATGAAATTAGTTTTAACATACTTAACTACACCAATGTGTAGGGGGCTACAAAATAACCATGGATTTTCACAAAAGATCGTATTTTTTTTTTATCTTATTTATTGACAGAAGTCAGTTGATTTTACCGTTTTGGTAAATCGTGCATTCTACATAATAAATGGCGCAAAAATACAAACGAAATATTCTGTTTATGAATCGCAAAATTCTACAACAAAATAGTACTGAATCGTTACGATTTTGTGTCACATGTTGTGACAAATGATTCCTTTCGAATAATAAATAACAATTGCGTTGAAAAAATAGATAATAAGGACAAAGAAATAGTTTTACAACAGACGTACTATATGAACTATCACGTATCTCACTACTTTCTGTGTGGATGTACTTTCGAATCGCTGAATTTGTAGTCTTGGTAGACTCAGTATACATGTACATGTATATCAGCAGTCGGAGATATAAGAAGGAACTTACTTTCAAACACAATTTAACTCGTATAATCTATCGTACTCTCTCGTGTGTAATCCAAATAGCTGTAAATTGTACATTTCTAATATCCACAAAAGGCGCCATCTTGTTGAATTAACCTTCCCAGCATACCTGGTTTCCGGGTTGTGAAAAATTGTGAATTTGTGTACGTAAAATAATCTGAATTAGAATACCTTAGTAATCACCGTGTACAATGTACGGAAAAAGACAACAAACTTAGACCACCTAACCTTGAAATCCAAATAACATTTAATAATTTATCGATATAGACTGTAATTTGTCTCCCGTGACCTTGACCCCCTGGCCATGATGATGGCGCAATATATACGTACATTTATGAACACGGAGTCTATGAGACTATCAACTTTATAGTTTATACGGACTTCAATGTAGGCCTTGGCTATAACTACGTAATATTTTAGGACTATAACTAGTAAAATTGAAGAAACTATTATTTGATTTCAGAGGCCCTTTTTAAGCATGCACATATTATACATACATGTACGTAAAAAGCCCTATTCGGATCATGATGCAGATAGTTTTTGTTGAAATAGATCGACTACAGGCATCTTTTTATTCAATTGTATCAAATTAAATAATCACGATTTTTAAACAATATCTCCATTATGAATATATAGGTCTCTAGGCTAGCATTAAGTTATGGGGATTGCTTTAAATTTTACTTTCCCAGACTTGAATTTATGTAGGTCAAACTACAACATATAGTTGTTCAACACATTCAAAACGTGTGATAGATTCTGCTATAAATTGTACACACACAATTAAATAATATCTAAATTTCTATAAATTTTGATCGAATTTAAATTGGTTTGAAATGCCACACTTAAAGGAGCACAGTCTCTATAAATTATACCTTAAATTTTATGTCTGGAGCCAGTCTTGCATCATTCTTTGTTTCTATCTTCAATGAATTGGAATAAAAATTGAAAGAGAGAGAAATTGGGTTTAAAGTCCACTTGCCACAATTAAACGTGGGGTGGGTCTTATAGTTATGGTTCAATTTTTTTTTAATAATTCAGTTTAGTGTAGTGATTTTTAGCAGCGAAAGAAAATCATGCAGATGACCCGCAGTTGGAAGCACGACGTTCGGACCCGATACAGACAACCTTTCGGACTCGATAAGTCTCAGTACGACAGTTCGGACTTACTTAATAACTTGACAATAATTCGGACTCTGATTTGACTTGTTATTTTTAAAAATCTTTTTTGGCTTATTATAAATTGGTTTGAAGGTAATTGTGTTCTACCTTTTTTTTTACAACTTATTCCCGAGTCTAAAGCTTCACTTCCCCAAGCCTGAATCGTCGAGGCCATATATTTTTGAGTCCGAAATGACATGTAATCCTGCAGTTCTGATGACATGCTGCGAATCCAAATTACAAAATTGCCTGATGGATAAAATTTAAAATTTTTAAAATCTTAGAGTTGGTCTTGTGTGTAGTTTTTTGGGCATGCGGAAATGTTGCAGTCCAGTCCAAATTTCTTATCATATGTTAAATTCTTACGCCTTGTCGTAAGAAAGCCACAGCATTAGAGAAAATCCATAAGGTTGGACAGGTGAATTTGTGCTCCATGTCATGTACAAAATGAAATGGGGGTTTAATGTCCTACCGTTCTGTTCTTACTTAGCTAGTGAAGATGTTCATTTGACAGGAATATTGCATGGACAGTGACTGTACGTATGCAAAAGGATTGCTTTACATGCACACCAATAGGTACACAATCCGAACGACTATGTATGGTTTTGGATTTAACCTCATTTTCTGAAGGTGCTCTGGTGACTTAGTAAGAAAATGGCTAGCAAATGAGGGGTTCAATCTCTGTATTGGTCGAGAAAGTTCCCCTTGTTAGTGGTGTAGGATCTGGCAAAACCAGTGTCTAGTCATTTGAATAGGACAAAAAAACAATATCTTGTGCTCACACAGCGTGTACACGTACAAGAACCCTTGACTGTTGGAATTGGAAATGAGAATAGGTCATTCATTTATTCATTTTACTCTTTGTGTGTCACCTACAGACCGCAATTCTTAAAGGAGCTAAATCTCTATTCTTGGGCACTTGGAAATGAATACAAATGGGTAGCAAGGCATGTACAAATATAACATGAATGTATATAAATTTCTAATCGGTTAGGGGGGTTGGGATGGCCTAGTGGTTTAGAGTGCCGCGCTTTGATCTCTAGCTGGCCTGCCTCCTCTGGCTTGCTGCTGTGGTTGCGAGCCCTGGTGTTAGCATATGTGGCATGGAGATAGGGGCGCCTTCCCAACCTCGTGGGTATTCTCCCCGTACTCCGGTTTCCTCCTACTGCTAAAGACCCCTACATGCAAGCGAATTTTTGAAATAAAATTTTAAAAAAACATATGTTAGTCCCGAAATGACCTAGTTGTGTTGAGTGGGTCTTAAACCCCATTTCTCTCTCTCTCTAATCGGTTATGTTCTGTGAAATATGTGGAAAGTCTGAATTGACGTCTGATTATTCCAGCCTACAACAATATTATTCTCCTGTGGGTTATGTTTAGCCTGGTTCATTGAGTTGCTTCATTACAAAGGACTCACAAAATCTTTCCTGCAGCCACACCCATTTTGATGTGTGTCTATAAACCCATTTCTTCTCTGTATGTCTGTGCACCTTACTTCTGCAAGTAACCTAGCTGGACTAATTGAAGACAGTCATACAGTGTGCTATGAGGGAAATTTTTGCCCGGACAGCAACTGAATTCCAATTGCCAAGGGAACTTTTACGTGCACGCCAATGTGTACACAGGACTCGGTTTTTCATCCCATCCGAATGCATTCTGTTCCGACTAAGCTAATGAAGATGTTCATTTGACAGGAATATTGCCTGGACAGTGACTGTTTTTACAGGCAAAAGGAATGTTTTACATGCACGCCAATAGGTACACAATCCGAACGACTATGTACGGTTTCGGATTTAACCTCATTTTCTGAAGGAGCTGGTTTTGCCAGATCCTACACCACTTACAAGGGGAACTTTCTCGACCAACACCGAGATTGAACCCCTCATTTGCTAGCCTTCTGTTTCGGTGACTCAGTAACAAAATCGCTAGCAAATGAGGGGTTCAATCTCGGTGTTGGTAAGTTATGTTTAGGCTTGTTCATTGAGTCACTCAATTACAAAGGACACACAAAATCTTTCCTGCAGCCACACCCAATTTGATGTCTACGAACCCATTTCTTCTTTGTGTGTCTGTGCTCCTCTCTTCTGCACCTAACCCGGACTAATTGAAGACGGGCATACACCATACAGTGTGGTATAAGGGAAATTCTTGCCCGGGCAACAACTAAATTCCAACTGCCAAGGGCACGCCAATGTGTACACAGGACATCGGTTTTTCATCCCATCCGAACTACTAGGCAGCTGTCCTTGTCAGGCCCTCCGTCTGCATCACTGACAAGGGAAACCACGCCGGAAAATCAACTTGAACTTTCTCGGACAATGCAGGGATCAAACATCCGAACTCCAGGTTTAGCGTCTGAATTGATTGTCTCGGAACTTGGTAAGCATCTATTGATTTTTGATGCATGATTCGCACCCCTTGGACGGGCACACCCACTTTTTTGTTAAAATCTTGTCTGTATTAACAGATTTTGTTCCATTTCGACATGGTCCACCCAGGTTGTACCTATTTATATTGGTCTATGTCCAATCCCACAAAGAAGTGGGCCATGTCCAATTTTTGTGCTTCTAATCTGCAGACTGCAAATCTGAATGGATCATCTTGTTTTGCGTTATATTTACTAATGTTATATTTACGTTAGAAAACTAACGTTAGATTTACGTTAGAAAACTAACGTTAGATTTACGTTAGAAAACTAACGTTAGATTTACGTTAGAAAACTAACGTTAGATTTACGTTAGAAAACTAACGTTAGATTTACGTTAGAAAACTAACGTTAGATTTACGTTAGAAAACTAACGTTAGATTTACGTTAGAAAACTAACGTTAGATTTACGTTAGAAAACTAACCATAAACTAACGGTTAGAAACCAGACAAAATATTTACGTTAGATTAACGTTAGAATTATCACCATGGATCATCTTGTGTTACGTTATATTTACTAATGTTATACTTACGTTAGAAAACTAACGTTATATTTACGTAAGAAAACTAACGTTATATTTACGTTAGGAAACTAACGTTAGATTTACGTTAGAAAACTAACGTTAGATTTACGTTAGAAAACTAACGTTAGATTTACGTTAGAAAACTAACGTTAGATCTACGTTAGAAAACTAACGTTAGATTAACGTTAAAAAACCTGACGTAAAATTTACGTTAGATTAACGTTAGAATTATCACCAATAATACATATTTAATTATTATGACTGAATTCCTACTATTTATCAATTGTTATAATGTGCACACACTGGTATGGTTATTTAATCCAGAAGTATTGAAGCGAAAAAAAATGGTTATATAACCGTCATCAAATTTACGTTAGGTTTACGTCATTTTCTGACGTAAAAGTAACCATAACCATTCTGACGTAAAAGTAACGTAAATTTAACCATACAATTTTACCATTATTGGACGCTAACCAAAATCTAACCATAATGACGTAAAAGTAACGTAAATCTAACGATCCATGTTAACTGGGTTCTGTCCCGCTACAAATAACTGGGTTTTTTCGCATTCACCCTAGGTATATGTTGTTTGATAACCGCGAACGGCGGGAGCCGTGAAGCTCTGTAATATTTTAAATAAAAGCAATGGATGCCAAGTAAAGGTGAATATTAGTATCCCTTGGTTTGAAAAAAATGCGAATGTTGTTGTGCGATTAGAAATCCGATTTTTATTAAAACCTGGAAAGGGTATTTTAGCAGATATACTCTTGTATGGAATTCTAACTGCCAAGGGATCTTTTACGTGCATGTCAGTGTGTACTCGCGACCTCGGATGTTCGTCCCATTAGAAGTACTAGGCAGCTGTCCTTGTGCGGACCTCCGTCCTGCATCCCTGACAACTGGAAACCCCACCGGAAAATCTTGTTAGTCGCTATAGGCCTCGGCTAGCCCACGCAGGGAAATTTAGCCCTGTAACCCGTGTTAACTGTTACCCCAAAGTATCCCCACGACACCGTAACCCTCTCCCCTTAATTGATCCGATGGGATTGGGTGAGGCTAGTTAAGTGGAAGGGTTGGGTTAGGGTTAAAGCCCGGGTGGGTGACATAAGGTTTCCGTTACCCGAAGTTATCCCCGCGTAGAGGAATAAGTATGCCTTGTCCATCCCCTGTACATTGTTAATTCGACCCTCTCTTACCTGGCTGAGAATGATGGCCAGCTGATCCATGCTAACACTCCCGTCTACAGAACTTGAGTCCTTATTGGGGTTCTTGAGTGCCATTAGCAAGTTGGTAAACGACAAGGCAACTGGGTTTTGTTTCCGCAAGTCCTGTAAAAGAAGGGTAATCGTTCTTCTGCCTATCACATGTTCTGCACTCTCTGCATAATCGTCATAACCAAATAACGTCTGCATTTGGTATTTGGTAAAAGGCGAAGCGGTCCACAAGTGTAAGGGAGGGGTTGTTTCCTCGTCCATAGCGCAGCTCGACCACTCCTCCAACGCCAGGAAGCCCAGCCTATCCGTTTTCGACCTCGTTGGGTAGGCCAGACCACTGCCCAGATTTATAGCAAATATCTCAGAAGCACTGGCAAGGGGTCTGCCCCACAAGAGTTTCTCGACACTCAACTCATATTGGTAAGCCTTCCACACCGCTCGTGCATTTCCCGTACCAGCAAATTGCTCATAAAGATTTTTAAGTTCTTCAGTTAGATACAGTCCAACCCGTTTGATGATTGCGATAAACTGTTTGTCTAGGGGCGGGTCAGGGTTGGGGTCAGGGTTAGGTTTAGGGTTGGAAAAGGGGACAAGAAGAGGGTGTTCCTCCAGCAATCGCCACAGGTCATTCTTGTTTAGAAAGTGGGTTGGGTCGAGATTGAGCGTCACTCGTTTAGGCGCCACCACAAATTCTAGTCTGCACTCACACGCCGAAAATTGTTCGAAGTCATTTTCCACTTCCGAAATATACGCCTGTGCGTGACGACGTAAGGATGTTGTGAGTTTTGGATTCACTGCTCTGTTTGATATTATTGCCCCGGACACAGGGTGCGGCCTGGTATTTGGGTAGCGATGTGGCGTGTCTGTATACAGTTGAATTGAACAAATCTCACGTTTTCTTGTTGTAGGCTTATTCGTCTTAAAGATGGAGAAATATCTATCAGCCGTCCGTCGACATTCGTTTGGAAGTTAGCACACTCATAGAAAGACAGTGCTGTGGACAGCGAACCCCGCTGGCCTATAACGCCTTGAAGTCCCACTCGGATCCCTTGGCAGTTGCAATTTGCCGCCCGAGTAGTGCGAACCCGACAGTTGGCTGTTTACCCCCCACCCCCACCACTTCCTCCACCCCCCACCCCCACCATCTCATTTAGGCTTCCTTTCGTTTTCGAGTGTTTCACTCCCTAAGAGCTTCTGTTTTTTGTTTCAGGAAAGACGTCCGACGTACTGCTTCTGAGCGCGGACGCGATCCGCGATGGCATCTGGTATGCCGGGTGGCAGCCGGCCGGAATTAAACGTACCCTGGACCACTACCTATGTGAAAAGTTAAAGGGACACAGCAAACGCGAGTCCGAGAGACGACGGGAAAAAGATAGCATGATCGCCGATCTGAGCACGATTTTACAGCAGGGGTTGGAGGAGGGTGGTGAGGAGAGGGAAGGGGAGTGAGAGGGGGTGGATCGGGGTGAGGGTAAAGAGTCGGGGTTAGGGTTAGAATTATTGATAATTATGATTGTTTGGGATTATTTTTATTGAACTGTTTTATTTTCACGCATGCAAGGGTTAGGGAATATTATGATTAGTAATGAGAGTGTATATATTAAGATTGGTTGGTTTTTTAAAATTATTTCTATTGAACTGTTTTATTTTCACGCATGCAAGGGTTAGGGAATATCATGATAAGTAATAAGAGTGTATATATTAAGATTGTTTTTTATTATTTCTTTTGAACTGTTTTATTTTCACGCATGCAAGGGTTAGGGAATATCATGATAAGTAATAAGAGTGTATATATTAAGATTGTTTTTTATTATTTCTTTTGAACTGTTTTATTTTCACGCATGTAAGTCTTGTCAATATTATATGATTAGTAATGAGAGTGTATATATTAAGATTGGTTTTTTTTTTAATTATTTCTATTGAACTGTTTTATTTTCACGCATGCAAGTCTTGTCAATGTTATGATTAGTAATGAGAGTGTATATATTAAGATTGTTTTTTATTATTTCTTTTGAACTGTTTTATTTTCACGCATGCAAGTCTTGTCAATATTATGATTAGTAATAAGAGTGTATATATTTTTTTATTATTTCTTTTGATTTTCACCTATGCAAGACCTGTCAATATTATGATTAGTGTATAATAAGAGTGTATATATTTTTTTATTATTTCTTTTGTACGTTTTTCACCTATGCAAGTCTTGTTCAATATCATGATTAGTAAGCACTATTTATGTGAGAAGTTAAAGGGACACAGCAAACGAGAGTCCGAGAGAAGACGTGAAAAAGACAGCATTATCGCCGATCTGAGCACGATTTTTCCGCAGGGGTTGGGGGGGGGGGGTGGTGAGGAGAGGGAAGGGTTAGGGTTAGGGTTAGGGTTAGAATTATTGATAATTATGATTGTTTGGGATTATTTTTATTGAACTGTTTTATTTTCACGCATGCAAGGGTTAGGGAATATCATGATTAGTAATGAGAGTGTATATATTAAGATTGGTTGTTTTTTTTTAATTATTTCTATTGAACTGTTTATTTTCACGCATGCAAGGGTTAGGGAATATCATGATAAGTAATAAGAGTGTATATATTAAGATTGTTTTTTATTATTTCTTTTGAACTGTTTTATTTTCACGCATGCAAGTCTTGTCAATATTATATGATTAGTAATGAGAGTGTATATATTAAGATTGTTTTGTTTTTTTATTATTTCTATTGAACTGTTTTATTTTCACGCATGCAAGGGTTAGGGAATATTATGATTAGTAATGAGAGTGTATATATTAAGATTGGTTGGTTTTTTTTTATTATTTCTATTGAACTGTTTTATTTTCACGCATGCAAGGGTTAGGGAATATCATGATAAGTAATAAGAGTGTATATATTAAGATTGTTTTTTATTATTTCTTTTGAACTGTTTTATTTTCACGCATGCAAGTCTTGTCAATATTATATGATTAGTAATGAGAGTGTATATATTAAGATTGTTTTGTTTTTTTATTATTTCTATTGAACTGTTTTATTTTCACGCATGCAAGGGTTAGGGAATATTATGATTAGTAATGAGAGTGTATATATTAAGATTGTTGTTTATTATTTCTTTTGAACTGTTTTATTTTCACGCATGCAAGTCTGGTCAATATTATGATTAGTAATAAGAGTGTATATATATTTTTATTATTTCTTTTGATTTTCACCTATGCAAGTCGTGTCAATATTATGATTAGTGTATAATAAGAGTGTATATATTTTTTTATTATTTCTTTTGTACGTTTTTCACCTATGCAAGTCTTGTTCAATATCATGATTAGTAAGCACTATTTATGTGAGAAGTTAAAGGGACACAGCAAACGAGAGTCCGAGAGAAGACGTGAAAAAGACAGCATTATCGCCGATCTGAGCACGATTTTTCCGCAGGGGTTGGGGGGGGGGGTGGTGAGGGGAGGGAAGGGTTAGGGTTAGGGTTAGGGTTAGGGTTAGGTTTAGAATTATTGATAATTATGATTGTTTGGGATTATTTCTTTTGAACTGTTTTATTTTCACGTTAGGGTTAGGGTTAGGGTTAGGTTTAGAATTATTGATAATTATGATTGTTTGGGATTATTTCTTTTGAACTGTTTTATTTTCACGCATGCAAGTCTTGTCAATATTATGATTAGTAATGAGAGTGTATATATTAAGATTGTTTTTTTTATTATTTCTTTTGAACTGTTTTATTTTCACGCATGCAAGTCTTGTCAATATTATGATAAGTAATAAGAGTGTATATATTGAGATAGTTTTTTCATTATTTCTTTTGAACTGTTTTATTTTCACGCATGCAAGGGTTAGGGAATATTATGATAAGTAATAAGAGTGTATATATTAAGATTGTTTTTGATTCTCACCAATGTCAGTCTCGTGATTACGGATAAAGGGTAAATTAGGGTGTATATTCATGTGATTGTTGTTGATTATTTATTTTGACTATTTATTTTATTATTAATAATTAAAGGTTGTCGTTGGAAATATCTTCTTTCTTTGTTTTTTTGTGGAAGACCAAGCTATCTGTTGGCGAAGAATCATCTCCTGTTTTCTGAAAATGAATAGTAAGGGATGACAAGTTGGCCAACAGGCCGTGTAATTTGTTCTAAGGCCCATGTTTGTGAAATTTTGCGACTCAAAAATGCAAAGATCTAGCCAATTTATGTTCTTAAATGATTGATCCCCATAGGAATATATGTCCCCTTGTCCCAAAATAGGTAGGAACCAGAGGAGGGGTCTAGAGGGTAACCATGGCGTCTCAGTGAGTAAGGCGTATGTAAGACGGTGTTAGGGTAAGGGTGGGAAAGTTGATGGTGATTTTGCTAGGTTTGGAGAGCTTGTGGGCGGGGTGGGGCGGGGGCCGGACCAGGGATAAAAAAGGGTAGTGGCTTACGCATACAATGTGCTGCCTGGGCTGGTGACATTCGATGTAAGGGTTAGGGTGAGACAAATACAGGGTCGGGTTTATCAGGGGCGATGGGATAGGGTTAGGTTAGGGGTAGAATCGGTTATAGTTGGTACCTGGCTAGGGTATTTTCTCTTCCGGAACACAAAGCTCCCTGGAGACGAGACCTCGCCCTTTAAAAAAAGAAAGAAAGCGTGTCGGAAAACAGTCGAATGAACCACGACTAGCTTGGAATAAGTACTTGTTATAACGGCAGACATGGAATAGGGAAAAGCAAAGCGACTGACCTCATCCGTGGTGAATAGGGTTGGTCTGAACGGATCCTCCTCCTCCTCCTCCTGGCTAGCATCGTCGATTTTATTTGCAAGGTCTCACCTGCTCACTCGACAAATGAGGGAAATCATCATCATCCTCGTCAGCCCCATTATCATTATCGCCAGGAAACGGCACATTGCGAGCATAGGGCATCTAAAAGGAAAAATAATCCCGTACACTAAGCCAAAATAATGATTACAAATCCACTAAATAAATATTCCAATTGTTAACTAGGGGCATGGAAGTTGAACCAGGCTTTATGCTTACCTGTAGTAAAGCATCGCTGTTTCCGGCTTTAAACATCAATTCCATTTCGATCTCTGTCATGGCATCCTCTACCAAGGAGTCAAGGATACCACGACAGAGAAAAAATGCATAATTAGCAGACATCACCAACAAGTGCAGCCTATCAGTAGAGCAGCGACACCTACAAAGGACACCTGTCAATGAATAATTCGTTCGAATTGGGGTGGGGAGAGGGCAACAGGTTTACCCCAAGATCGCCCCGCCGTCGCCAGGTCTGATATGTCAAGAAATAGAGCACATAAGCGGTAGTCACCCTAACACGAAGTTTTGTAAAGGTAGGATTTTTAATCGAAAATACTACTACGATGGAAGACAGCGCCGGGTTTTGTTCAAGTTATTCTTGATTATAAATAAGTAAATTATCGATTCTCATACTTTTCCACGTTACAATAGATTAAAGATCATTCTTTGATTTAAAATGGGAGTACTTGAATTAAACAGTCCCTATCAACGAACAACGAGTTTCTTTTTCAAACGAGAATAATTGTTAATTATTATTACTTTAATCCCGTGAACTATGTAGTTTCTAAAACGTTAACTACCCCTTATTGTGACGAAATACATCATTGTTGGACCATTTCTTTCCTGAATACAAACGAGTTGTCTCCGTTTAAATGATTTGCTCTTCCAGACGTAATTTTATGTCCTGCACATGCTACGATCGTATGGTTGGGGAAAATACCTCCAAGACGTTATATTACGTCCTAAGCACACTGCGTAGTTTTTAAAACAGTAGTCTGAATCCATATTAAAACGAGTTGTCTCCCTTCAAGAGGGATAATTATATTTTGTTCCAGGTAAATCTGAGAATCATTATTTTTTTAAACCAGCTATAATGATGGTCGAATAAAGATTATGTTGAGTGTTTCTAAATAACATTTTGCTAGGAAACAGGGAAACTGCATGTTATGACTGCACACTTTAGCTTGTAATGTCAGTGTTATGGGAGAACAAGGGATGGGTCAGGGTTGGGTTAGGGTTAGGCCAACAGGTTTACCCGAAGATCTCCCCGCCGTCGCCAGCTCTGATATGTTCACCTTAACACGAAGTTTTGTTAGGTAGGAGTTTTAATCGAAAATACTACTACGATGGAAGATAGCGCCAGGGTTTTGTCCACGTTATTCTTGATAATAAATAAGTAAATTATCGATTCTCATACTTTTCCACGTCAAAATAGATTTAAGATCATTATTTGATTTAAAATGGGAATATTTGAATTAAACAGTCCCTATCAACGAATAACGAGTTTCTTGTTCAAACGAGAATTATTGTTAATTATTATTATTTTATCCCGTGAACTATGTAGTTTCCAAAACGTTTACTACCCCTTATTGTGACGAAATACATCATTGTTGGACCATTTCTTTCCTGAATACAAACGAGTTGTCTCCGTTTAAATGATTTGCTCTTCCAGACGTAATTTTATGTCCTGCACATGCTACGATCGTATGGTTGGGGAAAATACCTCCAAGACGTTATATTACGTCCTAAGCACACTGCGTGACAGTTTTCCAGGACGTTATATATTTCGTTTAGGGTTTAAGAAAATGAGACAATTAAAGAAATATGAAGAAATATAATTATTTTTTTTCTCCAAAGTTATGAATTCATTTTTCAACTAAATATTAGTTAATAGATTCCCATGGGTGGGTGGAAGGGGCTAATTTGGTCGGGTTTTGATTCCATGCCTGAAAATGAGCACGCAAAGAACCGGAGAAAACAACATTCAAGGGAAATAACTCCAATTAACAAGCATGTGTAATCACATAGCCCGAAAAGTGTATTTATTGGCTGCGACACCGGCCCAAACTGTCCGAGGAACGGCCGATGGCAATATTCTTACGAGAAGGGTGTTGATCAGTCAAAATAGTGCGTTCGTAACCGGACTTTGTCCGTCACCTTAAGAGGGGGACATATACAGCCTGCCTCAAATTGATAGGGCAACCCAGGAATGCATGTAGTATGATGCTCTAAAGATTTCAGCTTCCTATCTCAAAAAGTCCCAGAAATATTAGGGCTGATACATGCGCATAGCTGGAACAAACAAGGAAATGGCCCAAACATGCACAACAGAAACCCACTTCCATGGCCCTTCTGATCCTCCTATCTCCTTGACATTAATACATGTTCTCCCTCAATCCCCGAAGAGGTAACTGTGAAAATTACAGCCAATTATCTGCAATCGAATCCAAGCCACAGCTTTGCATAGATGAACTTTTCAAGACTCCCAAAATACGTTCGCCCCAATTTGCATTTTTTGACAGATATTGAGCCCATATCTCCATTATGACTGCATCTATTGGGCTGAAATTGATAGGGCGACCCAGGAATGCATGTAGGATGTTGGTCTGAAGATTTCAGCTTCCTATCTCCAATATTCCCCAAAAATATAAGGGCTGATACATGCACATAGCTGGAACAAACGAGGAAATAGCCCAAACATGCACAACTGAAACCCACTTCCATGGCCCTTCTGATCCTCCTATCTCCTTGACATTAATACATGTTCTCCCTCAATCACCGAAGAGGTAACTGTGAAAATTACAGCCAATTATCTGCAATCGAATCCAAGCCACAGCTTTGCATAGATGACCTTTTCAAGACTCCCAAAATACGTTCGCCCAAATTTGCATTTTTTGACAGATATTGAGCCCATATCTCCATTATGACTGCATCTATTGGGCTGAAATTGATAGGGCGACCCAGGAATGCATGTAGGATGTTGGTCTGAAGATTTCAGCTTCCTCTCTCCAATATTCCCCAAAAATATAAGGGCTGATACATGCGCGTAGCTGGAAAAAACACGGAAATGGCCCAAACATGGACGATTGAAACCCACTGCCATGGCCCTTCTGATCCTCCTATCTCCTTGACATTAATACATGTTCTCTTCCCTCCATCCCCGAAGAGGTAACTGTGAAAATTGCAGCCAATTATCTGTAGTAGAATGCAAGCCACAGCTTTGCATAGTTGACATTTTCAAGACCCCCAAAATTTGTTCGCCCAAATTTGCATTTTTTGACAGATATTGATCGCATAATCTCCATTTTGACTGCATCTATTGGGGTGAAATCTGCAGTGAGCCCCCCCCCCCCCCAGGAATACATGCAGAATGTTGGTCTGAAGATTTCAGCTTCCTATCTCCAATATTCCCCCAAAATACAAGGGCTGATACATGCGCCTAGCTGGAAAAGACACGGAAATGTCCCAAACCTGCACAGCTGAAACCCACTGCCATGGCCCTTCCATACCACTGTCCCTACCCTCTTTTCGCCCCAAAACCCCAACCTTTTTGCCACGTAGCCCTTTATTGCTGCCCGAAGGTTCAGGGTTGTCGGGGGGGGGGGAACCTGTCGACACAGGTTAGGGTACCCTCGCCCCAATTCTCTCCATAGGGAATTAAAGCCGAAGTCACCCTGGAATAATCTTCTCCGTTACCTTGGAATAATACCCATCCCTGTCCCAAGGTAGTCCCTTCATTGCTATCAGGGTCAGGGTTAGGGTAAGGGGTAGGGTGGGGTTACCGGTTAGGGTGCCTCACAAAAAAGCATGGGCCGAGGGTGTTGGAGAAATCTCGGAGGAGGATGTGGGGTACGGACAACCAGGGATTTGGATATTATGCACGTAAAATGGGGGAATCGGGGTTAGGGTACGGGAAGGTATATTTTGGTCTGGCTAACAATCGTCCGATTTGGTCTCGTCTCGTCGTTAGTCTAAGTGTATGGCTCAAAGAGGAAAGGAGCTCCGGTGGAGGGAAGTGGGGTTAACTGGGGTAGCTTACTCGGGGCGACAATGTCGCTGAGGTTTTTATTTCTGGAGTAGGCTACTATCAGTTTGTTTTTTAAGGTGTTGGGGAGACTTACTTGTAACTCTGAATAAATGTTTTGATAATTTTACTGGCTGAGAACGCGGTGGTGTTATATTGAATAACAAGAGGTAAAATATCCGAATTGCAAAGGATGTTAATGCCGTATGGAGATAATGTATTTAATTTTTTTATCCAAAAATCTTCTCTCCCTAAGCGGCGTTTTTTCGTTTCGTCTAAATCCTCCGTCAGTGGTATTTTTTCAATGGGAGTAATGACGAAGTCACTCATGGCATGATTGTCTTGATTGAAGTGTTTTGACACGGGTTTGTCTAGTTTTCTGCGGATATCGGAAAGGTGACCTATGGCTCTATCTCTCAACGAATTTCGAACTCTCCCCCACGTACTGCAAGTGACAAGACTTGCAAGAAATTAGGTAAATAAGTTGGATAACTCACAAGTAAGAAGTTGTCTAATAGGTTACTTTTTAGAAGAATGTTTGTTTTCGAAAAAATTGGTCCGAATTAGGTATTTGCATATGCTGCATTTTGATGACATACAGTGCATGGCACCGAATTGTTGAAATGGTTTCAACGGGACTATATCATTTTCTCTACTCTCTTTCAAAGTGGTGTTTTTTATGGTGCGAAGGAATCTTTTCGAGTAACCCCGTTCCCGGAGTTTCTCGAACACTAGTGCACACGCTGCTTGAAAATCGGTCTGGCGGGTGCAAATGCGGAGAAATCGAAGAATTTGAGACTTGATGATACCCGAAAAAGTGTGTTTGGGGTGGAAGGATGATTTAAACAAAAGTTGGTGTGTGTCAGTCTCCTTAAAGAAGACTTTGATATCTAGCTTACCAGTGTCCGTGAAGTCATCGCCTTTGAACACGGTCGTGTCCAAAAAGTCAATGCTTTTTTGGCTAACGGTCGCAGTTAATTTTATAGACGGGTAATGGTTGTTTAATATTTCGAAGTACTGCCAAAATTCCTCTATCGAGTGGGTCCAAACAATGAATATGTCGTCTAAGAAACGTACATAAAAAAATGGTTTTAACGGGCAGAGGGGAGAAGTTCTCTTTCCCATTCTGCCATAAAAATGTTCGCAAAATTAGGGCTGTAGATTTGTCCCATCGACACACCAGTGGTCTGAAGATAGGTTTTTTCATTGAAGGTGAAGTCATTACGTGTGAGGCAGATTTCAAGTAATTCTATAATATCATGGTCCGGCCGTGATTTATTCGGATTTCTAGAAAAGGCCTTTCGCAGTGCGTTCAGGCCCGTCTCATTGTCAATATTTGTGTACATACTCTGTACATCGATAGATATTAACAGCGCATTAGGTGGAACTTTGAGTTTTTTGATCTTTTCAACAAAGTCATTTGTATCTTTTAGATACGACGGGTGTTGTGACGCCAGTGGCTTTAAAAAAGAGTCAATGTATTCCGAGACATTTCTACACACACTGGAGCAATCGGAAATGATGGGCCTTCCTTTGGGTATTTTGTTTGGGATATGCCAACCCGTATCGGGATTTTTGTGGATTTTTGGCAGTGTGTAGAAATGTCTTTGGCGACAATCTTCTTTTGCTGAGAGATAATCGAACTGTTTCTCGCTGATAAATTTACTTCTAACTAGTCTTTCCAAAATAGTATTAATCATGAGCCGGGTTTGCAAAAAAATAGGTGCATCAAGCTCTTTGTAGTATTTTGTGTTGCTTAATTGACTTTCCGCTTCACAAATATAATCATCGCGATTCAATATAACGCAACAGGTACCCTTGTCGCTTTTTTTGATAACGATGGATTTATCTTTCTTTAATTGCTTAAGTGTTGTTCGTTCCTGTCGCGTTAAATTGTCTCTTTCCCTGATGATAGGAATGTTCGCTATAGTATCTTTCATCCTATCGAGGTGAGCTAAAATGTCGCCCCTGATCGCGATTTCTGGGGGATTCCACGTGGATTTTTCGGTAAACTTGGTTTGTTGGCCCCTATGGGGTTTGTTGTGAAAAAAATAAGTCAATTTTATTAATCTACAAAAACGGTCCGTGGATTCCAGTATATCCTCAATAGAGGTGGGCTGGGGGAAGGGGATAAATTTAAAGCCTTTATCCAGGACGAGCCTTTCGGAAGTTGTGATGGGTCGAGAACTTAAATTAACTACTGTTTTCCCTAGTTCTGATCTAGGATTTTGAGTGGGGGTATTTGCTGCGCGAGTTTGATTAGCACCCCCCTCAGCAATTAGTTTAAAGGCCCAACCTCCTTGAGCCAGTGGTTAATTTGTCTGTCTGCTGTGACGTCCGTCCAGTGGATATTGTCTCCAGCGTTGACATGTACAATATGGTCTGGTAAAGATAATACGGTGGCGCCTTCAGGTGGGTCCGATACCAGCAGGTGATTGAGATTCACTAGTCTTTCTGCTTCAATGGGAGCAGCTCTTTTTAACATGTCTGAAACTGGGATTTGTGCTATGAATAGCCTGGTAGCGGGAAATTTAGTTCTAGTGGTGGCAATTAAATGTTTATAGGCATTGTGTGCTTTTGTGTGGGCCTGTGTACGGTTATTAGTGCCGACCTGGAAAATTATTCTCTGTGGTAGATCGGGTTTGTTGTACTTTTTGATCATATGGGTTAAGTTGTGAATCATGCCCCCCCCCCCCGTATGCTTCAATCTGGACACCTGCCCTACCCTTGGGGATCCTACTTAAATTAGAACTACCCAGCACTAGAGTTGGTTTCACTAATCTGGGGAGGGCCCAAGACGCCTTGTTGCCTTTTCCATGGTGGTAATTAGGGGGAGTTATTTGTTGTGTGTTGAGGGGCGAAACTCTAGGAGTGTTCATGGAGACGTTAAAGCGCGTGGGTGTATTAAACGGTTTGACGTTAAAAGAGGAATTTAAATCTAGTTCTCGTCTCATGCGCGGTTTGCTGGTAATTGTAAAATTTTGATTCTCAATTATGGGCGACCCAGTGTCGTCCGCATTCTCATTGACAGACACAGTGTCTGGGGATACACTCAATTTCTCTGCTAAGGCGTCAAGGTGGTGATTTGGAGAAATGGACGGGAGGGAATGGTGTTCTTTTTCTTCCTGGGGGTGTCGTGGACAGGACCGTTCGTGTTTGGAGAAGGGGATCTTTTTCTTTTGGGCGTTGCGTTTACGCCGGCACTGTGTATGTGGACGGTGGTGATGTTTGTCGTCGCACCCACTGTCATAGGGGAGATCCGTCGGACCGTCGTCATTGGTTGGAGAGGGGGGAGGGGAAGCTACCTATATGTCGACTGTCGATCGTCTCTGGTGGGGGTGGGGCTTCGGTATGTCCTAAGTCGTCACTCCGGGTCCCAACTAAATCCAGGAACTTAAGTCGAGTAGAGGAGATTAATTTCCGACCGAACGATTTTTTTGACCATGAAAGCGCGACGTTTGAGAATGTATCGACTTGTTCCTTAGTGAAATTTTGCCTCTTAAGCCAATTAAGTTTGTAATCAAGAGTTTTCTCATAGTGAGAAGCTAATTCCTTTGCAATAGATTTTGCCCAAGTTTTACTGATGGAGAGAATAGTGCTCGTGAGTACGGTGGTGATCATGGCCGGTCTGACAAATTCCGATATATTCAAGACCTTATGGTGGAAACCATTTGTGAGTTTTCCATCAGCTTGACTCTGCATAATGCTCAAGTGATGAAGGCACTGTAGTATTTGATAAAATACCTTTATCGACGGTCCGTCCTTGGATTTAGTTTTGTCAGTTTGATTGTTAACCTTATTCCCATGTTTGGGTTTGGGTTTTTCCCGCGTCCCAGGTGCCTGTTTACCTTTAGGGTGGGGATTTCGGGAACGATCGCTACGCCGATTATAAGGCGGTTGATAAGTATTATGAGAGTTTGGTCTAGGTTGGAAGAATCTAGGGTCGCCTTGCTGGGGGTTATTGGAATGTTGGTATCGGTTACCACCCCGATCATAAGACCCGTAGTTTGTCCATTTGCTGCCGTTTCCATACATAATGAGACCTAGACAAAATTCTACACATTTATTCTAATACTATCTATAAGCAGTATAGGCGTATACATACGAACATAAAGACGGAATTATACAAGATGAAAAATATAAGATGAAAAATATAAGATAAAATAAGTAAATATAAAAAAAGGTTTAAAAGAACTTTACTGATTTAAAGTATCCAAATAATAATATGTATCCAATAAATCCAGAGTGAACAAAAACTTATGAATATCCAAGAATGGATGTCATAAAACACAGCACAGTGGTAATAATCCAACAGAATAAATCACAGATAAACACAAGGTAAAATATATATACAACAAACTATGGGAACTCCTCTATAAACGATAGCGCTATTTCGGCCAATATCCAGGCCTTTATCAAGTTTTAAGTCTGAAGTCCAGTTATCGGGACCCTGTTTATAAGTGTAAAAATTAAAAGGGGTGGGGTATGAGATAGAAGAATTTGATTGGTCAGCAGGCCCTTGGCTAATTATTGCCGGAAATGTTTATGTCCGGTGGATTTTGATTGGGCGCTAGATGAGTCTGACTAAAATAAATTTTAGGGTGTTAAATGGCCCTTGATGTTTTCATAACGACTATAATTGGATCGGTGTACTCCAATGTCGTAACCGGAAGGATATACATTAATTTTATTCTTTTTTCCTTTTCACTTGTTTTCCATTTGGGTCATACTTTAGATGGAAATTAGAATTAACCTGTGCTCGCTACTTTATGTATATGTGACCCTCTTCTAGGGTTCATTTTGGCTCGTTTTAATGACGGCCGTATCTCTAGGTGATAATGCACCAAAGTTTCTTATCACTGGGTGATTAAAGAGAAATGAAATTCCTCTCCCTTTTCTGCGTCATGTGTAGGTGAGTTTTCACCGAATCTTTTTCTACATCACTGTGTGATGAAGGGGAATAATTCTCTCCCTTTCCAGTTGTGTTTTTAACAGCAGCTGTTTCCATATTTTATTTGTGTCGTAGCGAGCTTATATAGTTTATAGCCAAAAGTATTGCCAAAGACGTATGCCCTTAATGTATTCCTTGTTGTATTGACAATGGAGTACCGGACCAGGAGTGTACGGCTCCAGCCGACTTAATTCAAAGAGAAAGTGGAGGGAGGGTGGGGCCCAGATATTCTAGACTTCAGACCGAGGAGTTTATAATATGGGATTAAGCCTTGTACATTATAGGAGGTAATTGTTTTAAAATACTAGAAGTTATAATGTGGTGATTTATAAGATATCTAGGAGACATGATTTAGAGCATAATTCACAAAACCTTTTACACGACAATTGTATAGTGCTTTTATGTACATTTGATATTTTCACCAGAATATGGTAGATTATGTATAATATGCGATGAAAGAGCCAGGCAATGGAATATGTACAAGGCTTAATAGTAAAATATATAATGTGCAATATGAATGTACTTTATCATTATATAAAACAGTAGTTTATGTACAAGTATTTGTAGTGACATATATAATACAAGTCAATGTGTCATTATAATAGCGTATAAGTGTACATTAAAAATCTATATTAATTTTAAGGAAATGTCTATCCCACAAAACCGTGGTGTAATATAGACATACATTTACAAGTAATAAAAGCGGAGAGAGCTAATATAATAAAATTGTAATGTTAATAATTTGGTTTTTACATATACAATGTCAATTAGTTACATAGAACATTTTTATAGTATACATAAAAGGTAAATAGTGGAACATAAACATCTATTTCATATCGATGTGTACACATCTGTATAATTTAACAATATTTATTTTTGGTTCATTAACAAGGGAAACGAGGTTGTAAATGTTGAGTTTGAAATAATACAATCCATGAGACCTTTCTCTTTCACGTGTTTTTATGGTGACTATCCAATTAAAGTGTCTGTTTTGATACTTTAATGAAGATTAGCCTTATCCGGATGTTGTGACAACATTTAGTTGTTTAGAAGAACGAACAGTGTGGTATATGCCTCTTTTTAGGTGGTCATATACTAGTCTATTTTAGTTCTAAGCTGATTTTCAATTCAGATATGACGCTTATAATATTCCAGAATTTGGTGATATTATAAGCGATGCGTGTGTAGGCTAATAATTGGAGAGCAGGTGATTGAGAATGTCGGCCGTGGTAACCCAGGGCGTTCATTCTACCTACCGTGCTCATCCTGGGGTTTGTCTATTCCCCGGGGCGAAAAAATGTTATTCACTATCCCAGGGTTAGGGTTAGGGTTAGTATTAGTATCGCCTCAACTCTGAATGGGTTGATTCGAGACTTGGGTTAGGGTTAGGGTTAGGGTTAGGGTTGATGCTTTGCTCAACTCCAAATAGGTGGATCTGAGACTAACAAAAAGTGGTGACCGTGGTTAGTCTTCTTTACATTGTCAGTGTGAAACGCCAACAATGTGATAGGGTGGCTAATTGGCTGGATCCGTGTCTGATCTAAAAATTAATACGTCAGATTTAGTCCATGTACAGGGTAGATTCGTACGGCAGAAAACCCATTGGATAAAAAACCTACAAGAAACGGCTTAAAAAAGCCATGGAGTCTGTAAAAGAAATAAAGTGATTAGGAGTATATATAATTAAACTCGAACATTTTTTGACAGACCACCGGTTTTTGTTGATATCTGAAAAATAAAGGTAGTTTAATTATATATTGTATTTTAAGCATATTAAGCAGATTAGGTCTTCGGGGGAGGGGGTGGAAGAAAGAGGGGAGATAAACGGTAGATCCACAGGATCGTGATAGGTAGCAAGCCTTTAAAGTGAGTGAAAAAACTTGTTCTCTAAATCCATCTGTGAATGCGGATTAGTCACCTTGGACACAGATGCGGGTTTTATTCGGGTGTTAGACACCGAGTCGACCGGTGGGTCTGAAAAATATAGAAAACAACCTGGAAAATAGAATCTCATTTATGATTATGCAAATTCAAAGTCCAACTGGTACTCCTTGGGTTATTGTAATCCACTGATTCTCCAATGTCCGGATAACTCTTCTTCCCTGGCGCTAGCAAGGTTAGGGTAAGGGGTAGGGTGGGGTTACCGGTTAGGGTGCCTCACAAAATAGCACGGGCCGAGGGTGCTGGAGAAATCTCGGAGGAGGATGTGGGGTACGGACAACCAGGGATTTGGATATTATGCACGTAAAATGGGGGAATCGGGGTTAGGGTACGGGAAGGTATACTTTGGTCTGGATAACAATCGTCCGATTTGGTCTCGTCTCGTCGTTAGTCTAAGTGTATGGCTCAAAGAGGAAGGGAGCTCAGGTGAAGGGAAGTGGGGTTAACTGGGGGAAGCTTACTCGGGGCGACAATGTCGCTGAGGTTTTTATTTCTGGAGTAGGCTACTATCAGTTTGTTTTTGAAGATGTTGGGGAGACTTTCTTGTAACTCTGAATAAAATGTTTTGATAATTTTACTGGCTGAGAACGCGGTGGTGTTATATTGAATAACAAGAGGTAAAATATCCGAATTGCAAAGGATGTTAATGCCGTATGGAGATAATGTATTTAATTTTTTTATCCAAATATCTTCTCTCCCTAAGCGGCGTTTTTTCGTTTCGTCTAAATCCTCCGTCAGTGGTATTTTTTCAATGGGAGTAATGACGAAGTCACTCATGGCATGATTGTCTTGATTGAAGTGTTTTGACACGGGTTTGTCTAGTTTTCTGCGGATATCGGAAAGGTGACCTATGGCTCTATCTCTCAACGAATTTCGAACTCTCCCCCACGTACTGCAAGTGACAAGACTTGCAAGAAATTAGGTAAACTAAGTTGGATGACTCACAAGTAAGAAGTTGTCTAATAGGGTACTTTTTAGAAGAATGTTTGTTTTCGAAAAAATTGGTCCGAATTAGGTATTTGCATATGCTGCATTTTGATGACATACAGGGCATGGAACCGAATTGTTGAAATGGTTTCAACGGGACTATATCATTTTCTCTACTCTCTTTCAAAGTGGTGTTTTTTATGGTGCGAAGGAATCTTTTCGAGTAACCCCGTTCCCGGAGTTTCTCGAACACTAGTGCACACGCTGCTTGAAAATCCCTCTGGCGGGTGCAAATACGGAGAAATCGAAGAATTTGAGACTTGATGATACCCGAAAAAGTGTGTTTGGGGTGGAAGGATGATTTAAACAAAAGTTGTGTCAGTCTCCTTAAAGAAGACTTTGATATCTAGCTTACCAGTGTCCGTGAAGTCATCGCCTTTGAACACGGTCGTGTCCAAAAAGTCAATACTTTTTTGGCTAACGGTCGCAGTTAATTTTATAGACGGGTAATGGTTGTTTAATATTTCGAAGTACTGCCAAAATTCCTCTATCGAGTGGGTCCAAACAATGAATATGTCGTCTAAGAAACGTACATAAAAAATTGGTTTTAACGGGCAGAGGGGGAGAAGTTCACTTTTCCATTCTGCCATAAAAATGTTCGCAAAATTAGGACTGTAGATTTGTCCCATCGACACACCAGTGGTCTGAAGATAGGTTTTTTCATTGAAGGTGAAGTCATTACGTGTGAGGCAGATTTCAAGTAATTCTAAAATGTCATGGTCCGGCCGTGATTTATACGGATTTCTAGAAAAGGCCTTTCGCAGTGCGTTCAGGCCCGTCTCATTGTCAATATTTGTGTACATACTCTGTACATCGATAGATATTAACAGCGCATTAGGTGGAACTTTGAGTTTTTTGATCTTTTCAACAAAGTCATTTGTATCTTTTAGATACGACGGGTGTTGTGACGCCAGTGGCTTTAAAAAAGAGTCAATGTATTCCGAGACATTTCTACACACACTGGAGCAATCGGAAATGATGGGCCTTCCTTTGGGTATTTTGTTTGGGATATGCCAACCCGTATCGGGATTTTTGTGGATTTTTGGCAGTGTGTAGAAATGTCTTTGGCGACAATCTTCTTTTGCTGAGAGATAATCGAACTGTTTCTCGCTGATAAATTTCCTTCTAACTAGTCTTTCCAAAATAGTATTAATCATGAGCCGGGTTTGCAAAAAAATAGGTGCATCAAGCTTTTTGTAGTATTGGGTTAGGGTTAGGGTTAGGGTATTGGGTAAGGGTGGGGGTTCCTAGGATAGGGCCCCCACAGGAAGCGTAGGCCTAGGGTTTGACAAATTGTTTGAGCAAGTCAAGGACTTGGGTGGTTTGAAAGTAGACATTTCAGGTAAGCGGGGAGTTGTGATTTTTTTATATGTGGAACTCTTTTCCCGGGCTAAGATGACAGTCAGTCTTTTAGTTTTGTTCGTCACGGCACTGTCTCAGAGAAATTGAGTATTTCCATAGGTGTCAGAGTTTTTTTTCAAAAATTTGAAACTAAATTTTGGGGAGTTTGCTGGGGACCAGAATATCTGTAAGGTTTTTGTTTCTAGAGTAGGCTACAATAAGCTTGTTTTTATAAATTTTTGGGAAAGTTTCTTTCAATTGTTCATAAAACGTTTTGATTATTTTTGTAGCATGATAGGCTGTGGTATTGTATTTGATTACTAACGGAAGAATCTTGGTATTGAGCCGAATATTTATGCCGTTCGGGCAAATGGTGTCTAGTTTGTTTATCCAAAAATCTTCCCTGAGTAATCGATACTTTTTGGTTTCTTCCTCGCTGGGTGTGGGTGGGATTAGGGTTAGGGTTAGGGTTAGGGTTAGGGTTAGGGTTAGGGTTAGGGCTAGGGTTGGCGAGGCTCTTGGTTACGTTTCGCGAGCAAGAGAACGGGAAAGTTAGCGACGCGAACTGATTTTTCTCTTGGTCACTGTGATAAAGATCCTAGTCTCTTGGCCACCCCAACGATAGCTCTGTGTTAGCAGGTCCTATGCTCTGGGTCACATTTCAAAGGGTTTGGTGCCCCTGAACCCCGGGAAGTCAAGGGATAGTTTGGGTTAGGGTGGGGAAATTTCCCGGGGGGTCTTGGGGAGTGGGGGGGGGTAAAATTTTTTGCGCATGCGCAATAATAAATTTTTTTTTTTTTTGCCCCCGTCTCATTTTGACCGCCGGGGGGTGTTTCGGAAAAAAAAATATTTTCCTGGGGGATCATGCCCCAATTTATTTTATTTTTTTTTTTCGACAAAATTTAAACGTAGATATTTTCCTTTTTAACTGGCCCCTCCACCCCCAAAAAATCTAAGGTTCACGTCCCATAGAGGCGGAGCTATGGACTCTGAAAAAATTCCGACGATTCGCAAAGCCATGTTTGTGACACTGCCACGTGCACGATTTTGGACCGAGGAGCCCCCAAATTTAATACGATGGAGCAGTTTGCCCAGGCTATCGATGCCGATCAAAACCAGACCCGTACCCTAACCCCAGCCCGAGATATAGGGCCGCAAACATGGCCCCTCGTTTCGTAAAAAAGGGCAAAACTTAGGCGTTTTCGGCCCCCAAGCACCCAGTCCTGTTCTGTAAACACCCTGATGCACCCACGGGATGGGTCTGAGGTTGGTTATACTTGAACTAAAGTACACCCGAAAAGTCGCTGGGACCAATCAGATTTCACTTCCGGTGACCGGAAGTGGGTGAAATCGCCCTTTTGTTCACCAAAAGGCCTATAAGGCCCTGAAGGAGTGACCGGAAGTGATTTCTGAGGGCATTTCCGGACTCGCCGTATCCGATTACGTCATGTGGGACCCTTTCCGGGGCTCTCGGGGCCATCCCGCAAATTTGACCTGGAAAAAGCAATTGCAGCCCCCCCCCTTTTTGTGTTTTTTGGCTCTCATTTCCCAACCGGAAGTCGGAGAGGTCTGATAATTTGGGACGTGGCTCAAACGGATGCCCCACGCTCGGATCCGGTGTCAAAATCCGGGAATTCCGGTTTCTTGGGGCCCTCCTGCCCCCAATGTGCCTTTTTCAGTCATAAATTTTTTAAAGTATTGTCAACTCTTCCGAAGGACTAGTTCTCTCGGCTCCCCGCCTAAAAAATGATTGCGCGTCGCGTGGTGACCTTGAAATTTTTCTCCGGCGACCGGAAGTGGGTTTTTTTTTTGACTTGACCTTGACCTTGACCTCTGAAGGTCAAATGAAGGTCACCACGCGACTCCCAGGGTGTGATTTAGTTCAAGAGGCCGCGACCTCCAGGTCGTCAAGGTCACTTCTGGAGGGGCGAGTTACCTCCCCCTGGACCACTGCTGATTTTCACCTAAAAGTTGATCTTTTTTTGAGTTTTTTTCGAAAAAGGTCCTCCGATCGGCCCCAAATTTTGTTACCGGATAGAGCGGCCCCACATTTGTTCTTCATTTTTTAAAATCGCCAACAAAAAGTCGTGACCTTGACCCGCTAGGGGCACCGGAAGTTTGGCGGTTTTTCGCCCCTGGGGCCCCAACGGAGGGTCGGAGGACCACGGGACCTTCACCAGTCGACATGACTCGTAAGCCCGCGTGACCCCAGTGGGTCAAGGTCATCTTCATGGGTCAAGGTCACCGAAATTTTCGTCAATGTCTGTGTTCCGGGGCCTTTTGTGGGGCCCCAAGGTCATTTAGGGGTCAAAAGGTCACGACACTAGATAGAGAATTTATTGACCTTGACACCCATACCTTGACCTTGGGTGTGACCTTTGACCTTGGAGTCGAAAAAGTCCTAAAACTAAATGTACCGTCCAGAATTTCGTCCGAGAGGTCAAGGTCAAGGTCAAGGTCACCACCCTCACCCGTCCCCACGGGGCCGTCTTGGGTTAGGGTTAGGGTTAGGGTTAGGGTTAGGGTTAGGGTTAGGGTTAGGGTTAGGGTTGGGTTAGGGTTAGGGTTAGGGTTAGGGTTAGGGTTAGGGTTAGGGTTAGGGTTAGGGTTAGGGTTAGGGTAGGACTTTTAGGCGAAATGCAACTCGAGAGATGCAACTTTCTGGCCATTTTGTAAACAAACAAGGTTTTGATCGGTTCAAGTCCATTCACGCGAAACTTGGATCGAAGACAACATCCTTTATATTTTTAACTTGTTATTGATTTATTACCTGTATTTATTTCTTTTTATATCGGTGTTCATTAGCATATAATAATATACCAAAATACCATGCAGCACTCTATCTTAATCATGATAAGGAATAATTGTAGGCTTATCATTATGATTAATCCCATTTCACACTACAAGTTGAATTATTATTATCAATTATAGGTTAAATCAAATGCAGGAATAATGACATTTCACAATAATTGAAATAATCCTGTCACACTACACATCGAAGTAATTAAATCTGTATTCCGGCAGTCGTAAGTTGGTTCACGTGTGGAGTTTTTCCTGAAAATATCGAAAAAATAAAACTAAAAATATTGAGTTCGAGTAGTTTACGTCGTTTCGTATTATTCCCTAGTTTCGTATTATTCCGTTGCGAAAAGTCGAAACACCGCGTTTGCCGTAGATTGTCGGTGTTACACCTAGAGTGCCTCGATGTTTCCCCTGTATGACATCTGGTATCCCCCTGTAAAACTAGGGCCGGATACAGGGTGTTTCACCTTGCGATTTTGATTTCATATTTTAGTTTAATTTCAGATTATGTACTGAGATGCTAACATTGATGTTAATGTTTCGATCTTAAATGAAACACGCACGCCTAATTGACACCTATTTGTTTTAGACATGCCTATTTCCAAAGAATATATTTTATGCGTACATTTTATATAGCATACATCCTTAATTTCCCTTGCTGTTTGGATTCATATTCGAATAAAGTTAATTTTAGTGTTTCCCTTCGTGAAAATGTCCCTTTAATAATAGGAAATGGCAAAGAGAGAGACATCGACCTCTGATTGAAGTATAGGCCTACCCTATAAGCTTGCCCTTATTAGGCCGCAAAATGTGAAATGTTGGTATCCGTGTTAACCTGGGTTCATCGTAGGTTAACCTTGTTTTTATACCTAGGTATACCTAGAGCTCCCCCTAGTAAGGTTGGTTCACCCTAGGTTGACACAAGTTCCTCCTCTCCCCGTCGCTCTTTTCCACATATTAGGATCTACAAACGACTCTCAAAGTCTACTTACAACTAATGGAGCCATGGCTAACCCTAACCCTAACCCTAACCCTATCCCTATCCCTACACTATCTCACTACAAATAACTGGGTTTTTCGCATTCCCCATGGGTATATGTTGTTTTGAAAAGCGAACGGCGATAGCCGTGAAGCTCTACCTTATTTACAAGCAATGAATCCGAAGTAAATGTTGAAAATTAATATCCCTGTTCAATATCAATGCGAAAGATGTTGTAGTGAGCAATGTGTGCAAATTTTTTATGGCTTTACTAACTACGGCTTGCAATGTCGATGTTTGTGTCCTGTCCGTGATCGCGTGGCAGTCGTCCTTTATCGGAGAATATGTCTTGGAACTCGATATAATTCGTGTGGCAGTGTTATAGGGTTAGGGACTCGACCGACGTCCCTTTCCAGTTTTACGCCGACTCCAAGTCTCCCCAAGTATGATGGTTAGAGAATGAAGAAGATAACCCGAAGTCTCCCTTTCCCCTTATTCTAACCCAGTGATGTGCCTCTTCTCCACAAGTCGCCCTTTCCCCTTAGTCTCCCCAGTGTTTGGGTAGGGTAGGACTTTTAGGCGAAATGCAACTCGAGAGATGCAACTTTCTGGCCATTTTGTAAACAAACAAGGTTTTGATCGGTTCAAGTCCATTCACGCGAAACTTGGATCGAAGACAACATCCTTTATATTTTTAACTTGTTATTGATTTATTACCTGTATTTATTTCTTTTTATATCGGTGTTCATTAGCATATAATAATATACCAAAATACCATGCAGCACTCTATCTTAATCATGATAAGGAATAATTGTAGGCTTATCATTATGATTAATCCCATTTCACACTACAAGTTGAATTATTATTATCAATTATAGGTTAAATCAAATGCAGGAATAATGACATTTCACAATAATTGAAATAATCCTGTCACACTACACATCGAAGTAATTAAATCTGTATTCCGGCAGTCGTAAGTTGGTTCACGTGTGGAGTTTTTCCTGAAAATATCGAAAAAATAAAACTAAAAATATTGAGTTCGAGTAGTTTACGTCGTTTCGTATTATTCCCTAGTTTCGTATTATTCCGTTGCGAAAAGTCGAAACACCGCGTTTGCCGTAGATTGTCGGTGTTACACCTAGAGTGCCTCGATGTTTCCCCTGTATGACATCTGGTATCCCCCTGTAAAACTAGGGCCGGATACAGGGTGTTTCCCTTGCGATTTTGATTTCATATTTTAGTTTAATTTCAGATTATGTACTGAGATGCTAACATTGATGTTAATGTTTCGATCTTAAATGAAACACGCACGCCTAATTGACACCTATTTGTTTTAGACATGCCTATTTCCAAAGAATATATTTTATGCGTACATTTTATATAGCATACATCCTTAATTTCCCTTGCTGTTTGGATTCATATTCGAATAAAGTTAATTTTAGTGTTTCCCTTCGTGAAAATGTCCCTTTAATAATAGGAAATGGCAAAGAGAGAGACATCGACCTCTGATTGAAGTATAGGCCTACCCTATAAGCTTGCCCTTATTAAGCCGCAAAATGTGAAATGTTGGTATCCGTGTTAACCTGGGTTCATCGTAGGTTAACCTTGTTTTTATACCTAGGTATACCTAGAGCTCCCCCTAGTAAGGTTGGTTCACCCTAGGTTGACACAAGTTCCTCCTCTCCCCGTCGCTCTTTTCCACATATTAGGATCTACAAACGACTCTCAAAGTCTACTTACAACTAATGGAGCCATGGCTAACCCTAACCCTAACCCTAACCCTATCCCTATCCCTACACTATCTCACTACAAATAACTGGGTTTTTCGCATTCCCCATGGGTATATGTTGTTTTGAAAAGCGAACGGCGATAGCCGTGAAGCTCTACCTTATTTACAAGCAATGAATCCGAAGTAAATGTTGAAAATTAATATCCCTGTTCAATATCAATGCGAAAGATGTTGTAGTGAGCAATGTGTGCAAATTTTTTATGGCTTTACTAACTACGGCTTGCAATGTCGATGTTTGTGTCCTGTCCGTGATCGCGTGGCAGTCGTCCTTTATCGGAGAATATGTCTTGGAACTCGATATAATTCGTGTGGCAGTGTTATAGGGTTAGGGACTCGACCGACGTCCCTTTCCATTTTTACGCTGACTCCAAGTCTCCCCAAGTATGATGGTTAGAGAATGAAGAAGATAACCCGAAGTCTCCCTTTCCCCTTATTCTAACCCAGTGATGTGCCTCTTCTCCACAAGTCGCCCTTTCCCCTTAGTCTCCCCAGTGTTTGGGTAGGGTAGGACTTTTAGGCGAAATGCAACTCGAGATATGCAACTTTCTGGCCATTTTGTAAACAAACAAGGTTTTGATCGGTTCAAGTCCATTCACGCGAAACTTGGATCGAAGACAACATCCTTTATATTTTTAACTTGTTATTGATTTATTACCTGTATTTATTTCTTTTTATATCGGTGTTCATTAGCATATAATAATATACCAAAATACCATGCAGCACTCTATCTTAATCATGATAAGGAATAATTGTAGGCTAATCATTATGATTAATCCCATTTCACACTACAAGTTGAATTATTATTATCAATTATAGGTTAAATCAAATGCAGCAGGAATAATCACATTTCACAATAATTGAAATAATCCTGTCACACTACACATCGAAGTAATTAAATCTGTATTCCGGCAGTCGTAAGTTGGTTCACGTCAGTGGAGTTTTTCCTGAAAATATCGAAAAAATAAAAATAAAAATATTGAGTTCGAGTAGTTTACGTCGTTTCGTATTATTCCGTTGCGAAAAGTCGAAACACCGCGTTTGCCGTAGATTGTCGGTGTTACACCTAGAGTGCCTCGATGTTTCCCCTGTATGACATCTGGTATCCCCCTGTAAAACTAGGGCCGGATACAGGGTGTTTCACCTTGCGATTTTGATTTCATATTTTAGTTTAATTTCAGATTATGTACTGAGATGCTAACATTGATGTTAATGTTTCGATCTTAAATGAAACACGCACGCCTAATTGACACCTATTTGTTTTAGACATGCCTATTTCCAAAGAATATATTTTATGCGTACATTTTATATAGCATACATCCTTAATTTCCCTTGCTGTTTGGATTCATATTCGAATAAAGTTAATTTTAGTGTTTCCCTTCGTGAAAATGTCCCTTTAATAATAGGAAATGGCAAAGAGAGAGACATCGACCTCTGATTGAAGTATAGGCCTACCCTATAAGCTTGCCCTTATTAGGCCCCAAAATGTGAAATGTTGGTATCCGTGTTAACCTGGGTTCATCGTAGGTTAACCTTGTTTTTATACCTAGGCATACCTAGAGCTCCCCCTAGTAAGGTTGGTTCACCCTAGGTTGACACAAGTTCCTCCTCTCCCCGTCGCTCTTTTCCACATATTAGGATCTACAAACGACTCTCAAAGTCTACTTACAACTAATGGAGCCATGGCTAACCCTAACCCTAACCCTAACCCTATCCCTATCCCTACACTATCTCACTACAAATAACTGGGTTTTTCGCATTCCCCATGGGTATATGTTGTTTTGAAAAGCGAACGGCGATAGCCGTGAAGCTCTACCTTATTTACAAGCAATGAATCCGAAGTAAATGTTGAAAATTAATATCCCTGTTCAATATCAATGCGAAAGATGTTGTAGTGAGCAATGTGTGCAAATTTTTTATGGCTTTACTAACTACGGCTTGCAATGTCGATGTTTGTGTCCTGTCCGTGATCGCGTGGCAGTCGTCCTTTATCGGAGAATATGTCTTGGAACTCGATATAATTCGTGTGGCAGTGTTATAGGGTTAGGGACTCGACCGACGTCCCTTTCCAGTTTTACGCTGACTCCAAGTCTCCCCAAGTATGATGGTTAGAGAATGAAGAAGATAACCCGAAGTCTCCCTTTCCCCTTATTCTAACCCAGTGATGTGCCTCTTCTCCACAAGTCGCCCTTTCCCCTTAGTCTCCCCAGTGTTTGGGTAGGGTAGGACTTTTAGGCGAAATGCAACTCGAGAGATGCAACTTTCTGGCCATTTTGTAAACAAACAAGGTTTTGATCGGTTCAAGGGTTAGGGTTAGGGTTAGGGTTAGGGTTAGGGTTAGGGTTAGGGTTAGGATAGGGATTAGGGTGGGGTTACCGGTTAGGGTGCCCACGAATGCATGGGCCGAGGGTGGTGGAACTATCTAAGGGGGTGGGGTGTTTCGGTGAGAACTATGGGCCAGGTTAACTGTGTTTTTCTCTGTCTACGGCAGGGTTAGGGTTCGGGTTGGTGATATTTCTTTTGATGAGCTAAAAAAAGCCACCGTCCTTGTCCGGTTTGTAACACTAGCTTAAAGATGTAGAGTCGATAATCAGTTAATTTTAGGGGTTAGGGTTAGGGTACCCTAACTCTAGGACGGGTAGCTTACTGGGGGCGGCGAGATCCCTAAGGTTTTTATTTCTGGAATAAGCCACAATTAGTTTATTTTGGTATATTCGTGGAAATGTTTCCTTCAGTTGTTCATAATATTTTTTTATAATTTTGGTGGCGTGGTAAGCGGTGCTGTTGTATTGGATGACAAGGGGAAGAATTTGGGTGTTGAAGAGAATGTTAATTCCGTTTGGAGAGATTGTATTCAATTTCTTCATCCAGAAGTCCTCTCTCATCAAACGGAATTTCCTCGTTTCCTCCTTGTCATCCCTTTCCTTTATTTTTTCTATGGGGGTAATTTTGAGATCTGTTATTGCGTGATTGTCTTGATTAAAATGCAGGGAAATGGGCTTATCAGTATTTCTTCTAATATCTGATAGGTGACCCAATAATCTTTCCCTCAAGGAATTCTGCGATTCACCGACATACTGACTGGGGCATCGTGAGCAAGAGATTAGATATATTAGATTAGATGTTTCGCACGTAAGCCTCTCATTGATGGGAAACTTGGTGTTCGAAATTTTATTTTCAAAGGAATTAGTCCGTTTGAGGTATCTGCATATGCTGCATCGCACGGACATGCACGGCATGGCTCCAAATTGTTGAAAGGGTAGAACAGGAATAAGACTATTAGTTTTAATGTCCTTCAAAGTAGTACTTTTGATTGTTCTTAAAAATCGCTTCGAGTAGCCCCGTTCTCGGAGTTTGTCGAAGACGATTTTAACCGCGTGTTCAAAATCAGTATTGCGCGTACAAATTCGGTGGAAGCGGAGAATCTGGGATTTGATAATGCCCGAAAAAGTATGTTTCGGGTGAAAGGACGATTTTAATAAAAGTTGGTGGGTGTCTGTTTCCTTGAAAAAGACCTTAATATCCAGTTTCCCCATGTCATTCATACTGTCCCCCTTGAATACGGTTGTGTCCAAGAAATCTATACTTTTGTCACTGACGTTAGCTGTTAATTTGATGGAGGGATGATGGGTGTTTAGGATGTGAAAGTACTGCCAGAATTGTTCTAAAGAGTGGGGCCAAACTATGAAGATGTCATCTAAAAATCTTCCATAAAAAGTTGGTAGTAGGGGACAGAGGGGTAAGAGTTCTCTTTCCCATTCTGCCATACAAATATTGGCAAAACTGGGGCTATAAATTTGTCCCATAGAAATGCCAGTCGTTTGAAGGTATGTTTGTTCATTGAAAATAAAGTCATTGCGTGTTAGGCAGATTTCTAAAAGTTCTAAAACTTCTCTGTCCGGACGCGATTTGACAGGGTTTCTCAAAAAGGCCTTCCGAACCGCGTTAAGGCCAGTCATGTTATCAATATTTGTGTACATACTCTGTACATCGATCGATATTAATAACGCATTCGACGGAACATTAAGTTTCTTAATTTGTTCAACAAAATGGTTGGTATCCTTTAGATAGGCCGGGTGCTGGGATGCCAGTGGTTTTAGAAATGAGTCAATGTATTCAGAGACATTGTGACACTCGCTCGAACAATCCGACACTATGGGCCGACCTTTAGGTATTCTGTTCGGCATGAACCACTCCGTTTCGGGATTTTTGTGGATTTTCGGGAGAGTGTAAAAATGTCGCTGGCGGCAGTTAGGCTTCGCGGAAAGGTAGTCAAATTGTTTGGGATTAATGAACTTGTTAGTGACCAATTTTTCTAAAATGCAGTTGATCATTAAACCGGTTTCCCTAAAAATTGGTTCTGAGAGTTTCTTGTAATATTTCTCGTTACTAAGTTGCTTTTCAGCTTCTAGTATATAGTCCTTTCGATTTAGTATGACGCAGCATGAGCCCTTGTCACTCTTTTTAATGACGATAGACTTGTCATTTTTAAGTGCGTTAAGGGCCGATCGTTCCTCTCGTGTCAGGTTGTTCCGTTCTTTTGAGATTGGCAGATCAGCTATTTCGCTTTTCATGGTATCTAAATGAACTAGAATATCACCTCTAATGGCCGCGTTAGGAGGTGCCCAGTCAGATTTTTCAATAAATTTGGTATTCCCAGTCTTGCGGGGTTTGTCGCGGAAAAAATAGGTCAATTTGATAAGTCTGGAAAATTGGTCCGTGGATTCTAAGATATTATCCACAGTAGTCGGTTGGGGGGAAGGTATGAATTTGAGACCCTTATCGAGTATTTGTCTTTCCAAGGGTGAAATAGAGCGCGTGCTCAGGTTTACAACCGTTTTGCCGAGTTGCGAGACTGGAGTTTGAGTGGGAGCTAGTTGGGTAGCGTTTTCAACAAGGCCCCCCTCAGACTCTAGTTTAAAGACTCGACAACTTTAAGCCAGTGGTTAAATTGTCTGTCAGCAGTAATGGCTGTCCAGTGGATTTTATCAGCAGCGTTGACATGGACCACTGAGTGGTCAAGTTCGATTACTCTTGCGTGTTTTGGTGGTTCCGTGAGCAAGTAGTGGTTGAGAGTGGTCAAGTTTTCACAAGGTCTGACTCCTTCTTTCTGCTTGAGGGTGGGGGAAAACGGAATTTGGGCTATAAAGATGGCGGTATTGGGGAATTTTGACTTGGTAGTGGCAACCAGTTCTGTAAAGGCAGTGTGTGTTGTTCGAGGGTGATCTTTCCTATTGTTGGTGCCTATTTGGAAGACGATGGTTTTTGGTTGACCAGTGTGCGTGTAGGTTTTAATCATGTCTATGAGGTGTTGGATCTTGGCTCCCCCATACGATTCGATTTGTACACCCACCCTCCTTTTGGGGATACGACTGAGGTTCGAACTACCTAGCACTAAAGTGGGTTTGACGATACCAGGAAGGGACCAGGACGCTTTGTTGTTACCTGTGCCATTGTGATGCCTAAGGCCGAGCACCTGCTTGTTTTGTGGGGTGGGGACTCCATGAGTACTCGTGTCTAGGCTAAGGCGGTTGGATTGGCGAAATGGTTTGACGCGTGGGGGTGGGGAAAAGCTTATTCTTTTACTCACGGGAGATCTGCTAGGCGTCGTGAAATTTTGATTAGCAATTACGGGAGACACAGTGCCTTCCGAATTGTAGTTATCCGACACAGTGTCGTTTGATGTATTAAGTTGGTCAACTAAAGCGTCCAGATTTGAGTTAGCAGAGAGGGAGGGAGAGGGGCGACTATCCTTCTTCTTCATGGGCGTTGACGGGTGTTCGGCCTTTGGGGATGGAGAACGTACTCTCTTGCGGCTTGGTGTGTCGATCTCTATAGGAGTTGGCCGGGTATGGATGAAGGAAGTTAGGTCGACGTCCATTAATGCAGTCTGTTTTGGGGGTGGGGGTGGGGCAGTACCCGGGTTAGGGTTAGGGTTAGGGTTAGGGTCAGGGTTAGAATTCTCCCTGTCATTCGTTAGTCCGATAAGCTGCAGATATTTTGATTTTGTCGTGGTGTTCATTTTCCTTCCGAACGATTTCTTGGACCATGATAACGCGGCATTTGAGAACGTAGTGATTTGATCGTGTGAGAAGTTTTGAATTTTAAGCCAGTCTAATTTAGAACCAAGGGTCTTCTCATAGTGAGAAGTGAGTTCTATGCCGATGGTTTTTGCCCAAGTTTTGCCAATATTTAATATAGAATTTGATAGTGTCGTTGTAATCATGGCCGGTTTAACGAATTTAGTTAGATCAATTACTTTATTGTGGAAGCCTTTTGTTAATTCACCATCGGCTTGCTTCTGCATAATATTCACGTGGTGTAGGCATTGTAAAATTTGGTAGAACACCTTGATCGTCGGTCCGTCCTTATTTTGCGTCCTATCCGTCTGGTCGTTGTTTTGAGCTCTGCGAATATGTCCCGGTTTTTTCTGTGTATTCCTATTTTTGGGCCTACGGGTGTCAGGGCGAGAGCTATTTTCCCGGGGATATTGACGGGGTGGGTTCTGCTGTGGGTTTGGGTAATTATTGTTCTGACGTCGGCGATTCGAATAATTATTCTGTGAATAATGATTAAAACCCTGTTGAGCATAGGGGCCATACTGCTGGGAGTAAGCGAACTGTTCGTATCCATAAGGGTTGAAATTATTGTATCTGTTCCCGTACATGGTGATTGATAAGTCTTGTAAAGAATAATTTTAGGATTTTATTGAAATGAGTGCATTGTAGAGATGCGTTCAAGAGGATGTATAAACATATACATGTATGTATCAATATGACACAAATTGATATAATTTTTAAATGTAAAGTATAAGCAGTAAATACAAGTAAGAGTAAAGGATAAAAAAATGAGATAAGAAATAAAATATATATAAAAAAGAACTTAACTGATAAAAGAATCCAAAGATAAACACGATAATCCAAATGAAATACACAGATTAATATAATCCAAGATGCAAATCCAAATGGGAATAACACAATCACAAGTTAAAGCGTATAATATAAAAACTCCTCTAAAAAACTATAGTACTATTTCGGCAATATATTTTGCCTTCTTCAGGTTTGAGTCTGAAGTCTTAGAGTTTGGGCCCCGACTATATACTAAAATTGTTGAGGGAGGGTGTGGGGCACAAGCCGTGTTTCGGCGTTCCTATTGGCTCGCCAGCTGATTGCTAGCCGAAGGGAGCCGGAAATTAATTACATCCGTTTGGTTTGATGTTTATACAATAATTTTGGTTTAGCTGAGGTTTAATGGAGGATTAGCGATGTGCACCACTAGTGAAACGTTTAACGTTTTTCTCTCTTTCTTTTCTTGTCATACTATGAGAGTTTGTTTTGAATTAACCTGGGCTCATTATAGTGCATCCGTCTACCTTTTGTAGGTTTTTAAGGCTCGTTTATCATATCCTTATGTTTATGCGGCCTTGCATTTGGTAATATTTACCAAAGTTTTATTACTACCACAATGTGGTTATATCTGGACTACTCCAGTTTGTATTGTCTTTAATGACAAGACAGGCACTTTTCTGTTTTGAGCAAAATGTTTTTCGAATAGTTAGCCAAAAGTATGACGAGGTGCATGTTTATTTCGCTATTTGTTGTCTATAGGGATGGGGCGGGGGTGGAGGGGAGAAATGTTTAGAAATGTTGAAACCTCAGCGATGTTATGCCAAAATCGTATATGGGGCTCAAACTACTAGAGACTTCTGACCGAGGAGCTTTTATATCGTTTATGAGGAAGATACAGGGGAGGTATTTGATTTTAAGTACTGGACATGCAAGATGGGTGATTTATACATTATCCAGGAGACAATGGCGTTAATACAGATAGGTTTATACAATTTTCAAACTACGTGTAAAACAAAAATATAAATAAGCGATAAAGCATTCACTAGAACATTTCAAGTTTTGTTAATATTATTCTAGGTACATAAGATGATTTATAACAATAAAACATATATACATATATATATATATAATAGAGAAATAAATGGGTTTCAATGTCATATGATTTTGACAAAAATTGTATGTATTTTCAAACTACGTATAAAACGAAAATATAGATAAGCGATAAGGCATTCGCTAGAACATTTCAAGTTTTGTTAATATTATTCTATGTACAAAAGATGATTTATAACCATAAAACATATATATATATAATGGATAAATAAGTGGGTTTCAATGTCATATGATTTTGACAAAAAATGTATGTATTTACATGTAAATATAGAAATAATATTTTCTTAGAGAAATTGCTTAAACATATATGTTGATATAAATACAAATATAACTAACAGGTAATATATTTATATGTAAGTCTAGACATAATATTGTCTTACTAAAGAAGGTATATATATCTCTTGTAGGTATTTTGATTGGGTTTATTGCATAGAAATGTTGTTATTTTATTTCTATGTATACCAACAGTTGTAGATATTTTGATTGGGTTTATTGCATAGAAATGTTGTTATTTTATTTCTATGTATACCAAATGTTGTAGATATCTTGATTGCATAGAAATGTTGTATTTTATTTCTATGTATACCAAGTGTTGTCTCTTTCGGTTTGACGCTGTATACACAGAGATATGTTATATTTTTGTGTATACCGTCACCTGTTTGTATTTACAAGCTGCAATATCCTGATTAGGGTTATTCACAGTTGTGTACACAGGGGTATGTTTCCGCCCTGTGAGTCACGTGACCTTTTATGCTATTACACACTATGTTTGCTCGTGTCGAGTTAATCACAGTGTGCAAGTCTATCAGCACGGTAATTTGATCAGTACTGTATCTAAGGTGTTGACGTTGTGTACATAGGGGCATGTTTATGGCCCTGTGTATCCCGTGACCTCGAGTTAATCAAAGTTTAGAAGTCAATTGACGCCGTAATTACATCACAATTATTGTGATCTAATCATGGTTTGTTATTTTACAAGACTTATTCTGTCGTTTTTGACAATGTAGTATCCTGTGTACGGGGATACTACGTGTCTTTTAATTGTTTTTTCTATCATAAACTTGTTTATGCCAAGTTGTTGATCGTATCGCGGAACCGTCTACACGAGTATTTTGCTTCGAGTAGAGCGGTTAGAGAGCGTAGGAAGTACAATTCCGGAGTAAAGTCTGGTTTATTGTCCACGTTAGTTAAATGGTGTAATACTCGTTATGTGAGGTGTTAGTTATCACGAGTAAGAGTGGAAACAACAGTGAAAGGCTAGTACTACTTGTTATGACGCTCTCAATCTATGTCACAACAGTGGCTGTGTCTGGTTTCAGTTAAGGATCGGCCTGCACTTCCTGTAAAAAAACCTTTTGTTTAGGCATAACAGAATATTTAAGGATAAATTAGGAGTGGAAATCAGGGTTAGAATTTAGGTTTGAGATCCATCTATTTTCTTTCAGTACTGAAAATTAATGTTTTTAGGCCTAACAACGTATGTTAGGGATTCAAATCAGGGTTAGGATTCGGGTTTGGATCCATCTATTTCCTTTCATTCCTGTAAACTAAAATCGTAAAAACATAATAAAGTTATATATATATATACACACACAAGGGAATCAAATCAGGGTTGGGATTTGGGTTTAGAATCCTTATTTTATCCCTGTTAGCAGTGTGAGCTATATTTGAAAATTGTTGAATTATTTGAAAAAATAAAAACTTTATGTCAGACTGTCCTGAACATTTTGGGAATAATATTCATATATAAAAAATAGGTATGGGATGGGGACCGGGAGAATGTCCTTTAGAATTGTTCAAAGGAGGGAGGATATGTGCTTTTTTCAGACATCAGTGGAAAAATGTCGCATAATCGATATTCTGTCCATACCATGAGTCTGAAATGTATTTTAAAAAAGGGGGGGTGGGGGTTCCTGGAATGTGAAAGTAATTATAGGCATATATCAAGGCAAAATGATGTAATATAAGACATGATTTGTAAAATACAAGATATTTTTGCGGGGCGTGAAGTTCCGTTGGCGTAGATGGTACCATAGTTTTTTTTGTAACCTCTCCCCTCAGAAGATAGTTCGTCTTCCCTGGCACTAGCAGGGTTAGGATAGGGATTAGGGTGGGGTTACCGGTTAGGGTGCCCACGAATGCATGGGCCGAGGGTGGTGGAACTATCTAAGGGGGTGGGGTGTTTCGGTGAGAACTATGGGCCAGGTTAACTGTGTTTTTCTCTGTCTACGGCAGGGTTAGGGTTCGGGTTGGTGATATTTCTTTTGATGAGCTAAAAAAAGCCACCGTCCTTGTCCGGTTTGTAACACTAGCTTAAAGATGTAGAGTCGATAATCAGTTAATTTTAGGGGTTAGGGTTAGGGTACCCTAACTCTAGGACGGGTAGCTTACTGGGGGCGGCGAGATCACTAAGGTTTTTATTTCTGGAATAAGCCACAATTAGTTTATTTTGGTATATTCGTGGAAATGTTTCCTTCAGTTGTTCATAATATTTTTTTATAATTTTGGTGGCGTGGTAAGCGGTGCTGTTGTATTGGATGACAAGGGGAAGAATTTGGGTGTTGAAGAGAATGTTAATTCCGTTTGGAGAGATTGTATTCAATTTCTTCATCCAGAAGTCCTCTCTCATCAAACGGAATTTCCTCGTTTCCTCCTTGTCATCCCTTTCCTTTATTTTTTCTATGGGGGTAATTTTGAGATCTGTTATTGCGTGATTGTCTTGATTAAAATGCAGGGAAATGGGCTTATCAGTATTTCTTCTAATATCTGATAGGTGACCCAATAATCTTTCCCTCAAGGAATTCTGCGATTCACCGACATACTGACTGGGGCATCGTGAGCAAGAGATTAGATATATTAGATTAGATGTTTCGCACGTAAGCCTCTCATTGATGGGAAACTTGGTGTTCGAAATTTTATTTTCAAAGGAATTAGTCCGTTTGAGGTATCTGCATATGCTGCATCGCACGGACATGCACGGCATGGCTCCAAATTGTTGAAAGGGTAGAACAGGAATAAGACTATTAGTTTTAATGTCCTTCAAAGTAGTACTTTTGATTGTTCTTAAAAATCGCTTCGAGTAGCCCCGTTCTCGGAGTTTGTCGAAGACGATTTTAACCGCGTGTTCAAAATCAGTATTGCGCGTACAAATTCGGTGGAAGCGGAGAATCTGGGATTTGATAATGCCCGAAAAAGTATGTTTCGGGTGAAAGGACGATTTTAATAAAAGTTGGTGGGTGTCTGTTTCCCTGAAAAAGACCTTAATATCCAGTTTCCCCATGTCATTCATACTGTCCCCCTTGAATACGGTTGTGTCCAAGAAATCTATACTTTTGTCACTGACGTTAGCTGTTAATTTGATGGAGGGATGATGGGTGTTTAGGATGTGAAAGTACTGCCAGAATTGTTCTAAAGAGTGGGGCCAAACTATGAAGATGTCATCTAAAAATCTTCCATAAAAAGTTGGTAGTAGGGGACAGAGGGGTAAGAGTTCTCTTTCCCATTCTGCCATACAAATATTGGCAAAACTGGGGCTATAAATTTGTCCCATAGAAATGCCAGTCGTTTGAAGGTATGTTTGTTCATTGAAAATAAAGTCATTGCGTGTTAGGCAGATTTCTAAAAGTTCTAAAATTTCTCTGTCCGGACGCGATTTGACAGGGTTTCTCAAAAAGGCCTTCCGAACCGCGTTAAGGCCAGTCATGTTATCAATATTTGTGTACATACTCTGTACATCGATCGATATTAATAACGCATTCGACGGAACATTAAGTTTCTTAATTTGTTCAACAAAATGGTTGGTATCCTTTAGATAGGCCGGGTGCTGGGATGCCAGTGGTTTTAGAAATGAGTCAATGTATTCAGAGACATTGTGACACTCGCTCGAACAATCCGACACTATGGGCCGACCTTTAGGTATTCTGTTCGGCATGAACCACTCCGTTTCGGGATTTTTGTGGATTTTCGGGAGAGTGTAAAAATGTCGCTGGCGGCAGTTAGGCTTCGCGGAAAGGTAGTCAAATTGTTTGGGATTAATGAACTTGTTAGTGACCAATTTTTCTAAAATGCAGTTGATCATTAAACCGGTTTCCCTAAAAATTGGTTCTGAGAGTTTCTTGTAATATTTCTCGTTACTAAGTTGCTTTTCAGCTTCTAGTATATAGTCCTTTCGATTTAGTATGACGCAGCATGAGCCCTTGTCACTCTTTTTAATGACGATAGACTTGTCATTTTTAAGTGCGTTAAGGGCCGATCGTTCCTCTCGTGTCAGGTTGTTCCGTTCTTTTGAGATTGGCAGATCAGCTATTTCGCTTTTCATGGTATCTAAATGAACTAGAATATCACCTCTAATGGCCGCGTTAGGAGGTGCCCAGTCAGATTTTTCAATAAATTTGGTATTCCCAGTCTTGCGGGGTTTGTCGCGGAAAAAATAGGTCAATTTGATAAGTCTGGAAAATTGGTCCGTGGATTCTAAGATATTATCCACAGTAGTCGGTTGGGGGGAAGGTATGAATTTGAGACCCTTATCGAGTATTTGTCTTTCCAAGGGTGAAATAGAGCGCGTGCTCAGGTTTACAACCGTTTTGCCGAGTTGCGAGACTGGAGTTTGAGTGGGAGCTAGTTGGGTAGCGTTTTCAACAAGGCCCCCCTCAGACTCTAGTTTAAAGACTCGACAACTTTAAGCCAGTGGTTAAATTGTCTGTCAGCAGTAATGGCTGTCCAGTGGATTTTATCAGCAGCGTTGACATGGACCACTGAGTGGTCAAGTTCGATTACTCTTGCGTGTTTTGGTGGTTCCGTGAGCAAGTAGTGGTTGAGAGTGGTCAAGTTTTCACAAGGTCTGACTCCTTCTTTCTGCTTGAGGGTGGGGGAAAACGGAATTTGGGCTATAAAGATGGCGGTATTGGGGAATTTTGACTTGGTAGTGGCAACCAGTTCTGTAAAGGCAGTGTGTGTTGTTCGAGGGTGATCTTTCCTATTGTTGGTGCCTATTTGGAAGACGATGGTTTTTGGTTGACCAGTGTGCGTGTAGGTTTTAATCATGTCTATGAGGTGTTGGATCTTGGCTCCCCCATACGATTCGATTTGTACACCCACCCTCCCTTTGGGGATACGACTGAGGTTCGAACTACCTAGCACTAAAGTGGGTTTGACGATACCAGGAAGGGACCAGGACGCTTTGTTGTTACCTGTGCCATTGTGATGCCTAAGGCCGAGCACCTGCTTGTTTTGTGGGGTGGGGACTCCATGAGTACTCGTGTCTAGGCTAAGGCGGTTGGATTGGCGAAATGGTTTGACGCGTGGGGGTGGGGAAAAGCTTATTCTTTTACTCACGGGAGATCTGCTAGGCGTCGTGAAATTTTAATTAGCAATTACGGGAGACACAGTGCCTTCCGAATTGTAGTTATCCGACACAGTGTCGTTTGATGTATTAAGTTGGTCAACTAAAGCGTCCAGATTTGAGTTAGCAGAGAGGGAGGGAGAGGGGCGACTATCCTTCTTCTTCATGGGCGTTGACGGGTGTTCGGCCTTTGGGGATGGAGAACGTACTCTCTTGCGGCTTGGTGTGTCGATCTCTATAGGAGTTGGCCGGGTATGGATGAAGGAAGTTAGGTCGACGTCCATTAATGCAGTCTGTTTTGGGGGTGGGGGTGGGGCAGTACCCGGGTTAGGGTTAGGGTTAGGGTTAGGGTCAGGGTTAGAATTCTCCCTGTCATTCGTTAGTCCGATAAGCTGCAGATATTTTGATTTTGTCGTGGTGTTCATTTTCCTTCCGAACGATTTCTTGGACCATGATAACGCGGCATTTGAGAACGTAGTGATTTGATCGTGTGAGAAGTTTTGAATTTTAAGCCAGTCTAATTTAGAACCAAGGGTCTTCTCATAGTGAGAAGTGAGTTCTATGCCGATGGTTTTTGCCCAAGTTTTGCCAATATTTAATATAGAATTTGATAGTGTCGTTGTAATCATGGCCGGTTTAACGAATTTAGTTAGATCAATTACTTTATTGTGGAAGCCTTTTGTTAATTCACCATCGGCTTGCTTCTGCATAATATTCACGTGGTGTAGGCATTGTAAAATTTGGTAGAACACCTTGATCGTCGGTCCGTCCTTATTTTGCGTCCTATCCGTCTGGTCGTTGTTTTGAGCTCTGCGAATATGTCCCGGTTTTTTCTGTGTATTCCTATTTTTGGGCCTACGGGTGTCAGGGCGAGAGCTATTTTCCCGGGGATATTGACGGGGTGGGTTCTGCTGTGGGTTTGGGTAATTATTGTTCTGACGTTGGCGATTCGAATAATTATTCTGTGAATAATGATTAAAACCCTGTTGAGCATAGGGGCCATACTGCTGGGAGTAAGCGAACTGTTCGTATCCATAAGGGTTGAAATTATTGTATCTGTTCCCGTACATGGTGATTGATAAGTCTTGTAAAGAATAATTTTAGGATTTTATTGAAATGAGTGCATTGTAGAGATGCGTTCAAGAGGATGTATAAACATATACATGTATGTATCAATATGACACAAATTGATATAATTTTTAAATGTAAGGTATAAGCAGTAAATACAAGTAAGAGTAAAGGATAAAAAAATGAGATAAGAAATAAAATATATATAAAAAAGAACTTAACTGATAAAAGAATCCAAAGATAAACACGATAATCCAAATGAAATACACAGATTAATATAATCCAAGATGCAAATCCAAATGGGAATAACACAATCACAAGTTAAAGCGTATAATATAAAAACTCCTCTAAAAAACTATAGTACTATTTCGGCAATATATTTTGCCTTCTTCAGGTTTGAGTCTGAAGTCTTAGAGTTTGGGCCCCGACTATATACTAAAATTGTTGAGGGAGGGTGTGGGGCACAAGCCGTGTTTCGGCGTTCCTATTGGCTCGCCAGCTGATTGCTAGCGGAAGGGAGCCGGAAATTAATTACATCCGTTTGGTTTGATGTTTATACAATAATTTTGGTTTAGCTGAGGTTTAATGGAGGATTAGCGATGGGTTAGGGTTAGTGAAACGTTTAACGTTTTTCTCTCTTTCTTTTCTTGTCATACTATGAGAGTTTGTTTTGAATTAACCTGGGCTCATTATAGTGCATCCGTCTACCTTTTGTAGGTTTTTAAGGCTCGTTTATCATATCCTTATGTTTATGCGGCCTTGCATTTGGTAATATTTACCAAAGTTTTATTACTACCACAATGTGGTTATATCTGGACTACTCCAGTTTGTATTGTCTTTAATGACAAGACAGGCACTTTTCTGTTTTGAGCAAAATGTTTTTCGAATAGTTAGCCAAAAGTATGACGAGGTGCATGTTTATTTCGCTATTTGTTGTCTATAGGGATGGGGCGGGGGTGGAGGGGAGAAATGTTTAGAAATGTTGAAACCTCAGCGATGTTATGCCAAAATCGTATATGGGGCTCAAACTACTAGAGACTTCTGACCGAGGAGCTTTTATATCGTTTATGAGGAAGATACAGGGGAGGTATTTGATTTTAAGTACTGGACATGCAGCATGGGTGATTTATACATTATCCAGGAGACAATGGCGTTAATACAGATAGGTTTATACAATTTTCAAACTACGTGTAAAACAAAAATATAAATAAGCGATAAAGCATTCACTAGAACATTTCAAGTTTTGTTAATATTATTCTAGGTACATAAGATGATTTATAACAATAAAACATATATACATATATATATATATAATAGAGAAATAAATGGGTTTCAATGTCATATGATTTTGACAAAAATTGTATGTATTTTCAAACTACGTATAAAACGAAAATATAGATAAGCGATAAGGCATTCGCTAGAACATTTCAAGTTTTGTTAATATTATTCTATGTACAAAAGATGATTTATAACCATAAAACATATATATATATAATGGATAAATAAGTGGGTTTCAATGTCATATGATTTTGACAAAAAATGTATGTATTTACATGTAAATATAGAAATAATATTTTCTTAGAGAAATTGCTTAAACATATATGTTGATATAAATACAAATATAACTAACAGGTAATATATTTATATGTAAGTCTAGACATAATATTGTCTTACTAAAGAAGGTATATATATCTCTTGTAGGTATTTTGATTGGGTTTATTGCATAGAAATGTTGTTATTTTATTTCTATGTATACCAACAGTTGTAGATATTTTGATTGGGTTTATTGCATAGAAATGTTGTTATTTTATTTCTATGTATACCAAATGTTGTAGATATCTTGATTGCATAGAAATGTTGTATTTTATTTCTATGTATACCAAGTGTTGTCTCTTTCGGTTTGACGCTGTATACACAGAGATATGTTATATTTTTGTGTATACCGTCACCTGTTTGTATTTACAAGCTGCAATATCCTGATTAGGGTTATTCACAGTTGTGTACACAGGGGTATGTTTCCGCCCTGTGAGTCACGTGACCTTTTATGCTATTACACACTATGTTTGCTCGTGTCGAGTTAATCACAGTGTGCAAGTCTATCAGCACGGTAATTTGATCAGTACTGTATCTAAGGTGTTGACGTTGTGTACATAGGGGCATGTTTATGGCCCTGTGTATCCCGTGACCTCGAGTTAATCAAAGTTTAGAAGTCAATTGACGCCGTAATTACATCACAATTATTGTGATCTAATCATGGTTTGTTATTTTACAAGACTTATTCTGTCGTTTTTGACAATGTAGTATCCTGTGTACGGGGATACTACGTGTCTTTTAATTGTTTTTTCTATCATAAACTTGTTTATGCCAAGTTGTTGATCGTATCGCGGAACCGTCTACACGAGTATTTTGCTTCGAGTAGAGCGGTTAGAGAGCGTAGGAAGTACAATTCCGGAGTAAAGTCTGGTTTATTGTCCACGTTAGTTAAATGGTGTAATACTCGTTATGTGAGGTGTTAGTTATCACGAGTAAGAGTGGAAACAACAGTGAAAGGCTAGTACTACTTGTTATGACGCTCTCAATCTATGTCACAACAGTGGCTGTGTCTGGTTTCAGTTAAGGATCGGCCTGCACTTCCTGTAAAAAAACCTTTTGTTTAGGCATAACAGAATATTTAAGGATAAATTAGGAGTGGAAATCAGGGTTAGAATTTAGGTTTGAGATCCATCTATTTTCTTTCAGTACTGAAAATTAATGTTTTTAGGCCTAACAACGTATGTTAGGGATTCAAATCAGGGTTAGGATTCGGGTTTGGATCCATCTATTTCCTTTCATTCCTGTAAACTAAAATCGTAAAAACATAATAAAGTTATATATATATATACACACACAAGGGAATCAAATCAGGGTTGGGATTTGGGTTTAGAATCCTTATTTTATCCCTGTTAGCAGTGTGAGCTATATTTGAAAATTGTTGAATTATTTGAAAAAATAAAAACTTTATGTCAGACTGTCCTGAACATTTTGGGAATAATATTCATATATAAAAAATAGGTATGGGATGGGGACCGGGAGAATGTCCTTTAGAATTGTTCAAAGGAGGGAGGATATGTGCTTTTTTCAGACATCAGTGGAAAAATGTCGCATAATCGATATTCTGTCCATACCATGAGTCTGAAATGTATTTTAAAAAAGGGGGGGTGGGGGTTCCTGGAATGTGAAAGTAATTATAGGCATATATCAAGGCAAAATGATGTAATATAAGACATGATTTGTAAAATACAAGATATTTTTGCGGGGCGTGAAGTTCCGTTGGCGTAGATGGTACCATAGTTTTTTTTGTAACCTCTCCCCTCAGAAGATAGTTCGTCTTCCCTGGCACTAGCAGGGTTAGGATAGGGATTAGGGTGGGGTTACCGGTTAGGGTGCCCACGAATGCATGGGCCGAGGGTGGTGGAACTATCTAAGGGGGTGGGGTGTTTCGGTGAGAACTATGGGCCAGGTTAACTGTGTTTTTCTCTGTCTACGGCAGGGTTAGGGTTCGGGTTGGTGATATTTCTTTTGATGAGCTAAAAAAAGCCACCGTCCTTGTCCGGTTTGTAACACTAGCTTAAAGATGTAGAGTCGATAATCAGTTAATTTTAGGGGTTAGGGTTAGGGTACCCTAACTCTAGGACGGGTAGCTTACTGGGGGCGGCGAGATCACTAAGGTTTTTATTTCTGGAATAAGCCACAATTAGTTTATTTTGGTATATTCGTGGAAATGTTTCCTTCAGTTGTTCATAATATTTTTTTATAATTTTGGTGGCGTGGTAAGCGGTGCTGTTGTATTGGATGACAAGGGGAAGAATTTGGGTGTTGAAGAGAATGTTAATTCCGTTTGGAGAGATTGTATTCAATTTCTTCATCCAGAAGTCCTCTCTCATCAAACGGAATTTCCTCGTTTCCTCCTTGTCATCCCTTTCCTTTATTTTTTCTATGGGGGTAATTTTGAGATCTGTTATTGCGTGATTGTCTTGATTAAAATGCAGGGAAATGGGCTTATCAGTATTTCTTCTAATATCTGATAGGTGACCCAATAATCTTTCCCTCAAGGAATTCTGCGATTCACCGACATACTGACTGGGGCATCGTGAGCAAGAGATTAGATATATTAGATTAGATGTTTCGCACGTAAGCCTCTCATTGATGGGAAACTTGGTGTTCGAAATTTTATTTTCAAAGGAATTAGTCCGTTTGAGGTATCTGCATATGCTGCATCGCACGGACATGCACGGCATGGCTCCAAATTGTTGAAAGGGTAGAACAGGAATAAGACTATTAGTTTTAATGTCCTTCAAAGTAGTACTTTTGATTGTTCTTAAAAATCGCTTCGAGTAGCCCCGTTCTCGGAGTTTGTCGAAGACGATTTTAACCGCGTGTTCAAAATCAGTATTGCGCGTACAAATTCGGTGGAAGCGGAGAATCTGGGATTTGATAATGCCCGAAAAAGTATGTTTCGGGTGAAAGGACGATTTTAATAAAAGTTGGTGGGTGTCTGTTTCCCTGAAAAAGACCTTAATATCCAGTTTCCCCATGTCATTCATACTGTCCCCCTTGAATACGGTTGTGTCCAAGAAATCTATACTTTTGTCACTGACGTTAGCTGTTAATTTGATGGAGGGATGATGGGTGTTTAGGATGTGAAAGTACTGCCAGAATTGTTCTAAAGAGTGGGGCCAAACTATGAAGATGTCATCTAAAAATCTTCCATAAAAAGTTGGTAGTAGGGGACAGAGGGGTAAGAGTTCTCTTTCCCATTCTGCCATACAAATATTGGCAAAACTGGGGCTATAAATTTGTCCCATAGAAATGCCAGTCGTTTGAAGGTATGTTTGTTTATTGAAAATAAAGTCATTGCGTGTTAGGCAGATTTCTAAAAGTTCTAAAATTTCTCTGTCCGGACGCGATTTGACAGGGTTTCTCAAAAAGGCCTTCCGAACCGCGTTAAGGCCAGTCATGTTATCAATATTTGTGTACATACTCTGTACATCGATCGATATTAATAACGCATTCGACGGAACATTAAGTTTCTTAATTTGTTCAACAAAATGGTTGGTATCCTTTAGATAGGCCGGGTGCTGGGATGCCAGTGGTTTTAGAAATGAGTCAATGTATTCAGAGACATTGTGACACTCGCTCGAACAATCCGACACTATGGGCCGACCTTTAGGTATTCTGTTCGGCATGAACCACTCCGTTTCGGGATTTTTGTGGATTTTCGGGAGAGTGTAAAAATGTCGCTGGCGGCAGTTAGGCTTCGCGGAAAGGTAGTCAAATTGTTTGGGATTAATGAACTTGTTAGTGACCAATTTTTCTAAAATGCAGTTGATCATTAAACCGGTTTCCCTAAAAATTGGTTCTGAGAGTTTCTTGTAATATTTCTCGTTACTAAGTTGCTTTTCAGCTTCTAGTATATAGTCCTTTCGATTTAGTATGACGCAGCATGAGCCCTTGTCACTCTTTTTAATGACGATAGACTTGTCATTTTTAAGTGCGTTAAGGGCCGATCGTTCCTCTCGTGTCAGGTTGTTCCGTTCTTTTGAGATTGGCAGATCAGCTATTTCGCTTTTCATGGTATCTAAATGAACTAGAATATCACCTCTAATGGCCGCGTTAGGAGGTGCCCAGTCAGATTTTTCAATAAATTTGGTATTCCCAGTCTTGCGGGGTTTGTCGCGGAAAAAATAGGTCAATTTGATAAGTCTGGAAAATTGGTCCGTGGATTCTAAGATATTATCCACAGTAGTCGGTTGGGGGGAAGGTATGAATTTGAGACCCTTATCGAGTATTTGTCTTTCCAAGGGTGAAATAGAGCGCGTGCTCAGGTTTACAACCGTTTTGCCGAGTTGCGAGACTGGAGTTTGAGTGGGAGCTAGTTGGGTAGCGTTTTCAACAAGGCCCCCCTCAGACTCTAGTTTAAAGACTCGACAACTTTAAGCCAGTGGTTAAATTGTCTGTCAGCAGTAATGGCTGTCCAGTGGATTTTATCAGCAGCGTTGACATGGACCACTGAGTGGTCAAGTTCGATTACTCTTGCGTGTTTTGGTGGTTCCGTGAGCAAGTAGTGGTTGAGAGTGGTCAAGTTTTCACAAGGTCTGACTCCTTCTTTCTGCTTGAGGGTGGGGGAAAACGGAATTTGGGCTATAAAGATGGCGGTATTGGGGAATTTTGACTTGGTAGTGGCAACCAGTTCTGTAAAGGCAGTGTGTGTTGTTCGAGGGTGATCTTTCCTATTGTTGGTGCCTATTTGGAAGACGATGGTTTTTGGTTGACCAGTGTGCGTGTAGGTTTTAATCATGTCTATGAGGTGTTGGATCTTGGCTCCCCCATACGATTCGATTTGTACACCCACCCTCCCTTTGGGGATACGACTGAGGTTCGAACTACCTAGCACTAAAGTGGGTTTGACGATACCAGGAAGGGACCAGGACGCTTTGTTGTTACCTGTGCCATTGTGATGCCTAAGGCCGAGCACCTGCTTGTTTTGTGGGGTGGGGACTCCATGAGTACTCGTGTCTAGGCTAAGGCGGTTGGATTGGCGAAATGGTTTGACGCGTGGGGGTGGGGAAAAGCTTATTCTTTTACTCACGGGAGATCTGCTAGGCGTCGTGAAATTTTAATTAGCAATTACGGGAGACACAGTGCCTTCCGAATTGTAGTTATCCGACACAGTGTCGTTTGATGTATTAAGTTGGTCAACTAAAGCGTCCAGATTTGAGTTAGCAGAGAGGGAGGGAGAGGGGCGACTATCCTTCTTCTTCATGGGCGTTGACGGGTGTTCGGCCTTTGGGGATGGAGAACGTACTCTCTTGCGGCTTGGTGTGTCGATCTCTATAGGAGTTGGCCGGGTATGGATGAAGGAAGTTAGGTCGACGTCCATTAATGCAGTCTGTTTTGGGGGTGGGGGTGGGGCAGTACCCGGGTTAGGGTTAGGGTTAGGGTTAGGGTCAGGGTTAGAATTCTCCCTGTCATTCGTTAGTCCGATAAGCTGCAGATATTTTGATTTTGTCGTGGTGTTCATTTTCCTTCCGAACGATTTCTTGGACCATGATAACGCGGCATTTGAGAACGTAGTGATTTGATCGTGTGAGAAGTTTTGAATTTTAAGCCAGTCTAATTTAGAACCAAGGGTCTTCTCATAGTGAGAAGTGAGTTCTATGCCGATGGTTTTTGCCCAAGTTTTGCCAATATTTAATATAGAATTTGATAGTGTCGTTGTAATCATGGCCGGTTTAACGAATTTAGTTAGATCAATTACTTTATTGTGGAAGCCTTTTGTTAATTCACCATCGGCTTGCTTCTGCATAATATTCACGTGGTGTAGGCATTGTAAAATTTGGTAGAACACCTTGATCGTCGGTCCGTCCTTATTTTGCGTCCTATCCGTCTGGTCGTTGTTTTGAGCTCTGCGAATATGTCCCGGTTTTTTCTGTGTATTCCTATTTTTGGGCCTACGGGTGTCAGGGCGAGAGCTATTTTCCCGGGGATATTGACGGGGTGGGTTCTGCTGTGGGTTTGGGTAATTATTGTTCTGACGTCGGCGATTCGAATAATTATTCTGTGAATAATGATTAAAACCCTGTTGAGCATAGGGGCCATACTGCTGGGAGTAAGCGAACTGTTCGTATCCATAAGGGTTGAAATTATTGTATCTGTTCCCGTACATGGTGATTGATAAGTCTTGTAAAGAATAATTTTAGGATTTTATTGAAATGAGTGCATTGTAGAGATGCGTTCAAGAGGATGTATAAACATATACATGTATGTATCAATATGACACAAATTGATATAATTTTTAAATGTAAAGTATAAGCAGTAAATACAAGTAAGAGTAAAGGATAAAAAAATGAGATAAGAAATAAAATATATATAAAAAAGAACTTAACTGATAAAAGAATCCAAAGATAAACACGATAATCCAAATGAAATACACAGATTAATATAATCCAAGATGCAAATCCAAATGGGAATAACACAATCACAAGTTAAAGCGTATAATATAAAAACTCCTCTAAAAAACTATAGTACTATTTCGGCAATATATTTTGCCTTCTTCAGGTTTGAGTCTGAAGTCTTAGAGTTTGGGCCCCGACTATATACTAAAATTGTTGAGGGAGGGTGTGGGGCACAAGCCGTGTTTCGGCGTTCCTATTGGCTCGCCAGCTGATTGCTAGCGGAAGGGAGCCGGAAATTAATTACATCCGTTTGGTTTGATGTTTATACAATAATTTTGGTTTAGCTGAGGTTTAATGGAGGATTAGCGATGGGTTAGGGTTAGTGAAACGTTTAACGTTTTTCTCTCTTTCTTTTCTTGTCATACTATGAGAGTTTGTTTTGAATTAACCTGGGCTCATTATAGTGCATCCGTCTACCTTTTGTAGGTTTTTAAGGCTCGTTTATCATATCCTTATGTTTATGCGGCCTTGCATTTGGTAATATTTACCAAAGTTTTATTACTACCACAATGTGGTTATATCTGGACTACTCCAGTTTGTATTGTCTTTAATGACAAGACAGGCACTTTTCTGTTTTGAGCAAAATGTTTTTCGAATAGTTAGCCAAAAGTATGACGAGGTGCATGTTTATTTGGCTATTTGTTGTCTATAGGGATGGGGCGGGGGTGGAGGGGAGGAATGTTTAGAAATGTTGAAACCTCAGCGATGTTATGCCAAAATCGTATATGGGGCTCAAACTACTAGAGACTTCTGACCGAGGAGCTTTTATATCGTTTATGAGGAAGATACAGGGGAGGTATTTGATTTTAAGTACTGGACATGCAAGATGGGTGATTTATACATTATCCAGGAGACAATGGCGTTAATACAGATAGGTTTATACAATTTTCAAACTACGTGTAAAACAAAAATATAAATAAGCGATAAAGCATTCACTAGAACATTTCAAGTTTTGTTAATATTATTCTAGGTACATAAGATGATTTATAACAATAAAACATATATACATATATATATATATAATAGAGAAATAAATGGGTTTCAATGTCATATGATTTTGACAAAAATTGTATGTATTTTCAAACTACGTATAAAACGAAAATATAGATAAGCGATAAGGCATTCGCTAGAACATTTCAAGTTTTGTTAATATTATTCTATGTACAAAAGATGATTTATAACCATAAAACATATATATATATAATGGATAAATAAGTGGGTTTCAATGTCATATGATTTTGACAAAAAGTGTATGTATTTACATGTAAATATAGAAATAATATTTTCTTAGAGAAATTGCTTAAACATATATGTTGATATAAATACAAATATAACTAACAGGTAATATATTTATATGTAAGTCTAGACATAATATTGTCTTACTAAAGAAGGTATATATATCTCTTGTAGGTATTTTGATTGGGTTTATTGCATAGAAATGTTGTTATTTTATTTCTATGTATACCAACAGTTGTAGATATTTTGATTGGGTTTATTGCATAGAAATGGTGTTATTTTATTTCTATGTATACCAAATGTTGTAGATATCTTGATTGCATAGAAATGTTGTATTTTATTTCTATGTATACCAAGTGTTGTCTCTTTCGGTTTGACGCTGTATACACAGAGATATGTTATATTTTTGTGTATACCGTCACCTGTTTGTATTTACAAGCTGCAATATCCTGATTAGGGTTATTCACAGTTGTGTACACAGGGGTATGTTTCCGCCCTGTGAGTCACGTGACCTTTTATGCTATTACACACTATGTTTGCTCGTGTCGAGTTAATCACAGTGTGCAAGTCTATCAGCACGGTAATTTGATCAGTACTGTATCTAAGGTGTTGACGTTGTGTACATAGGGGCATGTTTATGGCCCTGTGTATCCCGTGACCTCGAGTTAATCAAAGTTTAGAAGTCAATTGACGCCGTAATTACATCACAATTATTGTGATCTAATCATGGTTTGTTATTTTACAAGACTTATTCTGTCGTTTTTGACAATGTAGTATCCTGTGTACGGGGATACTACGTGTCTTTTAATTGTTTTTTCTATCATAAACTTGTTTATGCCAAGTTGTTGATCGTATCGCGGAACCGTCTACACGAGTATTTTGCTTCGAGTAGAGCGGTTAGAGAGCGTAGGAAGTACAATTCCGGAGTAAAGTCTGGTTTATTGTCCACGTTAGTTAAATGGTGTAATATTCGTTATGTGAGGTGTTAGTTATCACGAGTAAGAGTGGAAACAACAGTGAAAGGCTAGTACTACTTGTTATGACGCTCTCAATCTATGTCACAACAGTGGCTGTGTCTGGTTTCAGTTAAGGATCGGCCTGCACTTCCTGTAAAAAAACCTTTTGTTTAGGCATAACAGAATATTTAAGGATAAATTAGGAGTGGAAATCAGGGTTAGAATTTAGGTTTGAGATCCATCTATTTTCTTTCAGTACTGAAAATTAATGTTTTTAGGCCTAACAACGTATGTTAGGGATTCAAATCAGGGTTAGGATTCGGGTTTGGATCCATCTATTTCCTTTCATTCCTGTAAACTAAAATCGTAAAAACATAATAAAGTTATATATATATATACACACACAAGGGAATCAAATCAGGGTTGGGATTTGGGTTTAGAATCCTTATTTTATCCCTGTTAGCAGTGTGAGCTATATTTGAAAATTGTTGAATTATTTGAAAAAATAAAAACTTTATGTCAGACTGTCCTGAACATTTTGGGAATAATATTCATATATAAAAAATAGGTATGGGATGGGGACCGGGAGAATGTCCTTTAGAATTGTTCAAAGGAGGGAGGATATGTGCTTTTTTCAGACATCAGTGGAAAAATGTCGCATAATCGATATTCTGTCCATACCATGAGTCTGAAATGTATTTTAAAAAAGGGGGGGTGGGGGTTCCTGGAATGTGAAAGTAATTATAGGCATATATCAAGGCAAAATGATGTAATATAAGACATGATTTGTAAAATACAAGATATTTTTGCGGGGCGTGAAGTTCCGTTGGCGTAGATGGTACCATAGTTTTTTTTGTAACCTCTCCCCTCAGAAGATAGTTCGTCTTCCCTGGCACTAGCAGGGTTAGGATAGGGATTAGGGTGGGGTTACCGGTTAGGGTGCCCACGAATGCATGGGCCGAGGGTGGTGGAACTATCTAAGGGGGTGGGGTGTTTCGGTGAGAACTATGGGCCAGGTTAACTGTGTTTTTCTCTGTCTACGGCAGGGTTAGGGTTCGGGTTGGTGATATTTCTTTTGATGAGCTAAAAAAAGCCACCGTCCTTGTCCGGTTTGTAACACTAGCTTAAAGATGTAGAGTCGATAATCAGTTAATTTTAGGGGTTAGGGTTAGGGTACCCTAACTCTAGGACGGGTAGCTTACTGGGGGCGGCGAGATCACTAAGGTTTTTATTTCTGGAATAAGCCACAATTAGTTTATTTTGGTATATTCGTGGAAATGTTTCCTTCAGTTGTTCATAATATTTTTTTATAATTTTGGTGGCGTGGTAAGCGGTGCTGTTGTATTGGATGACAAGGGGAAGAATTTGGGTGTTGAAGAGAATGTTAATTCCGTTTGGAGAGATTGTATTCAATTTCTTCATCCAGAAGTCCTCTCTCATCAAACGGAATTTCCTCGTTTCCTCCTTGTCATCCCTTTCCTTTATTTTTTCTATGGGGGTAATTTTGAGATCTGTTATTGCGTGATTGTCTTGATTAAAATGCAGGGAAATGGGCTTATCAGTATTTCTTCTAATATCTGATAGGTGACCCAATAATCTTTCCCTCAAGGAATTCTGCGATTCACCGACATACTGACTGGGGCATCGTGTTCAAGAGATTAGATATATTAGATTAGATGTTTCGCACGTAAGCCTCTCATTGATGGGAAACTTGGTGTTCGAAATTTTATTTTCAAAGGAATTAGTCCGTTTGAGGTATCTGCATATGCTGCATCGCACGGACATGCACGGCATGGCTCCAAATTGTTGAAAGGGTAGAACAGGAATAAGACTATTAGTTTTAATGTCCTTCAAAGTAGTACTTTTGATTGTTCTTAAAAATCGCTTCGAGTAGCCCCGTTCTCGGAGTTTGTCGAAGACGATTTTAACCGCGTGTTCAAAATCAGTATTGCGCGTACAAATTCGGTGGAAGCGGAGAATCTGGGATTTGATAATGCCCGAAAAAGTATGTTTCGGGTGAAAGGACGATTTTAATAAAAGTTGGTGGGTGTCTGTTTCCCTGAAAAAGACCTTAATATCCAGTTTCCCCATGTCATTCATACTGTCCCCCTTGAATACGGTTGTGTCCAAGAAATCTATACTTTTGTCACTGACGTTAGCTGTTAATTTGATGGAGGGATGATGGGTGTTTAGGATGTGAAAGTACTGCCAGAATTGTTCTAAAGAGTGGGGCCAAACTATGAAGATGTCATCTAAAAATCTTCCATAAAAAGTTGGTAGTAGGGGACAGAGGGGTAAGAGTTCTCTTTCCCATTCTGCCATACAAATATTGGCAAAACTGGGGCTATAAATTTGTCCCATAGAAATGCCAGTCGTTTGAAGGTATGTTTGTTCATTGAAAATAAAGTCATTGCGTGTTAGGCAGATTTCTAAAAGTTCTAAAATTTCTCTGTCCGGACGCGATTTGACAGGGTTTCTCAAAAAGGCCTTCCGAACCGCGTTAAGGCCAGTCATGTTATCAATATTTGTGTACATACTCTGTACATCGATCGATATTAATAACGCATTCGACGGAACATTAAGTTTCTTAATTTGTTCAACAAAATGGTTGGTATCCTTTAGATAGGCCGGGTGCTGGGATGCCAGTGGTTTTAGAAATGAGTCAATGTATTCAGAGACATTGTGACA